>CM033341.1:22179740-22909740 GCA_019395295.1 Osmanthus fragrans | reverse complement strand
AAGTTGAAAGATTTTGTTGAAATTGTTCGTTTGGAAAATTAACCGAGGTTTCAACCTAATTAACACCTAGAGGGATGTGAATAGGAGTACTATGCAAAATTAAAATTAACAATCAATAATAAGCAACAAGTTACTAATTATTGTTTCTAGATGAATAAGTTTAATCAAATAAAACTATAATTAATCAATCAAGTGTGTAGATCAAGGTAGTAAAAGTAAAGAACCTGTATTTGTTACTGAAGGAAAATTCCTTAAAAATCTCTTCATACAGATTAAAAAACCCACAGCGTAAAGCTTGCCAAACAGATTCACTAAAAAGTATTTAACTTACAGCGGGTCCAAACACAACTAAACTTTAGTAGACTCTTAACATCCAACATGTAAACTATCGAAGAACTCTTCGATTGTGCCTCCTGCACTTTTCAGAACCTCTAGACTTCTTTACCTTTGCGTAGATCACCAAGAACAAACTTGTTCTTCTCCAACTGAAACTGCATTTACCTGTCTTGATCTTCGGAACTCTAAAGGCTATTTGGTAAAGGATTTGGTTGGTGTTTGATCTTTAGATCTTTTTGTGTTTTGATATTGTAGTTGAAACAAGAGATTTAAGTAATATATATTTGATCTTCAAAGGATGTTCTCTTGACTGAATAATTGCTCAATACGCGTTTGGGACAAACAATGGCTTTGGCATTTACAATATGAAGTGTTTGAAGTTGTTTGGGATTGAAAAAATTGTGAGAATCACGAACTTTAGTTTGGTAGAATGACACGTCCACTCGAGTGCTGGTCTCACGGATAGCGAATAGTGGCTCGTTCTCTCAACCGCTCATCGTGCAGATAGCGAGCAGTCTGGTCACTACAAAAAATAATCGAGGGCTCCATCTAGCAGAAATTGAGAATTTTTTCGTTGACTTGATCATCTTGAGCCAACTTTGACTCTTTCCAAAGACACTCTCAACCCCTGACAACTCAACTCTAATTAGAACTCAATACGCTATGATTTTGGAAACAAAACTTGCCAATATAATTTAGACCTAACACTAAGTTCTAGTGTTATCAACCCAACAATTCAACTTTTCTTTCTTTAAAGTCAACTTTTTCCTACATGATTTTTACATACTTTCAAGTTACAGTTACTTTTCGTCATAGGTAGGACACTCAATGTTTCATAAAATGTAACTCATACTAATGCACAAATTATATATACGAGCTAAGGCAAATAAATAAATAAATAAATAAAGCAACACTAATATAAATCTTTCCATTAACCCAATGTTTGATACTCAACTGCAATAATGGTTGCAACATCTGATCACATCAAAGGCAAGCCTACAACTACTTCGTTACTTCCGAATGATCAAATCTACAAAGAAAAATGACAAAAGAGTGATTATAAAGATATATTAGTTAAAAACAGTTAGTATAGTATATATGATCTTCATAGAGAATTACAGCTAGTACCTTTATTTGGAATATGGGAATATTATCTACAATGCACAGCCTCCGAAATGGATTATCTAAACCTCAATGAAATGGAACCACGCTCTTCTCCACTGAGGATCTATGTACAGAACTATAGCAATGCAAAGCACTACAGATACCTAAGATACAGTGAAACTTATGTAGAAGAACTCCATGTCCATGAAACCACGCTCCTCACTTTCATTATCAGCAGATGACAAGATAGGTGTTGAGCCAGTGCTAGGGAAGTCAACAGGTAATGGACGACCACAAAGATAAGGATTTACCTGATAGCTACCTTCATCAAAGGTTGCAAACTGACCTTTCTCTGGTATCATACCTGTTAAATTGTTATGTAACAAGAGAGAATATTTGGTTTGGTTAACCAAATTTTATTGCCAAGGAATTCGTATTTCTTAAGATTGTACAAGATATTACTCCTAATTTATACACAAAAAAAACTAAGCTAGAAAAGTTGCATCTGTATAGTACATTGAGAATTGAAACAATAGGGAGCAGTTATCTATTTCTTTATAATCCCCACCATAGACAACAAATATGGTAGACAACCGCCCTATTTTCCTTATCCATCAGGACTTGTTTTTCAATATATATAGCTAAGTCAAACTGATCTATAGGGAACTACGACATTTAACTTGATAAGTGTATAAAAATACACTTATCTAGGCCAGTAAATTGAAGTATTTGTTAGTGATTTGAATGAGTTATAGATTAATTATGTGTTAATTATGTTTATTAGGTTGAACTCAATGCAAATGGGTGGAATTGAAAGAAATGAGCGAAACATTGGCGAAAATGAAAGAAATTCAAAGTTTGGAGACTAAAGTGCAAATACTCAAAAATTGTAATGGACTTCCAATTGATAATTGGAGATTATTAGGGTCAATTGGGTGCAATAATAAGTCAAAAAGGAATTAAATACAATCAAAGGATCTTTACAAATCAAATTCCAACTGCAAAATGATATTTTAGATTTTTCAACTAGAATTTGAAACCTATTTTTGGAATAGTAAACATTCGAATTGGAAAATTTCTATCATTAGAAGAATTGTAGCCCTTTGAGTTAGATTTTCAATGCATTTTTAATTACTTCAATTGGATATTGGGAGAGAAATTTATGACCAAACTATTGAATGTTGTGGAGAGACAAAATCATGCTCGTGCGAAGACAACTTTCCTTATTTGATTAAAACTCTTTTGGAAGGCAATTTGGACGTGAATTTTAACCTAATTTCATCATATAAATACAAGACATGGGAAGCCATGGGTGAGACTCTCTATTGCCT
Organism: Osmanthus fragrans; assembly: GCA_019395295.1. NCBI lineage: Eukaryota > Viridiplantae > Streptophyta > Magnoliopsida > Lamiales > Oleaceae > Osmanthus > Osmanthus fragrans. Next base: position 22,906,969 of record CM033341.1, on the reverse strand, counting down.
CTTCATATACAATAATATCATAAAATTTATCAAGAACAAGAGGTCAATTTATCATTTTTGGGGGAGAAGATCAAACCCTAGCAAGAATTGAAGGTCAATTACATCAAGATTTTGAAGATTTCAACCTTGAACTTGACGATCAACATCTTTTCTTTCATGATTCGATCGATATTTTTCATTATTCTTCTTGTAATTTATATATTAATATTCTAGGCTAAATCTTTTTTTTTTTTTGGTGTATTGGATGAAGATGATGAACATTTTTGTTATTTATTTATAATTCAAGACTAGTAGTTTAGTATTTCTTGCATTTCTTGATTAATTTTGTATATCCATTGCATTATTTAATTGATTGGCCACAAATTAGATAATTATTTGCTTGTTGTAGTGTTGGGAGACTCACAATAAGTTTAAATGCGACAAAATTAACGTATGTGCAATAAATGTTAGGAATAACCTTTATCATGTGTGCAATCAAATAGATAATACAAAACTTAATCCGTTCTAACCATTCGAATTCGGAGTAATAATAGATTCGGGTCGTGGTTAGGATAAAATTCACTTGTCTTGGAAAAGAAAGTTAAATACATTAGTTTTATCAATTGTCGAGAATGCATGAATGGAACTAGATTATGAGTCAAGAATTGAAATAGATAGAAATAGGCAGATTCGAAATCCAATACAATCATCCATATTTTAATAAAAACTAACATTTTATTGCTTTCTTAGATTAATTTGGAATATTCACAAAATCAATCTCTCTTTTGTTTTATATAATTCGAATGTCATATATAACTAGTAAACTGGAATTGAATTTATTCCTAGTGGGACGATACTCTCAACTCACTAAATATATTACTTGTCAACGATCTCATGCGCTTGTGAGTTTCGTATGAACATATCTCTTCCCCAAAATCTGTACCCCAGATTTTCTTGTGTTTTCTCAATTTTATGCGCCACTAAAGACTGCCAAAGCATTTATCTTGATCAGACCAGTGGGGGTCTTCCCACTTAAATTGTTATTGGAGAGATCTAAGCTCTCGATCTGATGTAGGTTTGAGAATGATGTTGGAATTGTTCCACTAAGATTGTTGATAGACAAGTTGAGTGCACAAATCTCACTTAAATTTCCGAGGGCTTTTGAAATTTCACCATGTGTTTTATTAGAAAAGAGATCAATTCCTGACATGTAATTGAGGATGTTATAAGAATAAGAAGAAATTCTCTTTTTCACGAATGTCTCCGTAATTGGAAGATCGACTAATTTGATATATTCTTTTGTTCTGAAAAGCACATGATAGGTCATTTCTAACTCAACCTTAGACATGTAAGATGTCAATGTGAAAAATGGATAATTGAATCCTCCTAGAGCCATTTCAGACTTCTCTTTGGTTTATATTGGATTTGTGACCCAAAATTAGTCTAGGGTTGCGTGATTTGGAGTAATGGTCTTGGAGAGATCAAAATTATAGATCAGGAAGAAAATTCGTCGCATTTTTCCTAACTTATCTGCTCAAGCGGTAGGTGAACTTTTGGAGCAGAGAGCTCTCGCTTGAGCAACAAAGCGGTAGCTAGATTCCATCTTTGCTCGAGCGACAATGCCACAAGAGTTTTTTTTTTTCCTTTTGTCGATTTCTCGCGTATTTTAACCTAGATTCCATCTTTTAGGTTACGTCTAGGGTTTTGACATGTCCCCTATAAATAGTAGACTCTTCATTCAGTTTAGGTATTGCTGAAATTGTATTTTTCTCTTCGTTGATTTTCAATTAATAAAATTACTCGGTTCTTCTGTCAGTCTCTCTTACTTCTTTAATTTTGTTCTTTCTTGTACAATCAATACTTCATATTGTGTCATATTAACATCTCGTTCCCAACCAGTGGCAGGTTGTGATTTTTTTTTAAGATTTTTTTGTTATCTATGACAACCGCGAAGTATGAAATTTTGCTTTTGGATCGCAATACAAGATTTTTGTTGTGACAAGTAAAGATGCTAGTTGTATTGGCGCAGATGAATTTTAATGATGCATTGTTGGATTTGACAAGATGCCCACAACTTGGACAACATATGAGAAACAACCGAGGCATCAGAAGGCACTTTCACATATTCATCTTCATCTATCTAACAATATTCTCCAGAATGTTTAGAAGAAGAAGACAACTGCGGCATTATGGTTGAAGTTGGAGCAACTGTGCATGACCAAAAGTCTGATAAGCAAGTTGTATCTGAAGCTTATTTAGTTTCTTGAAGACTGATATATTAACCTTATGTAACTTGAAACTTTCCTCAAATAGTTGGTCATAAACCTCATGAATATCCATTCCATTTTCAGATAGTAATTGACTCGTCTAAAAAAATTGGATCACGAATCACAATTAAGCTCTAATACCACTTACTGGAAAATATTTAGGACCAAATGCGAAATTAATTCAATAACAAGCAATAAGTTACTTATTTATTGTCTCTAGATAATTAAACATGCAAAATTAAAAGAACTAAAGTAAATAACACAAAGAATTGATTAGGGGGGAAACCCTTTGAAGATCTCTTCATAGTAATAAAAAACCTATGAGCAAACCTTTTCAAAAAGATCCACTAGAAAAATTAACTTACAATCATTTCAAACACTAATAAACTTTAGCTTATCCAAACCACCCAACTTGTAAATCACTGAAAAAATATTCGATTGTGCGACCCGCACTTTCCAGTGACTTTGGGCTACTTTTCTCTCAGCATAGATTACCAAGAACAAACTCGTTCTAGAGCGCTGGAACTCCAAGCACCTCATCTCCAACTTTAGAATTCTGAAGACTTATAGGTGAAGGTAAGAGTTTTTGGTGTTTTATCTTTAGATTTTGTATTTTGATCATTTGATTGAATCAAGAAAATTACAGAATTATTTTTTGATCGTTGTTGGATGTTCTCTTGAATGTATAAACACTCAATCAATAGCATAGAGATGGCTTGAGACAAATTATGGCTTGAGTATATATAACTGAAGTGTTTGACGTTATTTGGGATTGTAAAAAGGATAAAAATTACAATCTAGGATTTGGGCATGTAACGCAGCCGCTTGAGCACCATTGAGACGCCCAACAAGCTCTCACAATCCATTTTGGGCATTCAAGCGCCTAGATGGTGGCTAGCAATCTCTCTCTAAGCAACTGTCGGTATTTTCTTCATATGTGTCTCTCCCGATATCGAATTGAGGTGATTCAAAGTGAATGGAAAAACTAACTCAAAGGGCAACAATTTTATTGTTCAAATTCAAATTTATTCTGTGTGAAAAATATATCGTAACTTGTGACCGAGAATTTGGAGCATGACTTATGTGACACTTTGATACTCATTTGATTTCTAATTGCATCCATTGATCATATAATCTTTTTGGACATCTTTTAGCTCTTTGACTCCTTCAAGGTCTATACTACCAACTCATTGATTTTTTAGATTTAATTACAACTCCATTACTTTAATTTTGTCTAAAGAGTAGCCATTTATATATAGAGACCTAAGAGTTCCTAACTAATTTAACTTATTAAATTTGGATCTCCACTTTACTAAGACCATCACTGTAGACACTAAAATTACACTGAGTGACACATTATTTACAACTATATGCTGCTAAACCATTAAATATTTATTTTCAAATCAGTTTAAAATAGCATGCAATTTGAAAATCTAAGTTGATGATTTCCATATGTGGGGAACAAATTTAAAAAGTTTGAGACCCAAAAATCACTTTGAAGGTTGAGAACCTATAACCAAACCAAGTGAAAGGTTAGAAATTACATCCCTCATTTACCCAAGTGTAAATTCAAGGACAAATACGCTCTTTTATCATTACAACGTGATCCACATTCTTCATAAAAAAAAATTGTGGTCAACTACACGAGTTCTTTTAATCACTTTTTTTCGATTCAATTGCAAGATGTCCAGGAAGATCGTAGCAATTACAAGTCTATGAATATTGCTCCTTCACTCTATACATGGTCGGTCATGAGTCGTAATTTGCATAAAAACTATGACCCTTAACAATTAATCGATTTGATAGAAAATACACTAGCATAATAAATATGATAAAAGTATAATACAAATGACGAATGTCAAATTCACATGTACGTCTTGCTTTTACTATTATATATAATTTGGAAGTTCAAAGAGTTGGGTAGCAATTTTGTTTTCTTCATCAAGCTTGATCATGACAATGATTTCCTCCATTCGTTCGGACTTTTAGCTTTTACGAGCCCTACCTCGCCTTATCTTTCTACTTCTTCAATCTTGTTGCCCCTAAATGTTGGAATTCCAATCTTCTTCCAAATGAAAAATCGTTTCTTTTTCTCCATTAACTTTTCAATATGTCCTTCAAGTGTTATGCAATGGCTCTTCAGCCTTAGAACGTCTTCTTTTAAACTCTTCATTTCCATTTTTTGCACTTTGATTTCATGCTTTGACGGGAACCTGGCAAGGGCGTCTGGCGTGGTGTTTGGGCTAAGCATGCCACTGCAAGATCCACTGAAATCAAGAATTTTCTTATTGAGCTTGTTTTGATCTGAGAAGAGAACTTGAACTACAGTGCGAATGGGCAATCGTTCGTTTTGAGCTGCATGAAGGGATGCCTCTGGTGAAAGTTTTGTGCTATCAATTAACTTACAGAGTCTGTTTCTCTCTTGCTTTGACACCCCTGGATGTGCCTGCCAAAATAATGAAATCTTGATTAATTCCATAGATCCTTCAATTTTCATTAGTTCATCTGGGGTTAATGAACTCGAACCAGACTGAATCAGAACTTACAAAACATGCTAGTTGGGTCCAGTTCTACCTATATATTAATGAGTTCTGATTTTAGAGTTAAGACCGAGAACTATGTGGTTCTTGTCAGGTTCTCGATTCTCTATCCAAAATAGAAAAACTTGATTTTTTAAAAAAAATATTATCAGTGTTTTGTTAATTGAAATAGTTAACTTGGAAAACCACTAAATGAGTGACATTTTTATCAGTGAGGAAGAAAAAATTGGTTACTTAAGCTTCTTGAATTTCTATTTGGTTGAATAAGTTCAACTTAAATACTTGAATTAGGTTTTTTTTTAAAAATGAATGCTGCAACTGCTGAATGAAATCCTCCACTTTACCATGCATTTTAACGGTAGTAGAAACTGGGACCAAATCAAGAAAACTATGAGAAATAAGACCATACACCACCTGAAAAGGATTAAAGCATGTACTTCAATTAACTGTATGATTGTGAACAAATTCTGCATGACACAATTTTTTATCCCAAGACTTGATGTAATCACTTGCTAAACAACGTTGTAAATCACCCAAGGAATGGTTGACAACCTCTATTTGACCATCTGTTTGAGGGTGATAGGCACTGCTAAAGTCCAACTGTGGGTTGAAAAAATACCATAAATTGTGCCAAAAGAAACTAAGAAAATAAGTATCTTTATCAGACACAATAGAAACACGAAGTCCATGCAGACAATAAACCTTATGGAAATACAGCAATGCCACACTGACAGCATCTGTAGTTTTCTTGTCACAATGAAATGGACCATCATGGAAAAACTGATCAACCACTACAAAAATATAATCAAATCCACGCTGAGTCCTGGGAAGCCCCAAGATGAAATCCAAACTGACGTATGTCCAAGGTTGGGTTGGAATAGGTAGGGACATATACAAACCAGCATTTGTATCACTACCTTTAGCAAGATGACATGTTTGACAACGCTCCACGAACTTTTCGACATATTTGCGCAATGATGGCCAAAAATAAGAAGTAGCAACAAACTGTAATGTTCAATCGTGACCCATGTGGCCCTTATTATGCAATCTTGAATTATCCTAAGCCACAAACTTCCCTCTGGAATACATAATTGATTTTCCAAAAAAGGAAACCATTGTGCTTAATCACAAAAGAAAAATATGAAATAGCATATAAATCGCAAATAGTGTCAAAATCTGGGACCTTCACTCACAATTCAGTCAAAAGGTTTTGTCGCTTACTCAATGCATCTGCCACATTTGTGCTTAATCACAAAAGTAAACTGTTGCAAATAAGCAATCTAAGAAGCATGTCGAGCAGGTACCTTTTTTTAAGTACCAAGGTGTTTAAGGGCATCATGGTCAATAAACTGAATGAATTCACTCTGGAACAAATAATGACGCAAATGTCAAACCGTCTAGACTATCGCATAGAACTCCACATCATAGATACTATACCAAGACTTAAGGTCAAAAGGTTTCTCACTGAAATATGCAACAAGACGATTGGTCTGGCTCAGCACACCACCAATACCTACCTTCGAAGTATTACAATGCAACTCAAACGGCTGAGTAAAATCAGGCAACACCAAAATTAGAACAATTGACAATTTCTGCTTAATCTACTAAAGAGGTGTTTTTGTCTTAGAAGTCCACTGAAACTCGTCATCCTTCATACAATCTATAATTGACGCCATGATACTACTGAAATGTGATATAAACTTGCGGTAAAAGGAAGCAAGACCATGAAAACTCTGCACTTCTATAACATTCTTCAACTCTGGCCATTGACCTATTGCTTCTACTTTGGATGTATCAACTCCTAACCCCACTTTCAACACCACGTAACCCAGAAATACAACACGGTCAGTTAGAAAGGTAGACTTCTTCACTACAGCATAAAATTTGTCCCTACAAAGGACTGAAAGAACTTCCCGAAGATACTAGACATGGTCATCATTGTTAGCACTAAAAATAAAAATATCATCAAAGTAAACTACAACAAATTTAACAATGAATAGACGAAGAGCTTGATTCATAACCCGCATAAAAGTACTTGATGCATTGGAAAGGTCGAATGGCATGACTAGCTACTCGTATAACCCTTTTCTCCTTAAAGGCTGTCTTCCACTCATTCCCAGGCATGACACGAATCAGATGGTACAGACTCTTCAAATCAAGTATACTGAACACGCAAGCACTAGTAAGCCGATCCAGCAAATCATCCAAGAGAGGAATATGAAAATGGTAACGTGTCGTAATCTGATTGATCGTTCTATTGTCCATCTACATGCACTACGTACTATCTTTATCTGGCTTAAGGAGAGCGGGAACAGCTCAAGGACTGAGACTTTTCCTAATATGCCCCTTTTCCAAAAGTCCCCTCCACTTGTCTGCACAGCTCCTCATATTCAGTGGGGCTCATCCTGTAATACGCCCGATTAGGAAAAGTAGCATCAGACACTAAATCAATCTGATGCTGAATATCCCACAATGGTGGCAACCCATCTGGAAGCTCTTTTAGGAAGACCTCCTGAAATTCTTCTAGCAACGGATGAATCCTATAAGGGACCTCGTGCTTGGTATCCTATGACTTGCCTACTAATACATACACTACACTAGATTCTACTATCTCCGTCTCAAACTTTGTTTTGGTTAATAAATTGGTATTGTCTCCAACTATCTATAATGGGCTCTTGTCAAGTAGCAACACAATTTTCTTTCTCCCAAATAGAAAATTGTATGTTTTAGTATATCTGTCATGTAATGGAGTGTAGATCAACCTGTCAAGGTCTCCCTAATAACAAATGGCATGCATCCATCTCCATTACATCACATAAAATTTGATCTTTGTAGGTAGCTCCAATGGAAAAACTTATTAGAGCCCGCAAGGATACTACAACATCGTTACCTCTTTTCAACCAAACCAACTTATACAGTTTGAGATGTTTCTCAGTCTGCAAACTCAGTTTCTTAACGACCTCCTCAGCCACTACATTCTCCAACTTCCAGAATCAATAACAAAGTTGCTGATCCTCTCCCCAATAGTACATGTAGACTGGAAGATATTATTACACAACCAGTCACTCTTGCTCTCCAGTGGAGTCAAAAAAACTCATTCTCACTACCAACGCTTGACCCACATCACCAACAACAAATTCATCTTCCTCTGTTACTTCTTCAACGTCTCCATTATCCCTCATAATCTCCATATCTCTCTTCGACAAAGAGTCATTTGCATGAATTTTTGGGACTTTCATATTGTCTATAACATATATCTCTGTAAGTGAAACAATGAGTACCACATCCAGGATGTGTTGACTGTTGAATAGTATTTTCTCTAGAAGAACCAACCCGACTAGGATTATCAAGACGTGTTATCTGCTACTATCGAATATTGGAAGAACCCCCCTGTAGTGAAAGGGCCTATATTTCATCTAGACTACTATTTCTCTATCTGTATCGCCCTTTGATGCACCTCAGAAGATGTCATAGGATCAAACATATTGAGCGTGTCCTATATTTGGGGACGAAGACCATCCATATATTGCGAGACCAACTATTCATCCATTTCCATCACCTCGTTCCTAGTAATCAACATGTAAAACTCTGTCATATAGTCATCAACCATCTTCATGCCTTGGTGCAAATTCTACAATCACTGATACATGGTCTAAACATAATTATAGGGCAAAAAATATTTTTTCATGTTTTTCTTTAATTTATCTCAAGATGCAATCTTAGCCATCCCGAATCTAGATCTCGTCACCTTTGTCTGCTGCTACCACGCCGCTGCTAGTCCACAAAATCTCGTTGCAACGAGAGGCACACGTTTACCATCAGGAACCTCTACCCAATCCAAGAAATCTTCTAAACTTAATCTACCATAGAACTCAAGAATATCAACATTAAATCTTGATTCCCGGAGCCTGTTCTCTTCCTGGCCACCTCCTCTCCGTCAGACTGCCAGATCTATTGGATAATCAAGTGGCAAAAATGGATTTTCATCTTCAAAATCCTCAAGCGGTTAGGCCACGTGCACATATTCTTGTGGTGCAAGTGCAGCAATGTGCTGGGTCAGCAACTCTACTTGTTGATGCAGATGTGCGATTTTATCACGTTTATTGACCTTTTCTACTCGGGCTCTACAAGCTTCTTGACGTCTCTATGGTGGCATGTTGAAGAAACGAACCTCGCTCTGATACCAATTGACGTAGCAGAAACTTATAGAAAAGATGAACGAATCTTACAAAAATGAAAAAAAAAACTCACAAAAAAATTATTTCTTTCAATCAATGCAGTCCCAAAAGACTTACAATGCTTTATCTAACGAAAACCCTAAGAAAATTCGGGAAAAAATTAAATAATAAATTGTTTTTCCAAAAATGGGAAAAATCAAGACAATTGCTAAAATTGAAAGTCCTAATCTACAGAATTATCCTCCAACAAACGGAATTCAAATCCGAATTTGTTTGACTGAGATATAACCAAAACAAGTTACCAAAAAAAAACACGAATGTCTAAATGAAGGAATTTGACCAAAATTGGCCATGCTTCAGGGGCAAAGCAGCTGAGTCTTGTTCATTTGCCCGTTTCCAATCAAATTTGACTAAAAATTTGCCAAAAATGAACAATCGCGAAATTTCACCAAAAATCAGGAATTGCTTATTTCTACTTACACTGGTCCCACTTTGCAATAAAGTTTAATTCCTTCTCTACCACATTGGTTCTCTTAAAAAAACATACTAAATAGGATCGTGCCACACCAAACAGTAATGGACAACATGTATAATGATATTGGGTGGCATTAACAATCACCTATGATGATCGACTAGAAGAGGCGTCCCACGACTTTGTTAAGCCGTCAACCCCCCGCGGGCGCACTACGCTTATGTCCAATCGTCGACCCCCTATAGATGCCTTCCGTCTATATCGGACCGTCGACCCCCGCGGGGCGCCCTACATCGATATCGGACCATCGATCCCTCGCAGGCACCCTACATCTATGCCCGACCATCGACCCCCATAGGCACTCTACGTCTATGTTGAGTCGTCGACCCCTACAGGCACTCTACACATATGCCCGTCGACCCCCCATGGGCGCTCTACGCCTATGCCCCACCATCGACCCCCATAGGCGCTCTACATCTATGTTGTGTCGTCTACCATTATGAGCCATCTACGCTTATGCTAGACCGTCAACTCCCCAAGACCCCCATAGGCGCTCTACCACTATGTTGTGCTAGTCGTCTACCACTATGAGGTCACCTATATAAGCCCTCTACATTCTGCTAGGTCGTCTACCACGGTCTTCATGCCATGAGACCGTGGCAACACCCAACAAGAAAGCTAGATATATTCTCCACCCAATGAGGGGGTAGTGGGAGGAGCATGCTAGACCGTTACATGGCTTCACCACCTATAAATACCCCAAAAAACACTCTTGGACACTATTGAACGAATTTTCTTCCTAAGTTTATATTTTGCAGGTACAACGGGGGAAAATGCCCCAACCTTCATTTTGCAGGAAACACTTGATCATCGAGTAGCTGAAGCATCTTGTGCCACCAGAAAGGTATGGAGGTTTGTTTTGCAACCTTTTCATTGGCGCTGTCTGTGGGAATCCACTGAACAGAAAAGCTATATCAAGAAGACGACAGAAAATCTAGGTCATAAAGACAAACAATGAGTGATACGCGCTTGGTTGGGAATACGATGGAGATGGAGATGGAATCGGAGTCAGAGTCGGAGTTGGTCGCATGGGGACATGATCCGCCACCGCCACTGCAGTATGTAACATAAGGCCAATTTAATGTAGAGCGGCCATGATGACTCTCTTGCAGAGTCAGACACGAAATGCCCCCAACTCTCGTACATGAGCAACCACTCCCAATTGAACAAACAAACGCCCCGTCCGTCGTTCAGCCAACAACGGGAGACAGGGAGTTTTAGGGTCTGCGGTTCCTCAAGCTCCCCATCCCGAGACAAACTTGGAAAGGAAAATAGAAGAAATGATGACCCAGAAGATAGACGATGTACTAATTAGGAGAAAGGACAGACGTAGACAGATGGTGCTGGAGGAAGATCCATTTGCGCCCGAAATCATGGTTGTTTCTCTACCGAAGAGTTTCAAACAGCCAATGATAAAAGCATAGGATGGAGTCACGGATCCGCTAGACCACCTGTAGACATTTGTTGAATTAATAAAGCTTTACGCAGCCCTAGAGGCAGTGATGTGTCGGTCATTCCACCTAACACTCAGGAGTGAGGCTAGGGACTGGATGGCTACACTGGCACCCAGGTTTATAAAGACTTTGACGAGCTCTCCAAGTGTTTCATGGCATACTTTATGAGTAGTAAAAAGAAACGAAAGACAGCTATTGGGTTGATGCAGGTTGTGCAAGATAAAGATGAACCCTTACAGGAGTATTTGACTAGGTACAGTTGGACGACCCTTGGTATAAGGGACCTTCAGATGTCTGCAGTGGCAACAGCATTAACGAATGGAACGTGAAATCGGGCCTTCAAGATGTTACTCTAAAAAAATCCCAGAGTCGATGCATGACTTGTTGAAAAAGGGTGACAAGTACGTTGACGCTGGTAACAAAAAATCTTAGAGAGAGAAGGGAGATGGAAAGTAATAAGGAAAAATCAGGTGATGTGCGGAAACTTGTTGATAAAGAAAAGCGAGCAATAAGCGTATGAGCAAGGGGTACACCCAGGATCGGGCCGTTAGGCCGAGGCGAGAGAAGATCAAGGCCTTCATCCCTTTAAACACTCCACGAGACAAGATACTGATAGAGATTCGAGAACATGAAAGAGCTCGAATGGCTGAGGCCCAAAACCACCACACCCTTGCTTTTGACAGCTCGACACCCGGCCGTGAGCAACACAAGTCAAAAAAAATTGTCTAGCTCAAAATCTTCAAGGGCTGGTGGTGATTTCTTAAAACCAAAAATGGTTAAGACTCAAAACCTCCACACCTTGCTTTTGACAGCTTGACACCCGACGGTGAGAAATAAAGTCAAAAAATTGGTCAGCTCAAAAGATCGAGCGCCTCTTGAGGTGAGGTCTTTTGAATAAATATTCGAGAAATGATCGAGGCAAGCAGAAGGTCGATGACCGACCACCACCTAGGGCCGGTGTTATAAATGTGATTATCGGAGATATCGCAGCGGGGGTGACATTAACTCGGCAAAAGATTTGCTAGCTCAAAATCTTCAAGAGCAGGTGGTGAGTTCTTAAAACCAAAAATGGTTAAGGCTCAAAACCACCACACCCTGCTTTCGACAGCTTAACACCCGACGATGAGCAATAAAGTCAAATAATTGGTCAGCTCAAAAGATCGAGTGCCTCTTGAGGCGGGGTCTTTTGAATAAATATTAGAGGAATGATTGAGGCCAGCAGAAGGTCGATGACCGACCACCACCTAGGGCCGGTGTTATAAATGTGATTATCAGACGGATTGCAACGGGGGTGACACGAACTGGCAAAAGATTTGCTAGCTCAAAATCTTCAAGGGCTGGTGGTGAGTTCTTAAAACCAAAAATGGTTAAGGCTCAAAACCACCACACCCTGCTTTCGATAGCTTGACACCCGACGGTGAGCAATAAAGTCAAAAAATTGGTCAGCTCAAAATCATCCCAAGGGCTGGTTGTGAGTTTTTAAAATCCAAAAATGGTTAAGGTTCAAAACCGCCGCAACCTGCTTTCGACGGCTCAACACCTGGCGGTGAGCAACACAAGTCAAAAAAATTGGCTAGCATAAAATCGCCCCAAGGGCTGGTGGTGAGTTCTGAAAACCAAAAATGGTTAAAGCTTAAAATCACCACACCCTACTTTCGACGGCCCATCGTAGCTCGACCGCCAGCCGTGTGAAGCAAAGCCAAAAGATTTACTATCTCAAAATCGCCCCAAGGGCCGGTGGTGAGTTCTTAAAGCCAAAAATGGTTAAGGTTGAAATCACCAAACCCCATACTCAACAACCCTCTACGGTCATAGTAGAGATCATCCAAAGCCAAAAATTGGCTAAGGCCCTAAACCATTAGACCCCATGCTCTACATTCGACGCAACCCAAGGGGCTAGATGGAGATTAACAAAACCAATAAATTAGTTACTTGACAGCGCTCTATGGTCCTAGTGGAGAGCCACCAAAACAAAAATTGGTTAAGGCCCTAAACCACTAGACCTTGCACTCTACATTTGGCGTAGCCCAAGGGGCTGGATGGCGATCAACAAGACCAATAAATTGGTTACTCGACAATGCTCTGAGTTTAATGGAGAGCCTTCAAAACCAAAAAATTTGGTTACGACGCTAAACCACTAGAAATTGCACTCTACATTCGGCGCAGCCCAGGGGGCTGGGTGGAGATCAACAAACCAATAATTTGGTTATACGAATTCAACAACCCCCTATGGTCCTAGTGGAGAGCCTCCAAAGCCAAAAATTGGCTAAGGCTCTAAACCACTATACCCCACGCTCTACACTCAACATAACTCAAGGGGCTAGACTGAGATCGACACAACCAAAAGATTGGTTATAAGCTCGACAATGCTCTAAGGTTTATTGGAGAGCCTTCAAAGCTAAAAAATTGGTTAAGGCCCTAAACTACTAGACATTACGCTCTACATTCGGCAAAACACAAGGGGCAGAAGGAGATTAGTAAAACCAATAAATTGGTTACAAACTCAACGACACTCTACGGTCATGATGGAAAGCCTTCAATTGGTTAAGGCGCTAAACCACTAGATCTTGCGCTCTACAGTCGAACTGCCCAATAGGTTAGGCGAAAAACCTTCAAAACCAAAAAATTGGTTAGAGCACTAAATCGCTGAGCCCTACACTCTATAATTTGACATAGCCCGAGGGGCTTTGCAAATTGACATGTCCCAAGGATGACGACACCCAAAAATCGGTTAAGGATCGAAAAATGAAATTGCAACATGGGATTACGATCATCGCCGACATGTCGACCGAGCAAACAATCAACCTACGCCCGTCAACCATTATGAAGCCAGGCGTACCCACACTGATTGTCACGTCCTCTAACTACCTCTCGATCAAATAAGGGAAGTGCTAGAATAGGTGAATTAACTTTTACACATTGGCGAGTCAGACAATTAGAATCAAGGAAGGACATGCTAGACACGGAATGGGCGACCAACGGGGCTGGTCGACTAGCATGGAATGGCCGACCAACGGAGCTGGTCAATCCTCGACCAACCCCTTGGTTGGTCGACCATCGACTAGGAAAGTTGGTCAACGGTCGACCAGTTGTTATGCTGGTCGATCATCGACCCCTTGGCTGGTCGACCAACGACCAGTTATTATGCTAGTCGAAATCAATCAATAAGAGGGCGTGACATGGATAGTTTTAAAGACATGGTGATAACAATAAGCAAGAATAAAAGTCTGTCAAAGAAAGAGAAGAAGATAAAATTTAGATGCTATCCCTTATCGATAAACATCGACAAAGGCTAGAGGGGCTAATGATATTGGGTGGCATTAACAATCGCCTATGATGATCGACTAGATGAGGCGTGCCACGTCTTTGTTGAGCCATCAACCCCCGTGGGCGCTCTATGTTTATGCCCGACCGTCGACCCCACATAGGTGCCCTACGTCCATATCAGACCGTAGACCCCCCGCGGGGCGTCCTACGCCTATGCCCGACCGTCGACCCCCTATAGGCGCTATACGTCTATGTTGAGCCGTCAACCCCCACGGGCGCTTTACACATATGCCCGACTATCGACCCCCCACAGGTGCTCTATGCTTATACCCGACCGCCGACCACTCGCGAGGTGCTCTACGTCTATGCCCGACCATCGACCGCCCATAGACGTTCTACGTCTATGTTGAGTCGTCGACCCCCCATAGGCGCTCTACATCTATGTTGAGGCGTCGACCCCCCGCAGAAGCTCTACATTCATGATAGGCCGTCTACCACTGAGGCACTCTACATTCATGCTAGGTTGTCTACCACTATGAGGTCGCCTACCACTATGAGACCCTCTACATTCATGCTAGGTCGTCTACCACTGTGATGCCCTCTACATTCATGCTAGGTCGTCTACCACTATGAGGCATTCACTACACTTAACCATAAAAAATCATTGGATTGGATATGAATCGTCTAATGGCTAACACAGACACAACCAACCACTAGATAGACAGGGATTCTCCACCTAGAACGTGGGGGTAGTGGGAGGAGCTACATGGGACATGTGACACTATAACCACCCAGCAGTTATATGGCTTCAGCCACCTATAAATACCCCAAAGGCGAGTCAGGTATGGATCTTGAAATTTTCACTATCTGAACACTCATTACGAATTTTCTTCCTAAGTCTATATTTTCAAATCTGATACTAATTCTTACACCGGAGGTACAACGGAGGAGAAAGCCCCGACCCTCATTTTGCAGAAAACACTTGATCATCGGAGTAGCAGAAGCACATTGTGCCACCAGGAGGGTACGAGGGTTTGTTTTGCAACATTTTCATATAATATCCAATGTTTAGGGCATCTCGGTAGCTATTTGTCGGGATAAAATATATTTAAGCAACTTGACATAGCCACAGAATTATAGAAATATTGTACCCTAGCTGCTAAACTGTTCGGTTAAGAATCTAATGTTGGTGACAATACAAGAACTCCCACTTAAAGGGCCACTTTTATCCAATTAGTGATCCAGCTAGAAGAACCTTGAGATTTCTAAAATTCATTGTCTACTAATAGATTGAATAATCAATTGAGTGCTGCAAAGATTGTTCCTTAATTGGCTCTTAAACACACATTGACATAAAGTTAAAGTTAGATGGTGACTGAAACAGAGAAATGTCGTTCGATAACTTACTTTGAGGTAGGTATCAATGGCACGATACAGTCCATCATCCATGGTGCGAGCATGGCCTGGAAGCGCGCTAGCGAGAGCAACAAATTCGGACGATGTCAAGTTGGAATCGATGGCAGCTTCTGCAAGGTAACAATCCACAAGCTTCACGACTTTAATAAGGGCAGCTCTACTTCTTACAGCTTCATCTAGATTCACGAACCCTCTAACCAGTCGAAAAACAAGCTCGACATCAAGCAGTGTCATACAAGTGTGACTAAATGATGGTATCATCAGTTCTCTCAAGGAAGCCTGGTCGAGTTGCCATGAAACGCGCTTTTCAAGCTCAGCACAATAAGCAGGCTCGACGCGAACCATGCTAGCAATGCGTAGTAGCCTTAACAAAAAGTTGCAAGGAATTGATTCCTTCTCTGGAGGAAGAATTCCCACTAGAGTTTCAACGAAGAACCTTTTCTTCATCCATGACGTGGTAACACTCTCGGGGGACTCCTCGGCGATCGCAATCAATTTTTGACCGTCGGACAGGCTGGGAAGCCATTTCGAAGCATAATGTGTTATAATTGAACCAATTAAATCAGGCCTCACCCCCTTTTCCTTGATGCTGGAGAGTCTCTTGACGAAATGATCCATGTCGAGAATGCAGTCGTCGTCGAAGCAGCATAATTTGGAGTCGAACTCTGCTGCCTTGCAAGAAAAAGTGTTGTATTCAGGCGATGTTAGTTTCTGCATTTTGATAGACTAATTTTTAGAGTTGGAAATGAAGAACCTTTCTTATGGTACAAATGGCTCTTTCAAGACACTGTTTAATAGTAATTGGAAAAGTATGCTATTCACCTAATGTTAAGATATATATAGCAGTAGGTATACCGTAATACGATGGACTAAGGTGGATAATATTCTTTGATTTCTTAGACTAAAAAAATGTCATTTGCACTATAAACATATAACATGATGCGGATGTGAAAATGTATTTAGACCCATGAGATAAATAATATAAATGGCATTCTTTTGAATGAAAAACTAAAAAATAATATTCACCTTGATCCACCGTTATACCATTACTATTCATTTTAATTTAAACTAGGGGTTGTTTGATTGCAAGTATGGAATTTGTAGGGAAAGAAAATAAATTCTAAGCAATTAAATTGCATGGAACTTTTTTGGATGGAAATTATCAATCAAATGTATTTGATAGACTTAATTTTCAACCTAACAAATGTTGTACTTCTTCACAGAGTTTAAGTTTTTGGAAAGTGTGAATTGTTTAGAAAATAAAAACATATTCCTCATAAAGAAAATATTTTTCTTATTTTTTAGAAAAACATGATAACAGGTCCAATTTCGACCCAAGGCCACCTAGGTTGTAGCCTTGGGTCTCAAGATATGAGGCGGCCAAAAAAAAGAGAGTATTATTTGTGAAATTTATTATATCTCCCTGCCCAGTAATGTCTTTTTAATTTCTGTTCTAATTGCTGCTTTTGAATTTTTTCTTTTAAATGTAATATATTTTGGAAAAGAAATTGTACTCACTATCCTCATACTTCACTGGTTTCCAAAACCCATTTATATTTTATTTCTTGAACACGAAAATTGTTTCTCGAACGAACCAAATGGCAGGTGAGTACCATAGTATAATGTTCCTAATCACAAGAAAGATGTTTGATTTGTTCATATTTGATGCTAATACGCTTGTAAAAAAATTATGTATAGGGGCATGAAATAATTTATCGTCTAGAGCCTCAAAAATTTTTGAACCGGTCTGCATGATCACATGACCAACTTTTGAAAAAATATTTTCCATGGAGAAAACGAAACTTTGGGTGAAAAAAAAAATATTTTCTATGAAAAATACAATCAACCAAGCACACCCTAAATTCTTATATGTAATACGTAGACCAAAAGCAATCTTACTGTATAAAATAAAGGAGCCAGAGGTCCTGTTTTTTAGAGTGTGACAGGCGTCTTCTTCATTATAGTGAAAACATGTGGTGGCAAAGTAGAAATTGCATCCAGGCATATCTCTAAGTGGTAAAAAGAGAAATGTGGAAAAATTCAGCTTTGCTTGAGGCTGCCGCGACAAGAATTCGAATCTTGAAATATGGATTTGGCTCTTAAATAAGTGCAAGTGTACAAACAGTCTTCCACCCTATATCCTTGGAGGCATAACTTGCTATTTACTTCTTTCACCAAGGTCCACGGTAGGACAGGTGGGGGCGCCAGTAATGGGGCGTAATCCCAAAAAAAAAAAAAAAAAAAAAGAGAGAAAGGTAGACAGAAATTGGGCAATCATTATAAATCGACGTGTAGGCTTTGCTTGTTTTCTAATTTTGGGAAGCAAGAGCAAGAAGACAATTTTTCAACCGCTGGCGCTATAAATTAGGAACATGGTTGATGCAAGGAGAAGTATAAGATTGTGATGAGAGTTAGGTGTAAAGTAAAGAGGGATCCAATTTAAGTCTCTATCAAGCATTTGTGGTGTTATGATGAGTTTCGTTCCTCACTTGACAATGAATGAGCCCTCATATGTCACTGGGTGGAAACGTTGCATTAAAATAGCTTGTCCTGTTTCTCCCTCTCCTTTTATCCTTGAGTAGTAGATGAAATCGTGTAAAAATATGGACACAAATTTTTTGGTAAAAATATTGGTACCGAAATATGGGACCGTGGTTGGTAGGAAATGGGGGACAATGCACTCCTAGTCTAAGCGGGCTATCGGAGAGCAATTTGTACTTGATCAAGCACAGACTGTTCGATTTCAATATTCGTGTATCATCGCAACACGAAGAGAAACTTGTCATTTAAAATGAAATGCCCATTTTGATATTGTGTGCGTAGGGACCCTATATAGATAGGCTCTCACGAGTCGTAAACACATGAATTGAGGAGATTATTTGCTCGCTGGAATATGGCTTTAACGTCGATATGACTTCCAAAAGTGCTGGATGCACCATACTACATATTAATTAGTGATTTTTGCCTTCCTTAAACACCCTAATGTATATCTTTAATTTGTTAGAGATGGGACAGCTTATTTATTTAAATTATTTTACAAGAATCTTCATATGTGAGTCAGATTTTTTTAGTTTCGTCAAAATTCTAATATTTGAATAATTTTTCATAATTGGATTACTAAAACTTGAAATCATGAATTTTTTTTTATTTTTTTACATAAATCAGCAAAAATTATTCAACCGCTCGTGTTCTGATAGCTTCGAACTAATTCTATTGTTAGCCAATATTTATATAGTGTATTGTTACCCTGCAAGTGCCTACGTTCTTAAATCTCAACTGCCACAAAATTAACTAGAATAAGAATGTTCATGTCCATTAAAAAATATGGGACCATATTAAAAGATGTAGATCGAGCTATACTTAAAAATTGTGGCTACCTATTTCAACAACTAAACATCAAGATCTTTATTTATTTTATTTTATTGGAACATTAAGATCTTGAATATATTAAGAAAGGGATGTAGTTGCGTAGATTACAAGAAGAAAATATGTTGATGTTGGAATCTCCACCTATCAACATTAATACATTTACTTCAAGCTAAAGAGTAGGGTGGCCTGGCCATTAGTAGATTTTGTATGTATGCCGTTTAAAAAGTCCCACATTTATAAAAAGGATAAGCTTATTTAGGATTTATTAATGAATTACAATTGTATCCCTGTGCACTAAAAATTATTATCATTGTATCACTGATTCTTACCTATAAATATAGGACTTTGATTCTTAATAAAATACACACAAGTCTATTGGTTTTAATTCTCTCTTATCCTTTTTTTTTTCTTTTATTACACGTTATCAGCACGAAAGTTTAATTCTTCAATGTTTAGAGAATGTAGTAATTTTTTTATCTAGCATAATCATTTGTCACATGTACCGAAATTAATTTGGTGATATTTGAATTTTGTTTGTGTATTCATAGGCATCATAACGAATTTAGTGCAAGTAGAAATTTTTGGTGAAAAGGATTTCTTTCCACTAGTTATTGCCGCCGCTAACTGCTTCTCTCATTTTCATTAGCAAATAATGATTTCTTCTACTATTACAATTTGTTTGTTTATTTATTTATTTATTGATGAAAAACATTATGTTTGTTTACTTCTTTTTACTGCAAATATTCAAAGGTTAAACAATGAATTTTTGTTTGAGACTACTTTTCTATACGTATATAAATACTTTAATTTGTGATTGTACACATACTGTTCACGTCTGTATGTACAAATATTATTCTTTAATTCATGTTTTAATTTACTTACTACTCTATGCTTCAGTTTATTTGGTAATATAAACATTTATGATTATTATTAAATGTTCCATGTCTTTAACATAATTAAGCCCCTATTTGATTCCCATTTTTCCCAAAATTTATTTTTCTCTCTTTTATTTTTAATTACACATTCTTCAATAAAATAATATTACGCGCAAATTCAAAACTTTTTCTTAAATTTTAACCACACATTCTCCATCAATCAATTATTTAAAATGCTTTTTTCTCCCAAAATGAGAATCAAACGGGCCTAAATATTTTTAGATATTCTTATATAAATTTTAAATTAATAATTTATCTTGTTGTTGCTCCTCAAATAGCACAATATTAAAATTAAAATTTCAGAAGAATATTAATCGTTGATTTATCTATTATAAATAATTTGTTGTTGCTCTTGAAGTAGCAAAATATTATAATTAATATCTTTGAAGAATATTAATTGCTCTTGAAGAGTATAAATTATAATTTTCAATATTCCAAAAGAATATTGACATATTATTCTTAAATAAGTAATAGGAAAATACAACGTGCTCTCGAAGTAGCACATGTTTCGAAGAACATATTATTTTATATTAGTGTTATCCTTAAAGAAAAAAACGTAGCTTATTTCATATTGATATTGAATACTTGATTGACCATTATGCGATGTTTAATCATATTCTTAGAAACTAATTTCATTTTCTTTTGTTTTATTATGCAGTTAATCAATGGAAAATATCACAAAACTTTAGTTTGTTGTACTTGACATATCTGGCAAAAATGATCTGACATTGGTACTCAATATTGATATCCACTAGTCTCAAAAAGTTTGGGAGAGACAATAAAAGTAGGAAAGAAATAATCCTTACAGGGTCGTGCAAAAACTCTAATCTTCCTTTGTCATCATCTTCATGATGGATTAAAGGAGCACAACTTGATAGCATTATATTTTATATATCTATGGCACGTCAGTAGCGTGATGGTATTCGATAAAATCTCCAAATGAAAATGGAGCGACTAACAAAGATGATCTTATCAATGAGGCATATGCTCTAGATGAGTATTTAGAATAACAAATTATAAAAACATCAGAAGAACAGGTACCTGACATGTTGAAAACGGAGATATCTCAGTAAGCTATGTCATTATACGAAAGAACTATAATAAAAAAAAAATTATCGACAATAATTTTGTACATGATGTACTGCATCATATATGAATAGTGAGGATCGAAATAAATTCGTCGACGTATATCGATCGAGTAAATAATTGGCCAAATAAATGGAAGTAACCCTAGCAAATTAAAGTTACTAAAGAAAACTGAAATTTCTGGACACAATTCTAGTGAAATTAAACTTATTAAAGAAAACTGAAGTTTCAGTATCTACAATCTGAACATCTAAAAGTGTATATTTATGTGAAATGAAAATGGAAAAAGTAATGTAGTAATATGAAATATACGACTCTTTACATAGTGAATTTCGTGAAAACTTATATAAATAGATAAATTATTATGTGGTGGATGTAATCAAAAGTCTTTATTTTATTATTCTGACAATGCATGAAATTTGATATGTATATTATAAATTTGATTACAACAAGCTCATCTGACATGACTATTAATATTAACTTGAAAGATTTAATATGTCTGAAGTATATAATTCAAGTATTATTATCGTGGGGGAGCGTAAATACGCGTTGTACTCTTTTTTCCTTTATCAAAATTTTGTCCCATTGGATTTTCCTGACAAGATTTTTAACGAGACAACTTTTACAGCGTACTTAAAAGAATAATTGTGTAATTTTTCCTTCATTGGATTTTTTTCTACAGGATTTTCCTAACAAGGTTTTAACGAATCATATTCTTGGTGTAATGAATGTACATAATCTAAAAGATATTAACCCCCAAAATAATCCTCTTATATATATATATATATATATATATGAGACATTTGAGGAGATCAACAAGAGCTATTTTTTCGAATCATTATATTATTGCAGTCATCAAATTTTGTCCCTCTAGATATTCTTAAAAATATTTACGTACAAGATATCAATATCGAATACATTGACATACTAGGCATGGATCGCTTGATACAAGAAATGATAGTAAAGAGGTAACTGTAATCTTTTTCATTTGATCAAGTTTTGATGTGAGCACGGAGACGAGCATCTAAGGTAAGTCTCGAGAAAGATTTGTTGATCGTCAAAGGCGGCCCAATGACACGGTCGAGAGCAAAACGTGTGAAAGAGGCGACGGGGTCGCTAGCTAAAGTAATGGTGGATGAAAAATGTCGACATTAGCAAGCCAGTGAACAACTTTCATGAAGGGCTCGAAGACAAACCAATTGCAGCAACTTGATACAAATGGCGGAAGAGAGGGGCCAGCCGCATAGTCGTATGGAGACTTACCGAGAAGAATTGGGCATGGGAAAAATGACTTTTGCGACCGCAAGCAAAGACACCATGTGGTCGCATAGAAGGAATCAAGGCCAAAAAATTTCTTTTCGCGAGAATCTTTTATTTTGACTAGAATTCTTGTCTTTTTGGTAACTTTTTTTATTTCTAGGACTTTAATTCCGTTTTTACCTAGTTTATTTGGTTGAGAATAAATAGCTTCTATTATCTTCATTGTAAGAATTTTTTGACAATTAATTTAATGAGACATTTTGCTTTGAGCCTTGTTCTTCGTGGGACAATTGTGAACTTATCAAGAACTAATCTTGTGGCGTTCAAATCAATCGGGTGAGATTCTTCAATATTCAATAAAAAAAAGGTCAACACCTCGTTTGTTTGTTGGTTGTCTTAATTCGATATTTTCGAGTCGAATCCAAACTTGATTACTCTGGCGTTATTGGGTTCCAAATCAATTTCTTGTTGTTTTTGTAGTTAATTACTACGTGGGTTCACATCATTTGGTATCAGAATTTAGGCTCCAACAAATCAAGGTTCTATCTTTATTTGTTTTCTGTTTGAGTTTTAATTTTTCTTATTTTCTTCGTTCTTCGTGCTCTTTGTTTTTCTGAGTTTTCGATCCGAGATTCGTCCATCAAAATTTCAAAAGTTGTTTTTTGGCTCGTCTTGCGTCCAAATCAAATTTTGTTTTCTTTGCTGGTTTTACAGTTGAATTTTCGAGAAAAAAAATCGAATTTTAAAAAAAATTCGGAATTACCAACAGAGTTTGTTTAAAAAAAATTAGTCAAAAAAATTATCTTCAAGAACCAATTTCTTGAGTTTCAAAATCGCATTCTAATCATCCCATTCAATTCATTTTCTTGTTTCCTTGAGTATCAAATTTCAAAATCTCACTCAAATACGAGAGTAAATGCTGGTTAAGTTTTATTTTGTCCTTTGAAAAACTTTGGTGAAAACATTGAGTGGTAAAAGGTAGTGTGGTGAGAACAATCGAGGAAAAAAATCAAAATTTGAGTGATACACGAGAAGAAATTTGTGAGGCAGAGAAAATCCTAAAGTTAGGATGTCTGACAAGGAATGATCAACACCAAGCTGCAATAACAATCAAGACAAAAGACATGATACGTAGATTTGAACGATTGTTTGAGGATGTAAAAGATAGGTTAGATCGGCAGGATGTAGAGCTTGTCAATTTGCAAAGGGGAGTTCCAAACACACAGAGACAGGGTAGGTGAGAGCCTAGGATGGGACTGCATGAGGAATTTGAGTATGGTAGTGGTATGGATGAGGAGGCGGTGATCGAGACTAAAATGGATAGGATGAGGAATATAGGAGATAGGCTTGAACAAAGGAGTAGAAACTTAGTTGGAGACGAGGTAGATGGTAAAATGGGCAACATAAAAATGTCCATTCCGCCGTTTAGAGGAATGAGTGATCCGAAAGCATATTTGGAGTGGGAGAAGATGGTTGAGTTAATCTTTGACTGCCACAATTATTCGAGGGGAAATAAGGTGAAAATAGCAGTCCTTGAGTTCACCGACTACATAATCACATGGTGGGATCAAGTGGTGACTTCGAGGAGAATGAACAGAGAGACAGATTAATACGTAGGAAGACTTGAAGGCTATCATGAGGAAGAGGTTTGTACCAAATCACTACTACCAAGAACTTGATCAAAAACTGCAAGGTGTCTACTAAGGGTCGAAGTATGTAGAAGATTATCATAAGAAGATGAAATTGTTGATGATTAGGACGGATGTGCAGAAGGATTGGGAGGCCACCATGGCCCAATTTTTTAATGGTTTGAATTGGGACATATCCAACGTGGTGGAATTACAACATTACGTGGAGTTGGAAGATATGTTACATATGGCAATGAAGGTAGAACGGCAATTGAAGAGAAAGGGGACAGCAAGGTATTCCTCAGGTACTTTGGGTTCTAACTCATCTTTGAAACTGAACTGGGACAACAATAGAGGAGATGGGGCTGTTTGTAAAGGTAGAGCTAAATTTCCAAGGAGAAATGATGAAAATGCTAGCAAGAAGGTAAAGTCACAACCGTCAAGAAATCGAGACATCAAATGCTTTAGATGTCTAGGATCGGGGCACATCGCTTCTCAATGCCCAAAAAAATGGGTAATGATCTTACGGGACAATGGAGAGGTGGTGAGTGAAAGTGAAGATGATTAAGAAGGCAAGCCGAAGTTGGAGGAAATTAGTGATGAGGACTGAGTGGAGTATGCCGTTGGAGAGTTATTAGCGTTCTTAGGTTACAAATCAATTTCTTGTGAGTTTTCCTGGTTGATTACGACGTGGGTTCACATCAAGTTTTGTCCTACTGAATTTTCTTGACAAGGTTTTAACGAGGCAACATTGTATTAGTCCAAATTATTTTTACTCTTTTTCATTTGTTGACATTTTTGTTCCATCGAATTTTTGCTAAATAATGTTTCAATAAGATAGTTATTGTGTATTGGAGTGTTGTAAATGTTGACCACAAAAAATGTTGTCAACAGAATCCCGACCTCATCCCCTTCATGTGGATATCATCTGTACACAGAACATCCCATTAGAAGGCAAAGGCCGTCGGTCGAGAAAAATGTCCGACGACCGTTTGCACTCCGACGGTCAAGTCAACGGCCGGACAAAGGAAACGAGAGTGCAAGAGAGGGTGAGGGGTTTGGTTCGGGTTCGAAAACATACCTTAAAATGAAATGGATTCACATATATATAGAAAACATAAATGAGCTTTGTGAGCCAATGGGCCGAACCCAAGTTTCAAGCCCGATATGCAATTGTTCAATTAAATAAGGCCCAATCAATAAATAGTCGATGCCACCTCGACCCATGTGGGTCTCTCTCCGTCATACGCATGCCACATAATTTATGGATATAACAATAGTCCCTCAAGTCTGAGTCGTATATTTATATGCGGGTCAGACTTTGAAATATAAGTAATCGATCAGGTGAGGTCTTACAGATTGTCTTAGAAATATGAGCAGCTCTATTAAGTAAGGGCTTACGAACTACCTCGAAAATATGCATCGGTCCCAAATAGACGAGGACTTACAAATTGCCTCGAGAATATGTGTGGGAACCTGAATAAACGAGGGCTTACAGATTGCCTCGAAAGATAGACGCTGCTATCATTTGTCGAAATTTCGGCAGCATTTCCTCTATAATATGGACTAAACCAATCCTGTAATACAATACAATATATCCACTACACATATACCAAATAAATTTGGGGTCCATTTGCCCCTCCAAACACTAATGATCATATCAAATTCTCCAAGATATAATATGTAGATGTCTATCATGCATCATAATAAATTATATGCTCGCACAACTCAATATGGCAATAGTGCCCTAGTGAAGTAAGTAACATGCCGACAATAATAAAATGATAATGTGGCATGCGTACTTGACACCAATAATATAATGCATATGCTAGCAGTAATATGTAATAATACTAAGATACTAGTATCACAATAAATATAGGTTATTGTGATAAACCTGATGCAGAGGGGAGACTCTAAATATAAGCGATGCTCAAATATAAGCGGCAGAGGCGATGCTTCAAATATAAGCGGCAAAGGCGATGCTCTGAATATAAGCAGCTGTGATAAGCTGATGCAGAGGCGATGCCCCAAATATAAGTGGCAAAGGCGATGCTCTGGATGTGAACAGCTATGATAAGTTGATGCAAAGGCGATTCTTTGAATGTAAACAGCTGTGATATGCTGATGCAGAGGCGATGCTCTGAATATAAGCAGCAAATGCAATGCACTGGATGTGAGCAGCTGTGATAAGCTGATGCAGAGGCGATGCTCTGAATGTAAACAGCTGTGATAAGCTGATGCAGAGGCGATGCTCTGGATATAAGCAGTTGTGATAAACTGATACAGAGGCGATGCCCTGAATGTAAACAGCTATGATAAACTGATGTAGAGGCGAGACTCCAAATATAAGCGACAGAGGCGATGCTTTGGATGTGAGCAGCTGTGATAAGCTGATGCAAAGGCGATGCTCTGAATGTAAACAGCTGTGACAAGCTGATGCAGAGGCGACGCTCTAAATGTAAACAGCTGTGATAAGCTGATACAGAGACGATGCTCTGAATGTAAGCAGCAGAGGCGATGCTCTGGATGTGAGCAGCAGTGATAAGCTGATGCAGAGGCGACGCTCTGAATATAAACAGCTATGATAAGCTGATGCAGAAGCGAGCCTATAGTAACTGAAGAGACGATGTTGTTGAGAGGCGAGCCTGAATAAAGAAGAGGCGAGGCTGTTGTCAGGCGAGCCTATATAACTGAGAGGCGAGGCTATTGTGAGGCTAGCCTATATAATAGAAAGGTGAAGCCGCTGTGAGGCGAGCCTATATAACAAAGAGGCGAGGCCGTTGTGAAGGGAGCCTATATAACAGAGAGGCAAGGCTGTTGTGAGGCGAGCCTATATAATAGAGAGGCGAGGCTGTTGTAAAGCGAGCCTATATAACTGAAGAGGCGCTGCTGTTGAGATGCGAGCCTATATAATATAGAGGCGAGGCTATTGTGAGACGAGCCTATATAATAGAGAGGCGAGGCCATTGAGAGGCGAGCCTATATAATAGAGAGGCGAGCCTTAATAATGAAGAAGCGAGGCCGTTGTGAGGCGAGCCCATATAATAGAGAGGCGAAGCCGTTGTGAGGCGAGCCTATATAACTAAAGAGGCGATGTCATTGAGTAGTGAGCCTGTTGAGCATAGGCGAAGCCATGTATGAGGCTTTGCAGCGAGGCGAGGAATAGACATCCCGCGAAGCCAGGAATAAACATCCGGCGAAGTGGGGAATAAACATCCCGCGAAGCTAGAAATAAATATCTCGCGGAGCCAGGAATAAGCATCTAATAAAGCGAGGAATAAGCATCCTGCGAATAAGGCCAGGAAATGCTCCTTTTGCAAGGACAAACACATCTGACAATTTACCTCTTCCTTTTCCAAGGAACGAGGGACCTAAGATATCACATCTTCCTTTATTCAGGGAATGAGAACTTATAAAATGATGCCTCTCCTTTATTAATCAATATTTGATATTTAGCCAAGCAAGATTCTTTTATGTTTGCCTCATAAATAATTTTGAGCAATTTCTTCACAAGACTCGATGAACCAATAACAATAGTATAACCACCCATTACATGATCCAACATCGAGCAATCTTTAATTTTGAGCAAAGCATTTCATCGAATAGTTCGCTTGCACTCTTACCAACCTTCTTTCTCAGACAAGATTGAGTTTTGTAGCCCATCCATAACTTGGCATAGGCTCCTCATAATATTGGAATTAGCAGAGAGTAGTAAATAGAAATTGAAAATTGATAAATACAGCCCCAAGTCACTTTGCGTTGGAATTATTAAAATAGGTTGTAGCATCCAAAAAGTCCCAAATTTTCCAAAATCTATTCATTTCTGAAATAGTAGTTGGAATACCTCTAATTTGCAACAAGTGTGGCTGAAGAGAGGGAAATTGAAATTTAATACTGTATTCCTTCCTGAAACCATAGTGCCAGCATGTAGTCATTTCTCCTTCATAAACATTGTAATTGGAAGAAGAAGTAATTGCCTTGGCACCATCGAGAATTAAAAGGAACAATTGTCCATAAATTGAAGTACACAAGCTGAAAATTATGGCATAATGAGAATCTATGACCCATAAGTCATTATTTTTCTAATTGAAAGAAATGTCAACTGAAGGAATCTGCCCAATGGAGATCATTGTACAAGGTACATGCCAATGTGGAAATTGTGATGAGCCCCAAAAAAATCAGCCATTCTAGAGGATAAAGGGCTTGCTTACTTTTAATCAAAAGACAAGTATGGGCCCAACTTGAAATAAACATTGGGGTACTTACACAAATACCCTATATTTTGGGATAGTTTTGAAAAAACATGATAAACTTGGATTAAATGGTAATTAGGTAAAAAATGACGTAAAATATACGTTCAAAACCTAAACTCACGACAATCTTCAAAAATCAGCCTCCAATATACAAAAATCAAAGAAAATTTGAGAGGAAAAAGAGGAAATCTTCCCAAATACACAAACAAAATTCTTTCATTCTTCAAATCTCTATAAAAGATCGATAGATGTGTAATTAATCGAGGAAATCTTCCACAAAAACGTTGAAAGCTCTTAATAGAAATTACAGGTACTTTTTATGTTTTGAGCTCCTTGTTTAATTAGTTCTCCAATTTTGTTAATTCACTTTTATTTGAATTTCATGACTAGGTTTGGTTTAAACCTTCCAATGTAAATATTTAACATTATGACGTTTTTTTTTTTTTTTGATGATTTTGTTATTGTGATTGGAAACATGTTTGAAAATAACATTGTTGAACTCGAGAGGATTTAGTCAAATACATATGAAATATTAGTCTTGAATCAATTAAAATGATGCATGAAAGATGTTTGATAAAATGACAATGTGAAAAAGTGACATTCTGTCACTTTTATAAAGAAAAGTCACACTATCTCATTTGTAACTTGGAATTCTGCAAATGTAACACACAAGTGCATTTTTTGAAAATTTGAACCTACCAATTCAAGCCCCGTTTTCTGGTAATACATATGAAAAAGAAAACTTTGAATCAATTCCATTGATGCATGCAAGGTGTTTGCTCAAGGGGAATATAACCTTCTGTCGCTTTTCTTTAAAAAAGTGATAGAATGTCACTTTTCTTTAAAAAAGTGACAGGATGTCACTTTTCTCATAAACTGTCACACTATATCGTTGGAGCAAAGAACTCGATGAATACGTATGCATTTTTTGAAAATTTGAACCTACCAATTCAAGTCCCGTTTTCTAGTAATACATATGGAAAAAAAAACTTTGAATCAATTTCATTGATGCATGCAAGGTGCTTGCTCAAGGAGAATGTGACGTTCTGTCACTTTTCATTAAAAAAGTGACAAAATGTCACTTTTCTCATAAACGACACTATAACGTCGAAGCAATGAACTCGATGAATATGTATGCATTTTTTGAATATTTGAACCTACCAATTCAAGTCCTGTTTTCTGGTAATACATATGAAAAAGAAAACTTTGAATCAATTATATTGATGCATGGAAGGTGCTTACTCAAGGAGAATGTGACATTCTGTCACTTTTCTTTAAAAAATAGTGATAGAATATCACTTTTCTCATAAACGGTCACACTATATCGTTGGAACAATGAACTTGATGAATACGTATGCATTTTTTGAAAATTTGAACCTACCAATTCAAGTCTTGTTTTCTGATAATACATATGAAAAAGAAAACTTTGAATCAATTTCATTGATGCATGCAAGGTGCTTGTTCAAGGAGAATATGACATTCTGTCACTTTTTTTAAAAAGTGACGAAATGTCACTTTTCTCATAAACGACACTATATCTTTGGAGCAATGAACGACACGTATGCATTTTTTGAAAATTTGAACCTAATCAATTTAAGTCCCGTTTTCTGCTAATACATATGAAAAAGAAAACTTTGAATCAATTTCATTGATGCATGCAAGGTGCTTGCTCAAGGAGAATATGATATTCTGTCACTTTTTTAAAAAAGTGACGAAATGTCACTTTTCTTTTAAAAAAAAGTGACAAAATGTCACTTTTCTCATAAACGACACTCTATCTTTGGAGCAATGAACTAGATGAATACGT
Source organism: Osmanthus fragrans (assembly GCA_019395295.1). NCBI lineage: Eukaryota > Viridiplantae > Streptophyta > Magnoliopsida > Lamiales > Oleaceae > Osmanthus > Osmanthus fragrans. The sequence goes on along the minus strand of CM033341.1, from coordinate 22,876,998 downwards.
ATGCATTTTTTGAAAATTTGAACCTAATCAATTTAAGTCTCGTTTTCTGCTAATACATATGAAAAAGAAAACTTTGAATCAATTTCATTGATGCATGCAAAGTGTTTGTTTAAAAAAGTGACGAAATGTCACTTTTCTCGTAAATGGTCACACTAAATTGTTGGAGCAATGAACTAGATGCATATTATGATGTCACTTTTTTATATAAAAATAAAAAAAAAAAAAAAAAAAAAAAAAAAAACTCACACAATTTCTTTATAATCTTTTTGTAGATTTGGATAAAATTAATGTCTTTATTTGTTATGGAGGCAAATGGACTCAGGATAATGAATATACAAATGACACAATGTCACTTTTTTCTTATAAATATTGTCACTTTTTTGGCACAATGTCACTTTTAAAAATTTAGTTACTTTTTTTATTAAATAATGACATACAATTAAAACTAAAAAGTGAAAAAAAAAGTGACACAATATCACTTCTTTTAAAAATTTTATGTCACTTTTTTATTAAATAATGACATACAATCTCACATTTTATTAAAAATGGCGTTTGTAACTAAATTTTACATATGTCGATAGAAAAAACAACCCCACTTCCAAAATATTTGTCATGGCACTCCAAGATATTTGATCGCCAAAATTCATAATTATGCATAAGCCAATTCAATTGAACTGTTCTATCTTTAACTGAAACAAAGACTGCACGTGCATCTTTGCTACAAAGAAAGTTGCACACATAGCAATAAAACGGGCTTCCCTTTGCTATTCCTTCCATACTGTGTACCATTACCATGCACTCTTCAATGAAAGATCCAGATGATGCAGCAATCGAAGACATTGAATTTAGGATAATCTTAATCTTATCCTTCAATGGAGATGCACCTGACTTCGTTCTTTTACAATTATCACGTAGATTCATTATCAGCTCGAACATGTAATGATTTCTTGCATTGTTGATGCAATTTCTATTTCTATTTGTGTGTTTGAAGGGAAACCAAAGATGGCGGCTTATGCTGCTCTTATTTCACTTGTACAAACATTGGAGAAGATCTTCATATTCTTCATGTATACAAGATCATATTTCTTTGCAAACTGGAATCAGATAGTTTAAGAGCATAAACTTACATCAAGACTTTCCAAGAGAAATATCACCAACACTACGAGAAGAAACTCATACAAATCTTAAAATATCCAATAGAAATTGATGTAAAATAGAACAAGAAACTAAAATTTCAAAATAGAAAAGACATACGTGTAATAGAAGCTTCTCATCGCTACTCATACATAAAGGCGTAATAACTCTTGATTCCCAATCCCAAACAAATATTAGATGGAAGAAACCCAGTAAAGCTGAAGAAAAATAAAAGAAAAATTGCAAAAAAAAAAGCAAAAAAAAAAAAAAGATTGAAGAAACCAAGTAAACCATTAGTGAATTCATCAACCTGTTGGTGTAGATGCGGATCGAATTTTTGGGGAAATATTGTCAGGTTCGTCTTATTGATTTCTCATGATTCAGTAGAGGACAATTTGGGGGTTTTCTAATTCGTAGCAGAGAGAGATGGTGATGGTGGAAGTGTGGATAAAAATGGTGGAAATGGTAGAAGTGGAGTAGAGTCGACGGATTCACGAGTGAGGAAGAGAATTTCTCTTTGGGAGCTTCCTAGAATCGTGAATCTAATTTGGACTTTCTGATTTTGGGGGTTTAGAACGTATTAATTACGTAATTAAATGTTTTATTTAGTTAACAGCGTATTATTCAATTTTCCTAATTTTGAAGGGCAATGAGCCTAATTTCCCCATAAACATTTAGCCAACAACTGAGGCCCATTTCTAGTCATTAATTCTTCCAAGAGGCCTAAGGAAAATAAATTCATAGGCCCAATAATGCATACCTTATGTGGAGCCCAATTAAATACCTTCCAATTGTATGAGAGAAGTCAACAAAATCATAGTAGCTTGATAGCCTGCAAACTGTTGAGAAGAAACCTTCTAAACACGCCTAGGGGTGGCAAAATGGCTTGTCGGCTCGGGACGTCCGGGCTCGGCCCGTGAAAAGTCCGAGCCGGGCCCGGCTCGTGGCTCGGGACACCGAGCCAAGGCTCGAGCCGAGTCTCATTTTTGGGACTCGACCCGAGTCGGCCGGCCCGGCGAACTACGCAGGCCAGCCCATGTCACAGGCTTTTTTCAATCCACGATAAAAAAAAATGTAAAAAAAATATATTAATAATGAATTTTTAAAAGATAAAAATTAAAAAATAATAAAATCCGGGCTCGGCCCGATTCGGCTCATAAAAAGCCCGGGCCAAAGCCCGAGCCGAGCCTCAAATTTTCCACCGAGCTTTGACTCGGCTCGGCTCGGCTCAGCCGGGGAAAAATCCCGGTTCTCCAAGCCCGATCCCGGGCTTAGAACTTAGGCTCGCGAGCCGAACCGACCCGACTCGCTGCCATCCCTAAACACGCCTCCATCAACATATTGTCACCATCACAATTAATGTTCACGCAGTGGACAAAAGCAAAAACTGTTCACCGCCGATCAATGTAGTATTTCGAGTTGTAGCTAGTGCCGGTGGTTGAAGTTACTGTGGTCGCCGGAATTAATGGAGATTTCGGAAGTGGGTGAGATGAAAGGAGAGCCCATATATCCTCTTCTTGGTAGTAGAGCTATTTGGTTTGAGGCTTGGTTCTTTTTCTTGAACAAGACTAATGATTAGAGAAGTATGGGGCACTTACCAGGCTAATTTTGAAAGAAAACAAGATGAAGATGCCGGGTGTTTTGGCTGATGTCAACATTGAACGAGTGAGCTTTCATGGAGTTGAAGCTAGACATATTTCTTCATTTTCATTTGTTCCATTCAAGCTGACCCGGTTGACTTTCTTTTTCTTTTACCAAATGCTTTACAATGGGGATAAATAATGGCCTCTGCTTCTCTTTTCTGATGGGTTTTTAGAGCTTCAAATACAAACTGGTGGTTTCCATCCTTGTGAACTTGGTGCCTGAAAGTGGTAGAGAAATTCCATTTTATTACAATTTGCTCCTCACCTTGTAATTCGCTTTTCATTCTGGTGGCTGACTTTGTATTTCACTCGATGTTGGATTTGCTCCAAAGAATGTGATATGGCAGAACATGGAAAGAAAAACATAGGCCTTTTGTGGATAAAATTTTGGTGGATATTTGTTCGATATATCTCAGTTTTCTTGAATCTTTTTCATGACGAGTCTCTTCAACCATGAACCAGGAACAACCATTTTTCATAGTGGATTTTTCAACCCGGGTTTCTTCAACCCTCTGCTAGAAAGTTCTTTTTTTCTTTTTCAAGGAAATTTTCAAACCTCTGTAGTTGTTCTAGTAGCCGTTTTCTCTTCATTTTTTGTGCTGTCTTTGCTATTTTTCAATAGACAACCGGTCGGACCAAATTTTCTGGTGGCCTTCTTCTCCATTTTTTTTAGGCTGACCTTTGTCAGAAAATTCTTCATTTTCCGATGACTTTTTGTATGTGGTATAATATGGTTAATGTACCGTTTCTCACAGACGGCGTCAATCTGTTGACCCCAAAAAATGTTGCCAACAGAATCCCGACCTCATCCCCTCCATGTGGATATTATCTGCACACGGAACATCCCATTAGGATGCAAAGGCCGTCGATCGAGAAAAATGTCCGACGATCGTTTGCACTCAGACGGTCAAGTCAACGGCCAGATAAAGGAAAAAAGAGTGCAAGAGAGGGTGAGGGATTTGGTTCGGGTTCGAAAACATACCTTAAAATGAAATGGATTCACATATATATAGAAAACGGAAATTGGCTGAACCCAAGTTTCAAGCTCGATATGCAATTATTCAATTAAATAAGGCTCAATCAATAAATAGTCGATGTCACCTCGGTCCATGTGAAACCCTCTCCGTCATATGCATGCTACATAATTTATGGATATAACAGTAAATATAATAGTATTTATGAATGACTTTTATTTTCCTGCGGCCTTAATCATTATTATGACTATTACATCCCTTGTAACAATAATTCTTTCTTATAAATATGGAGTTTTGATTCTTGACAAAATATATATATATGTATAATTTTATTGGCTTCTCTATTTTGTTCTCTCTTTTTCACTCTAATGTATAACACTAAGTGTTTTATTTATTTACTTAAATGGCCTTAAATAAAATTAAATAAATGACATTTTAATATATTTGTCACATAAATTTATTGTTCCACTATAATTATAAACCTATTTTTTTTCTTTCTTTTCCCTCAACAGTCATGCTATAGATTGTGTTCCCCACGATGGAAAATGATTGCAATTGTGGTTCTAAATTGTTTTTATTTTTTGCAGACTATACCCAATTATTTTTATATGTACCATACGCAATTCCAAACCTTTAAAACTTTATCTTTTTTTCCTAATCACCAAAACTCCCTCAAAACTTCATCTTTCAATTGAACTGGGCCATTAAAGAAATTAAATCAAATCTCTCCCGTTGAAATTAAATTTGATTCCATTAAAGAAAAACGAATATCTTTCAATGAAGAAATTGAAAGTGTTAATTCTCGTTCACAGCATTGGCAATATAAATTTCTGAACAAAATATAAGTCTATTTAAAATATCAGGTTAAAAAAAAAAATTCATAAAGATCTATAAAGATAAATGGAGCCTCTAGTACTGCATGAATTGGCTTAAATCATATCAATTTACCTCCATGGCAGATAGAACGTTGTTCCAGACAAAAATAAAAAATAAAAATAAATAAATAATTGAAACAAAATGAAACGGATCAAGAATTGGGAAAAACTCCCGTTAATTTCCACAAGTTGAGCTGTGAATTTCCTCCTACTTTATCGAGAAGACAAGTATAAAGTCTAAGGTCCCATTCAAGAAACCCTATAATTTAGAAAGAAGAGTAGGGAGAAAAATAACAGATTCATATCATTCCCCTGCTTCAAAATTGAGTACAAATAAAATCCTAGCATTATAAATTCAAAAGTACTAATATAGAAAACAACGTATCTATAATATAAAAACAAAAAGGATTTAGCTATTGGGAAAATTGCAGCAACAGTCCCTAATTTTTTACTTTTTTGCAGACTTTACTCTAACCTTCACTTTGTACTACACACAGTCTCAAACCTTTCAAAAATATGCATCTGAGGTCCAAATGGATGGTTGATCGTTAGTTGACCAAAAAAGTCAAAATTTAATTAATTTTAACCAAATTGAAAAGGTAAGATTGTACTTTGTATTTTTCTCATATTAAATATGTTAAAAAATAAATTAAAAAATCCAAAAAATATAAATATAAATATAAACCCATCCCACTCCACCACAGGCCAACCCCCCAAATCAAAACAGCATTGCAGGTCGTCTTCTCCAGCAACCAAAAACAAAAAACAAAAACCAATAGTTAACCACCAAATCTATCGGAATTTCATCCCCTAACCGACTACCTCATTCCACAAAAACATCTTACACGATTAAATGGACAAACAACATCATATGGATATCAAAATCAACACTTAAAGCCATGTGAGTCATACGGTCCAACAATAGAAATTCGGCAACTCTGATAATGCATACGGTCGTGCATCGCTGCCAATTGATTTGTCTCACCAAGTGTGTCCTCAATTACTTCAATTGATGCCTCCTAACTAACCCGATTTTAGACTGCAATTCTGCCAGGAATTGATCGCTAACTGGGGAATTTTGCCTCTCCAACTAACGAAATTGGAGCTCTTTTCCCACCAAATTCAACCTACAATCCCTCGGCAACACTGAACGAGATCCAATTGTGTTATAAACTGCTGCAATTTTGACTTCATATTTTACACATCGACATTTTTGTTTTCACATTCTACCCATCGGCCTTTGAGTTGTGGCGACTAACTTTGGGAAGCGTCACCGACATGGTGAGTGTCGATGACGATCGGCCTTTGGGCGCTACTGGTGTGGGTGGTGGTTATGGAAGAAGATAGCGTTGACCTTTTTGTTTTCATGAGGGTGGGTGTAGTAAAAGAAAAAATAATTTTAATTTATTTTTTAGATTTTTTATTTATTTATTTTAATGTACAAAAATGTAAAGTTATCCTTTTGTCCTTTTATTATTAATAAAAATTGTGATCAAGGTCAATTCTTTGGTCAACTAACGGTCAAATGGATGAAATTTGGACATATGATGCATATTTTTGAAAGATTTGGGACAAAATAGATGAAATGATTGGAAAGTAATATCTGTAAAAAAAATGATGTATAATTTTCCTTTTAGCTATTTGTACATCGGACCCCGTCAATATACAAACCCCCTCATGAGAGGACGGCCCACAAATTTTGAAAGATTTGGGACTGTAGTTGGTACAAAGTGAAGGATAAAGTAAAATTTGTAAAAAAATGAAATATTAGAGACCGCTATTGCAATTTTCCTTTTAGCTATTTGTACATCGGAGTGTCAATATACAAACCCCCTCACAAGAGGACGGCCCACAAATCTCAATGTACACTTAGCAAAGTCCAGACAAAAAATGAACTATGCTACATCACCCAAGTTGGATTACAAAAGGAGGGGTGCCCAAGTGATGTGGCGCCCCTCCATTGGTCGAGGCGGCTGGCCTCGACTGGCCCACCAGAAATAACAGCCACCTCTTCCAATGGGGAGCACCACATCACTTGGGCACTCCCATTTTGTAACTCAATTTGGACAAAATAGCATAATTCGACAAAAAAATAGAGTTTTACAATTTACACTCCACTTTGTACACAAGGTTATACAATCAAATCACATCAATGGCTATTGACTTATTAAGTAATTGGGCCGATAATCACTACAGTTATTTTTTTACGATAATAATAACTCGAAACTGTTATAATAATGGTCACTCATAAATAAAAACAAATATTTAATCCTATATAATAGCATTAAGTGACAAAGTATTACCAAACGACGTTAAATATTAAAAGCACTCGTACGAGAAAACGCAATAGGCTTTGAAACTTGTAATCAACTATTATCCTTTCCTAAAAAAGGGACTGCTTCGAAGAAAAAAGAAAGTAAACTAGTACCATTTTCACAAAATGAAACAAATATGATACGCATATTACGCCTGTAGAAGACTCGAAATGATGGCTTAAGTCGATGATAAGCCTATGGGTTCCCGTTATTTCAAAAAAAAAAAAAAAAAAAAAAAAAAAAAAAAAAATAGGAGAGATCTTACAACAAAACTAATCTAAGAATTCATAATTGTAAATCCTATTTATTACCAAACCATCTGACAAATTATTCTTTCCTTACCCTCCTGTTTTGCAGGTCATGGGATAATATTATTACACATTTCGAGGAGACGAGGGTTCTGACGATGATTTCGCAGAGTCGCCTTCCGTAGGATTTATTGTCAACCCACTAGCAAGAGAACCATTGTCTCCATTTTCATTTTGAGAAACAACCGGGATCTTGACAGCTGCTCTTTCCATTTCCTTCTCGAGTTCTTCTTCTTGGCGCAGTGCAGTGAACTGGCCATCTAAAGACCTGGCCGCCGCTAACCATATAAGTACAATCACGAGTAGTATACCTCCTAGATAGGGAGTTGAATTCGCCAGTGACCCGAAGGATAATATCATGAACTGTTGAATCAAAGCACCTCCTGACTTCCCCAAAGGATTGCAAACGACGTCAATTGCTGCCTTCCCTTTAACCTGATCCAACCACTCAAAAAATTAGAAGTGCTAACAGTGGTTTTGGATATAAAGCCGAGCATTCTATCAGCATCTAAAAGAGGAAGTATTTTATACACATGCTAGCTTCTCTAAATCCAAAACTTGCAATTTCATTATCAAAAAGCTTTAACTCTTAAGAAAGTTGATACAATTATTTAAATTAGGATCTCTCAGCCGGCTCTGATATTATAAAATCAGTGTTCTAAAAAACATAAAACGTGACAAGGGGTTGAGGCCAAACTTCCAAATATGCGAGCCTAAGCCTCAAACCAAAAAAATTAAAAATTAAAAATAAATAAAAAGAGCGAGACGAGGCGTTTAGTGCCTACTTTGTGCCTAGGTGCCTCTTTTTAGAACACTACATAAAATAATTTAGAACTTTGACTGCATAGTACTAATTTTATAAATAACAAATATGTTATAAAACTATTTATGACAATATATTAAGATGAAGTGACGTATAAAATACTAGGCAAGTAAAGTATCAAACCTTGGTGTCCTCATCCAAAGGAATGTAAGCCATTTCCTTGCATGGATCAAATAAGCTGTACTTCGCACTCTTACTAAAAATGTTCTGCATTGCTCCCACATAAACAGCTGCTAAAAGTGGAGTCATCCCGAACTTGGCAAGAGCAGGAGCAAAAGGGCCACCGAACAAAATCAGGGAGAAGAAACCAACTCCTGTGAGAAGCAAGACTGTGGGTGTAATCTTTGCGGCCACTCCCCAACCATATTTGTCGAATATCCATTGGCTCAATATCATCATCGTAAAAGTTGCTATTCCTGTAGCAGTTGAGAAGTCGCCCATAAAGGATGAATATTCGTTTGGTGTTGGAAACTACATAATTTAGAGACAAGAAGAATTAGAGACGATATATAACAAACAGACGTCAAAAAAAGTGCATATTCGAAGCAAAGGCCTAGATTAATTTCACCTGAGCCTTAAGCTTTGATTTCCATGTAACTTCAACGAGATTAATGCTAATACCATATGCTACCACCAATGTGGCAAGATCCCTAATATATCTTGAAGACAATAAAAACTTTAAGCTCTCCATTGTTCCCATCCTCACCTTTTCCTGCCAGAAGATAAATGATAACAGTTAAAAATACAGTGGACGAACATCAGTAAACTTTATTTCCTATTAATAGACTATTAAACAAATTCAAAATACTTGGCATTACTTCAACTTTTTTCCAAATGCAGCAGCACAATGATATATCAGTATGTACAAACTTCAAATCGTTGAAAAAACGAGTCTCAGGTGAATTTCAGACACTTCAATTTTGTAAATGCAATTCTGTTGTGGCCATTAAATGAGTGTAAAGCTAGCTAAAACCACTGTTCCCAAACTTCTTCATTTGGAAAACAAAATTCATTAGATAAAACATTTGAATATATCAAATAAAGCAAAAGCATCAATGTGGCAGATTACCTTTTTCTTCTTACTACGTGTGGGAAGAGGAACGTTATGATTCACCCACCAATACAGAGAACAGATAGCTAGACCCATCACCACCACGATACTCATCATTCCTTTCAGGGAGATAGCCCAACCATCAACACCAGGACCTAGATTTTGTCTCAATTGAGAGAAGTATTTAACAGTACGGCCAGAGAAAATAAGGGCGACATTAGCTCCAAGTCCAAAAAGAGGATAGAATCTTTTGGCTTCCTCAACAGTAGTTATCTGCAGCATAATACATAGAAAAATGGTCAATGTTTCTCCAAATCACATTGTAATTCCACATAAATGTGGTTAGCAGGCAAAGGCACAATAAACTTTCCAAAATGATTTTTTCATTCTTCATTTTCTCTTATCGCGGAGCACAACAATAATGTGACAATAGAAGAACAACTTTTGTCGCTGACAGCCCGTTTGATTCCCATTTTTATGAAAATACATTTTTCCCTCTCTTCTTTTCAACCAAGCATTCTTCATTAAAATAATATTTCACGTAAATCAAAAACTTTTCCTTATTTTTCAACCACACATTCTCAATCAATCTACTATTCTAAAATACATTTTTCCATAAAAATGGAAATCAAACGAGCTATGAATAATAAAATCACACAACAGTTAATATATAAATGGGCCACCATTAAGAATACATAGAGTAGCAAAAGCTTTTTTGACAACTAGGATCCACGCATTAGACTTATACCAAGTAGACAACAACAACAAAATATGGAAAACATATTTTTTTAAGAAACAGTACTTTTGCTAATTCAATTGAAACAAAAATTATTATTTACTGATTCCAATTCAGTTCAAAACTACAACATCGATTCATATAAGTTGGGAATCACTGGAATATGGAACACAAGATAAACAAGAGAATATATAAATATATACAGAAGCTGATACTTCAACAAGAATATGTAATAACCTCGAACCAGTTCTACTTATCCATTTGAAAAACTTTTAATTACTTACAAAAGGCAATCAACAAGACAGATTATTGAAAACATATATATGCATAGATGGAATATGGTGTGAGTCAATTACCTGATTAGCAAATCCCCAAAACAGCACAGAGATCACCACACTTCCCCAAAGTTCAGCCATGACATAGAACAAACAGAAACTCCAGATCCTCATAATTGCAAGTGGCCCAAGAAACCTTGGACCCAAAATATTCAGAAGCTTATCAGCAAGAGCTGTGGGGTGGACATAGTGACTGAGAGGGTACAACACAAATCCAAATGCACCAAAGAAGGCTATAAATGGCAAAATAACTGTAAAGAAAAGAGCCTCTTTTGACAGCACATTTGCCAATTTTGTATACAAAAGCATGAACCCAACAGCCATAGGCAAATTCACCCATGTTTTCAAGAAAGGTATAATTTCAGCACTAGACCCTTCAGCTGTTACCACCAACACATCCTTAGTGTCCCTAAGAATTGTATAATTGAACAGAATACAAAAAAACATCATCCCAAGTGGTATAATTTTCTTAAGGGTCACAAACTCAAAACCCATAAACTTGGACGACTCTTTCTCTCCATACAGAGGTTGCCCATCACCTGATGCTGCAGCTGCCTGAGCCCTGCAGATAGGGAAAGTTCTGCTCTTTTGACCAAACAATTGGGGTTTTGTCACAAATCCTTGAAATTTCGAAAACCCATCAAGAGATAAAGAGGACACGTTAAAAGATTTTGGTTTTAACAAAAAGGGATGCGAAGGGTTGTATCTATGCCTCAACCCTTGTGATGGTGGTGCATGAAATGCTCTGGTTCTGGGGTTTGAAGGTAAAGAAAGTAGCCCCTTTGTTTGTAAAACTGCTTGCATTTTTCTCTATGCACAAAAGTTCCTCAAGAAACTCAGAGAGACAATTTTTATGATCTGAAAAAAAGAGAAGGAGATAAGGTTGGGAGATGGAGAAGAAGATGGTTTCTGTTACTCCCACCAGGGCTGACGACGATAAAGATAAACAAATATCTTTATATAGCACTGGGAACTGAACCCTGAATTGAGATTCTTGAGTACACAAAAATAAGGAAAATTAATATATAAAAAAATCCTGGTGAAACAAAATAGAGCGAGGAAAATCTTGTTTTCAGAAAAATAAAAAATAAAAATAAAATTGATATTTTTATTTTAAAATGATGCTAAGTGTACATCTCATGGCATATATGTTGGACGAAAAAAATATGTTTTTTAAAAATAATTGTTCAATCATGGTCCAACAAAAGACATAATATCAAAAATAATGTCAAATAAGATGTCCATGTAGAATAATTGTTATTTTGAATTGTGCATTTTTCTTTTCTTTTTTATTAATAAATAATTAGACAATTATTTTTGACCGCTAATTGCAAGGAAATTTATGCAGAGGAAAGGAAGAAGAAAAGAATAGCGAATAGCAATCAATCAAGGCGGATCTTTGGAAGTATCCAACTAAAAGTGCAAAAGAATCACGTGAAGAAAGTGCTTTCCATACTAACATTAGTAGTGTATTTACTATTTATCACCAATAATATTAATCATCGATATATGTGTCAATATATCATAAATTCTATTAAATATGGCATACTTCATTCAATTTAATTGAACATATAATTTAATATCATTATTATTATTATTATTACCTAAATTTGTGTCAAGCAATAGTGGTGCTAAATAACATTACTCTATTTTATTTGTTCTTTAGACTTGCGTTAGTCAATTTTAGGCACAAAAATAAAAATTCAAGACGGGTCAAATATAAGATTGAAAGTGATATTTATATTTTGAATAATACTATCTAGCACTAGTTTAGGCGATCACACGTTCAATTAAGCGAAATCACATAGTATTGCATTTAAGTAAATTTTTCAATTAATGTCTTGTAATTGTCAACTAAACTTGTTTTAGCTTCACTTGTTGAACTCTACAAGTACGACCCCCAACCATCTGATGGTGAACTAAAGCAGGAAAACATGATATGATCCGGGATAGGCCAAAGTCGAACGCAAGTGTAAAATTCGTGAAGAAGATGCAAAGGGCTCGGTCGAGACTAATTCAAGTTAACATGGGGTCAAAGTTAACACGTCAATGGACAAGTTTCATGTTAGGGTCGAGGTCGGAAACAACTTGGATCAAGGGATTAGAAACAACCGAAGATGGAAGTCAGCCGCATAATCACGCGATCGCAAGGAGTAAATCCCATGCGATCATGCACGCCATGCCGCGACAATGCAAGCAGCCACGGAGTGAACCACGCGATCGCATGGATTTCAACCACGCGATCGCATAGAGTAAAATTTAGGCGAGTCTTTCAATTTTTGGGAAATTACCTTGTTTGACTAAAATTCTATTTTCTTTCCAACTTTGTAAGATTCTAGGACTAATTTTCGTTTTTCATTGGGTTTTATGGTAGTGGTATAAATACTTTCTCTTATTTCATAGTATGGACCTTTGACATTATTATTGAGATTTTATACAACTTGTGAGTTTTAATTCTTTCATGTTTTTTGGTGGTTTAAAGTTCTAACTTGAACTTATCAAAAGGAGATCGCAATCCTTTTGTGGCGTTCCGACTTCACGGTTCTTGTTTCGAATAATCAACGGGTCGGATTTCTTGAGTGGAATCTCGTTTCTTGGTATATAGGTCGAACAACGGGTGGGGTTGATCTTTGCGTGGCGTGATTTCTAACTTTCTTGGGTTTATTTCATCTTGTTCGTGGGTTCCCAAACTTGTTCTTGGTTGGATTCACATCAAAACAACTCTTGTTTCAACAAAATTAAAGAAAATAACATTTAATTTAAAATATATCTATTATTTTCTTCGAAAGCATTGTCATCTTTCTTTCAAGGAGAATACATTTTTAATCAGTGGTGGATCTAGCACTTGATGAGCCTTGGTGGCCGCGTGAGCTAGATCTGCCAAGAACACTTTTTTTTTGTTGACAGTAGATAAAGTTTTTATATTATATACCTGATAATTCATTTTACATTTAAACATTTATTGTAGCTCAATTGGTTAGAGTTGCCATGCATATTGGAGGTCTAGAGTTCGATTCTCTTCCAAACCAATTTGAGGAGACATTTGCTTCAGTGGCAAAGATGACTACAATGAGCACTATTCTTTCTATTGCTGCCTCTCAAGGGCGGCCTCTTCATCAGATGGACGTAAAAAATGCTTTCCTTCATGGTGATCTCAAGGAAAATATTTTTATGAGACCACCTCTGGGCTGATTTCCTCTCCTTCACAAGTATGTAAACTGAAGAAGTCTCTTTATGGGTTGAAACAAGGTCCTCGCGCATGGTTTGAGAAATTCTGATCTACTTTGCTACAGTTTTCCTTTATACAGAGCCAATATGACTCATCTCTATTTCTTTGCAAGACATCTACTGGTATTATTCTTTTACTCGTATATGTGGATGACATTGTCACTACCGGTACGGATTGTGAGTTGATCACTCGACTCCAGCATCATCTACAAGCTTCCTTTCATATGAAGGATCTTGGTCCGCTTACATATTTTTTGGGGTTGGAAGTACATACTAATTCCAGAGGTATATTCTTGAATCAACATAAATATATTCAAGATTTGATTACTTTAGCTGGTCTTCAAGATTCTTCTACTGTCGATACTCCTCTTGAGGTCAATGTGAAATACCATCGTGAGGAGGGTGATCTTCTTCCTAATCCCACTATCTTTTGGCAATTAGATACAAGGAAACTTAAATCTGTACATGTCAATCACACAGAGTGATTTTAGGAAGCTATACATGGTAAGCTAAATTCTAGGAAACCTATTAAGGAGAGTATATACAGCCTAGATTAATTGCCATAAACAAGGCCGAAGTTATGGCCATATATTGACATTTATCTCATACGTTTTTTATTTGCTTTGCAAAATATGTTTCTCCTGGCGTCTGAGGTTGAACATTTTTTGACTTTCGGATGAATTAAAGGTATTCCTTGAAGAAATTCAGAGCTAGGGATGACAATTTAACCCGCCCCGACGGGTTGGCAGGATGGGGCGGGACGGGGCATCGGGGGTCGGCCCGTAAAAAAAATTAAAAATAGAATTTTAATAAACGGTTAGTTTTATTTACAATTTTATAACCTGTTTCTAATCCAACAATTATATTATACGATTGTCAATTTAAAATTTTACATAACTAACAATTGTTTATATAATTTATAAATTCAACCATTTAATCTTTTTATTATAATTAAATTATATAATCTGAAATTCTGAATCATGATAATTAAATAAATATTCTATACTTTTGAAAGATTTATACCAATTAATCAAAACAAGTTAATATCTTGATCGAAAAAATTAGAAAAAAGATTTAAAATATATGGAATGAATTTTAAGTTTTGGGTTAAGGGTTGAACTTTAAATAATAACATAACTCAAATTTTTAAAATGTAAAAAAAATTAAAATTAAAATTAAATGGGGCAACAAATGGGGCAAATTCTCACCCGTCCCCGCCCTGGGCCCTGCCCCATCCCACCTAAGACAAGGCGAGCACGAGGTTGGAGTGAGACGGGACAGGGTGAAGGTGTCTCACCCCGAACCCGCCTCATTGTCATCCCAATTCAGAGCCTTGGAGTTGAGTTTATCATTGATAAATATCTCTTGTAACTTCTAGAGTTACGTTGAGCGTTATTTGCCAATTTAGGGTTAAAGAACATGTTGAAGCGTTCGAATTTCAAGAGCTAGTCTTTATAAGTATATTCAAAAGATCATGATCAGTTTGAGGCCTTATTAACTTTATTAGGAAGAATGAGGGTGTAGTCTTATTGTGCTCCCAAATAGTCTTAAACCATTCCTCTTATGGCTATGTAGTCTTCTTACGAACTTTTACCTAGTACGGGGTTTTCAGTCTTCTTATTCTTTATCAATCTCTTATTTCTAATACCACCTATAGAAATAAAAATTATAAATTTTGTTAAGGAACAGAGATTTACTAATATAATTTGTACAATTATTCGTGATTTTGTGTTAGAATGCCTTTAAAATAATCGTAATATTCATATAGATATTAGTAAGTTCACAATCTTGAAGTAAGTTTGATTTTACTCTAAAGAGATTGTTAAATAATTTAGAGCAGTATTCTTAAAGGTGTAATGCGTGGCGATGCGTAAAAGCCAAGTTATGGGTTAGGCGAGACAAATGCGTACAAAAGCGTAAAAAGACATTTTATTATTTTAATTTTTAACCAATCAAAAAATCATTTAATAATTAAAAATAATATCTACTAAACATTTAAAATAAATTTATAGGAGCTTTATACATCTTTTCAAAATTTCCAACAAGAGGATAAATTTCAAATGTAAATACTATATGGTAAATAGATATGAATTTTTGAAAGTTTTCCTTTGTTCAAGGTTTCGAGCGACTGTTTTGAAATTAGGGCAAACGAAATGAAGAAATCAGCCTTTAAGTTTTAACTTAAATTTTTTTTTTTTTTAAAAAAAAAGATAATAAGGCGTGCATTAGCGGTCGACATTGGCTTGACGTTTCTGCCCCCACATCGTCCTAGGCGCGCCTTTTAGAATAGTGATTTAGAGAAATTTGATCACAAACACATAAATAATTGTTATAGCTCAAATAGTGAAATTATATTGATACTTATGGTGAATCGTGAGTCATAATGCTTTTAAATCATCAAATTTTCAAAGATTAGACTATCAATCACTTTATCGTAATTCGTAGCTTAAACTTTAGTAGAAATCACAACACATTCCCTCTAGTTTTTATAGTAAAGGTTGAATAAATAATTAGGATCAATTAGGTCAATAATCATTTACATGATCTTCAAGAGAACAATGCTTTAATTCGCTTTTATACTACTTGTCACGATGTTGTGCACTATAGTTTGTCAAACAATTGTTGATAAGATAATATAAGCCAGTGACACTTTAACTTTGTTGACCTCAAAATCTTGTAGGTTCCCACTATCAACAAATTTGAACTATCCCTCCATCCACCTGTAAGTTACCTGTACTTAAAACACACATTAAAATGCAAGGTGTTATAACTATGAAGGTGGTGCAACAATTCTATGCACTTCAATGCTCAAATCAACTATCAAAATTGGTTGTGAGAAGACAAGTTGACAGTTTTGTTGGAAATATATTGATTGGCAAATAGATTTTCACTTGTGTATGTGAAATTAATCACACATTGATTGAAAGTTGGGATTTGAAGAGGACCTTAAAGGGATCACAATCCCACATTGGTTAGAAATGAAAAAGTGGGAATATATGGGGACTATAAATGTGCCATCCCACATTGAAAAAATGTGGCAATGTGGGGAAAACTTAAATAATTATCCCACATCAGATAGAAATAAGTTTGTGGACCAATTTATATATGGTTAACAATTTGTAAGGTGTAACCATTTGTTGTATAGAGACTCCTCCATGGTCTACGTACCCGCAGGGGGGTGCAAATCTTGGACCGACTTGGCCTTCGAGCCTTGAACTTGAGTGGGCGCGACCTGCGTGCACGAATGTCGAACCGAATGAGTTAAAAATTGGCCACGAAGTGCAAGCCACATTTTGGAATTTTACTTTTACGTTTTCCATTCAAAGTGACCATTTATTTCGTAACTCCAAAACGTCAGAATTAAAATGGCAGAGTTATGGCTGAATTAAAATGGCAGAGTTATGGCTGCATTAAGAGGCAAAGGCTCCTCCTTGCTTATATATGTTAAACAATCTCTTCAGTTCAGACACACAACAACTACACGAAATCTCTCTGCTCTCTGTTTCGAATTCCTGATTCAGTCCAGTCGCTTGGTGATTCTGTTCTGGCACAATCTCAGTTCGACTGCTCAGCTACAGTTCACGCCGCTGTATCCTGGGAAGCAAACGCTCGCAATACTTCGGTGAGGGGGCAAATATTGCTTTAAGGACACTATGTTGAACACAGGCCTCGGCTCCTCCAAGACGTCCACTTTATTTTCTGTCTTCTGCAATTTGTTTGTTACTTCTTCTGTATCGATTATCTGTATCAAGTTTCCTACAATCTTAAAGCAATATTCCTGGTACTGATATTCTGATTGTGTTTCAGAAATGGAAACTACGCCCACCAATAACGTTTTGGGACCTGCAAATGAAACTGTGACTCAGGCAGTGGCTATGTCAAGTTCTGATGTGGCACAAGTGGTGGCTCCAGTAACACAGATTGTGGCTAATATGCCAAGTCTAGTTGCTAGCCCAAGTGGAACTAGGATTGTGGCTCCCATGCCAAGTCTGGCTCCTGGTCCAACAGTGACAGTTCCGGTTAATCACGGGGAAAAGCTCCCAGGCCAAGTCTGGCTCCTGGTCCAACATCGACAGTCCCGGTTAATCACGGGGAAAATTCAGAGAAGTTCAATGGTTCGAACTTCAAGAGATGGCAACAAAAAACGCTATTTTACCTCACGACCTTGAATCTGGCGAGGTTTTTGACTGAAAATGCCCCAGTGCTTCAAGAGGGTCAAAGAGACATTCAAGCAATCAGTGCACTAGATGCGTGGAAGCATTCTGATTTCCTGTGTCGGAATTATTTGATGAATGGTTTAGCTAATTCATTGTACAATGTGTACTGCACAAAGAAAACGGCCAGGGAATTATGGGAATCTTTGGACAAAAAGTACAAAACCGAGGATGCCGGAGCCAAGAAATTTCTTATTGGCCGGTTTTTGGAATACAAAATGGTGGACTCCAAATTTGTAATCAGTCAAGTACAAGAATTACAAGTGATCTTGCATGAAATTCATTCCGAAGGAATGGTTGTAAGTGAATCCTTCCAAGTGGCTTGCATAATTGAGAAGTTACCTCCTGTATGGAAGGATTTCAAAAACTACTTAAAGCACAAGCGAAAGGAAATGAACGTTGATAAATTAATTGTTAGACTTCGAATTGAAGAAGACAACAAAAGTTCTGAAAGAGGATTCAATCCGGTTGTGGCTAAAGCCAATGTTGTGGAGCATGGCCAAAGCTTCAAGACCAATAAGAACAAGTATCTGCCATTTGGTGGTAAAGGGCCCAAGTTGGGGCCAAAAGGTGGAATTTCCAAGAAGACGTTTCAAGGGAAATGCTTCAATTGTGACAATATTGGTCACAAATCTACGGAGTGCCGATTGCCGAAGAATAAAAAAAAAAAAGCAAATGTGGTTGAAGGTGTATGTGACATCAACCTTGCAGCTGTCATTTCTGAAGTGAACCTGGTGGGTTCAAATCCGAGAGAATGGTGGATAGACACCGGCGCCACCCGACATGTTTGCTCCGATAAGGAGATGTTTAGTGGGTTTAAAGCAGCGGATGGGGAGAAGCTGTATATGGGAAATTCAGCGACCTCCGAAATCAAGGGCCATGGAAAGGTGGTTCTAAAGATGACTTCTGGGAAAGAGCTGACTCTAAACAACGTGCTTTATGTGCCAGAGATTCGCAAGAATTTGATTTTCGGTTCGCTGTTAAACAAGCATGGTTTCCGTATGGTGTTTGAGTCAGACAAAGTTATTTTGTCTAAGTCTGGAATGTTTGTAGGAAAGGGTTATGTTAGTGATGGGCTTTTTAAGCTCAATGTAATGGCTATTAAGCTAAAAATTAATAAAATGAATAACTCTTCCATTTACTTACTTGAGTCGTCCAATTTGTGGCATGGTCGACTAGAACATGTTAATTATGACACTTTGTGTAGACTAATTAACTTAGATTGCATACCTACATTCCAAATTGATAATAAACATAAGTGTGAAACTTGTGTTGAAGCAAAATTGACGAGGTTATCATTTCAATCCGTTGAAAAAAGAATAGAACCTCTTGATTTAATTCACACCGATGTATGTGATTTAAAATCTGAACAAACAAGGGGAGACAACAAATATTTTATTACTTTTATTGACGACAACACAAAATATCGTCTTGTGTATTTACTTAAAAGTAAAGACGAAGCTATGGAGAAATTTGTTCTCTATAAAAATGAAATTGAAAATCAACTCAACAAGAAGATCAAAGTGTTGAAGAATGATAGAGGTGGTGAATATGAATCACCATTTGCTGAATTCTGTGCACAACACGGAATTAAACATGAAACAACAGCACCTTATTCACCACAACAAAATGGTGTTGCTGAACGAAAAAACAGAACATTGAAAGAATTGATGAACGCCATATTATTAAGTTATGAGTTACCTCAGAACATGTGGGGAAAGCTGTGTTATTAGCTAATTACCTTTTAAATAAGATACCCTGAAAGAAAGAAGAAAAGAACCCTTACGAACTATTGAAAGGAATGAAGTCTTCCTACAAATACTTACGAGTGTGGGGGTGTCTTGCAAAAGTAGCTGTACCTACACCAAAGAAGGTGAAAATAGGACCAAAAACTGTTGATTGCATATTTATCGGATATGCACATAACAGTAGTGCTTATCGGTTTCTTGTGTTTGATTCTAAAATTTCGGATATACACAAAAACAAGATAATGAAATCAAGAAATGTTTCATTCTTTGAACATATATTTCCATGAAGTCCAAAGAAGAAGCAAGCTCTTCTAAACGGATATATGAGACTATGATTGAGAATAGTCAAGACAAAGAAATAGAAGAAGAAGTTGAGATTGAACCAAGACGTAGCAAACGAAAAAGGACAGAAAAATCTTATGGTCCTGATTTTCTGACCTATATGCTAGAAACTGAACCTCAAAGCTTCAAAGAAGCTGTAAACTCTTCGGAAGGACCTCAATGGAAAGAAGTCATTAAAAGTGAAATAAATTCCATTCTGCAAAACCACACATGAGAGCTAGTTGATCTTTCCCCGGGAAGCAAACCACTAGCCTACAAATGGATTTTCAAAAGGAAAATGAAAGCAGATAGAACTATTGATAACTACAAGGCCAGACTTGTAATTAAAGGTTATAGGCAATGAGAAGACCTTGATTACTTTGATACGTACTCTCCAGTGACGAGAATAACATCTATTAGGATGATACTTGCGATTGCTGCTTTGCGAAATCTTGAAGTACATCAAATGGATGTTAAGACTGCCTTCTTGAATGGAGATTTAGATGAAAAATCTATATGGAACAACCCGATGGATTTTCATCTTGAGGGCAGGAAAGAAAGTCTGCAAATTGGTGAAGTCATTATATGGCTTGAAACAAACACCAAAACAATGACACGAAAAATTTGACAGTGTCATGATGGAAAGTGGATTTAAAATCAGCGAGTATGAAAAATATGTCTACATTAAAGACACTGAAAATGGTTATGTCATTTTATATCTTTATGTTGACGACATGCTTATTGTTGGTAGCAATGATAAAATGATTAAATCCACCAAAGATATGTTAAATTCGAGATTTGACATGAAGGATATGGGCTTAGCTGATGTGATTCTTGGAGTTAAAATTTCAAGAACATCAGATGGACTCTTTCTAAGTCAGTCACATTATGTGGACAAAATTTTGGAAAAATTCAATAATGATGATACTGGCGTGGCTAGAAAATCGATAAATACAAGTCAACATCTATCGAAAAATAGAGGCTATGGTATTTCTCAAGTAGAATATTCTAGAATAATCGGAAGTCTTATGTACCTAATGAGTTGTACAAGACCAGATATAGCTTACGCAGTTAGTAAGCTGAGTAGATATACTAGTAATCCAGGGTCTGACCACTGGAAAGGACTAGTAAGAGTATTGAGATACTTGAGATATACTCGTAATTATGGACTGCACTATACCAGCTATCCTGCAGTTATTGAAGGATATACTGCTGCGAATTGGATATCTGATATTAAAGACTTAAAGTCTACTAGTGGATTTGTATTCACATTGGGAGGTGCAGCCATATCATGGAAATCCTCTAAACAAACAGTTATCGCGAGATCTACCATGAAATCTGAGTTTATAGCTCTAGATAAATGTGGTAAAAGGGCTGAATGGCTACGCAATTTCTTAGTGGATATTCCAAGATGGTCGAAACCTGTGCCAGCAATTTGCATACATTGTGATAGTCAATCTGCGATTGGAAGGGCACAAAGCAACATGTACAATGGTAAGTCTAGACACATACATCGTAGACATAATACCATAAGATAGTTACTCTCAACTGGAGTTATCTCTATTGACTATGTAAAGTCTAAAGATAACATTGCGGATCCGCTAACCAAAGGGTTAAATAGAGAGTTAGTTGCAAAGTCATCAAGAGGAATGAGACTTAAGCCTCTAGAAGAATAAGTTATTGTAATGGAAACTCAACCTAGCTGACTAGAGATCCCAAGATCTAGGTTCAATGAGAAAAGCTAATTGTAAATACTTAATTGTATCACTGTGGGGGTTATCTCCTGTCCATTCCTGTAATAACAGTGATGCCAATAGGAAAAGGATAAGCAATAGGTTTTTAATGATTCTTATGCGTCGGAAACCCGAGCGGACTAATGCAGGTTACTTAAGAAATCACCTATGTAAGAGAGAAGTGGGTCCGCTTCGAAGGGAATTGTGAGGCTCAATTCTTAATAATTCTTACTGAACCAGGCATATGTTCATGGCCACAAAAGAACATAACCATGAGAACTGAATTGTGTTAGGAAGAATGTTGTGTTAAGGTACATCATCGTTTACACAAAAGGCAGAACAGTTCAAAGACATCACGTCTACTGATCAGCTAGTAAAGCAAATGTATTTTCATAAGGGAAGGTTCAAAGGGTATAACACCTACCTATCCTATACAGGTTTCAATTGTGGAACTTTCTCACCAAGTATTCCATGTCTCTATTAATTACCATTCATGTGGGGGATTGTTGAAAATATATTGATTGGCAAATAGATTTTCACTTGTGTATGTGAAATTAATCCCACATTGATTGAAAATTGGGATTTGAAGAGGAGCCTTTAAAGGGATCACAATCCCACATTGGTTAGAATGGAAAAAGTGGGAATATATGGGACTATAAATAGTGTCATCCCACATTGAAAAATGTGTGGCAATGTGGGGAAAACTTAAATAGTTATCCCACATCGGATAGAAATGAGTTTGTTGACCAATTTATATATGGTTAACAATTTGTAAGGTGTAACCATTTGTTGCATAGAGACTCCTCCATGGTCTACGCGCTCGTAGGGGGGTGCAAATCTTAGACCGACTGAGCCTTTGAGCCTTGAACTTGTGTAGGCGCGACCTGCGTGCACGAATGTCGAACCGAATGAGTTAAAAATTGGCCACGAAGTGCAAGCCACATTTTGGAATTTTACTTTTATGTTTTCCATTCAAAGTGACCATTTATTTTGTAACTCCAAAACGTCAGAATTAAAATGGCAGAGTTATGGCTGCATTAAGAGGCAAAGGCTCTTCCTTGCCTATATATATTAAACAATCTCTTCAATTTAGACACACAACAATTACATGAAATCTCTATGCTCTCTGTTTCGAATTCCTGCTTCAGTCCAGTCGCTTGGTGATTCCGTTCTAGCACAATCTCAGTTCGACTGCTCAGCTGCAATTTACGTCGCTGTATCCTGGGAAGCAAACGCTCGCAATACTTCGGTGAGGGGGCGAATATTGTTTTAAGGAACACTGTGTTGAACACATGCCTCGGCTCCTCCAAGACATCCACTTTATTTTCTGTCCTCTGCAATTCGTTTGTTACTTCTTCTGTATCGATTATCTGTATCAAGGTTCCTACAAGTTTGGCTAAGTTAGAGAATTTGTGTACATTTATTTGGGATTCTTTGGAGTATTTATAGACAAGATTTCAAAATGAAGAAAAAGGTAGCTAAAGCTTAAAATGCATCTACCTAAAATGGACCCATGACCTCGCATAATGTTTGATAGTGGTTGCCGGTAGTTTAGTAATTTATGGTAATGTGGCGGGATTGAGGGGACAAGTCTTGCCCCATTCAAGATGGTTTGGAGCGGGACATGGCACGACACTCATTTGTCCCATTACTATCCTGTTTAATATTTTATTTATTTTCTTTCTTTAAAATTTGTTTTTAAAATAATACTAAATGAGGTGGGCGAAGGATACCTCCCCCACTTTAAACTCGAGCCGCACCATGCCAAAAAGCGGGAAATTCTCGCCCTGTTCAAGTCAATGCCCTCACGATTCTCGGGTCTATCTATTTTATTTATACCCCTGTGTGGTGTCATTCTGGCTCCACACTAACTGGAGGTATGGTAATAGTTCATTCAATATTTATGTTGGGCTTAAGATTCAAAACACACGTTAAATCATCCGTGCTATGACAAGTCTATAATAAGTATCTCACACCCTAGGCGTGGTTGAAGTTATGTGACGTGGATGTCTTCTTAGCCATGTCGACATGAGATCCTACATGGGTGGATTTCTTCCACTTTGCTCTTCACGTGGTGGAGGTGGCATCTACTTTGGTTTCATGTGAGGTGGAGGTCATCACAAACTTGAAAAATAATAGTTTAATCGTGCATGTCATTATTGAAACAAATACTAGTAGAACACAAAATTTCTTATAGATTCAACGAATGTATTACATAAACTAGCTAAATATTGGAAGAAAAGTAGGTAGCAAAAAAAAAAACAACAAAATACTTTTCAGCAATTCAAAACAAAAACAAACCAATTTGAGTAAGGAACTATTACTAGTCTCAATTGTGTGGCCAAAAGGTCCCACAAAGTTAACCCACTTTTCCAAGGCAAGAGAATTACGGCAAGTATGGTCCATGTGCACATGGAAAATTCTTCAAATGAAAATTCCAAGGCAAGCCCTTCAAAAAATCTTTACAAGGTGTATACATAAAAATTAAATAAATGAATATATTCTTCATTCTTATGATGTATACTTTAAATAAAATGAAATTGTACGTATGTCAAGAAAATATTAAAAAAAAAAAAGTTTGCATGTGAATGATATGTTGAGCATAAAATTTAGTTAATTAATATATCATATTTTTTAACAACTTATATTTTTTGACGAGATAATTAATACTTATACGTTAAAAATTGAAATGTTTCCACAAATCAATTTGACAGAAGTTATTGTTTATTGCCAAAAAAAATCATTGGCCCCCAATGAGGGGGGGGGGGGGGGGGGATCAAGTGCAAAAGTCGCCTACGTAACTCGACTACGTCTAAAACAAGAAATTGAGAGTGACGAATTCAAATGACTAAGATTGTACAAAATTGTGGGACGTAAATATAACATTCTTTTGGAGGAAAAAAAAATGTCATTGAAAAATATAACTTGCTACTATCAAAACATAATCCTGCCGATAAAATTAAAAATATATAATAAGAGTTAAAACGCCTCTAAGACGTGTTAGTGTGTAATCAATTATCTTATCACCATCTTAAATCTCTTGATAGTAAAACGTGAATTAAAATTAATTAATTTTTATTAAATTATAAAAGAATCTTTTGCGTTTATAAAAAATGTGCTACAAAGGTTCTAACAATTATTTATCCTAATATTTCTGAAATAACCATCCTCGAGTGTGTTGGGCAAGTGTTTGTAAATACTAAATACGACTAAAAGTCATATCACTTTCTATTTATATATTTCGCGAAATGTATAAACTCTGTCAACTTATTTATGCAAGAATATTAAGTGGATCATATTGCGCAGCTTGTCTTGTCGAATTCTAAGCTTGGCTTGACTTGGCCCACTAGACAAGTCAACCCACACTCGCTTTGGGGTGAACCGAGCACATGGCTAGTTTGAAAAAATGCGATTTGGCTCGCCCTACCAGCTTGTCACACGACGAGTTGAACAGTCTTACATATATATATATATTTTTTTTATTATAAATTCATCTTTTTTGTTTCTCAACTCTTGAACGAGTCTATGCGAACCAAAGAACCACTCATGTTAGTCATCATGTGATAACAGGAAAAGCCCAGTTCAACTCGCCTTGAGGATGGACAAACCAACTCTGCTCGTGTGTGGAGCGAGCTACTTGTCCTACTTAATATTCATATATTTCACCATTCATTTATATATATATATATATTTATAAATACTTGTCAAATATGTGCACAATATTTTCGATGCTTCACTACAAAACATGTCGACTTTCTTGATTTGGTTTTCGGAGTCAAATGGATGGCGAGATTGAATGTCTCCAAAATTTAAGAATATCTTACAATTTCAATACTTTTCTCTCAATACTATGATTAGTCCTAATCAAATCAAGTAAAAACAAAAACAAAAACAAATCATGAATGATGCATTGGCACTTGCACAGCTGACACACGGCAAACATCTATTGGAGAATGTTAATGGAAAGTATTGTTCTTCAACACAATAATTTATTTGACAATTATGCTATAAGTACAGACAACACATGACGAGAATACATTGAAGGATGGGAAAAGAAAAAAAGAAATAGATGAATTAGATGTTGCCACAACAACATCCGTAGAATTTCTATCAAGAATTCTTTGTACTTTGAACTTTTTCCTTACTTTGAACTCTCAGCTAATACGATGTCAACGAGAGGTCGAGGACGAATGGACAGATTAATTATTTTATAATATACTTTGAACCCTCAGTTAGTATGATTGCAACAAGAGGTCAAGGATGGATGGACGAATTAAATTATTTTATAATATTTATTTATTTATTGATATTTGCCCCTATTTTAACCTTATTTTTTAAAATATAATTTTATAAGAACTAATTTTTTTTTTTCTTTTGAGAATTAATTAATTGTTAAAAGTAAGAAAATTTTATATTTACATGTGAAATATTTTATCGTAAGAATATATTTAAAATAATTTCACAAAAAATAGTGTCAAATAAAGATTTTATAAATACGTTTAAAATAAAATAAAAAATAAGCCCAGGCTCCACCAACTGAAAGGGCACGTAGTATCGTGACATTTTCTCAAGTACAAGCATGCGAGGGGCACGAGGGGAAAGTTTCCCTACTGAATTTGACGGCCACAAATTAGACACGTGGAAGATGGTTAATCGTTGTATGAAAATATCAGTCACATGGGGGACCCAAAAAAAGCGTGCCCCAGACAAACGCCGTCACGTCACCTTAAAGTCTTATATATATTGAGATGTTTGGGTTGTACTTGTGCTGTGTATACATAAGAGGGGGTTCACATAACCCCTCCAAATCTTATGAACCCCTCCAAATCACACATAATAAAAAGGCTCGGTGAGTATTTTTTTTTTTCAATATTTCACTCATATGAATTCAATCAAGTGTGTATTTTGGAGGGATTATGCTACACTTACTTACATTCGCTTACTAACTCTTTTACTTATCACTCACAATAGGGGATGAAGATCATATTATCGAATTATTTTATTCACGCGGGACCCATCATACAATATGAATAGTAAATAATGCATGTAGTAATCTATTTTGTACATTTAATTTAAACCATTTTGAAGAGGTTCAGAACCCCTCCGCCGTACAAATGAAAAACCGTTTATGTTTGGGCTTTGGAAATTGGAAGGCTGGCTATGGACTGCTTTAGTTTCACATGAATCAAACCTAGCAAAATCTAAATTGTTCAATGCTTGTTTGGATAATCACCTATAATTTAAAAGCCAATATCAACTTTTAATCTAAATTATAGATTTTATATGAGTAACAATTATTACTTATTTATTCTCTACTCATTTTTATTACATCATAATTTTTGCAACTTATTAACAATTTAAGCCCACGTTTGATAGAGATTAAAATCAGATTTTAGTAGATTTTGATAAAAATTTATGAAATATATGATTGAAAAGTTAGGAAAACTATTAAATATTTGGTTAAAATTGATTGTTGACTTTGACTCAAATTATAATCTAAATTCAAATCATTACAAACAGGGGCCAAAATAAACACACATCACTGTTTAAGATAGAGAAATATGTTTAATTGGTCATATTGATCGACATCAATTCTTTTTTTTTCTTTGATTCGTTTTATTGTTATTTCGGTTATTGATCTTGAAAAAATAAAAAGGTGTGTTTGAGTCCCTTTTTTAAAAAAAATAGATTTTGTAGTAGTGATTTTTTTTTTAAAAGTGTGATTAAAAAGTAGAACAAAATTTGGCTTGCGTATAAAATTATTTTATTGGAAGAATTTGTTGTTAAAAATGAATTTTTATACAACGGAGCTTAAACCTAGGAAAATAGTCGAGTATCGAATAGATAGTCAAGAAATTAAATAAATTAATTCTTATATAAATTAATCAAGAATCAAGTAATCAAGAATCAAGTATATATATTAATGAATCGAATAAACAGATTCTTCTTTTTTTTTTTTTTGATTCATCCATTCGAACATTGATCTTAAAAAAAAATAAAAAGTCGAGAATTGAATTGATTTCAAGGTAACCAGCTGGTTCCAAGGTATTTTAAAAATTTTACATTTCTTTATAAACTAGAGAAAAAGAGAAGAAAGTAGAAAAGTCAATAGACTTGTGTGTTTAATTAGAAATCAAAACCTTATATTTATAGAGAAAAATTATATATACAATGGTAATAAAAATTATGGCTGCATGAGTTTAATTGTCATTCACTAATAATCGTATTATTTAAAACACTCTCCATTAAATGACACACTACAAAATATTTGCCTCGTTAAAAACTTTATCAAGAAAATTCAAGAGGACAAAAGTACGGCTCCTCCCCTAATTTCAATTCTTGTATCAATTCATCATTATTTTGTACGTCAATACCATCAAATAACACCGTCTTCAAATGATATATTTATTAACCGTTGATGATTGTAGTAACATGATGATTCGAAAATAGCTTTTGTTGATCTCTTCAGGAGTCTCATACATATATGAGTATTATTCTGAGGGTAAATGCCTCTTAAATTATGGACATTTATTACACAAAGAATATGTATTGTTAAAACTTTATTAGAAAAAACTTCGAGGGAAAAACCCTAATGGCTGAAAAATATTACATTATTCTTTTGACTAAGCTACAAAAATTGTATCGTTAAAAATCTCGCCAAAAAATTCAATGGGACAAAACATTGGTCAAGAAAAAAAGTACAACACGTATTTACTCCCTCTTATGATAATATCACTTATATTATTATATGCTTCAAGCATATTAAATATTTCAGTGATATTATTAATAGTCATTCCAAATGAGTTTGATTATCACGTATAGGGGTGTCAATTTGACTCGCCAATTCAGGCAGCCCGTGACTCAGTTCGAGAAGAGCTCAATCCTCAGCTCAGAGCCGAGCCTCATTTTGGAGCATTGGCTCGTTGAGACGTACATTCCATTTTCGGCCCATGAACAAATTTAAAAAATATATATATAGTTGCCTGTGCAAGACAGCTATACAGTCTTGCACATGCAGCTACATATAGTAGCTGACAACTACGTAGAGCAGTTGTGTGGCTACTTGCAATAGCAAGCAATAGTGCCTGCTGCATATTTTTATATAAAAAAAAAATACGAGCCGAAAGCTCGAGTGGAGTCAAGATGTTTTGGCCTAGGAAAAGTTTGGCTCGAGCCAGAAGAAGTCCAAACCATTTTTACTCATGTCAAGTCCGAGCTTCAAGTTTCGGCTTGCGAGTCGGCTAGACCTAGTTCGTTAACATCCCTAATCACGTATTTCAAATTTCATGTATTATCAAGATAACATGATATGGACTCGTGATTTTATTTACCATGATCTTTGTATAATTACTATGTTGAAAGTCGAGCAATACATATTACAATTTCATTTTTCTCATTTTCTTTTCGTATAAATATACACTTTTATATTTTCAGACTACAGGTCCAGAAATTTTAGGTTTCTCTAATAAATTCAATTTTTACAATGATTGCATCATTTTATTTGGACAACTATTACTTCGATTGAAATATTTTGACGAATTTATTTGATTCCTCACTATTTATAATATGATGCAGTACATTATGTGTAAAAGTGGTGTCAACAATTTTTTTCTTTTTGATTCTAATTCTTTTTCATAACTTTAGATATCTCAATTTTCAACTTATCAATACCTAAACCTCTTCCGGGTTTTACATTTTTTTTATGTCTATGTACTTTCCAAGAGTATATATCTCCTTAATGATACCATCTTTGCTAATTGCTCTATTTTTATTTGAAGATTTTTATATTAGAGTCAAATATCATTATGCTTCAGACTAGTTATAAACTTATCAAATATAATGTCCTTCAGGATGTTAATTCAAGTTGGAGTATTTAACGCTAGTGTGTGAAATATTGTTGGTCTCTTTGGTTAGTAATGCATCTAAATGAATTATCTTTCGAACTTTTGGTTCGAATTATCTTTTACGATGATTTAGATAATGAAGTATTTGTACATTATTTTCAACTTCTTAATTCCTCCCCTTAATACTGAGAGAATTGTCCAATTAAATCGCATTATAAAATATCATCGATTTGGAATAAGGGTTCAAGTTATGTATTTATTCTCAATATTTTTTACTTTTCATCTCAATGCATTGTGGTTAATTAATAGTACATATATTGCACTATCTAATAATTAGAGGAAAAAATCTGATTCGACATAAGCCAATTAAAATAAGGAGAACTAGATGTTGGCATGATACAGAATAATATTCTCTAAATAGAAATGGGAAGTACTTTGTTCTAAATTAAATTAATTGAAGACATTTAATAAGCAATAGTATTAATTCATTTATCGATATTACAACCAACACTAATTAAAATGTTGAGATTTAGGCTCGCTAGTATTAATAATACACATTGTCTTAATTGTATAATCTTCATAGTTATGCTTATAATTTAAAATTTGAGCATAAATTTCACAAACTTTAGGTTTCGAATGCCATGTAATCATCTAGTAGATGTATAAAATCTATTAGATACAAATAATATCTAGATGTTCAATGTGGAGGATGATGGGACCCCATTTATCATCCTAATTAATTGTTCAAAAATATAGAAAAATCAATCTCTATTTTAACTAATGACAATCAATAACCACGTTTCAAGAATAAATATTATATAGAAATTCTTTGGATTTTATAAGTATATAAAATACACTTATTTGAACCTAAAAATATAGATATTTAATATTTTGTTTGAGCAATTATAACCTTATTTATTGTATATTCCATTTATTAGATAAAACTCGATTATTGAAAGTGAAATTGAAAAACAAAATGAAGCGAAAAATGGTGAAGTCCAAAGTTTGAAGACCAAATTGTAAATATCCAATAGTTGATTCAAACCACAAGATGATACTCTGAAGATTGCTATGAGTCAATTGTATGCAATCAAAATTCAAAAAAGAATGCAATATTATCAAAATATTATCACAAAACGATTTCCAATCACACAAGTTATATTCCGAATTTTTAGTCAAAGATTGAGACCCATTTTTGGTATAGTAAATGTTCGAATTGGAACAATTCTAATTCTACAAATGTTGTAGCCCTTTGAGTTAAATTTTATACACACTTTGAATCTCCTCAATCTAATACTAAGAGAGAAAGTTATGACCAAAATACCGACGATTGTGCAGAGAAAAAAACATGCTCGCGAAAGACAACTTTTCTTATTTGAATGGAACTTTTTCGGAAACCAATTTGGACATGACTTTCAACCAATTTTTTACCACTACAAATACCTAACGGTAGAACATATTAGAGACACCTCTTGTATACATATTATACTTCGATGGTCATCAATTCTTATCATCGAATGAGGCAAAATTCATAGTTTTTGAGAGAGATGAAACAAAATTGCAAGAATTCAATAAAGTGAAAATTCAAACTTGATTTTTGGGGAAGAAGAGAATGTGCAAGTGGAGATTCATCAAGAAATCATTAAAGAGATTCAAGATTTCAAGATTCATCTTCTCAATTTATCAAAATTTTGGGTTATGTCTTTCCACATAAATATGATTTCTTGTAATTTAATTGCTAAGATGTAGATAAATCATTGTTATGAAGTTTTTAATATAAATTAAATGTTTTGACGTCCAATATGTGGGATTTATTGGATTTTTGTTATTGTGTTTAATGATTTTCAATTAAATGGCCATTAATTGGAATGATCTGTTAATTTTATTGATTTCGAGAGCAACGATAAAATATATTGCATTTATAACAAATATTGTAAAGTTTAATAGGGGATATAGATAACGCTATGCTTTGCATGATTTTCTATAAATTTTTCAATATTTTTAATGCATGCTTTTATGTTCGCATCTTTCATAAAAATTAGGAGTGGACAAAATCGAAACCAACCCGACCAAACTGCCCGACCCAGCCCAAACCGACCAGTTTAGGTCGGTTTTTTGCATTTTTTTGGTCGGTTTCAGGTATTGGGTTGGGTATTCGGGTTGGGATAGGTCAGGTTATGGGTTAACAAATAAAATCCGATATAAACCGACCCGACCCGACCCAACTACATTTTTTTTAAAAAAAGGGAAAAATGGCGTGCTGTCGTACGCACCAAGAAATAAGTTTCTTCACTCCTAAAATTAATGTAGTAGTGGGAGTAAAGGTCAATCCCATGAAAAGTGTGTGATTTAACGTGTTGTGTTTTGCATGCAATTATAGGGGGAAATTTTGTGAGAAATTACTAGGATTGTAGAGAAATCAATTGAAAGCAATGTAAATTGGATTTATGAAAATAATTAGAAAACTAACCTTGATCTAGGTCCACTCCACCATTGGAATATCACAATTGATCATTAATCCACGAGAAAAATACTAATTCATATTTAAGCATTCATCGTTGGTTGAAAATCATATTTCTCCTTAATTATAATTAATCAAACTACAAGCAATTCAATTAACCCTAATTGTCAAACAACCCTAAACAAGCATCAAGATTTAATTCAACAATTGCAATGAAAATGAGAGAAATCGATGAACATAACAATATAATTATAGAGAATTATATTTAATCATGACAAATGTTCTTCCTAAGAATAACAATTCCTAACGTAGTGAACTATTAATTCCTAATTGCTTCACAAATTACATCAATCAAACAATTACGGATTTGATGATTAATCTAGCATTAGATTGGAAAATATGAAAACTATCAAGATCTAGCAATCAAATATTCAATCAATAGAAATATACGCAAAAGAAAATGTAATACCAGAAAACATGAATTAAAACCTGAAAATAATGTGGATCTCACAATTAAATTGATTCCAAGGCTTCATTTTCCTCGATCAAGACTTGAAGATTTAGTTACACATGATAAAAATAATTTAAAACCTAAAGAAGATGAAGAGGAGACTAGGTAGATGATGAATGATCTGATTCCCGTTCTCTGGTCAAGTTTTTAGGTCAAGAAACGCGTTTAGGATCCTTCCATAGATGAATTGCCCGCTTTCCAAAAATATGGTAATTTTCCCGGAATCTTAGGCTTAACTCAAGCGGTCGCTTAGGTTAGTCATTTAGCCTCCCTAGATTTCGGTTGGGTGGCGCGACCACTTCTCCCGAACTGCCTAGCGACCGCTTAGTTATAAAAACTAAGCGGTTGTGATGTTTTGGTTATCAACTTCTCGATTCCTTCACTTTTTCACTTCTTTACTTCTTTTTAACAACTTTCTTCACTCCAAAACTTTATTTCCTCATCCAATTGATCTTTGAGGCTTTCAATTCTTCATTTTTCCTTCCGAGTCAACTTTTGGATATTTGCAATTTGATCCCTAAACTTTTGTCTTCTTTCATTTTGGTCCTTTTTTTTTACTCTTTTCTTCCAAATTACACTTTATCCATTGATTTGCCACCTAAATCACAATATGGACATAATGAGTACATTTTGGCATTAATTTAGCACACGAGCATGATAAATAATGGGAGAAAATCATGCATTTTACATTCATATCAAATTCCCCAACACTTAACTTTTGCTCGTCCTCGGGCAAAACTCAAATTTTCAATTTTCCAAAAATAACCAAATTGTGGTATTCAAAGATGCATAACGTTTCATGAATAAATTTTCCCACAACCTATAATCAACTAGAAAGCATTCCCATATGAAGATGGAGTAAACCAAACAAGTAGAACCTCACTGATATAATATGACCACTCCACTCTCATGTGTTTAAAATAGGGTGAGTGTTTCGCTCAAAATCATTCCAATGAAAATGTTCTACCATAAGCTTGGATATCTTCTCATTCGCCACCATTTAAACCACATGCTCTACACAAATCATAAGGTCTTTTCAGGGTTGTAACGTGGCTTATGGTTAGGGTGTGAAATGTATTCGGAAAAGTGACTAAGAAGCCCTAAAAATCAGTGGAGTAAAGATAATTAACTCAGCTCAACATAGATGGAACATATAGGACCCAATCACTCCAAATGACTTCTTGATTTTCATGAATTCAACACAATCGACTTTTTTTTTCTTCGAATATCAGGAGGAATAATGAATATAGATATTTTATAGCATAAAGATCAATTCTCTCCAAAAAAAAAAAAAAATTCTCTTTTTTTTATACCACAACTATGGAATTTTGTAAATTTGACATAAGGAACATGTTCGACTTCACCGGTCATAGCACCACCATAGATATTCCCTCCCCCACACTTACTTTCTAGCGCACCCAATATTCATAGTAACAGACAATACTCCACTAGCTTTAAGGTTTGGGTAAAGATGTTGTTTTTCTGGATATTAAAGCTTGTAATGTGGTTTTACCAAAGAAAAAGAAAATAGGCTCAAAGGGGGCTCATCAAAAGGGAAATTAATTGCAGGGTAGGCTATTAGGCTAGTGTAGTTAATCTCATGTGACAAAGATGGCCTTAATCATATTCATGCACGCATGTGTCGATGTGGTCTTGAAGAGAATCAAGGCAAGTTCTAGAGAAGCAAAATCATGGAAGAGTATCACACATGAAGGAAATAATGAGTCTGTTATGCATGTACCAGTCTAAAGGCTCAAAATCTCACCAGCTTTTGTCTACACAATTCAGTTACTACCATCTTCAATGAAAACAACTCAACTAGCTAACCCTAAGTTGGGAGATCATTTATTCCATTTATGTTATGATCCCTTCAAAAGTCCAATGAATTCTTTCACTCAGCACATATGACTAAAAATCAACCTCAACTTCTCATCTTCGAAATGTTGAAAATCATGCAAAAATTTCAAATTTCAATGCAAAAATGTCAAATCTAAAATGAAATGCAATGCAATGCAAATCTAAATTCCCTCTCCCACACTTAAATCTTACATTGTCCCTAAGGTAAGGTAAAATGCATAGAGAAGAACATAGGAAGCTAAAATATAAAAGCTTAAGTAGAAAGATAATGAACAAACTCCCCTTGGGTTGCCTCCCAAGCAGCGCCTCTGTTTACTATCGTTGGCTCGACTGAATGCTTCATCAATCATCATAACTTGGATCCACAAGATTCAACGTTGACAAATTTTCCACTGTGATTCCTTCATATAAGGGTTTAAGTTTGTGTCCATTCACCTTGGACACTTTATAAGTCTCTAGACTCTGAATTTCAACTGCGCTGTGAGGAAAGATATTAGTAACGACAAAAGGTCCAATCCAACGAGAATGCAACTTACCTGGGAACAGACGGAGGCGCGAATGGTAGAGAAGGACTTGTTGACCAATGGTGAACTCGTTCCTCGATATCATCTTATCATAGAAAGCCTTCATCTTTTCTTTGTAAATTCTTACATTCTCATAGGCCTCATTGCGAATTTCCTCCAACTCTTGCAGTTGCAATTTTTGGTGTTCTCCACTCTCGTACACCTTCATGTTGAAATTCTTGATAGCCCAATAGGCATTGTGTTCTAGCTCCACTGGAAGGTGACATGGTTTTCCAAATACCAACCGAAAGGTGACATGCCAATAGGTATTTTGTAAGAGATTCGGTATGCCCATAAAGCGTCATCTAAACGTAGACTTCAATCTTTCCAACTTGGGCACACTATCTTTCAATAATGGATTTGATTTCCCCGATTAGACACCTCTGCTTGCCTGCTAGTTTGTGGATGGTAGGCAGTCGACACCTTGTGTCTTACATTGTATTTTTCCAACAAAGGTTCTATGGTCCGATTGTAGAAATGAGTGCATCAATCACTGATCAACGCCCTTGGGATCCCAAATCTAGAGAATATATTAGTTTTGAGAAAACCTACAACCACTTTAGAATCATCAGTTCGGGTGGCCTTAGCTTCCACCCATTTCGAGACATAATCAACAAGAAGGAGAATGTACACAACACCGAAAGATGTAGGAAATGGTCCCATGAAATCGATGCCCTAAACATCAAAAATTTCACAAACAAGTATAGGAGTTTGTGGCATCTCATTTTGCTGGGAGATATTACCTATTTTTTGACATTGTTTGCAAGACTTACAGAATAGATGTGTGTCTCGAAAGAGAGATGGCCAATAGAAATAACACTCCAATACCTTTCTCACTGTTCTTTTTGACTCAAAGTGACCTCCACAAGCGTATGAGTGACAGAAGGTTAAAACAGATATAATATCACTGTCCAGAATGCACCTTCTTATTACTCTATTCGCGCAATGTTTCCACATATATGGGTCGTCCCAAACATAGTACTTAGCATCACTCTTGACCTTCTCTTTTTGAGTGTGGACAAATCAGAAGGAAATTTATTAGTAACCAAATAATTAACGATATGAGCATTCTATGGTAACATCGTAGTTGTGGAAAATAATTGCTCATCGGGGAATGTTTCTTGCAATTGAAGCTTGTCTTCTACATGCGTCATGCAGCTTAAATGGTCTGCCACACTATTTTCTGTCACTCATTTGTCCTTGATCTCCAAGTTGAATTTGCTCAAGAGAAGTATCCACCGTATCAATCTTGGCTTTGCCTCCTTTTTCGTCATTAGATAGCGTAGAGCTGCATGATCGGAATAAGTACCCAGCAAATAAGGACGGAATTTTTCTAAACTAAAAAACTACAGCCAAGAGTTCTTTTTTAGTTGTAAAGTAGTTTTTTTTAGCATCATTCAAGGTCCTAGAAGCGTAGCAGATAGCATTCGTTGTCCTAAGACTGCGCCCACTGCGTAGTTGCTCGCGTCACACATTATCTCAAAAAGAGAATTCCAATCAGGTAGTTGAATCACTGGTGCGGAGGTCAACAATCCTTTTAGCTTGTCAAATGTCGTTTTGCATACTTCATCAAAGTCAAAAGCCACCTCTTTTTGTAAGAGTTTGCATAGGGACAGCGCAATTTTGGAGAAGTCTTTGATAAACCTGCGTGTCCAAGAAAAAAAAAACTTCTCGCACACTTGCGGGGTAAGGCAAAGATTGAATTATATCAATTTTAGCTTTATCTACCTCAATGCCCTTAGATGAAACCACGTGCCCTAAAACTATACCTTGTACGACCATAAAATGACATTTTTCAGAATTCAAAACAGGTTGGTTTCTATGCATCTTTGAAGGACAAGTGTAAGATTATGCAGACAACTTTCAAAAGAATTTCCATGGATAGTGAAATCATCCAAGAATACCTCTATGATATGCTCAATGTAATCTGAAAATATACTAACCATACACTTTTGAAAAGTGGTTGGAGCATTGCAAAGGCCAAAGGGCATGCAGCGGTGGGCAAAAGTCCCAAATAGACATGTGAAAGTTGTTTTCTCTTGATCCTATAGGGCGATTGCATTATGGAAATAACCTGAGTAACCATCGAGAAAACAATAGTATGAGTGACCTGCTAACCGTTCAAGCATTTGATCAATAAAGGGTAAGGGGAAGTGGTCATTACGAGTTACAATGTTTAACTTCCTATAGTCTATACAAACCCGCCACCTATTTTGAACACGGGTGGTAATCAATTCATTGTTTTGATTCTGTATAATAGTTGTCCCGGTCTTTTTAGAAACCACTTGTGTAGAGGCCCAAATCTTTTCTATAAAGTTAGGCCCATAATTGTGTGACTAACTTCACATTAGGCCCAACAAAGGAAATATAAGCCCAAAAGATAGTCCAATACATGTTTAAAGGTAAAATGATGCTTATAAAGTATTTTTTTAAAAACGATTTGATGAAGATTGGACGGAATGCAAAGTATTTCATTTTATGGCTAAAAGTATATTTCAAATATTTTTAGTCTCCTTTGAGACCCATTTTTGACATAGAAAACATTCGAATTTGAAAATGATATCTGAATAAAAGTTGTAGATCTTTGAGTTAGATTTCCAATGCACTTTAAATCACCTCAATCGGATATCGGAAGAAAAAGTTATGATGGCAATACTGTAGGCTATTCAGTGTCGATCGGAAAAACCCGAAACCCGCGAATTTTTGAGATTAATGACCACTACTTGCACAACTTAATTACCCTATTTAATATGACCTTTCACCCACCCCAAATATCACCTATAAATACCCTCTTCACTCATTTGATTTTTCACACCCAAAAGCACTTTCAATTTGCTTTCAAAGTTGAGAGAAAAATAGAGAGTTTGGGAGAGAAAATGGAAGGTGGTTTTCAAAGTGTTTTCCAGAAACTTAAGTGTGGGCAAAAATATTTTGCAAGGTTTTTGTGATTTCAAAAGGTGTTTTCAAACAACAAAGGAAGGTCCAAACGTCCAAGCTTCGCCACAGTTTTTGAAGTTCATCAAAGTTTTTTCAAAGTTCTTTTCAAAGTTCATCAAGCATCAAATCGAGGTAGGTAGAGGTGCATAAAGTTGTTATACGTGTTTAAATTATAATTTCTAGCAAGTAATGTTCTATGTTAAAGGCTAATGTTGTGTGTCAAATGGTATCGTCGGTTTGGCATGTGCCTTTTATGTCAAATGGTTCTGTCGATGCGACATACATTTAAAGGTTAATGTTGTGTGTCAAATGATATCTTCGGTTCGGCATGCACCTTTTACGTCAAATGGTTCCGTTGGTACGGCATACATTTTCATGTCAAATAGTACCTCCGGGTACGGCATGTTTTATGGAAGTTCTAATGTTAATTGTTATGAAATGCTTAGCTTAATCACAATTGTACCTACGACGCCTATTGAGTTTTCAACTCACGGGTTTCTACCCTATATCTACAGATTAAATGTTGATGCACCGGGTTGGATGATGGAAGAGATGGAAGGAAATGCAATAAGCCTATGGGAACCGGTGAACAAGTGATTTAGATTTAAAGTCTTTAACGTTTCAAATGTTATTTCCAACGTTATTTCTTTTGAGTATCTTGAACAAGTCATGATTTCATCAAATAAATTATATTTCGTTATTTTGGAAAGTTATAAAGTGTTTTAATCCAATGTCCTTCAAAAAGAATGTTTGTTAAGATTTAAGCTTCCGCTAAGATATGTACACTTGTTACTAAACCACCGGTTAAGTTAAGTAAAGTAAGTAGCGTCCCGGTCCACTAGGGGTTGGGAAGTTACAGCGTGGTATCAGAGTAATGGTTTGTAAATCGGTTCTGTAGATCAAGTATGTTTTCAAAAAAAAAAAAAAAAAATTTTTGAAAGTTTAAGGTATTCCATGGCATATTGCATTCATCCATCGAATCTCATCCTACAGCCCAGTACCCCTAGTGGACCGGGACGCTACTCACTTTACTTAACTTAACCGGTGGTTTAGTAACAAGTGTACATATCTTAGCGGAGGCTTAAATCTTAACAAACATTCTTTTTGAAGGATATTGAATTAAAACACTTTATAACTTTTCAAAATAATGAAATATAATTTATTTGGTGAAATCATGACTTGTTCAAAATACTCAAAAGAAATAACATTGGAAATAACATTTGAAACATTAAAGACTTTAAATCTAAATCACTTGTTCACCGGGTTCCCATAGGCTTATTGTATCTCCTTCCATCTCTTCCATCATCCAACCCGGTGCATCAACATTTAATCTGTAGATATAGGGTAGAACCCGTGAGTTGAAAACTCAATAGGCGTCATAGGTGCAATCGTGATTAAGCTAAGCATTTCATAACAATTAACATTAGAACTTCCATAAAATATGTCGTACCCGGAGGTACCATTTGACATGAAAATGTATGCCGTACCAATGGAACCATTTGACATGAAAGGTGCATGCCGAACCGAAGATACCATTTGACACACAACATTAACCTTTAAATGTATGCCGCACCGACGGAACCATTTGACATGAAAGGCACATGCCGAACCGACGATACCATTTGACACACAACATTAGCCTTTAACATAGAACATTACTTGCTAGAAATTATAACTTAAACACGTATAACAACTTTATGCACCTTAGTTTAAAGTTATGGAAGTTATGTTTATGGAAGTTATGATTTGATGCTTTGATAAATTATGGCACATTTTCAAGTATATGTTTATGTTAAAGTTAAATGTGTTGTTTCAAATATATGTATTGGACTTGGGCTAAAACTTAAAGTTATGGGCATAAAGGAAATGTGTGTTGTGATGTTATGTGATAAAAGGCATAATTGGGCATTTATGTGACAGAATGGTTAGATATTTACAAACGGCAAGGAAGACTACGACTAGGGCTTATAGGGCAGATTTAAACCGTAGAATTGCTATCCATGCTTACGAGAACTATGTAACGGATCCTGACCGACCGCTTAGCGATCATGTGCATGACATCTATGAGAGATGCATGACGGCGGTTAATGCCGATATGGAGATCACGCATATTGAAGCCATAAATAACCTCATACATTCCTTCCCACCTCAATGGGGAGATATGGGAGTTACGGTTAGAGATGAAATGTTAGAAGGCAATCCAAACATGTTCGAGTTCGAGAGATATTGCCATACCCTGATAGATTTATGGGATGATGTAATCCATGAGGAGCCTGAGGAAGAACCTATGGTTGAGGAAGAATACCCTGAAGAGGAACCCGAGGAGGAGCAGGAGCCTGAACCAGAACCACAAGTGGTGATAGAAATAGAGTCCGGGCCTGAGGCGGAAGATTCTTCCGAAGATGAAACTCCACCAAGGAAGCTTCGTAAAACTCATAGGGATTAGAGATCTAGATATTCCCATTTCCTTATGATGTCTTCTTTCATGCTAAGTTTATCAAACTATTATGTACCCTGATTTCAAGAAGTATAAGAAATAAAGATCTTATCTTTCTTCTTTACAAAAAAAGAAGTTAATAAGAAACCTTACATCTTATCCGTAGGAAAAATGTCGCTAGCCAACCAGAACAACCTGATAAGAGATCTCCTCCAAGCAGTCCAAGACCTAGGCAGACAGAACCCGAACCAAGCTCAACCCCTAGCACCAACTCCTAATGCTCTTCAAACCCATCTTCAGTGGTGGAGCAATTTCGAAGGCACAAACCCCCTACTTTCAGTGGAGCAATTGATCCACTTGCAGCCGAGGAGTGGCTTCGCAAGTTGGAGAGAATATTTCGATTGATAGGGTGCACGGACGCTCAGAAGGTCCAGTGTGCTGAGTTCATGTTCTCCGATGACGCAAATCACTGGTGGGAATCAATGTCTCGAACTAGGACTCTGGAGCAACAATTGGCGCTAACATGGGAACAGTTTAAGGAGGAAGTGATGGATAAGTACTTTCCCCAATCTCTAAGGGATTTCAAGGAGGGCGAATTTCTTCAACTCAAATAGGGAACCATGACCTTGACGGAGTATGAACGGAAGTTTGACCAATTCTCAAGGTATGCTACACATTTGGTAGACACGGAGGCCAAGAAAATATGAAGGTTCGAGCAAAGGCTGAACTCGGACATGAGTATGATCCTTATGTCCCACGATTTCATGTCTTACCGTTGAATGTTGGAACGAGCTCATGTAATTTGGTATCAGAAGGCCAATAAGAAGAAATCGGTTCAATTGGACAACCGACAGGATAAAGGGCAGTTTGGGAAACGAAGGTGGAACGACCAAGATAAAGGAAAAAGCAAGTGGCAGAACACGAGGGCTAATAGCGGAGCCAATGCCAATAAGAGCCTAGTGCCGGTCATTGCGCCATGTGCTAAGTGTGGAAGGATGCATTGTGGCGAATGTCTGCAAGGGAAGAATGTTTGTTATCAATGCGGGAAGTCAGAACATATCATCAGGGATTGTCCCATGTCTGCACCGAAAAAGGATGGCAGCAAGGATCAAGATCAGAAGGGGAAAGCACGAGTTTTTGCACTGACTCAAAAGGAGGCAGAGAAGAACTCGAACGTCATAGCAGGTACTCTATTGATAGCCAATATGCCTGCTTATGTACTGTTTAATTCAGGAGCTACGCACTCCTTTGCATCGACGATTTTTATGGCTAAGTCTAGTATTACCTGTGATAAATCGGAAGGTATATTAGAAGTTAGTATCCCTACAGGTAACCCTTTGAGTACTGATAAGATAGCCAAATCTGTTAGTATTGAAGTTGAGGGAAAAACCTATGGAAGCAAACTTATACATGATAGAGATAAATGACTTCGATGTAATACTAGGCATGGATTGGTTGGGTAGTAATTATGCCACCATCCGATGTAAGGAAAAGGAAATATTATTTCAGAAACCAGGAGAGGAACCATTTTCTTTCTTTGGAATCAAGACGAAACCTTTTATTCGACTAGTTCGGCTTTACAAGCTGAGAAGATGTTGAGAAAAGGAGCTTATCAAGGATATTTGGTAAATATCCTAGGAGTGAAACATGAGACAGTAAAGATAGAGGACGTATCAGTAGTATGGGAGTTCGGAGATGTGTTTCCAGAAGAGCTATCTGGTATTCCACCAGATAGGCAAGTGAAATTCACCATAGAGCTAATTCCTAGAGCGGCACCAATGTCGAAAGCCCCATATAGAATGGCTCCGAATGAACTACAAGAGTTAAGGAAGTAAATACAGGAACTCCTTGATATGGGATTCGTACGACCAAGCGTATCTCCATGGGGTGCGCCAGTGTTATTCGTAAAGAAGAAAGATGGAAGCATGAGGATGTGTATCGATTACAGGGAGTTGAATCGATTAACCATCAAGAATAAGTACCCACTCCCAAGAATCGAGGATCTGTTAGATCAACTGAAAGGAGCCAAAGTATTTTCCAAGATCGATTTACGATCTGGGTACCATCAATTAAAAGTGAAGATAGAGGATATACCTAAGACAGCTTTCAGGACTCGTTATGGGCACTACGAGTTTACGGTGATGCCATTTGGATTAACCAATGCACCAGCAGCATTCATGGATCTGATTAATCGAGTATTTCATCAGTATTTAGAT
Organism: Osmanthus fragrans; assembly: GCA_019395295.1. Classification (NCBI taxonomy): domain Eukaryota; kingdom Viridiplantae; phylum Streptophyta; class Magnoliopsida; order Lamiales; family Oleaceae; genus Osmanthus; species Osmanthus fragrans. The sequence goes on along the minus strand of CM033341.1, from coordinate 22,834,734 downwards.
CAATTTGTCATAATCTTTATTGACGACATTTTGACATACTCCAAGAGTAAGGAGCAACATGAAAAGCATCTAAGAGTAGCCCTAGAGGTGCTACGCAAGGAGAAACTTTATGCCAAATTCAAGAAGTGTGAATTTTGGCTTGAACGAGTTGGATTTCTTGGACATGTAGTCACTTCCCAAGGGATTAAAGTAGATCCAGCAAAAGTGGAAGTAGTAACTAACTGGAAGGCGCCGACTAATGCTGGTGAAGTATGGAGCTTTCTAGGATTGGCCAGATATCATCGAAGGTTTATTGAAGGATTTTCCAAGATAGCTGACCCAATGACACAGCTTACAAGAAAGGGAGTCAAATTTCAATGGACGGATATCTGTGAGAAGAGTTTTCAAGAACTTAAGTAGAGGCTGATATCTACGCCTGTGTTAACAATACCTGAGGGAACAGAAGGGTTTGTTATATACAGTGATGCGTCCAAGCAAGGGCTAAGATGTGTACTGATGCAAAATGGAAAGGTAGTAGCCTACGCTTCAAGGCAATTGAAGAAGCATGAGCAGAACTACTCGACGCATGATTTAGAGCTTGCGGCAGTAGTACACGCATTGAAAATATGGCGACACTACTTATACGGAAGTAAGTGTGCAATTTATACGGATCATAAGAGCTTAAAATATTTATTCACACAAAAGGAACTAAACATGAGACAGAGACGATGGTTAGAATTAGTGAATGATTACGACTATACCATTCACTACCATCCAGGTAAGACAAATGTGGTGGTCGATGCCTTGAGTAGGAAATTGACGGGACAGTTGACGTCACTACTCACTTGTCAAATTGAGTTAGACAAGGACTTGGAAAGATTGAAGATTGAGGTGGTTACCACACCAAGACAAGTCACAGGGATATTAGCAGCTTTGACAATTCGACCTACTCTTCGAGAGCGAAATTATAGAAGTACAAAGTAAAGACCTGTTCTTGATGAAGATCAAGGAAGAAGTTGGAACAGATAAGAGAAAAGATTTTGGAATAGCCGCAGACCAAGTACTAATGTTTAAAAGAAGAATCTGCGTGCCTAAGAATGATGATTGCGTGCCTAAGAATGATGATTTGAGGAACGAGATATTAAAAGAAGCTCATTCCACCCCGTACACCGCACATCCCGGTGGTACGAAAATGTATCGAGACCTCCGAGATAACATTATGGTGGAGAAACATGAAAAGGAGTATCGGACTATACGTACATAAATGCATAGTATGTCAGCAGGTTTAGGCGGAACACCAAAGACTAGCAAAATTGCTGAATCCTTTAGAGATACCTAAATGGAAATGGAAAAACATCACAATGGATTTTGTGGTTGGATTTCCAAAGTCAGCAAAAGGACACAATGTTATATGGGTTATAGTAGACCGATTGACGAAGGCAGCTCATTTTCTTCCAATGAAAATGACTTTCAGTATGGACCAGTTGGCACAATTGTACATAAAAAAAATAGTAAGGATACACAGTGTACCTATGTCTATTGTGTCTGATAAAGACCCAAGGTTTACATCTAAATTCTGGAAAAGCCTGCAAGCAGCTATGGGAACGAAGCTGAATTTCAGTACAGCATATCACCCGCAGTCTGACGGACAGTCTGAAAGGACCATCCAGACTTTAGAGGACATGTTGAGAGCATGTGTTTTGGATCTAGGTGGTAGTTGGGAGTCATACTTACCCCTAGTAGAATTTGCGTATAACAATAATTTTCAAGCAACTATTGGAATGGCACCGTATGAAGCTCTCTACAAAAGAAGATGTAGATCCCTTATTCATTGGGACGAAGTCGGGGAGAAGAGAATTTTGGGACCAGAAATAGTTGAAAGGATAGTTGAAGCGATCGATCAGATCCGAGCAAGGATAAAAGCAGCACATGATCGGCAGAAGAGTTATGCTGACACGAGAAGAAAGGATTTAGAGTTTCAAGTGTGAGACAAAGTCTTTCTAAAGGTAGCGTCCCGGTCCACTAGGGGTTGGGGCGTAGCACCGATGAAAGGTATACTTAGATTTGGAAAGAAAGGCAAGCTACGACCCTGGTATATTGGATCTTTCGAGATACTTGATAAGGTTGGGAACGTGGCTTACCGATTAGCTTTTCCACCTGAATTGTTAGCGGTACACAATGTGTTCCACGTATCAATGATAAAGAAATACGTACACGATCCTAATCATGTGATAAGTTATCAAACCCTAGAAGTACAAAAGGATTTATCTTATGAGGAATCAGCAATTAAGATACTGGATCGAAAAGTGCAAAAGTTAAGGAATAAAAAAATTCAACTGGTTAAGATACAGTGGAATAATCACGGAATGGAAGAAGCTACGTGGGAAAAGGAAGAAGAAGTTAAAGTCAAGTATCCCGCACTCCTTGCCCAATTGTAAGGTAAATTTCGAGAACGAAATTTATATAAGGGAGGAGGGATGTAGAGGCCCAAATCTTTTCTATAAAACTAGGCCCATAATTGTGTGATTAACTTCACATTAGGCTCAATAAAGGAAATATAAGCCCAAAAGATAGTCCATAAAGGTAAAATGATGTTTATAAAGTATTTTATTAAAAACGATTTGATGAAGATTGGACGGAATGCAAAGTATTTCATTTTATGGCTAAAAGTATACTTCAAATATTTTTAGTCTCCTTTGAGACCCATTTTTGACATAGAAAACATTCGAATTTGAAAATGATATCTGAATAAAAGTTGTAGCTCTTTGAGTTATCTTTTCAACTCACTTTGAATCGCCTCAATCGAATATCGGCAGAAAAAGTTATGATGGAAATACTATAGGCTATACAGTGTCAACCGGAAAAACCCGAAACCCGCGAATTTTTGAGAATTAATGGCCACTGCTTGCACAACTTAATTACCCTATTTAATATGACCTTTCACCCATCCCAAATCTCACCTATAAATACCCTCTTCACTCATTTGATTTTTCACACCAAAAGCACTTTCAATTTGCTTTCAAAGTTGAGAGAAAAATAGAGAGTTTGGGAGAGAAAATGAAGGTGGTTTTCAAAGTGTTTTCCAGAAGTTTAAGTGTGGGCAAAAATATTCTGCAAGAAGATTTTTGTGATTTCAAAAGATGTTTTCAAACAACAAAGGAAGGTCCAAACGTCCAAACTTCGTCAAAATTTTTGAAATTCATCAAAGTTCTTTTCAAAGTTCATCAAGCATCAAATCGAGGTAGGTAGAGGTGCATAAAGTTGTTATACGTGTTTAAGTTATAATTTCTAGCAAGTAATGTTCTATGTTAAAGGCTAATGTTGTGTGTCAAATGGTATCGTCGGTTCGGCATGTGTCTTTCATGTCAAATGATTCTGTCGGTGCGGCATACATTTAAAGGTTAATGTTGTGTGTCAAATGGTATCTTCGGTTCCCCATGCACCTTTCATGTCAAATGGTTCAGGTGGTACGGCATACATTTTCATGTCAAATGGTACCTTCAAAAAGAATGTTTGTTAAGATTTAAGCTTCCGCTAAGATATGTACACTTGTTACTAAACCACCAGTTAAGTTAAGTAAAGTAAGTAGCGTCCCGGTCCACTAGGGGTTAGGGCGTTACAACTTGAACTAGGCTGACCCAACTACTATCCGATATGAGGTAGATCATGCCAACATCCAGAAGTTTGAGGATTTCCTTCTTCACGACATCCATCATAGGTGGGTTCAGTCTCCTTTGTGGTTGGCGGGCAGGCTTTCCCCATTCCTCGAGTAAAATTCGATGCATGCATGTGGATGGACTTATACCCTTGATGTCTACAATTGTCCAGCCAATCGTCGTTCGATGTTCCTTAAGAACTTGTACCAATTTTTTCTTCCTGTACTACAGTGAGTTCGCTTGAAATTATTATGGGTAGTTTCCTTTCATTTCCAAGGAAAACATATTTGAGGTGACCGGGAAGAGGTTTCAAATCTGGAATGGGAGCCTGCAAAACAGAAGGTAAAGGTTTCTCATTAGAAACTGATAGTGAAATAAATGAAGCATTACCTGTGTGTTGTAACTTTGGGAGTTCATTCAACGTTGCAATAGTTTCCTACAATTCAGTGCTCAAGATCAATCCCTCATCATCCTCTTCGGGGTGCTTGCTAATGGCGGTTTCCAAGTCATCTTTCCCATTGAGTTTGAACATTTCCTGTGCTAAATAGTCAACTACATCAATAGAATGTACAGAGTTATCATCGCTAGGGAATCTCATGGCATCATAAATATTGAATGTGATAATATCACCATTGAATTCGATAATAAGTGTACCACTGTGAATGTCAATCTTAGTTTTTGATGTTTTTAAGAAAGGTCTTCCTAATAGGATAGGGGTGTCATGATCACTATTTTCCATATCAAGAACGTAAAAATCAGCAGGGAAGACTAGTTCATTAACCTGTACAAGTACATCCTCCACTACACCATCAGGATATGCATAGGACCTATCAGCCAGTTGAATTACTACACTAGTTTTTATCCATGGCCCAAGTTTTAAAGAGGTATACATTGAGTGTGGCATGACATTAATTGAAGCTCCTAAATCCAACATAGCCTTTTCAAACTTAGTGTTCCCTATTGTGCAAGGGATAGTAAACATACTTGGATCCTTGAATTTTGTTGGCAACTTTCTTTGTAGAACTGCAGATACATTCTCACCAACTCTCACCTTCTCACAACCTTTCAATTTTTGTTTCCGCTTAGTAGTGCATAGTTCCTTCAAAAACTTAGCATATCGAGGTATTTGTTGAATAGCATCTAACAAATGGAGATTAACTTCGCATCTATGAAAGGTTTCATATAAATCTTTATTTTGTTCGTCCTTCCTAGATTCAGTTAAGGCTTGAAGGAAAGGGGTACTGGTTCATAACTGGAGAGGAGTGGAAATTTACGCTTACTTACCTCATTTTCGTTGACAGTAGATTTACCTTCAATATTCTTCTCCTCCTCTTTTGGCCTCGGTGATGTGTGAGTTGTTTTCACTGGAGTTTCAACTTCCTTGCCATTTCTCAACAAGATTGCGCTTGCATTTTCCTTTGGATTTACCACTGTTTGAGAAGGCAGTTTTCCCGAATTTTGTGACTCTAAGCAGCTGATTGCGGTTGCCATCTGCCCCATTTCATTTTCCAAACCTTGAATGCTGGCCTTCGTCTCCTGTTGAAATTGTAAAGTGTTAGTTGCGAGAGACTTAACAATATCTTCTAAGGGTATACTAGAGTTAGAAGATTGGCCCTGTTGTTGTCTAGGCAGGTATGGTTGCTTGAACTGTTGGAAATTCTGTCGGTTTTGATTCACATGTTGGTTTGTCTGGCGATTCTCATAGCTGAGATTTAGATTATCCCTCCATTTTGGGTTGTACGTGTTTGAGTAGGGGTCATAATTCCTCTGTGGTTGTCCTGGGAAACCACTTGCTGCATTGACTTGTTCAACGGGTTCCAATTGAAACGTTGGGCATGAGTCTGTTGGATGGCCTACTACTGAGTAAATCCCACATGCTTTCACTGTTTGCACATTACCTGCAGCCATTTGACGCACAAGAGTAGTTAGACTCGCTATTTGTTGTTCAAGAGATGATACATTTACCTCGTTAACATGCTTAGTTGGGGTGTCAAGTCTAGTGCCAAATTGTTGAGAATTGGCTGCCATGTTTGCAATCAAGTTTCTTGTTCTTTCGAGAGTTTTATCCACCAGAGCTCCCCCACTTGTAGCGTCAATCATGCTCCTTTCTGTAGGTAGAAGGCCTTCATAGAAGTATTGGATGAGAAATTGCTCACTGATCTGATGATGGGACAACTTGCACAGAATTTCTTGAACTACTCCCAATACTCATGCAAAGACTCTCTGTTGTCCTGCCTTACACCACAAATCTCTTTTCGAATGTTAGCTGTTCTTGAAGTCGGAAAATATTTTCCTAAGAACATCTTCTTCATCTCTTCCCATGTGGTGACACTTCCTGATGATAGATAGTAGAGGCAATCTTTTGTGGAATCCTTCAAAGAGAACGGGAAAGCCCTCTGTTTGATTTGCTCCTCAGTCACACCAGTTGGCTTCATACTTGTACACACTACGTGAAATTCCTTCAGATGCTTATGTGGATCTTCACCTGCAAGACCATGAAAGGTAGGTAGAAGATGAATTAGTCCAGATTTAAGTTCAAAAGTAGTTATTGTATCTAAAGTGGGGAAAGTAATGCAAAGGGGTTGTTGATGCAAATCTGGAGCTGCAAGCTCCTTCAGAGTTCGATAGTTGGATCCTTCTTCCTCTAATTCTGAATCGCTAGCACTAGAGATATCGAGATTGGGAGTGTTATCTACGAGATTCCATCGGTTGTCAACCTGTAATCTCCGCAAAGTCCTATTTATTTCTGGAACAAACTGCAAACCACCTGGATTAGCGGATCGAGTTATGGGCATACGCAATTAAAAGGGAATCTTAAAAAAAAATATCCGAGAACCAAGCTAGAAATAAACCAAATTAAGGAATACAATTAAAAATTCCACCTAAAAGTAATAAAAAAAATAATAGTACCTAAGAAAAAGATTGAAAATGATATTTTTTTCTCTTGAAATAATTAAACTAATGAACAAACAAAACACAATGAATTAAATAGCACCACTCCCCGACAACGACGCCAAAAGTGGCGTGCTATCGTACACACCCAAAAATAAGTTCTTTAACTCCTAAAATTAATGTAGTAGTGGGAGTAAGGGCCGATCCCACGAATAGTGTGTGATTTAACGTGTTGTGCTTTGCATGCAATTATGGGGGGATTTTGTGAGAAATTACTAGGATTGTAGAGAAATCAATTGAAAGCAATGTAAATTGGATTTATGAAAATAATTAGAAGACTAACCTTGATCTAGGACCACTCCACCATTGGAATATTACAATTGATCATTGATCCACGAGAAAAATATTAATTCATATTCTAAGCCTTCATCGTTGGCTGAAAATCATATTTCTCCTTAATTATAATTAATCAAACTACAAGCAATTCGATTAACCCTAATTGTCAAACAACCATAATCAAGCATCAAGATTTAATTCAACAATTGCAATGGAAATGAGAGAAATCGATGAACATAACAATATAATCATAGAGAATTATATTTAATCATGACAAATGTTCTTCCTAAGAATTACCAATTCCTAACATAGTGAGCTATTAATTCCTAGTTGCTTCACAAATTACATCAATCAAACAATTATGGATTTGATGAGTAATCTAGCATTAGATTGGAAAATATGAAAACTATCAAGATCTAGCAATCAAACATTCATCCATAGAAATATACGCAAAAGAAAATTTAATACCAGAAAACATGAATTAAAACCTGAAAATAATGTGGATCTCACAATTAAATTGATTCCAATGCTTCATTTTCCTCGATCAAGACTTGAAGATTTAGTTACACATGATGAAAAATAATTTAAAACCTAAAGAAGATGAAGAGGAGACTAGGTAGATGATGAATGATCTGATTTCCGTCCTCTGGTCGAGTTTTTAGGTCAAGAAACGCGTTTAGAATCCTTCCATAAATGAATTGGTCGCTTTCCAAAAATAGGGTAATTTTCTCGTAAACTTAGGCTTAACTCAAGTGGTCGCTTAGGTTATTCATTTAGCCTCCTTTGGATTTCAGTTGGGGGGGGCGACTGCTTTCCCCGAACTGCCTAGCGACCGCTTAGTTATAAAAACTAAGCGGTTGTGATGTTTTGGTCCTCAACTCCTCGATTCCTTCACTTTTTCACTTCTTTACTTCTTTTCTCAACTTTCTCCACTCCAAAAATTTATTTCCTCATCCAATTGATCTTTGAAGCTTTCAATTCTTCATTTTGCCTTCCGAGTCAACTTTTGGATATTTGCGATTTGGTCCTTGAACTTTTGTCTTCTTTTATTTTGGTCCTTTTTAAAACTGTTTTCTTCCAAATTGCGTTTTATCCATTGATTTGCCACCTAAATCATAATATGGACATAATGAGTACATTTTGGCATTAATTTAGCACACGAGCGTAATAAATAATGGGAGAAAATCATGCATTTTACATTCCTATAAAAAACGACGTTAAAATTAAAATCAAGCCCTAATTGACCCAGTCATTTCTCACTTTAGAATGGCTTCGACCTTCACTCTCGCCTCCAATCGCCTCAAAAGCCAAAAATCACCCTTCAATTCCTCTCCAATCGTAGTCACCGATCATCATGATTGCTCGATTATTCTTCTACTCCACTTGAAGCCTGGTAAATTTCTTCACTCCCTCCCTCTCCATTTCATAATTATGACTGAGTATCATTTTTTATGCCAAAAAACTGATGAAAAAATCAACGTTTTGAAAATCTTGATCAGATCGTAATGGTTATATTAAATTCTTTCGGTTGATAATATCAGACAATAACAAAAATGATGGAGAAGGCGGATCTTGCATAGAAGCTACACAACAGAATGCGGTTCTAGTTCCTTTTTTGCTATAAGTCGCGTCGATGGCTCCATGAATCTTAGAGGTTATCATTTCAACGTAATACTTGGGATAGATTGGTTATCTAAGAATCATGCGATAATTCATTGCTTCAAGAAGGAGTTGGTCTTCTAAAAACCAGGAGAAGAAGAATTTCAATTATCCGTGACTAAGAGTATGTCCCTACCCCATGTTGTGCCTTCATTACAAGCATGATGGATCTAACAATCAAGAGGTAGTGTGGGTTTCCTTATGTCAGCAATAGACAAAGAATGAGATAAGGAGTTGACAGTCGGTGAAGTTAGAGTGGTACGAGAATACCGAGAAGTTTTCCAAATGATTTACCTGGTATTCCACCGGAACGAGAAGTGGAGTTTACGATCGATCTCACCTCCGAGGCCGTACCTATTTCTAAGACGGATAGAACAATTGCAAGATAAGGGATTCATTCAACCCAATGCATCACCATGGGGAGCTCTAGTATTTTTTATCAAAAAGAAAGATGGATCGATGAGGATGTGCATCTATTATTTGGAATTGAACAAGATTACTATTAAGAACAATTATCCTCTTCCGATAATCGTGACTTGTTTGATCAGCTTCAAGGTGCAGTGGTATTTTCCAAAATCGATTTATGATTAGGATATCACCAACTAAGAATCAAGACACATGATATCTCAAAGATAGCTTTTAGGACTCGATATGGTCACTATGAGTTTTTAGTTATGTCATTTGGGTTGATGAATGCTACCAGAGTATTCATGGACTTGATGAACCATGTTTTTCATGATTTTCTTGACCGATTCGTCATTGTATTTATTAATAATATCCTAATTTAGTTAAAGAGCGAAGAAGAGCATGAGGAATACATAAGGATTGTGTTGAAAATCTTGAAGTATGAGAAATTGTACACAAAATTTAAGAAATGTGAATTTTGGTTGGAATGTGTAGTGTTCCTCGGGCATGTCATTACAGATCGAGGAATAGAAGTTGATCCAATAAATGTGAAGGCAATTCTGAATTGGACGAGGCCAACCAGTATCGGGGAACTTTACAGTTTTCTGGGTTTAGCCGGATATTGCAAGATGTTCATCGAATCTCAAAGATATCTGGACCATTAACACAATTAACTCATTAAGGTGCAAAATTTGCCTGGACCAAAAAGTGTGAGCGTAGTTTTGAAGAGTTGAAGCAGAGATTGGCAAACGCACCGGTGTTAACCATAGTAAAAGGGACTAAAGGTTTTTGTAATCTAGAGTGATGTGTCTAAGCATGATCTGGTATGTGTCTTGATGCAGCAAGACAAGGTGATTATCTATGCGTTAAGAAAATTAAAGTTGTATGAACAGAATTACCCTACTCACGACTTAAAGCTTGCTGCAGTCATTCATGCCCCAAAAATTTGGAAACACTACCTGTACAGGGCAAGTGTGACATTTATACGGACCATAAGATTCTCAAGTACATTTTCACTCAGAAAGAATTGAACATAAGACAGAGGAGATGGCTTAAGTTAGTGAAGGACTAAAACTGTGAAATTCATTATCACCCAGACAAGGTGAATGTCGTAACAGATGCCTTAAGCAAGAAGACGACGGGTCAAGTGGGGATGTTGACCCCACAAAAGTCTTTATGGAAGGAGTTTGAGAGATTAAGTCTTGAGATTGTCACAGCTCCGCGTAATGCTATGGCTCGAATGACAGCATTATCGGTCCGACCAACACTTCGTGACACGATTAAGAGTCATCAGAAGGGAAACTAGTCCTTGGAGTTTATTAAGGTTGAGATAGAGGCAGGAAAATGGAAGGACTTCACCATAGCTAACGATAAGGCATTGTACTATCAGGGATGGCCATGTGTACCAAACTTTAAGGTGTTGAAGAAGGAAATATTGAAGGAGGCTCACTTTGCTCTATATTTAGTGCATCTAGAAAGTACCAAAATGTACAGGATCTAAAAGCAGTGTTTTGGTGGAGATGAATGAAGAAAGACATAGCCATGTATGTTGAAAGATGATTGACATGCTAACAAGGGAAGGCTGAACACCAATGATCATCAAGATTACTGCAACCATTAGATGTTCCATAATGGAAATGGGAACATATGGTGACCTTTTCTATGGACCAATTTGCACAGTTGTATGATAAGGAAGTGGTGAAGTTGCACGGTGTACCATTTGCAATTGTATTGGACATAGAGCCAAGGTTCACATCGAACTTTTGTAAGAGTTAACATCGGGTTATATGAACTAAATTGAACTTTAGTATGGCTTTCCACCCTCAAAAGATGGTCAATCTGAGCGAACGATTCAAATATTGGAAGATGTGCTTCGATCGTGTGTTTTAGAAGTTGGTGGACATTAGGGGAAGTATATGTCTTTAATTGAATTTGTTTATAATAACAGTTATCACACCTCTATCATCATGGCACCCTATAAAGCATTGTATGGGAGGAAATGCATATCACCAGTTCATTGGGACAAAGTTGGCGAGCGTAAGATCTTGGGTCCATAGATTATCGAACAGACTGTACAGGCTATCAAGAATATTTGTTAAAGTATTAAAATGGCTTAAGATAGGTAGAAAAGCTATATAGATAAAAGGAAAAAAGAGCTTGGAATTTCTTGAAGGTGACAAAGTATTCCTCAAAGTTGCGCCTATGAAGAGAGTATTACGTTTTAGTAAGAAGAGAAAGTTGCAACCAAGATTCATTGGCCCATTCGAAATCCTAAGGTGCGTTGGAAGTGTAGCATATTATTTGGCCTTTCTTCCTGAACGAGATCAGCAGTACATGATGTATTTCACATGTCCATGCCCAAGAAGTATGTCCCTAATTCGAGTCATGAAGTGAATCATCAATCAATTGAGTTACAACGTGGTTTGAGTTATGAAGAAGTACTAGTCGTAATTATCAATCAGAAATTTCAAGCACTTAGAAACAAGGTGATTCCTTTAATAAAAGTGCGATGGCATGATCACTTAGTTGAAGAAGCTACTTGGGAGCGAGAAGTGGAAATGTAGGACAAGTACCCACAACTGTTCGAGGAATTCCAAGGTAAATTTCGATGAAGAAATTTATTTTAAGGTATATTGTAATGTCCCAATTTTTTTACTAGTTGTTAGATTTAAATTTAGTAGTTAAGTGCACTATTATTAAAGTTTAATGACATTATTGATTATTGGCATAATCTAATGACCTTATTGGTTATTGACCAATAGTTTGAAGACCTAAGTGAAAAGTTATTTTCGAAATTAGATGAAATCATGCGTAAATCATATGTAAATATGCCAATTGGTTTTGATTAAATATGATTTATTGACCACATGCATTTTTCACACAACATTTCAAGCTAATGTAATTGATTTGACCGCGTAAATAAAGGAAATTGATTTGACAATACTAAGTTTTAAGCCAATTAAATTGATTTGACCACATGATTAAAGGTATTGATTTGATTATTTTCATGACAATACACCATTTATACATTGACCATGCCTAAAATCTAGTCATTTTCTTTCACTTCTCTACACATGGTCAAGAATTTACACTATAAATAGTAGACAAACCCAACACCAAACTACCTCTCAACAACTATTTACACACTCCATCTCTACCTCTATAACTTTGTCTCTCCACCTTCTCTCTTTCTCTGGTCAATTCTATATTAAATATAGTCGTACACTTATACAATTACACGTGAATAATTAACTACACACAACTCAAGGATCTTTTTCTAACAATAACTCATTTTATTATTTTGAATTGTCCAATGAAAAAGTAAGTTGTGTTTTATGTTTATGGTGACTAATGTTTATGTATGTAATATTTCTACGGCTATGTTATGTTTTGGTCCATGTTACATATGTTTTATTAAGAATGGACCAGAGTTTAGTAGCGCTACGACGAGAATTTAGCACCATATAAGTTCGGTCTAATTTTCGTGTCTTCCTATGCAACTTATGAATTTTTCGTAGAAATACATATATGAATTCATTATCCAGGCACGCTTATTGAGAATTATTATCACCCCATTATGCCTCTACTTTCAGATAATTACGATTCGAGGCGGTCATCATTGAGATGGCTTATGGTGGCAAAAGTTTCAATAATAAAATTATTACGTTGTCAAACTATTATTATTGCATTTTATTTTAAATATTTTGAGATATTTCCCATTTCAAGTTAATTTATTAAACTCATTACATTATTTGAATTTTGGTAAGTGCTTTAATAATTTATATAATTGTGTTTAATATTCTTTAAATTAGTTTTAGTTTATGATTTAGTGACACTTGAATCGTTAAAGATTCAGGTCATCACACCAACAACGTTGTGGAGTATGAGGTCCTCCTAGCTGGCCTCAAGCTTACCTAATAGATGCAAGTGAAACATATCCTCATGAACGGTGACTTCCAACTTCTAGTAAGCTAAGTTAAAGGAAACTTCACTACAAGAGACAAAGGCATGGCCACATGCCTCACACCACTAATCGACCTCTTACCATCATTCGATAAGTTTGAATTGGCACAAATACTATGCCTTGAGAACGCCCATACTGATTCCCTATCCAAGTTGGCTAGCAGCAAGGACTCCCAACTACTTAAGTTAGTACCTATTGAGCATCTATCTACTCCTTCCATTTCAAATGGAGAAGAATTGATGTGGGTAGATGGCATCCCTTCTTGGATGCAACCCATCATTGCCTACCAATCAAGCCCTACCTAACAATAAGGACGAGGCTCATAAACTTAGAAGGAAAGTCGCCCACTTTGTCTTTCAAGATGAAGTGTTGTACAAAAGAGGTTTCTCTTTGCCTTTACTCCGGTACATTAGAGGAAAAAAGGCGCACTACGTCCTCTGGAAAATTCATAAAGGTGTGTATGGCAATTACACCGAAGGACCTGCCCTTACGCATAGCATGTTGAGGTAAGGTTACCACTAACCTACCTTGACAAATGATGCACTTCTATTTGTGTAAAAATGTGATAAGTGTCAAGCTTCTCCACCATACAAAGGCAACCATCCCAAGAGCTAGTCGTTGTAACAAGCCATTGGCCCTTCACTAAGTGGTAAATCGACCTGATATGTCCTCTTTCCAAAAGGAAGAGACAATGTCAGCTACGCAATTATTGCAATTTATTACTTCACTGAGTGGGTTAAAGTTGAACCTCTGACTAAAATAAAAGCAAACACTTCCAAGTTCATCTGGAATAATATCATATGCCCGTTCGAAATCTCCCACTCAATTGTGTTAGACAATGGAATGCAATTTGACAACAAGAAGGCTAGGGACCAATGTGAGAAGATATGAATTGAAAAGTATTTCTCTACGCCTCATCACCCTTAAGCCAATGGCCAAGTCGAGGCTATCAACAAAATCATCAAGCATACCTTGAAAAAGAAGCTTGACTCCTTGTAGTAGCATGGGTCGATGAGTTTCCCCAAGTGTTATGGGCTATTCGTACCACAAGTCGAACTGCAACAAGTGAAATCCCATTATCCATGGCCTATGGGGCGAAACCATGAGTCCTATTGAGGTGAACTCCATTCATATCGTCGCTTACAATTTAATGAAATATCTAACGATGTGCTTAGAAGGATAGAGCTAGATTTTCTCAATGAGAAAAAGGACGATTCAAAGATCAAACTTGCCTCATATAAACAAAAGATGATCTGTTTTACAATGCTAAAGTCAAAAGGAGGTCATTTTTCATAGGCAACCTCGTGCTATGAATGGTCTTCCTCTTTTCCAATTGGCTAGGCGTCAGCACATTGGGCACCAATTGGGAAGGCCTCTATCGCATAGAAAAGAAGTGCGACTTGGTACTTAATAAATTGAAGACTTAAGCAGGAAAGCTCAACCCCATCCTTGGAATGTTAAACACTTAAGGAGATGTTATTAAAGAGCATAGCTCACCTACCTAAACAAACGACCTTCCCCGATTCCTCTTATAAGCTTGTCATCTAGTTGGACAATGTTTCCCAACTTTTGTAAGTTTATTGTGCTGAATAAAAATGCTTTATTATTTTATTACAAGTATTTGCGTATCTTCTTAAAATGGTCTCACTTCGGAAGAGATGGGAGGTTCACCCCATCGGAACAATTCCTCAACCAACTAGTTTTTCGACCAGGAAGACCTCGTTATATCACCCTACGAAGTGCCAACACTTTATAAAAGCACAATAAGGCCAATGGTCGAAGCTTAACAAACGAAGTGACTTAGTTAATAATGTCCAAATCATTTATGAAGTCTCATCAGATTGTTAATATGTTTTGCAAGGTGATTTAACACAAACATCGAAGTGTTGAAGTAAGTTGACATGTTATTACTTTGAGTTCAGAGCGATCTAAAGGTTAGTTAGTGCTTAAAGTGGCCGATGTAGTTACGACAAAGTGATAATGCAATAAACCGAGGGACTAAGCATACAGAATCAAAAGAGGTTCCAACACTTGGTGAAATTCATTTCATTGATATCAAACATTACATAAATGATGTCAAAGCAAAAAAAAAAAAATACTAAGGTTCGATCGATACTGTGGTCCCTGGCCAACAAGGGCTCATCTTTGCCATCTACCCCTGACACAAACCAGCCCAAATAATCCTAGTGGACTTGACACGTGTCATGCATCGATGGTAGATACCAGCTAAGTACCGGACCCACTACCAAGATAACCTTGACTTGTTTGACCGTGACGTAATTTTCTAAAAAATTTAACAAAGATTCCTCTGAAATATGAATTATTCTCAATCTTGTGACCATAAAAGTTTCCTAAACACCAATATATCAACATCATAACTTCAATCACTCGAACAACCAAAAATATCAATATCACTATGCATCATCACTGCTTCTCAAAAAGATAATAGTAAAGCAGTTTAGTTTACAATATTACATCGTGATCATTAGTATATTTACGTACAAAAATCCCCAAATATGATACAAATGTTTCGTTTGATAATTACACAATTTTTTAGCAAAAGAACCTACAATTGATGGTGGTAGTGTCTGCAAAACTACCAATATAACATTCACCACTGCTTAGTCAACTGCCTCCTATAATGAAAAAGTTAAGAAAATATATGAGATGATAATCCCAGTGAGTGGAGTGTATAAAATATGGTTATACTGTCCTTTAAGTATTATATATATATACACACAGATGAAACTGATATTTCACTTTTCTTGATATATTCATTATTCTTGATATCTGTATCATAACATCGTATAAAATCAAAATGCTAATACTAAATCATAAATTAGGCTCAAGTTGATATCTTAAAATGATAATAATTGATACAACAAGATGAGTAAGTACACTAGTTGAATTCAGGAAGCAAAACCATAATCTGAAATCAATAAGTTGAACTGTAAGCTGGGAAATGTAAGTTAAAAGCTACTAATTCACTATATACCGCATAATCACATCAAAATATATCCCATGTAGTCATCTGCTAATGATCTTAAAGCTATAAAGTTATATGCACATAAACTGTCTCAGCAACACTTCTGTACACAGTCGTAGCCCCTCAGTACACAAAGTGGTAACAATATAAACGTCCTTATACACGGCTGTAGCCCCTCGGTAGATAAGAGTTACCTTGACACACGGTTGTAGCCCCTCAGTGTATAGGAGTCAAATACTCGACTCTAGTACACGGTCTTAGCCCCTCAGTGCACTAGAGTAAGATAACTACATCGGGTATTTTCTGATGGTTTCAAAATAATCATGCTCATTTACTAATTTCTCGAAAATAAGACATTTCATGTAATTAATATGCTTCTCGAAATGCATATGGAAATCATGTCAACAATCATATTAAGTAAACATAATTTTAACTTTATAAATTAAATTTTTTTTTTTTTTTGAAAAAGTAGGTTCTCCACTTACAGATATGGGCTGGACTAATGGGGTTGGTATGCTGTTCCCACATCCAAAACTCCTCCTGAAATGATCACACACAAGCCACTTCAATTCTATCCATATTAAGTTACAAAGGATTTCTCAATAATAACTCATACTTAACATCAAAGTGAAATATATATATATATATCCCTCAATAATTAAGAAATCGTGACTTAATATTCCCATCTCATTTGGCTAACTTAAACATACATTCACTTAATTTTTTTTTTCGAATCACTCTATTTCCCTAATTCATTTATACTAACTTTTCTCGGCCGCCCCGACAAGATTCAACAAGATTTTTATGACAATACTCATTCACATTCCTCATTTCAGATTTCTTTTAACTAAATACATAAATCTTATCAAAAACTCCTTTCTTGAAATCTCAATATTCATCCAAACTAAGAACTCAAGCACAAGATAGTTATTTTCAACCAATCTAACTTAATATCATGTAACAATCAAAAAGAAAAATGACAAGAATGCTAATTTTTCCCCAATTTTCGGATTAAGACACATATATCAAAACCCTAATATCCAAATGTCATTTCTTCCAATCCACTAGAGTAAATAGCTAAAAATGCTCACATAATTAGCTTCCTTATCATATTTTTCAAGTATAAACTTTAAATTATAAACACTAAATTTTTACCACAAAACTCAACCAAAATATATATTTCGAATTTACCTCAAAATAAAAGAAGAAATTGAAAACCCAACTTCCAATCTCGTTGGTGGCTTCCTCCTTTTTCTTCTTCTTTTCCATTTTCTTTCTTCTCTTTTTTTTCTACTCTTTTCCCCCTTTTTTTTCTCTTCTCTTTCCGTTCTCTGCCCTCTACTGTGTGTGTGAGAAAGAAATGAAATGAGAAATGGGTTTTTAATTGTCAAAATAATGGACTTTTGGACAATAGGTCCCTCATCTTCCAAATAAAATAACATTCAGTTGTTTATTTCTAAAACTAAATGAATAATTCCCTAACTTAAAATTTTATACATTTCAAACCCTCAAATATTGTCAATTGTAAAATAAATCTCAATAAAATAATTTATTTCATTTTAGTCATTAATTGACTTTGAGTTTGACAATTTCACTTTTGACTAGAAAAATTGGGTTGTAACAATCTTACCTCCTTAAAAGAATTTCATCGCCGAAATTCAATAAACGTCTGGCTAATTAATGAATAGATGAGAATATTGAGCACGCATCTGATCTTCGTTTTTCCAAGTAGCCTCTTCGACCGTCTGATTCTTGCTTCGTTGAATTTGCACTTTTCTATTTAAAACTCTCACTGGCTCTTCTATATAATTCAAATTCACCTTCAACTGAACTGGTTGAGTCTCTAAAATATGGAAAGGATCTGCAATGTACTTACGAAGCATAGAAACATGAAAAATATTATGGATCCTAGATAATTTATCTGGCAGATCTAATCGATATGCAACTTGGCCAATCCGCTCAGTAATCTGATAAAGTCCAATATATCGTGGACTCAACTTCCCTCATTTGCCAAATCTCAACATCCCTTTCCTAGGTGACAATTTCAAAAACATTTTATCTCCAACTGCAAATTCAAGATCTTTCTTGTGCCTATCTGCATAACTTTTATGTCTGTCCTGTGCGATTTTCAAATTTTCTTTAATGAATTTCACATTTTTTGAAGTGCTTTGAACCAATTCAAGGCCCACTAACTTTCTCTCACCAACTTCATCCCAACATACTGGTGTTGTGCACTTTTTACCATATAAAACTTCAAAAGGAGCCATTTCTATATTGGAGTGGTAACTGTTATTATAAGCAAACTCCATCAAAGACAAATGAGTATCCCAGCTACCTTTGAACTCCAAAACACAAGCCTTCAACATATCCTCAAGAGTTTGTATGGTCCTCTCTGACTGGCCATCTATTTGAGGATGAAAAGTTGTACTGAAATGTAGCATAGTACCCATAGCTCCCAGTAAACTAAGCCAAAATTTGGATGTAAACCGAGGATCTCTATCAGAAATAATAGACACTGGGGCACCATATAAGCTAACTATCTCATCCACTTACATCTTGCCAACTTACTCAAATAATAAGTGATTTTGATTGGCAAAAATCTGGCAGTCTTAGTCAAACGATCCACAATCACCCAAACACCAACATGACCATTCTGAGTACGAGGAAGACCAAAGAAGCAGTCCATAGTAATGTGCTCCCATTTCCACTCTGGATTAGGCAATAGCTATAAAAAGTCATGTTGTTTCTGACGAACTGGCTCCACCTGCTGACAGATCAGACATTTTGATACAAATTCTGCTATCTCTCTCTCATGCCATTCCACCAAGAATGTTTTTTCAATGTATGGTACAATTTAGTACTGCCTGGGTACATGTAACGCCCCAACCCCTAGTGGACCGGAACGCTACTTACTTTACTTAACTTAACCGGTGGTTTAGTAACAAGTGTGCATATCTTAGCGGAAGCTTAAATCTTAAAAAACATTCTTTTTGAAGGATATTGAAATAAAACACTTTATAACTTTCCAAAATAACGAAATATAATTTATTTGATGAAAGCATGACTTGTTCAAGATACTCAAAAGAAATAACGTTGGAAGTAACATTTGAAACGTTAAAGACTTTAAATCTAAATCACTTGTTCACCGGGTTCCCATAAGCTTATTGCATCTCCTTCCATCTCTTCCATCATCCAACCCGGTGCATCAACATTTAATCTGTAGATATAGGGTAGAAACCCGTGAGTTGAAAACTCAATAGGCGTCATGGGTGCAATCGTGATTAAGCTAAGCATTTCATAACAATTAACATTAGAACTTCCATAAAACATGTCATACCCGGAGGTACCATTTGACATGAAAATGTATGTCGTACCAACGGAAGCATTTGACATGAAAGGTACATGCCGAACCGATGATACCATTTGACACACAACATTAACCTTTAAATGTATGCCGCACCGACGGAACCATTTGACATGAAAGGCACATGCCGAACCGACGATACCATTTGACACACAACATTAGCCTTTAACATATAACATTACTTGCTAGAAATTATAACTTAAACACGTATAACAACTTTATGCACCTCTACCTACCTCGATTTGATGCTTGATGAACTTTGAAAAGAACTTTGAAAAATTTTGGATGAACTTCAAAATTTTGACGAAACTTGGACGTTTGGACCTTTCTTTGTTGTTTGAAAACACCTTTTGAAATCACAAAAACCTTCTTGCAGAATATTTTTGCCCACACTTAAAACTTGTGGAAAACACTTTGAAAAACCACCTTCCTTTTCTCCCAAACTCTCTATTTTTCTCTCAACTTTGAAAGCAAATTGAAAGTACTTTTGGTGTGAAAAAAAAAATGAGTGAAGAGAGTATTTATAGGTGAGGTTTGGGGTGGGTGAAAGGTTATATTAAATAGGGTAATTAAGTGGTGCAAGTAGTGGCCATTAACTCTCAAAAATTCGCGGGTTTCGGGTTTTCGGGTTTTCCGGTCGACACTGCACAGCTTACAGTATTTTTATCATAACTTTTTTTTCCGATATTCGATTGAGGTGATTCAAAGTGTGTTGGAAAGCTAACTCAAAGAGCTACAACTTTTATTCAGATATCATTTTCAAATTCGAATGTTTTCTATGTCAAAAATGGGTCTCAAAGGAGACTTAAAATATTTGAAGTGTACTTTTAGCCGTAAAATGAAATACTTTGCATTCCGTCCAATCTTCATCAAATCGTTTTTAAGAAAATATTTTATAAACATCATTTTACCTTTAAACATGTATTGGACTATCTTTTGGGCTTATATTTCCTTTATTGGGCCTAATGTGAAGTTAATCACACAATTATGGGCCTAGCTTTATAAAAAAGTATTTGGGCCTCTACAGTACATATGCATAAGCAGAACTGTGTGCCTCTTCTAAGATCTTTTTCTTTAATTCTGGAATATCAAGAACACATAATCTATTACCCTTAGCCAATGTACCATCATATCTTATCCCATAATTTGTTCTTAACCCAGCACTAACTTCTGCTTTCAATGTTTTCAATGTCTAATCTTGAGATTGCGCTTCTCTAACCTTATCAATCAAAGTAGGCCTCACATGTAAATAAGCTAGTACCGCACCTGAAATAGTAGTTGACAATTGAGAGTGCAACTTTTTGAACTCACAAGTCAAAAAAGCGCATACCGCACTAGATAGAGAGGAAGAACCAATCTTTCTACTAAGAGCATCAGCAACTACATTGGCTTTTCCCGAATGATAATCGATCGTACAATCATAATCCTTTATCAACTTCAACCATCTTCTTTGTCTCAAGTTCAATTTTTTCTAATCAAAGATATACTTCAAACTTTTATGATCGATAAATATCTAACATTTCTCACCATACAAATAATGTCTCCAAATTTTCAGTGCCAACACTACTGCAGCTAACTCCAAATCATGTGTTGGGTAGTTTAACTCATGCTTCCTCAATTGCCTTGAAGCATAAGCTATTACCTTTCCATTTTGCATCAAAACACAACCCAAACCTTGGCGTGAAGCATCACTGTACACTATAAACTCTTCACTTGGTGAAGGAAGAGTAAGTACAGGAGCAGAAGCCAATCTATTCTTCAATTCTTGAAAACATTTCTCGCATTGCTCAGTCCACATGAATTTAGAGTCCTTTCAAGTCAAACTGGTTAAGGGAAAGGCAATTTTGGAGAATCCCTCTATAAATCGACGGTAATAACCTGCTAATCGAAGGAAACTCCGTATCTCTATCACGTTAGTATGGCGTTCCCATTTCATCACCGCCTCTATTTTTACAGGATCTAACATATATACCTTCTGTAGAGATAATATGACCTAGAAATACCACTCTGTCAAGCCAAAATTCACATTTGTTGAACTTAGCATACAACTGCTTATCTCGCAAAGTCTGCAATATAATCCTCAAGTGCTCGCATGCTCATCACTACTACCAGAATAGACAAATATATCATCAATAAAAACAGTCACAAATTTGTCTAAATATGGGTGAAACACCCTATTCATCAAGTCCATAAATGCAGTAGGGACATTAGTTAATCCAAACAGCATCACCAAAAATTCACAATGGCCATATCAAGACCTGAAAGCAGTCTTTGGTACATCAACACCTCTGATTTTGAGCTGATGATACCACAAATGCAAATCAATCTTTATAAATACTGAGGCACCTCGAAGTTGATCAAACAAATCGTCATCAGCTCATTTGGCTTAATATTCTCATCTCATTTGGCTAACTTAAACATACATCCACTTAATTATTTTTTTTCGAGTCACTTTATTTCCCTAATTCATTCATACTAACTTTTCTCGGCTGCCTCAGCGAGATTCAACAAGAATTTTATGACAATACTCATCCACATTCCTCATTTCAGATTTCTTCTAACTAAATACATAAATCTTATCAAAAACTCCTTTCTTGAAATCTCAATATTCATCCAAACTAAGAACTCAAGCATAAGATAGTTATTTCCAACCAATCTAACTTAATATCATGTAACAATCACAAAGAAAAATAACAAGAATGCTAATTTTTCCCCAATTTTCGGATTAAGACACATATATCAAAACTCTAATATCTAAATGTCATTTCTTTCAATCCACTAAAGTAAATAGCTCAAAATTCTCAAATAATTAGCTTCCTTACCATATTTTCCAAGTATAAACTATAAATTATAAACCCTAAATTTTTACCACAAAACTCAACCAAAATATATATTTCGAATTTACCTCAAAATAGAAGAACAAATTGAAAACTCAACTTCCAATCTCGTTGGTGGCTTCCTCCTTTTTCTTCTTCTTTTCCTTTTTGTTTCTTCTCTTCTTTTTCTTCTCTTTTCCCCATTTTTTTCTCTTCTCTGGCCGTTCTCTGCCCTTTAGTGTGTGTGTGTGAGAAATGAAATGGGAAATGGGTTTTTAATTGTCAAAATAGTGTACTTTTGCACAAGAGGTCCCTCATCATCCAAACAAAATAACATTAAGTTGTTTATTTTTAAAACTAAATAAATAATTCCCTAACTTAAAATTTTGTTCATTTCATACCCTCAAATATTGTCAATCGTAAAATAAATCTCAATAAAATAATTATTTCATTTTAGTCCTTAATTGATATTGACTTTGACAATTCCGCTTTTGACTTTTGACTAGAAAAATTGGGTTATAACAAGCCCAGTTGGATGCACTTCATCATTAGGAGGGAAACCTCGTCCTCACTCTCCTGTGCGACCCTCAAACTCCTCCACAATAAGAAAAATATCAACCTCATGTCGAAGCTCCCATGTTGGAGCTATGATCCTTTGGGCACTTTAGGAAGCCCAAAAGTTCGTAAAGTCATCATACAGAGGGCTCTTATCGAAGTTCTGGACAGTTGCCTCTGAAACGGACATCGCTTCGGCTTTCAAAGCCTCAATCTCTTCCTTCTGGGCATCGGCTAACTGTCTCAGTTCGATTTTTTCTTTCTTCGAAGCCTCCAATACTTCTATCGCCAAGCAATGATGTTCGTTGGCTATTCAGTTTGCTCACCTCTGCTAGTGACTTTTCTAACTTGCTCTCGGCCTCGGCTCTCTTCGGCCCAGCCTTCTCTATCTCTATCTGAGCTATTTTCACCTCATCCTCATACTATAAGGCAGTTTCGAGTCTGTCTGCTAAGTTAATGTTATGAGCTCACAATTTCTTCATCTCCACTTCTATCGCTATTTCAAAGGTCAAAGCCCAGTCAAAGCAAACAGTGTTGGATTTCATCATATCTAAAGCCTCACAAAATGTTGCATGCTCTTCTCATTCCTTAGTCTAATATTTATGGTAGACCAGTTCTACAAAAGCGATCTCCTTAGGCAACATCTCCAGTACAACAGGGGCGATCTCCTTGGAGTTACTCTCCAAGAAGTCCATTGCCTTACATCTGGCAGATTCAACATGCGGAGTAGTGGAGGTGCAGTACTTTTTCTTTGAAACCTCATTAGATGGAGGCAAAGGTGGAGATGAAAGAAGCCTCTTATTGAGCCAAATTTCTAAGTGGACCAATGCAAGTAAGAGAATGGCCACAGTTAGCCTAAAAGTTGAGGCCCTAGATGGGCGTGATTTTTTTCTCTTCACGAGTTGATGAGCCTCTTCTTCCTACTCCTCATAGCTAGAGATTCGGACTTTTGCCAGTTGGATCAGTTTTTCATTATGCTTCTTGTACAATACAAAATTATGCTTCAGTTGCTTTGCTACAGTGACGTTTTGGCAGATGGTCTCGAAGCCTAACCTTACGATTTCTTTTCAACAAAATATTCTGCATAAAATAAGTAGGTGTTTGAGCCTCATAAAAAACTAGACATTAGCGAGGACAGATCAGTTCGAAGTTACTTTGGGTAGACATCAATCTGTGGTCGATGAGGTAAGCATTCTTGTCGATGAGCTCAGAGTGTCTATGTTCCTTAACATCCAATTGGTGGATATCACGAATGATGTCAAATCGATCTTCAATGATATGGGACCTCAAAATCAAAGTTGCAGTTAAAGAGAGTTAAAAACAGAGCATCTAAATAACCAAGTTAAAGTGGTTAGATAAGAACTCACTGAATACAAAAAATTATGTAGGTACTATCACAGGTCCTATGGGATCGTCCTCCAAGGTGGCCCACCATGCCGAAGCCCAAAACCAACTTTGCTTCCAATCTTTGATAGATGATGGCATTCCCACCATGAAGGGAGAGTAAGCCACATTAGAGATTAGCTAATACATACCCCCGGGCTTCTCCCCTCCAGCCAGTGACTTTGGTACATAAATGGAGTTGAGAATAGGAAAAAAAATGCATATCTACCCATAAGCTAACCCTCATCCACAACATCTATGACCCCACTAACTGACTCTACAAGTTCGAGTTTAGCTGGGTGAGGCTAATCCATATCTTTTAAAGCACTACTCTGAAAAATGGGCAAATATATAACCTAAAACCCCGATTTAGAATGTTTTCATTTATAGCCACATATCCCTACCTTAGGTATCAGGTCCTCTCATCAGGGATAGGATGATGGAGTTTGATATTATCAAGAATTCGAAAGACCTCTATTTTTTCTAAGGTCATGTTAGAAGGGTGATCAGTAGCTTCCTACTTTTTCGAAGTATCTACAGGACCCGGGATAGTTTCCAAATGATCTCTCTGGACATTATGGTTGCACTAATCTCCTCAAAAGTGAGGACAAGGGACATCCTAAGTTTAGCCGCCACCAACTCCCCTCCTCGAACTCCCAATTCGATAGAACAATGCTCAAATATCTTATAAAAAAGGGGAAAGAAATAGAAGAATAAAATCTAAACAAAGGGCTTGCTCAAAGTTCGATCACTTGTCGAAGCAGATGCAGACAAACGAAAATTGGTAACATGTAGCCTGAAAACCAAAGACTCACGGAAATACTTTTGGAGACAAACGCAGGGATGTTCACTTGAAGAGTTTTTGCAAATGTGCGGAGCAACCTTTTATATGAAAAATGAGTGTGTCAGAGCCGTTAGATTAAACTTGATTAAATCCAGGTTGTTCAACCATCAATTAGTCTGAGCCACTCAAGGTTAAATTGTAAACACGTAGATGTTCAGGAATAAGCATTTTAGCTCAAATGCGCATAAAGTGTGTCGCCATGATAGTGGTGATCGTGCACAATGATTAGGTCTTATGACCTACGAGACACGTGCCTTGGAAGCCAGCAATGCACCAGCTGTCTTTTCTTGGAAATATGCAATAGCGTTCAAATCTTGGGCCCTGAACGGCTCTTCAGGTCATCAACCATCATTCAATGCTCAATGCTCTCGCTTCTTCTCCTTTAGCTTTTTTCTCAAAGCTTCATCACTTCATAGGAAGCTCTTTTCTCAAAGACCTCACTCCTACTCCTTTAGATTTTCTCAAGGTTTTGGCACTTTGTAAGAAGCTCTTTACTCAAAGACTTTGATCCTACTCCTTTAGCTTATCTCAAAGCTTTGGCACTTCGTAGGAAGCTCTTTACTCAAAGACTTCGCTTCTGCTCCTTTAGCTTTTCTAAAAGCTTCGTCACTTTGGAGTAAGCTATTTCTCGAAGACTTCGCTCCCCCTCCTTTTGCTTTTCTCAAAACTTCAGCACTTTGGATGAAGTTTTTTCTCAAAAACTTTGCCCTTGCTCCTTTAGCTTTTCTCAAAAGTTTGTTACTTCTGATGAAGCTTTTTCTCAAAGACTTCATCCCTGCTCCTTTAATTTTTCTCAAAGCTTCGTCACTTCAGAGAAAGATTTTTTCTTGAAGACTTGATTCATGTATTTTTAGCTTTTCTCAAAGCTTTGACACTTCAAAGGAAGTTTTTTTCTCAAAGGCTTCGCTTTCGCTCCTTTAGCTTTTCTCAAAGCTTCATCACTTTGGAATAAGCTATTTTCTCAAAGACTTCGCTCCTGCTTCTTTAGCTTTTCTCAAAGCTTTGTCACTTCAGATGAAGCTCTTTTCTCAAATACTTCGCTCCTGCTCCTTTAGCTTTTCTCAAAGCTTCATCATTTCGCTCTTGCTGCATTAGCTTCCCCAAGATACATCCACATATACCTCTATACTTGAACTCCATGCGTTATATAAAGGTTTATACATGGACTTGGAGGACTATTATTATGTTGGGTTATAGGCTAACCAACCAAGGAAAACATAAAATGCTCCCAGCCAATGCATCACTTCGGGAAGATAATAGTTCACCTACACCAACAAGTCTACTCACTTCATGAATGTCCATATATGAACTTGAGAGAATTGTTACACCTGCTATGAAAATGAAAGAACAGTCACCACAGGCCCACACTCCATTTCATTTCCAAATAGGGCGAACTAAAGTGATGTCTACCCGAACTAAAGTGGTCGAGGCGCCACGCCGAAATGGAGCTCCACGGCTGAAGTGACTCACTTCGTTTTCTGTAGCAAGCAAATCAAACTCACGCCCCCTAGAGGATCTTCCGTACAAATTCTCCAAAACGACTCCTTGATGTGACCACTTTCTACAACAACTCCTTTAGGGTCAATTTGTCAATCTATACATCAGGGGTCAAGCCTATCAGAAAACATTAAATGCTCATAAATGTTTTATGCTCCGATGGAACAAGTAACATGTCAGCCATCACGATTAGGCCACGTGTCCCTTGATATATAGGTTAATATTTCACATTTTCTCTTATAAAAGCTCACACATTGTGTCACTCATAGGTAATGTAATTTTATACTTTCGAATTATAAGTATTGCTCTCTCTATATTAGCTCCCAGCTCAAACCCTTTGTTACCAAGTGGCTCACGTCTCTAGCACGTCTCACACCCCCTCTTCATACACATTGACTAACTTGACTGTCAGAGTGTGCGCAGCTACCTCCTCCCACTTCGGAGTAGGCTACGTACCACTCACGACTTGTCTGAGTGTACAGAACAATAAGTTATCCAACCATGAGAGGATCTGGTTTGTTGGCCACATCACCCCTATAAAAAATGAGGTCAACTGGATTATTGATTGTCAAGAATATTCTAAAGATCGTATTTTCCCACAACATCGCATTAACGTTACAATTGATTGAAAATCCATCTCCAATTGAGGTAATTACATTTATGGACAAAACTCCAAAATTTCCCTCATTTACTCAACAAACAGAGTGTTTGATTTCTCATAAATTAAAGTACAGAGTTATGGTTGCACCAAATGAAGTCATGGCCTAATTGCAAGTATGGTGAAAGTTAAGTAGCCTCCAATTCAATTTTAGATTAGTTGGCATGGAAAGTGGGTTGAAAAGTTACCATACATTATAAGTTTTGATGGACGCTTCAGCGTACTTATCAGTGGAACACAAATAGGGTGAATTGATTGCTTGTAAATCAAACTACAGTGACTTGATTACATCAAATTAAAGTTCGATGATCTGGTTACAAGTATGGTGAAATTTCGATGACCATCAGTGCAATTTACCATATGTTTGGTTAACTACAAATTGATTGCATTAAGCTCCATTTCTTTTATTCTTTTTAGGTAAATTTTGCTCATATTTATTATTATTATTATTATTGTTAGAACAGATTTTGAATAAGTTTGGGACAAAACTGGAACCATTTTATTGTTTAACATAAGTTGAACTAATCTTAAATTACGCTGCCCAATCTGATCTAAACCTATTTTTCCATTTCTTTACCTTTCAATAATAAGGAACCAAACACGTGTTTTTATATGTTCACAACTTCAAAGAAATGTCATCAAATTATAATATATTTCACTTGGCACAATATTGTTTGGTTCGAGTATTTTGAGGTCGAATTTAATCGATTCATCACTGGAAATTGTGAAAATTAAACAAATAAGGTTCAATTCTTTTATGCTTCAAAAATAAATTGTAATCCGCAAACTGTTGCGGTAATTTTCTCATTTCACTTTTCACGCTTTCTATTCTGAATGATAAAATAAATAGATTATGAATACATATAAATTCATATAAATTATAATTTAATTGAGAAGTTAATAAAGAATTTTTTTAGAACCATATCAAAGTTCAGTTCCGTAGTTAGAACCGAAAACCATATAAGAACTATTTGTTTCTTGATTCTACCATTTAGAAATGAACTGATTTTAACTGGAATTGAATTGAACGCTCAATCTGGTTCGATTCTGGTCTGGCCTGATCAGATGGTTCAAGATAAAAATGTCCACCCCTACAATTCAGTATTACCTACAAATATTGATTGTCTCTATTAAAGGCATGACATAGATCAACTTCAAATCAACTTCAAGAAAAATATTTCGAACTTTTCAAAATGAGTAGTTCGGTTAGCCCCATACAGTGGTCAAGTTAAGCGATCTACCACCGAGCATAGTCATAAGCAACATGAGCATTAAGCTCATGTTTCGTGTAAATTAAAATAAATATTTAAGTACATTTTGATAAAAAAAATGATAAAATATCTGATTAAAATTAATTATTAATTTTGACTTGAACAATTTAATCTACACCAAACAAGGGCCAAGTGTATAAGCCTATTAAGTTAAGATAGTGAAACTTTGAAGTTTGAACCACACTTCATTCATGAGGAAATTACATGGGCACAGGTGTTTCAAGTTATCAGTGCAAAAATCAGGTCCAGAGGTTTTTTATGCAAATATCAGGTATTCAATCAAAAATTAAAACCAACATTTCCTTTCTATCCTCACTCTTTCTCTCAGTTTCTCTCTCACGCCTCTCGTTACCGTCGATCTCCCTCACATCTCTCATCATTGGAGGCCATCGCAGGCGCGCCGATGCGATGATGACGAAGATATATGAAGATAAGTGGGGGTTTGCCTGGGTGGATCAGATTTAAAGATTATAGTGCCTTGCACACATGTTGGCAGCGACGGGGATGATGGAGGATCTGGTGGCAGCGACGAGGGTGGGGTGGAGGTGGAGGTGGAGGTGGAGGTGGTGGCGGTGACAGGTTTTTTGTTGGTGTGGTGTGTGTTGTTGGCGGGGACGGGGGATGGGGTGGATCTGGTGGTGGTGACTAGGGTGGAGATGAGTCTTCACAGGCGACTAGATTTACCCATTCACTCCGGTGACTCTTCACAAGCGAAGCACCGCGACCGACTCTTCACAAAAATCAGTATGTGTGGTGGCGTTTTTTGGTGGTGGTGGATCTGGTTGTTTGGGGTGGGTTTTATTGAATTTGGCAGTGGCAGTGGCAGTTGGCGGCGATGGTGTGTTTGTGTACAGATTGTGGTGATATCGGTGTGGTGGTGATGGTGGAGACTGTGGCGATGGTCTCTCTGGTGCTACTAGGTAACCTCCGAAATGGTGATCGTGGTTAAGTTCCTTGCCATGGATTGGGATTGGATTTGGTCGATTTGTGAGTTCCTTGTCATGGCAGCGTTGATCTGAAGCAGATTTGGTGGTGATCTTACGGTTGGGCTGGGTTTGGATGTTGTTGGTGTCGCGACTGTGGTGGTGAATCTGGCGGTTGGGCTGGGTTTGGTTGAATTTGGTGGTGGCAGGGGACGGTGGAGATGGTGATGGTGGCGGTGTGTTTGTGTTCGTTTTTACACCACCGGTCATTCCTTGCTATGGCTATCAAACGGTGGCGCTGCTTGTGTGACGACATAGGTAGCGGCGAGTTTCTCTTATTGGTCGATATGTGATCAATTATTGAGGTCGAGATTCAGGGTTTTTAGTGTATGTGATCAATTATTTATTAATCTGTAACTAAATATTCAACTATGACCTAAAAATTGTGACAAAGTACTCATTTGCGACCTAAAAATTTTATAACATGTGACTGAAAAATTTCTATGACCAGCTAATTGAAAAATTGTGACCAACAAATAAACTATGACTTACAATTTGTGACCTGAAAATAAATTGTGACCTATAAAAATTTTCTCGAAATAATTTGTAACTTATTAATTTGATAATATGTTATCAATAAATAATTTGTTATCTTAATTATAAATCTTGATCAATAATTGTATAATTGTAACTTTATTATATTTAATTAATAAATATATTTAATTAATTATATTAAATCTAATTTTTGAATTTTTAAACTATATATATTATTTTTGAATTGGTGTAAAATATACGACTTAATTATGAATTTTTCCCATCATTCAAATGCGATACGGCCCAAACCAGTAAAAATTCACATTCGACCCATTCTAATTGTCCATCAAATCCACCAGCTCACATTTTAATTCTGTCAATCAAAGTTTCTCCGTTCTCTGATCTATCAGAGAGGAACTGAGAGAGAAGAAAATTTTCGGAACAATGGTTGGATCGTCGAGTTCATGGTCAACTGCTTTGGTTCAGATCTCTCCGTACACCTTCGCCGCCATCGGAATCGCCATATCTATCGGCGTTTCCGTCCTCGGCGCCGCCTGGTATCTATCTATTCTTTCAAAGCCTGTTGTGTGTTTCGTTGCTTTATATCTGATTTCTCTAAACTGTGCAAAATTGTAGGGGAATATATATAACAGGAAGTAGTTTAATCGGTGCTGCAGTTAAAGCTCCTCGCATTACTTCCAAAAATCTCATCAGGTACCAATTTTTTTTCCCCCACTAATAATACGTTCGAAACCTGAACTCTTGAAACTCAATTATGTAAATTGCATATGAACATATCTTTTATTCATTTAATTGAATCGAGTTTTCTGTTAAGAATCAGATTGCGTAGAAAATATACCGGTGGAAAGAAACCTGACCTTTCCACATTAGTCATCTACGAATCAGATTTTCAGGATATAAACATATTTGGTGGAATTTTAGATGGTAGTGTTCTCCAGAACTGCTGCTTTGGACACTTCAACAGTCGGGTAAAATCCCCCGCCAATTAATTATTTAAAAAACACTATCCAACAAATGAGGGCTTGAGTTACTCTCTTAATAAGGTTAAATTTAAGATGGATCAAGTAATATTATATCAGACCTTAAACAAGCAAGTCGTTCCATCTAAAGCTCAAACAAGCAAGTCGTTCCATCTAAAGCTCAAACAAGCATTCAGATTTCAATATTGACGTGCTCAAACGAGATAACATCTCATGGGGACATTACCAAGGGTTCAGACTACTTATCTTAATAAAAGGTTGGTCTTTTAATGTTGAACCCCAAGTCTTAATAAAGACAGTTAAGGCTGGATATCTATCCATGTGTATTCCTGTATTAGTTATCAAATGCTTTGATGAGTACTTTGTCCACCCCCTTTGCATTAGGCAAGAGGAAATTGTCCCTACAGCAATTTTTTTAGGGAAAAATAAATAAATAATTAGATAAAAGACAACAAAAGTAGAAATTTGATCTTATTTCTACTCTTGGACTTTCAGTCTTGTATTTCTTCCTACTTTTTAGCTTGATTTTTTCTGCATATATTTTCTAAACTGAGTATATAGATGTATATGTAATATGTCTGACTTACAAGTCTCAAAAGGTACTACTTGAAACAATTATTCAGTTCCTAAGTACATGAACTACATAACATTAATTTATTTAGCTGAAATTTTGTAATGAAAAAAAGGCTGCACTTGGCACATTTCCCACCTCAGTCAGTCGGTATCCTGTATTGATTGACACTAGCTGTTGAACCATGTTGTTCAGGGTACATCACCAAAACAAACTTGCTTACGTTAGATGCCTGTACCACTTAGGAAGTTGTTAGTATGAGATAGTATAATCCATGTTGCTCGGACTCTCCAAAAATGGGGAAGTATCCCTTGTCGACACGACACGACACGACACGACACAGATACCGTCACGGGATACGGGTCAGATTCGTGGCTTTGAACTCGGACACGGCTGGAAAATGGAGAAGACAATGGACGGTGGAGTACTGCTCATGGCTTGCGGTTGTGGCAGCAGCAAACTCATTTATTTCGAGCCTTATGATAGTAATATGAAGAAATTTGAGGAATGGAAGATGGCTGCAGCATTTACAGAATTTGCAGAGAGGGAAAGTTGGAGAAGACGACAGAGAGTATGGAGGAGAAGATGTAGGGTTTGGGTATATGTTAAATGGGCTTTTGTGGAGCCCAATGAATAAGTTAATGAAATGAGTAATAATTAGGTAGTTTAAACATCATACACTCATACTGCCATAAATTTATGTGTTAAATGGGATTTTTCTTCACTCCCAATGAATATTTACGTGTCAAATGGGATTTAGGTAGTTTAAAAGTCATACTGCCATAAATTAGGATCGTCTCAAACAAGTTGTATTATTATTTATTGTAAGTGAAGTGATCTATTGTTTTATTTTTATTTAAGAAAAGATTAGTTTAATATTTAATTTTAAATTTGTTTGATTCAATAGCTTAAGTTATAATCAACGATTTTGAGTGATTTAAATATGTTACAAAGCTTACAATGCATCTATGATAAATATATTACAGACGAAGTATAAATAATTAAATATCGAAAGCTATCTTTACATGAATTATTGAATACCCAAATCTAAATTATTTAATACGTAAAATGTACACACATAATCTATATTTATTTTATCAATATATGAAACATTTGTATTGTGATAATTTGCTGTTTTGCTTTAATATTGTAGTTGTGTACTTTAATTGAATCATTTTTTTAAGGAAAAAATTGTAAGACGTATCCCCATACCCGTATTCAAAATTCGGATCATTTTTAACAGTATCGCCGTATCTTAATTTTTAAAATGAGAAGAATCCGACTCCTAGATATGTACCCGTATCCGACACCCGCACCCAAGTCCGAGCAACATAGAGTATAATGGGTGGCATTAGGATGAACAAATGCTAAATTCGCATACATTATCGGATGCCAATAATAACCATATAAAGCCACCTATTTTCTGGATGGGCTAAGGAAGAGTAAGATCGAGATCCTAGTCACACAGTATGTAGATTCATTTTTCTCCAGCTTTGCAGAGATATAAAGCCAGGTGCACCCTTGAAAGAATAAATAAAGAGAAGGCAAATGGACTGGGTTATGGACCTTGAAAAGTCAAAGGTTTAATGATCTTGTTTATTAAGACTGTGTAAATGACTACTATTCATTTGCACACTAGAATAGGAGAGATTAGAGAATCTCGGTTAGGAAAAGTAAATTAACTTTTCTCTCTCGTTTTCCCTAATGTGTGCTTTGTTATTGCGTGATGTTCAACGTGCTAAATTGTAGAACTACAACAATGGAGGGAAGCATCAAGGAGAACAATGGTCTAATCAAGAAGCAGTTGACGTGAAAAATAGATTAATTTTTAATTTATCCAGAAGCAACTGATGCCCACCATTAGATCTTGGATGTAGTGAAAAGTGTGCAAAGGTTTGTTTGGGTCTATCTACTGTAGATAGATGTGTTAACTATATTAGAAGAATCCGGATATTAGGCATCATGGACCTTTTGAAAGAAGATAAAAATGAGAAAAGAAATTGTTTTAGATGGAATTTGATCGATTGTGGAAGTGTCTGGGTAAGGTGGATATTGTATGATTGACAGAATTATTAAGTGAGACCTAAATGTGTGAAAAGATGTCAAATAAATGGAGGAGAAGTGTTAAGTTGACTTTTATATGACTAAAGGCAATATTGAAGACAGTACAAATTGAAAAGGTATTAACTGTGAAAAGTGATAAAAATGTAAGAGACAGGATAGGACCTTTTATTACTATTGTTCATTTTGAGGGGAAAAAAAAAAGTCCTATTCCTATTCCTATCCTTATGAAGATCAGAAGCTATTTGAATAGTCTAATGAACTTTTTTTTTCGCATACAGTTTTATTAATTTAGAAAAGCTCTGATAGGATACCACGGGGTGCTAGATAGAGGGAATTTTATTAGGTACATTAATATTAATAAGGATATGTACAATGGTGCAATCACGATTGTTAGATGTTATGGTAGTGTTGAATATTTACATATTAGCAAGGTTCTGCTATAAGTCCTCGCCCTTTCTTCTTAGTCATGGATGAACTGACAAGCCATCACTTTTCAGAAATTTCTTTAACTTGGTTGTTACAGATTTTATCAACAAAATTAGACACATTCTGTTATTCTCCTCTCCTCAGCTTGTTCTTTAACTCTTTATTCAGCTTTCTAATCCAGTTCCCTTTCTTTTTATAACCTTGTATATATCTTTCTTTTTTTTACTTTTTTACACCTTTTTTTCTTATCCTTCCTTCCTCAGTTCATCTAAGATTTTTAAACATTTTCTACTGTTCTTTAATACTTAATTCTAAAAGAATTGACTCTAGCTAAATCGTTTAATAAATCCTATGGATATGTTACTAACCTGTTTGACATGACTATTGTCTTGCAATACTGTTGCAGATATTGTTGTATTTCCCCATCTTTTTTCCTGATATTTTCTCCTGTGTTTCTTTCACCTTGTATTTTTTAACTTCAAAGTGAATTGTAAAGGATTTATTCAATGTCAATGCATGATCTATGTTTTCTTCCTAAGAAAATTATTGATGCCACTTGTTGTCTTGCCCCATATTTCTAGCTTTATACTTTGCTTATTCTTTCCTCATCTAGTATCTATAATCAATTAATCACTAACTTTATGCATGGTAAATGTTTCACTTGTTGTCAACATACAAAACTAAGTTGTGAAAAAAAAAAATTGGATCCGCCACTCGGCAAAAAATTGACAGGTCAGGAAGAACTTCCTCCCATTCTCGAATCAATTAGATTTAAGCAACAATAGAGTTCTGTATCAATTTACAGATATGTTAGATATACTATGATGTTCAGTCAATCAAGGATCCATGTGGTGAGTTTTGAGAATTGTTTTACAATAGTGATTAGATGAAGTTGGGAAATCTGGTGAAACATGTGGTGAAAGTTTATTTAAGTTCATTTTCAAAACTAATTCATTCCTAGGTAAGTGCTTGTGCTTCAAAATAGGATATGATTGCTTTAATGTCCTTTAGTTCTCTATTTTGGGGGAGCAAACTCGTGAGGGAATATTGTAATTGTTGTTCTCATTGTCTTTCTTTTCATTCATTCATTTTGTTCAAGAAATTTTTTCTCATAATAATATTACCATCACTAGAGATAAGATTATGTGAGAAAAAGCTATGAGAGCGTGGTCATTAAATGGATGAAGTGCTCCGAGGTGGCTGTTCGGTAAAATCTCGCAAGCTTACGGGATCGTTGACAAATAATAGATTAAATTAGTTGAAATTATCATCCTACAGGGAATAAATTCTATTTAAGTTTACTACTTACATATGGAATTTGAATTATGTAAAGTAAAAGAGAAATTTTGATTTGCTTTTATGCTAAATTATTTAGAAATCTGTAAAAAGTATTTTTATATCAAATTATGGACGATTGTATTGGATTTAGAATTCACCTGTTGTTATCTATTTTAATTTTTTATTTGTAATCTAGATCCGTTCATGCATTCTTGACAATCGATAAAGTTAATGTATTTAATTTTCTTTTTTAAGAAAAATTAATTTTATCTTAACCATGACCCGAATCTATTCCTAGCTCAAATTCGAATGATCAGAATGCATTAAATTTTATATTATCTATATGATTGAACAAGTGATAAATGTTATTCTTAACATCTACTGCAAATATGCTAATTTTGCCGTGGTCTAAACTTATTGTGAGTTTTTCAACACTATAACAAATAACTAATTATCTAATTGGTAACCAATTAATCAAATAATGCAATGGGTATGCAAAATTAATCAAGAAACACAATAATTAAACTAAAACTACTAGTTTTGAATTTAAAACAAATAAACAATAGGGTTCTCTTTCAATACAAAAAAGGATCTAGTCTAGTATAGTTTTAAATAAATTACAAGAAGAATAATAGAAAAATATCACCTGGATCATGAAAAAAAGCAAAAGATGTCAAGCTTCAAGTCCAAGGCTGAAATCTTCAATTTCCTGATGTAATTGGCTTCAATTTCTTGCTAGAGCTTCATATTTTTCTCAAAAGTGATGAATTGACCTCTTGTTCTTAATAAATTTGATGATATTATTGTGTATGAATAAGTAAGAAAATAGGTTAAAATTTACGTCCAATTTGGGTTTGAAAAGAGTTTGAATCGCAAAAGGAAACTATTGATTCATATGTAGAAATAACTTGCTTGCGCGAGCATCGGCATAACTACCGTGCGTGCGCCGTTGAGCAAAATGGCTCTCGGGTGGGTAAAAACAGGTACCCCGCACGCGCTATGAGTTGCCCACGTGCACGCGCTAGTTTACTTTGATTTATCCCTGAGCTGTTGTCGATATTTTGGTCATAATTTTCTCTCCCGATATCCGATTGAGGTGATTCAGAGTACATTGAAAAGATAACTTGAAGGATTACAAATCTTCTAAAAATAGAAAATTTTCAATTCAAACGTTTGCTATCCATAAAATGAGGCTGAAAATTCAAAGCATAACTTTTTACTACTGAAAATTGATTTGTGAAAATACTTAAACTATATTTCACTCATTTGACCTCCGATTGCATCCAATTGAACATATGTGATCTTCAATCACCATTTTATTATCCAAATAAACTATTGGATGTTTACACTTTGGTCCTTAAACTTTGAATTTCTTTCTTTTTGTCCATTTTTCGTTCATTTCTTTCAATTTCACCTATTTGTCTCGATTTTACCTAACAAGCAAAATTAACATCTAATTAAGTCATAAATCATCAAAATTTATACAATTAATCTCATTTAATAGCCCATATAAGTGTATAAAAATGCACTTATCAATGGCAATATGTTCGACAACTTAAGCAGAAAACAGAAATCAGGTGCTTGGAACTGCTTCAGCCAAAAAAAAATAAAAATGGTGCATAATATATTCGGTTAACTATGAAATTTCAGTTTTTTCAAGTCAATCATGCAAACTTCTGTAAAATTCGTTATTAATTTGAAGAAACTGCTCGGTACAGTTTTTTGACTTATTTCAGAATAATATGAATTTTAGCATGGCCAAAATATTAACAGCATGTGACCAAGTACTATGAAATCAAATGATTTAGATTAAAAATGACTAACAAAGCCTAATTTAATGAAGTGCATCCTTTTGCAATCGAAGACCCATTAAAACGCCAATGCTGTGTGTATTCACTGTTAGCTCTTTCACGGAAACTATGTGCACTTCTAATTATTGCATGAGTGGAAATTGTTCAACTAAATGAAAGAAAATGGCTATGTAAGTGAATGAGTTAGGTGGTTGTTATATATTCGCTGATAAATATTGCACTTTTTACTAGATGCACCAAACATTATGGGAAGTGTTCATAAATGGTTTAAATTATAAATAAATAGAAATAAGTTATGGATAATTGGAAAGTACTTGTGGATCACACAAAATGTGCGTGTAAAAAGTTGTTTTATAAACAGTTTATGTTAGCCAAACGTGGGCTAAGTTAGAAAATTAAAGAAAATATTTCTTGCAAAAAAAACCAAGTGCTTGTTTGGTAATGCTTATAAGTTGTGAGTCCTACGAAATGTGTGAATAATTAATGGGTAGTAAGTTGTGGATCAAAAAGTCTGTCTTAATTATTATTTAAGCTTTGCCAAACAAGCTCTAATTTCCTAACTAAAAGCAAAAAAAATTATAAATAACTAGCTCTTCCAGTTTTGGTTATTTCTCCTATGGATGTTAATACGCCTAGGGGAATTCCTGGTGAGCGTATTAGAATTTTAGTTACTCCTTAGGGTTCCCAATTTAGTTTCTTGATGCTGGAACTCTGACTTAGCAAGTTGCTCTGTGAGCCTGTAGCCAGGTCTCAACTCGTGTGATCTGCTTTCGCATAATGCTATGGAACTTAAAAAAACCTTTTCATAATTTATCCTTTTTGTGCATAAATTCCTGCTTTTGGAAGATGAGGAAGTGGCCACGACTAGAAAAATTACCAGTTTCTGTTTCAATCCACTTAATATTTTTCTTTCCCCAAGTTGTCACACAGACATTATTATACAGGTTGTCTATTTAGTGTTCATAATTTCCATTGTGATGCTAAATTCCCTTATGTATCTCAGATAATTCAGTTTCAAGTCACATCTATTATAATGTTTTCCTATGATTGAATGCTCCCTATAAGTTCATGTGAAGATCATCCATTCACTGCTATGCATAAAATTATGCAGTTGAGCTGAAACCGTAAACTCTTTTCTAATTTCACGCTGCTCTCAGTGTGATTTTCTGTGAGGCGGTAGCCATATATGGAGTTATCGTGGCTATCATTCTTCAAACAAAGCTGGAGAGTGTGCCTTCATCAAAGATTTATGATCCAGAGTCCCTTAGAGCAGGCTATGCCATCTTTGCATCTGGAATAATCGTGGGATTTGCAAATCTTGTTTGTGGGTGAGTTATCCTGCTCACTCTTTTTACGTGTAGTTCAATGAGATGACTGTTATATTTTAATATCTACTAATTCTTTTGCACTCCTTTTTCTGTCATTTCTTTGACGAAGACTGTGTGTGGGAATAATAGGCAGCAGCTGCGCTTTATCTGATGCACAAAACTCTTCCCTCTTTGTTAAGATCCTTGTTATTGAGATTTTTGGTAGTGCTCTTGGACTGTTTGGCGTGATTGTAGGCATTATCATGTCAGCTCAAGCAACATGGCCATCTAAGGGATGAGTTCTTATTTTGTACCAACAGTTTTTAGTATCAGGTGGTTTTAATATATTGTCTTCATCAATTGCTTGGAGTTTTGATGGGTATTTTGTATTTTTGTCGTCGTCATGCAATGTAAAAGTGAAGATCCTTTGGCAAAAACACAGAACAAAAATATGTTACCAACAATTTCGTACTGTATGTAATTTATTCATTCAGTTAATAAATTTGGTTTGAGTTCCTATGAAACAGGACTTTTAATGCGGTATTGTGCTGTGATGTGGATTCATGGGGTGGTTGAGCAGGTTTTCTAATCTTTGTGGGGTTATTTTGGCAGTACCCCCAGGTGGTAACATGGTCCCCATCCTGTCCCGTCCTACCTTCTAAAAATTCCCAACGGTGCAGAGGGGTCGTCCTGTTGTCATTCGTATCCCCATAAAAAGAGAAAACGCATTATCCCTAATTTTTTTCATTTTGCTTTTGCTCAAAAGCAAATGAATTAGATCTGACAGCAAAAAAGTTTTAAAAGTTAATGTGAGCCAAGCAGTATAATCTGCACTTAATTCGAAATTAAGGGGCTCAATGCAATAACCTTTTGAAGATACTGTGTTGTAAGGTTATTATCAAAGACTATGGGCTGCAAAGTCTTCTAGTGGGGCCACTGAATTTTGATTTCTTCACCCCAATTGAGCAACCTCACTATCATTTTCACACACAAAAGAATAATGATATCTAACATTAGTGATGATAAAGCATCAATATAGGTGATCGTATCTGATAAATTCAATTAAATGAATTATGTGACATTATATTTAAGTGAATTTATCATTTAATGATATGCAATTGTCACCTAAACTATTACTTGATATTAAATTATTAATGGTGTTGAATAACATTACTTTATATAGAAAAAGATATTAGGGTCCGTTTGATAGAAAGATGGAAAATGAATGGCAAATAAAATGTTTGGCTGGGAAGTGATTTGCCTAGAATTTGTTTTAGAGGGAATTGTATTAATGGTGTTTGATTGGTATAATTTTTCACCTAATTCGTTTGGCTTTGTTTTTCATGCAAATGGTTACTTTTTTTGGATAATTTTTTTATAGTCTATATTAAAATTTGTTTGAATTGCCAAAAAGTAAAAAAAAAATAAAAAATAAATAATTTCATAAAATTTTTATGTTCGTTTGGCTTCATTTTTCATGCAAATTGTCAATTAAATGGATAAAAAATTTTACCATTGAGTTTAGAATATGTTTCCATTAAAAAAAAAAAAAAACATCAACAAGGTGGAAAATAATTTCCCACCAAAATCATAAGAAAATATTTTCCTACTTTTGTGCTTCAAATGATTGTACATTAGAAATTGGTGGCAAATATTTTTCAGAGCAAATTTAACTAATCAAATAGCCAAAAGTAGTAACTAAGAAAATATTTTCCTAGTTTCATGACAAATGTGACGAATCAAACACAGCCTTAGTTGCTAAGAATACAAGTTAGGATTATTTTAATGTATACTCAATTGAAATAACCAATGAAACCTCTCCCCCCCCCCCCCCCCCCCCCCCCCCCCGCCGGCCTCTTTTTAGCATGCACTTGTGGTTGTCGATGGTCCAAAGAAGATTATTATGCTATTATTATCATAAGAAAGTAAGTAGTGTCCATTAGGATGTTTAGTGAAATGTGTGGCATTTAGCAAGATCTTGACATTGGAATGACCTTATTGTCAAACAAAAATAATGTCACCTTAGAATCTATATACTACATGATATTGACCAATTGTTATTAAGATTGGAGGTGTACCAAATTGGCTTTATGTACAACTACTTCAAGAGATAATTATAAATAATCATTTTTTTTCCCTTTTTATGCCATCACTCTTTCACAACACCTTAAATTGTTATCCCTTCCAATCCAGTAAACCCTAAAAACTGGATAACCACCAAGAGCTCACATGCCCTATGCTACACCTAAAGTTGACAGCGGAACAACCAGTGGAGGAAAAGAAGGAAGAAAAAAGTGACAAAATAGAGAAATGGTGGAAAAAGAAATAAAGAATAGTATTTTGAGCAAGGAATGAGACGATATGGTATGTTGAGATTGAACTAATTGATATGATAACGTTGATTAAAATCAATAAGTGGATCAAGTCATGAAGTTGGCAAGCTCAAAAAAATGAGTTGTGCCTTAAGAGATGGTTAAGCTCATACTTCAAAAGACGGTAGGCTTATAAAATTTAGATGGTTAAACTCAAGATGTCAAACTTATTGTAAAAGCATGTCACATCACCAAAAAAAAAAAAAAAAAAATTTGTGACTATAAATGGTGAGTTTGGGATATCTTTTCGAGGAAGTTTGGTAGACGTGCGATACCTACATGTCCATTAATTTTAAGGGTCATGCTATATGTAAGAGGCCTACACACGAGGGTTGGTGGGGTTATTTTTGGGGCAATTTTTTATTCAAGGTGGGCCCACATCATGTGTCTATTATGGCAACATTCTGTGAAAAAATTTCTGTATACATAGATTAATCCTAATTATAAACTATAAAAAGACTTCAATAAATGCATTATTGACGAGCAATTCTCAGAGGAGTTCTAATAATTGCCTTCATCAGCTAATGGAAATTAGGTTAGCCAAAAGGCGTAAAACAAAGAAAACATCATTTTAAATCTTGTCAAGATAAGACGATGACTGAACTAATCATTTTTTATGCATACATGATGATCAAATACTCCAAACAGTATGTTTACAATTAAATCGAAAGTCAAAACTCTATCAAATTCTTCTTGTAATCTTTGTTGACTCAAGCATTTGAATCTCCTCCTAGACAACGCAAACCCACTGAGCATGTTTGCCTAAAAAGTAACTTAAACTTACTTTTAAATAAAATTTGTTTCTGAAAATATTTTACTTTCAAAATTGAAATATACATATATTTAATTTTGACTAATAAAAAATTATTTATTTTGAAAGTTACTCATTTAAGAAGTTTGACATTTGTCCAATCGGGGTTGACAATCATCTCACAGGAAGGGGGGTCCACGATTTTTTTATTCATCGTGAACCCCCATCCATGTGAGTGATTGTCAATCGGGATTGTCAACTCCGATTGTCCAAGTAGCATGGTCCCTCATTTCATTACTAACATGTTTAAGCTTTAACTAAATATGCATGGGGATGTCTATGGACAACAAAAAGTAAGGGTGCGTTCTCTTCGTATTTCTGTTTTGTGTTTTGTGTTTTGAAATTCGTTTTGTGTTTTGTGTTTTGGGTGTCTGTTTTGAAATTAATGAAAATGCGTTCTCTTTGTCATTTTGAAAAACAATTTCTCAAAACAGAAAACAGAAAACGCGTTCTCTTTGTACATTTTTAGAATATTATTTGATAATATTTTATTCAAGAAATATGATTATTTAATTAACTTTAATTGTTTAATACTAATATATTATTAAATATGAAAATAAACCTGCAATTTCTTTAAATTTTGAAATATCTTTACAATTATGAAATATCTTTCCATATAGGGGTGTGAACATATATTATTTTTTAAATTTTTAATAATATGATTTTATTCTAGAAATTTGAATATTCAATTAATTTTAATAATTTAAAGTTAATGTAGTATAAAATAATATATAGATGTGAAATATGGATGCATTTAAAAAAAAATTCCACTTTTAATAAAATAACATATATATTTCGATAATAAACACTTGTATAATATTGTATTCAATAAATTCGATTATTCAATTAATTGTAATAATTTACTATTAATATGATTAAATAATATATACATTTTGAAGATTGCATATGTTGATATTTTTTGTTTTAAAATATAAAAACACTTGCTAAATTAAATTTAGCAATACATTTGAAAAGATACAATTACAAGTTTACGTGTCATGATAAAACAAATAAACACTACATAAAATATAATATAAATCTCATGACTCATGTACGACGTCTCGAATAGTCATTCCACATTTGTGTAGCAATTTGATCTCTGACTTGTCCCATTTGAGCTGTTTGACTAGCATCAAAATGTATGACTTCTTGATCTTGACTTGACTCCGGTATATCATAAAATATCATGTTCTCCTCTGAATGCTCAGCGAACAACCTATTTAAAGCGTGCTCTTGACGAATAAAATTGTTTATTGCACAACATGCAGTAGGAATTTGTCTTTGCCTAGTTAGTGGATAATTGGTAATTAACTTTAAAATAGGAAATCTCGCCTTTAAAACTCCAATGCTACGTTCTATAATGTTACGACACGAGGAATGTCTATAGTTGAATAACTCTTCCTTTCCACGTAGTCTTCCCTGCCCAATATAGTCACGCAGATGATATCTTCGACCTCGATACGGGGCAAGAAATCCAGGCATATTTGGTTAGCCAGAATCGACAAGGTAAAATTTATCTACACCATAAAAAAAATCATACACGAAAAGACATTAAACATATATTTGCAATCATTATTTTAAGTGTAATAAAATACCTCCTCGTGGCATTGGAAAGTTGTTCGCTGGTCTTGTAACTGCGTCAACGAATACGCGCGAATCATTTTCCGTACCTTCCCACCCAGAATACACAAATGTAAATTTCATATCAAAATCACATGTCAGCATCACATTTTGTGTCACAGTGGTTTTCCTTCCACGAAAAGATGTTTGTCTCGATGCAGGTGCCCAAGCTGCAACATGTGTTTCATCAATTGTACCTATACAATCCTTAAAAAAGGATATTTGTGCAAAATTCGATCATGGGTAATGTCTTGATTTGGCGGACATATTAGCTCAGTGTCAAATGAACAAACAGCTCTTACAACTCTTTTAAACCATTTGTGTATCGTGTTTTTTGAATGCTGAAACCTATAACCAATAATACTATAACGTGTAGTGTACCCTACAATCATTAGAAACATAGCAACGCCCTCCTCAACGGTTACTTTTTGTCCATCTTGCAAGAGTCCTTTCTGTTTCAAAATATCATAGAAATTCATGAACACATGTTGCTGCATACGAAAATTCTGATAGCACACGTCTGGATGTCCATTCAGAATTTCAAGCACATACATATGTCCCGTAAGCACATACAAATTACACACCAATATTGAACTCATTTATTTCAAAAAGAACATTGCAGAATAAAAAGATTCTAACTTGATAAGCAGAGTCTTTAACAATAAGTACTCCTCATACCAAACTCATCCAAATTCGTCTTTCCAACAACAATTGCCCCAGACATAAACCCTTAGGCTTAAATTTACAGCCGACATTCGTTTTGCCCAAAAAATCAAACAGAAGAGAAAAAAGCCCTAAATCCCCGTCTATTAATCTAGCATTTCATTTCAGTTTTTGTAATTCTTCATCAATCGAGAACATAATAATCGATTACAAGTCTAAGCATATGAAATACACAGCAAGCTAGATGAATAAAAAATACTGTTGTCGTTCAATTTCAGTCGCTTCAGCTACGACGGAAGCAGTCGGATTTCAGCCAACGGAGAGACAGACAGTGAGATTCTTCGACGTTAGGAGCACGATGGAAACGGCACACAGCTAAAAATAACGCTGCCGGTGGAAATACGACAGTAGACGGGGGAGAGAGAGCGAAGAGAGAGATCTGTGAGGGCGAGTGAGATGAGAGACGGATTTTTGGGCCGGGTTGCGTTTTGTTTTCGTTTCGAGTGTTTTGTAAAATAAAGGACAAAACGTCCAAAACGAAGAAATACCGTTTTCCATTTTGTGTGTTAATTTTTTTTCTGTTTTGCAAAATTCATTTTTCAAAACGTGAAAGAGAACGCGTTTTGGTCGTTTTGAAAAATTGAAAACAGAAAACAACCCCAAAACGACGAAGAGAACGCACCATAATGTTTGGCTATAGCCTTAATAGTTTTTTCATTTTAGGCATGTCATTTATTGGGCTGCAATTTCAAAGGATTTCGTCTAATTTGTTGTAAAATGTAAAGTTTGTAATTTCTGTAGCCCTACAAATTATTACCATTGCATCTATAATTCTTACCTATATAGGGTAAGAAATTATTACCATTGCATCTATAAAGTTTGTTACCATATCTATATAGGGTT
The DNA here is from genome assembly GCA_019395295.1 of Osmanthus fragrans. NCBI lineage: Eukaryota > Viridiplantae > Streptophyta > Magnoliopsida > Lamiales > Oleaceae > Osmanthus > Osmanthus fragrans. Next base: position 22,790,185 of record CM033341.1, on the reverse strand, counting down.
TTGGTTATTAATAAAATACACACAAGTCTATTGACTTAATTCTTTCTTCTATTTTTTCTTCTCTATTTTATAACACGTTATCAGCACGATTCTCTCAAAATAAAAGTAAATTAGTTAGAAAGTAATAATTTTTATAAGCATAATTATTTATGACGTGTATCAAAATTAATTTGATGACATGTGAATTTTTTTAATTTGGTGACATGTGAATTTTTTTCACATATACATGCATCCAAACGAAGTGGCTCTTATTCCATCTTTTATATATGCACGGTAATATTCCATCTGCTTAATTCTGTGGCGATTAATTCATGCTTCCTAAATATATTTATTTATTGTAATCAATTATGTGGCAATCAATTCATATAAAATATATATTTTTTAATATTTTCTGTCAAATCAATTTGTGTATCATTCTACCAAATCAATTTTTGTATATCACTTTGCCAATTCAATTCTCTGCTACCGTAATATTTTTTTATATCGACAAATAATTTTTTTTAATGCCTTGTCTGATTTATTATGTGTAAAGATTACATTTAATCAATAATGAAATTAATTCATGTGTTTTGTATCTTTTGCATATTAGTTAAAGATTTAGTCAATTTTGTTAACTTCTATATATGAAGATTTTTTTCCCCCTAATACATGTTTGATAATTAATTTTTACATCATATCTTGTTTGTATGGTAATTAATATTCTTTAACTTAATTAAATATTTGTGATGTTTTATTTTAAATTAATATTCTATAATATTGTTGCTCCTGAAGTAGCACAATATTATAATTAATATTCTTGAATAATATTATTTACTCCCGAAGAGTATATAAATTATAATTTTTCATATTTCAGAAGAATATTGATATATTACTCTGGAAGAAGTAATAGTAAAATACAGCGTGCTCCTGAAGTAGCACATGTAACATATTATTTTAAATTAGTGTTTATCCCTGAAGGAAAACACATAGCTTATAAATCAAAGTTAAAACCCTGAAAAAGCGACAGAGAGTGCCAACTGCTTATGATCGATTTATCAAGGACGAGATCCAATGTATTGTAGTTGGTAACCCAGATATACGTCATAGGGAAGCTTTCAGTGATGCTGCAAAGAATTGGAGTCACCTCCCTTATATTCATTTTGGACTTATGTCTAATCAACACGTGAAGAAACCTAATATATACCAACAAGTACTCAAAACCCCAGATGTATTTGGTCAATTCTTTTTACTACACTTCAATACTTGCATGATACTTATAATGTGTTCGCAAAGAAAATTTGTTAATTCTTCAATTATGTACACCATAGTGGTTATATATATTTAATTAATAATTTTTTCGTATATGCTTTCTTCAATTCTGCACGTCGTAGGCTCATCCTGTTTGTGAACACATTACACACATGATTATTTAGCGTGTAACACCATAATGCTGTAATAATTTATTATTGTTGTTGAATGCTCTTTGTCTTTAACTTCATCAATAATTTTTTTTCTTGTATAAACTTTAAATCGATAATTCATCATGTTGTAGTTTCTAAAGTAGCACAATATTATAATTAATATTTTAGAAGAATATTAATTGTAAATTTGTCAATTATAAATATTTTGTTGTTGCTCCTAAAGTAACACATTTCTCAAAGAATTATATCTCGTTATGTTCCTGACGACGCACAAATAAAACAATTCAATACTGGATTGCAATTTATAAAAGAAATCAAATTTCTGTATTATTTATATTCAAGAAGAATATTAATTTATGCTCTTGAAGAGCATGAATTATAAATTTCAATATTCTAGAAGAATATTGATATATTGCTCTTGAAAAAGTAATAATTAAAGATGGTGTACTCTCGAAGTAGCACATTTTCGAAAAATATATCATTTCGAATTCATATTTATTCCAGAAGAAAAATATATAACTAATGTCACGAGGACATTGATTAGTTTGAATATTTGAATGATATATGGTTATATAAGCTTCAATCATATTTTTCGAAATTAAATAAATGAATTATATCTTATATTGAACCAGAAGTTCAATTTGACTGTACTGTTTGGCATGACCAGTAAGATTATCACTTGATTAATAATGATGCGAAATTAAAAATTCAAATTGATATTCAATGAAAAACCAGAAGATTCTTCAATTCAATGAAGTCCAACATGATACTTGTTCTCTTTTCATGAAAAAAAAAATCATTTACTAGCACTAGCTAAAATATGGACTGAATTCTCTATATTTCTAAAAATTAATTAGGGTGATAAATGGGGTTCCATCATCCTCCACGTTGATCATCTATATATTATTTGTATCTAATAGATTTGATACATATACTAAATGATTGCATGGTATTCGCAATATGAAATTTGTGAAATTACTGCTCAAATTTTAAATTGTGAGCATAATTTTAAGATTATATAATCAAGACTGTGTCTTGTTAATGTTAGTGGGCATAAATCTCAACATTTTCATAAGTTTTAGCTAGGATGTCGATAAATACTTTAACACTATTGCTTGTTAAACACCTCAAATTAATTGAGAACAAAATACTTCCTATTTTTATTTGGGGAATTCTATTATGTACTACGCCAACACCATAGTTCCTCATATTATAATTTGCTAACGGTTAGAGTCTAATTTTTTCACCTGTTTATTTTAATGGTGCAGCATATGTAAAATTGATCCACCATAGGAGTGTCAACGAGTGGGATCGGACCGGCTCGCAAGCCCAAAATCAAGGCTTGGGCTGGACGAATCTGACTTTTTGCGGGCCCGAGCCGAGCTTTTACTCGCTTGGGAAAAATGGGTTTTTTCCCAACAGAACCGGCCGGCCGTTTTCCTCTCTACATTTCAGGTTTTTTTAGTTTTTTTAAAAATATTTTTCGAGCTCGCGGGATGGATTAGGCTCGGCCCAAGCCTAGGCTCAATTCCAGCGAGCCACGAGCCGAGCCGGGGCGGTCCGAGCCCACGAGCTTATTTGCCACCACTAATCCACCACAATGCATTGAAATAGAAAATAAAGAATATTGAGAATAAATGCGTGGTTTGAACCATTATTCCAAATGTGTGATATTTTATAAACCAATTTAATTATTGTCAATTTTGATTGGACTTCGCTCAGCATTAAGGGGAGGATTTATGAGGTTGAAAAAAAAATCATTCATTTACAAAGAATTGCAAATCAATTACCCGATATATTTGTTGATACGAGAAAAGTGACAAAATCATATATACCAGCATAAAATATTCAAACAAAAATTGATGTCCCTGCAGGACAATCTACTATAGCAAATGAATCTCATATACGCCAGAAGCATGGTCGACCAGTTGGTTAAAAAGATTTTGTACCTCAAAAAAAAAGTATAAGAGAAAAACTAACCGAAAACTTTAGAAGAAGTAACATTAGAAAGAATTGATCAATCAAATATTGAAAATATGGTTCCTGAAAAATCACAAGTGTCCGAAAACAATGCGATTTCAATAAATTATATGTTATCTCATAAATTATGGGAATGAAATAATGTTGTTATAGAAAATATTTTCGCCTTTAATATGACTCTTGATATTATGCTAAATGAGAATCTTGAACCACAGTCAGTTAAAGACTGTCAAAATAGAAATGATTGGCCAAAATGGAAAGAAGTCATACAGACGGAATTGAATTCCTTAGAGAAACGAAAAGCGTTTGGACTTGTAGTTCGAACACTTAAAAATATAATCCATGTAGGATACAAATGAGTTTTTGTACGAAAGAGAAATGAAAATAATGAAATTACAAGATACAAACCCGACTAGTAACTCAATGTTTCTCACAAAGACCAAAAATTGATTATGAGGAAACATATTCTCTCATAAATGGATACTATCACTTTTAGATTTTTGATTAGTTTGACTGTGTCACAAAAACTTAATATGCGTCTTATGAACGTAGTAACTGCCTATTTATATGGTTCACTTGATAGTAACACACACACACACACACACACACACACACACACACACACATATATATATATATATATATATATGAAAATCTCCGAAGGACTTAAAGTGCCAGGAACAAACGATACATGCTCGAGAACCATGTTCTCAATTAAATTGCAAAGATCATTATATGGATTAAAACTAATCTGGACGCATGTTGTATAATCGCCTTATCGAATATTTGTTGAATAAGGGTTATAAAAATATCGATATTTGCCCATGTGTTTTCATAAGGAAAACAAACATTGAAGTCGCATTTGTAGTAGTTTATGTTGATGGTTTAGATTTTATTGGAACTCATGAAGAGCTCAATAATACTACTAACTATTTGAAAAATGAATTTGAGATGAAGGATTTGGGAAAAATCAAATTTTGTCTCGGATTACGGATTGAACACTTCCCATAAGGATTATTTGTTCATCAATCTACATATACAGAAAATGTTTTAAAACGATTTTATATGGATAATGCACATCCATTGGCATCACCTATGGTTGTTTGATCACTTGATGTGAAAAAAGATCAATTTCGTCCACTTGAAGATGGAGAAAAAATTCTTGGTCTTGAAGTACCATATCTCAGTGTAATTGGAGTATTAAACTATCTTGCAAATTGCACTCAACCCAACATAACTTTTTTTGTAAATCTCCTTGCAATATAGCTCTACACCAACTCGAAGACATTGGAATTGTGTTAAACGTATTTTTCGTTACCTAAAGGGTACTACTAATTTGAGATTATTTTATTCTCAAAAGTCGGAATCTACTTTAGTGGGATAAGCAGATGCAAGTTATCTATCTGACTCATATAAAGTTAAATCACAAACAAGTTATGTGTTTACACGTGGAAGAACAGCTATATCATGGAGATCTGTGAAACAATCTTTGACAGCAACATTCTCAAATCATTCTGAAATTATTGCAATCCATGATGTAGAGCGAGAATGCGTATGGCTAAGGAACATGACCCACCATATCCAAGCATCACGCGGGTTAATTTCAACAAAAGACAATCCAACAATTTTGTATGAAAATAATGCAGTTTGTATTGCACAACTCAAAAGAGGCTATATCAAAGGTGACAGGATGAAGTATATTTTTTCAAAATTCTTTCATACACACGAACTTCAGAAGAGTGGGGACATCGATGTTTAACAAATTTGCTCAAGTAACAACTTGACCGATCTATTCACAAAAGTACTATCAACATCTACATTCAAGATATTAGTTCATGAGATTGACATGCGTCGACTCAAAGATTTTCAATGATTAATATCAGGAGGAGTAGCTGTACTCTTTTTCCTTCGCTTAAATTTTATCTTACTGAATTTTCCTAACAAGGTTTTAATGAGGCAACATTTATTTTTAATACTTCAAAAAATTGTACTCTTTTTCGTTCGTCTGATTTTTTTATCCTATTAAATTTTTATCAAACAAAGTTTTAACAAGAGATATATATTTTGTAATGTGTCATTCAAGGGGGAGTGCTGTAAAAGGTAAGTTTATTAGGGGGCGTTCTCGTCGTATTTCAATTTTGTGTTTTAAGTTTTGAATTCGTTTTGTGTTTTGTGTTTTGGGTGTCCATTTTGAGATTGTTGAAAACACGTTCTTTTTATCATTTTGAAAAAATATTTCTCAACTCGTGTTTTTTAAGTTTTGGCAGATTAGTGAAAAAACAGTTAAAACGTAAAAAATTATTTTCTATTTTCTTCACAAAATTTTCAGCCGTTTTCAAAAACTCGTTTTCGAAAATGGGAAAGAGAACGCGTTTTCAATATTTTGGAAAATTGAAAACAGAAAACGACCCGAAATCAATAAAGAGAACGCACACTTAGGATTTGTAGTGAATGACAATTATACCCCTATAGCCCTAGATATTATTACCATTATATCCCTAATTTTTACCTATAAATATAGAATTTTGGTCATTAATAAAATACACATAAATTTATTGACTTAATTCTCTCTTCTACTTTTTCTCTCTTTTATAACATAATTATAATATTAGATCTTTTTAAGTAAATTTAAGAAGTAATCAAAATAATTTATGTAATCGATTTTAAGTCTGAATAAGACTTTTTTTGTTATTTTTACTTAACTCATGTATATAATTAAAGTAAATCGAGATCAATATTTATTTAAATTCAATTCAATTTATAAGAATAAAATATCATTAGATAAAGTATATTTTTGACAAGATAATACTAATGGCCAGTCCCATATCGGCACTGAAGCTAGAGAAGAGGAAATGGCTGGTTGACCCGATCATATTTTTATAATGACCTTTGACCATTAAAAAAAGGTTAAAAGCTAAAAATGCTTAAGTTAAATATCAAAATCCAAAAATACCCTCATCTTCAACCAAGTTTTTGAGTGGAGAGGAAAAAAAAGAAATTTAGAAAAACCTACACATTCTAACGGTCAAAATCCAATTGAAGAAGTCATCCTCATGGTCAACTCAAAGCCGATCACCACACAACCCAGCCATTATCTTCGAACAAGGGTTTTTTTTTTTTTTTGATAATGAGATTGATTTTTTATTATTTACTATGTTTCAAAAATTTGTTGATTTATGATATTTATAAAGTTAATTTTTCATTATTTAAGTAGATTATTGAGTGTAGAAGTAAAATTAATATATATATTTACACTATGTACCTTGTTTGCTTCGAAAATGGTGGATTCTGACGAAAGAAGTCAACCAGGCAAACTGTATTTTTTTTCATACTAAAATTCTTCATTTTTTTGCCTACTTTTTTTTTTATATATTATTTATTTAATTATTAAAATACTTTATAATATTCTTGCTATAGTTTTGTCTGTAATTCTTTTTTTTCTCCTTTAATTTGTTAAATCATTTATTTTTTTTATTAAAGTATAATTTGAATTTATAAAATGAAGAAATTTTAATTGTTTTTTAAAATTAAATAAAGAATTTTAAATTGAAAATTACCAGATTAAATATTCTTTTTAACCAAATCATTAAATTATGATTTTTTTTCTTTTATTTTTTTTCAATTTAAATTTCTTTTTAAACAAATCATTAATTTTTATCAATTATATATATATATATATATATATATATATATATATAAATTGAAATTGAAAATGACCAAATTATATTTTTTCAATTTAAAATTATTTTTAATTAAATACTCCTTTTAAACAAATCTTTAATATTTTCAATTTTAATTAAATAATATTTATATTCTTTATTTTATTTTTAAAATTTCCTTTTTTTTTTTTATTTTTTTATATAAAAAATTAAAATTTTTCTTTAAATGAAAAAAATATTTTTAAATTGAAAATTACCAATAAAATATTATTTTCAACGAAATTACCAATTTTTTCTTTTATTTTTTTAATTTAAATTTATTTTTAAACAAATTTTAATTTTTTTTTTCAATTTTAATTAAATAATATTTACATTCTTTTTTTATTTTCTTTAAAAAAAATTATTTTGTCTGTAATTTTTTTTTTTGTGCTTCTCCTTTAATTTATTAATTTATTTATTTTTGTATTAGTATCGATGTAATATGAATATATTTCTTGCGTATAGTAGTTACAATTTGGTTCCCTTAATTTTCAAAGATTATGTTTTATTCCATTATCTCTTATTGAAGGTTCTAAAATTTAAATTTTTACAGGATGGAGTACCATCTGAATGCTGAGTTGAAACGAATGGCGGGATGGAGTATCATCTGTATGACTCCAATCATTCTTATCTGACACAGGGTTAACTCGAGCTTAACTTGGAGCCGATAGTTGTGATCGTTCATTTGATAGCTCGACAAGCGAGGGTCATCGTGTAAGAAAGACTAGCTATCGTAGAGGATACAATGACAGTGAGACAGTCAAGATCGTAAGTATTTATCATTTTTTTAATTTGAAAAATTAATTTTTTAACTACAAGGTACCGAACTAACACATAATTATTCAATTGTAGTGACAATTGTGGCATTTTCACAATAAAATATTTTTAATTATTTATTTAATTGGGAAATTCTTGTAAATATTGTAAAAATGCAAATATTGTTCATTTAGCAACGATACCACTACACATCTGTCCAAATGTCACTTAGAGAAATATAATTTGTACAAAATTGGCATGTATGTCATGTTACTCTACATCTGTCGTACCTACTAGGTCGGGAAAACTCTTTGGTAGATGGTATTTTAGACGCATGTGGACGTCCATGATTACGCGATTCAATTTCTAGTGAATATAGTCGTGAACTTCCCACTCGACTTCATTCGGTGGAGAAAATATAGTCACGACATATGTTGTTATTCAATAATCAATATTGTAATAAGGAAAGTATAATGTTCTCGCTACAAAGCCTCTATCCATAGCTACAGCGACTGCATGCTCAAATGAAAAATTTTCTAACTGAAATCGACTACAAGTGCATATGTTATCAGTCAAGTCGACCATGTATGCCATATTATGTACACGTTTCATGGAGAAATGCTACACATCCAGTGGTTCCACATTCAACTTATTCACAGCCTCTGCAGCATTGGAGAGTTTATCCTCTTGAGCCACGCTCGTGCAACACTGTGATTCCGCACGTTAATCGTGAAATCACTGTAACACCTTGTTACAAATGTTCTCAATCATTCACGGGGTTGATAACTCTTGGTAATACCATTTATTATAGATGGCTCTCGATCAGGTACAAATGAAATGTTCTCAACTTCTCCCAATTACTTCATTCAGCTTTGTGAAGAACTAACGCATCGACAGTTCATTCTCGCTATCAACTATGCCGAATGCAAGAGGATAAATTTGAGTATTGGTATCTTGACATATAACAGTAATCAACTTGCATTCATATCTAGCTTTCAGAGCTGTATCATCGACTAACTTATTACGCTCTTCAACACTGTAAGTTTTGGGCGCTCTTCTGAACAATGAAACGATGTCTTTGTCTTGATACCTAGTTTTCAGGCTACCTTGTATATAGTACATGTAATATCCATGACGTAATTCGGGAAGAACTTCAGCGATATCATTTATTATAGATTTCCTCAATCAAGTATAAATGCGAGGTACTCGGTCTTCCCGATTACTTCATTCAGTTTTGTGAAGAACCAATACATCGATTGATCATTATCGCTATTGACATACCGAATACAAGATTGTGAATTTGGATGTTGACAATTTGACATGTAATAATAATCAACTTGCATTCGTATCTAACTTTCAGAGTTGTATCATCGACTAACTTATTACACTTTTCAATACTGTAAGTTTCGGCCGCTCTCCTAAACAATGAAACTATGTCATCGTCCTAATACCTAGTTTTCACGTTGCCTTTTATATAGTACATGCAATATACCATGATGTGCCTCGCGAAGAACTTCAGCGATACCATTTATTATAAATGATCCTCAATCAGGTACAAATGTAAGATCCTCAACTTTCTCGATTACTTCCCTCAACTTTGTGAAAAATCAACACATTGACAAATCATTCTCGCTGTCAACTAGGTCGAATGTAATAGGGGTAAATTTGGATGTTAGCATCTTAACATGTAGCAATAATCAACTTGCATTCATATCTAACTTTCAAAGTTGTACTATCGACTGTAATTAGGGGTCGCATCGTATTTCAAAATCTCTGAATGTATTGTTTAAGAGCCATGAAGAAAAATTTAAAGCAATTTTCGCATTCCGTCTCGATAAAAAATGTCGAACTAGGATTAGTTGTCCCTATGTTATGACAATCAAATTCCATACCCATTGATTTTTTTTTTTATCAAATTCGAAATCACCAAAATAATAAATCAAGATTACAATAATTTTTGCATAACAAAACATAATTTTTAATTATAAAAAAAAATTAGTCAAAAAATTGGTTCTTCCACTAGGTAATAGAAATTTATTCAAAAAATGTAGTTGGGCAGCGGAAAACGGTCGGCTGTCAAGTCTGTCCAAAAACGTTGTCATGAATTTCATCTGAAAGAATATACATGACGACGTATTTTTTTTGTTGTTCATGCTTTAAAAAATTATAAATCTATTAATTTTTTTTATCTATAAGTTAATCTATGTCGAAATAAGATTTATCGATTAAAACATATACTAATTTAACGAAAACAAAATTAAATATACATAAATATACTTAATGATTTGAAATAATTGACATAAAAAAAATTCATTATTAAGAGTTCGATAAATTTCTGAAATTTTGAGATTGAAGCAAATGAAAGATGAGAGAGTTTTTATCTGTATTGAAATAAACAGATAAGAAAAATTAGTTGATTTTGAAGTTTTAGTGGGAAGTGTTTGGTTTTCACTTATTAACTAAAATGATAGTAATCTCTTTTAAATAAAATAATATTTTGTAATTATATAACATATTTAAGGGTATCTTTGTCTTTTAACATCCAAGAAGTTGTTGTAAAAATATTCAATTATTGAAAATTCAAAGTAAAAATTTAGATGATTTGACCAATCCTTTTTTTGAAAGTACCCCACTAGAGGATGCCTTTAGAATCTATTATCCCTTTTGTCTCACACAACCACCAAATATTCTGTTTTTTTGGACTTTATCCAGCTATTTCAATAAAGATGGATCTAAGTTTTTCTTTTTACTTTCTTGAGGAATATCATGAAGCATGAACTCTTAAGAGTTTTCCCTTCTGAAGGAAAAGATGACGTTAACTATGCTTCTAGCAAATTATTATGACATTCTTGGCAAGATAGACCGCACGGGATTACATATTATTACTTAAAAAAGAAATAAAAATCTTGTAAAATATACAGTTTAATTATGTTTGTTAATGCATACCAAACATATTTTTATTATATATATATATATGCTTGGTTTAATTGATTAAAACTTTGATTGAATTTTTGCGATTTAGTTTCGACTAAAGTTAAACAAATGAATCTACATAAGCAATTGGTTTAATAAGTTATCCCAAAACAAGTGATTTTAAGGTAAAATAATAAAATGCATTATTTGTTTTAGATTGGAGCATCTTCAAAAAAGCTTTTTAAACACGAAATGCTCTCCATTTTAAAGATCACTATAACACTTCAAAAAATCGATAAGGTAAAAAGTATATTAGCATATTATGCTCCGCAAATCCAATCAGCCACTTAAATCTTAATTTACAAATCAAATTTTGAATAATCAAATAAGGATTAAAAACCTCATCTTTTTCTTTTCTCTAAATTAAGTAAGGATTAAAAAATTTTAATTACAGAAATTAAGTCAACATGTGTTCATACAGAAATTGGAATAAAGAATTAAGAGTGTGTTTAATTGACTTTATTTTTATGAAAAATGTCATTTTTTCCACCCAAATTCTTACTTTTGGTCTAGTTGTTTGATTAACATTTGTTTTTCCATGAAAAAATATTTTTCAACTTTTTATCACGCGATCATATTTTCCTTAAAATCAAGAAAAATATTTTTTTTTGAAAAAATGTGATTTTTATTTTCCAGATAATTCACTCTCTCTTTTATCTATCCACAAATACAAAAGTGACAAGTATTATATTTTTCTAGATTGAAAATTAAATCAATAAATTTTTTTTATTTTCTTTCATGCGAATTTGATGCTCGCAATCTGACGCAAGAGTATTCATTCCAGATGCAAGATACTGACACGTGGACAAGCAACATGTGTGGGACCCAAATGGAGACGTGACCTATTAGTGGGTAAATTGTTTAGATTTCTGGTCCCAACCACGATCTTCTTCGTTTCTTCTCACGGTCGTATTATAAAATATTAAAGATATGTTTGGTCTCTATTTTATTTAAAATATATTTTTTTTCTTATTTTTTTTAATAATACATTTTTTAATAAAATAATATTACACGTCAATTCAAATTTTTTTTTAACCATATATTCTTCAAAAAAATTTATTATTTAAAACTACATTAAAATCAAGCCCAAACAAAAGCTCCACATATATATTTAACGGTCTAATTTTTGGGATTTAAAAGGCAAATTGCGGCCCACTCTCACTAGAAGTGGTAAATCGTTTTTACAGCTTATTATTATTATTATTTTGGATTATGTTCTATTATTGACGTCCCCATCTGTCCTGTATTGGACCTTGATGAAAGAGCTAAATTGCAAGTTTTTACAGTTTATTACTATGTAACCAAATGGTTCGATTCAAATTTTTTCTTTTCTTTTTGGGAATTGAATTATATGAAATCAATTTCATTAAAAAAATTATAGAAATGAAACCATTGATTCTACAAAAAAAAAAAAAAAAAAAAAAACCTAAAAATTAGTTATTGTTTCACTTTCATACTATTTTCATGCAAATCTTTCACTTAGGACTATTCTGTGCACTATTAGTATATGTATTATCCACCATTAGGAGTTGGATTCCAAACTAAGCTCATGTTTGGTTTTGATTAAAATCTTATTTTAATTTAAATCAAAGTTAAAAAATCAATATTAATCACATTTTTTATGAGTCCCACAACTTTTCAACCATACATTTAAAAAACTTTTATCACAATCTACTAAAAAATATAATTTTAATCTTTACCAAATATTCTCTAAATGTACTTAACGTCCCCAGCAATTCGAATTGCTTTCTCAATTACAATGCAGGTAGCAATTGATTTCTTTAATGTAATCTATCGAACATTACACTTGGACGATTATTTGAAAATATGATATGTTTAATTTTTTCTTAAAAAAAAAAAAAAAAATTATTGTGAACCAATCACAAAAATTATTTTAGTTAAGCCTAAAATCTTAAATTAAAATGAGGAGCCTAGAATTATATGTAGAGAGATGCTGTTTGTATAGCATCATTTGAACTGATTTGGTACAGGCCCCCTCACTGTAGAGAGGGGCCAAATATTTTTTAAACATGTGGGCCCCCCTCTACAGTGAGGGGGCCTATACCAAATCTGTTCGAATGAATCTGGTGAAATAGCTTTTTCCTTATACATATATGTAATGGCCATGTGGTGATTGAGTTTTCTAGTTTTTAGGAGTGATTTATTCTTGAGTGGTCATTGTTAAAGGCTTATTCTATTCACATTACAGTTTATGTTAATTACATTATATTTTATTTGCAAATAATGTCTTTAATCTTTACTTTTTTTTTTTTTTCACTTATATCTTCAACTATTTTCCATCACTCTTATTCTTAATCTTCTATTAGTTGTACACCTTGTCTTTGATGACGATTTTCGTCAAAAAAATATTGTTAAGATGGCGTAAAAAGATTTATTTGCCCTATCGTATCTTTAAATAAGCAAATTTAAAAATAAATAGAAAAAGTTTGACTAAGTATTTTCCCTTCAAGTCAAAGCACTTAGCATAATTTTTGAACAGTAATTATCATATATGTATTAATTAATTGAGTGTAAGGATAAGAATAAGAATGAGATGAAAAAGTTTGAAAATATAAATACAAAAATAAGAAAAGTTTAGATATATTTATTACAACTAAAATGTGATTTAGATAACAGAAACCGTGATGTGAATATAATTATCTATTTATCATGTTCAATCGTGTATTGTACGAATATCATTTACTTATTTCATATTTCAGAATGTAGTTTATGTTTTTTACATTGACTAAAACCGCTTATTTTTGTCATTCAGTTAATTATTTTTTGTCATATAGATGTCTAATTGAACTTTTGATATTTATGTAGGAATTGCTATTTTTTTATCTAGAATTACTTGAATCGGACTACAACTGAACATTCGAATTGGATTAGGTGGTTTGGTTCGATTCAAATCAAAATTGGTCCGATAAATTGTTCTAATTTCCAGTTTATCCCTCATAAGTTGGTAGGGGTTGGCACAATCCCATTCAATTCGGTTCTTCTACAACTTATGAATTTTAGTTCACATATTTGTGAAATTCCAACTTATGGAAAACAAATTATTTTTTGCCACACACCATGCTCTTAGTCCACACCTTCTAACTCTGTATTCCCTCCATTCCATTTATATAAGTTGACTTTTCGTATTTTCTTGTCTCAATTATATAATCATATTTATTTTATTTGTTTTCTAATATATCCCTATTTAATTTACCTTGTTATAATCATTTTTTTTCCATTTGATTTCGAAATTGTGCAAATATAAATAAGAATAAATTAAAAAAAAAATTGACAAAATTTATTTTATCAATAACATTAAGGTCCCGATTGATTCCATTTTGTGGGAAAGAATGTATTTTGAATAGTTAATTGATGGAGAATGTGTGATTAAATTTTAAGAAAATATTTTAAATTTATATATAATATTATTTTATTGAAAAATATGTGAATAAAAAGATGCGGTAAAAAAGTGAATTTTGAAAAAAATGAAAATCAAATTGATCTAAATAAGGTTGGGCGTACAATTTTGTCATCTAAAAAGCGGCACGCCTAAACCAGAACGAACGACGGGGGCAGAGGAGTCCAAGAAAAAGCTGCCAGGCATGCAAAAGGTCAGGATTAGCGAATCAAGTGTTATCAATATTAATTAATTACTCTAATTAATCACGCCTTTTAATTTTCAAATTGTAATCACGTGTTAATTTCATAAATGATCACTAATATTCGGTAGAATTTTAAATTGGTCATCAAAATTTTTTTGTGATCCATTTAGTCATTGAAAAAATATTTTGACATAATTGATCACATTTTTAGCTGATCACTCCCAATCCAACATTAGCTTATCAGATAGTGATATAGTTAATGATCATTGTATCCATGTCATGAAATTAAGCCAATGTTTGAGTAAAAAAATTTGGAGCTCTTACAAACCCTAAGTATCTCAAAATAAGATGCGATTATCAGATAGTGATATAGTTAAAAATCATTGTATCCATGTTCGAAAAAAAAAAAAAAAAAAAAATCATAAATCACTTAAATCTTATTTCCCATGATTAAAATAGCTAAAACTTGAGGCTGGCCAGAAGGAATGATTGTTAATGACCAAGTGTAACTACTAATGTGTCGTATACGATGTTAATCAAGGTAACAAAATGATTAATTATGAGTCCATTTGTATATAAGATACTTCCTTTAAAAATTCTTATAGTAAAATAAAGTACTTTCAAATAGAGTGTGTTTGATAGAAATTATTTGGGAAAAATGTATTTTGAAATAGTGATATGATGGAAAATGTATAGTTGAAAAAGAAGGAAAAGTTATTGATGTGATGGAAAATATTATTTTATTGAAAAATGTGTGGTTGAAAATGAGTAGAAGAACGAGAATGAGAATTAAAATGTGGATCAAACAGGGCTATATTATAGTAAAAAACAGTTTCTTACTCTTAAAAGTAGTTTTTGACTTTTTAAAAGAATGTTAAATGGGCCACATGTCACATTATTTAACTTTGGTGATTAAATGAAGTCAAAAAATACTTTGAGTGACCAATATAAACATCTGCTTGAACTTGGGTACCCATAAATGAAATTAACTCATTTCTAAATTATATTTATATATAATTTGACGAAAACCAGGCCCATTTTCAAAACACGCACTGACACTCTGTTTCTCTCTCTCTCACATACATACAAACGGAGGAAATCACCAGAAGAGAGAGAAAGAGGGATGAAAGTGAATAAGTATCCGATGAAGAACAAGTGATATTGAGATTCATTCTTCGTTGTTTTTGAATTTTGGAAAACGGTGAAATTGATGAAGAGAAATTGATAAGGATAAAATCGAGATTGACAACGTCGTTTGGTCAAAATCGCCGGTGCCGTAAATCTACGCCGGGAGATGGCCGTTTTCACGCCGTCTCCTGTGGCTTCATTTCCATTTCGTGTTTTTATTTTTCTGCGATCTAGTACTTCCCCTGGCCGCACTTGAAATGTTCAAATCCGAGGAACATTTGAACTCTTTGTTTTGAAATAATTTTGGGAAATTCGAGCAAATTGTTGGGGATTATGGTGGCAAAAGGGGCTTGGTGGTGGGAGAAGGTATTGAGGGTGGTGCGGACGGTGTATTTCATGGTGACGATGGTGGCGTCGCTGTTGCTTGTGTCTTTGCCATTAGTGGTGGCGATCGGCGATGTGGTGGTGCCGTGCTTGCTGATTCCAAGCTTCACATGCGTTAATTGCTACAGTTTTAGACAGCATTTGCAGAGATACGCTTTCAAGAGCTCGCTTATGGATATTCCTCTGGTCTCCATAATCAGATCTCTTATTATCACCTGTACGATTTTTTATTTTTTAGTTTTTTTGCATATTTGATGGTCTCCTTTTGCCAAATTTTTTTCATTCATATTGGATTAGTGAGGATATACCATAAATGTAAAAGAAGCGGTCTCCATTTTGTAACTTTGTTCAATTTTATTTTTTGCCATCTTTGAATATGCGTTTTCTTTTCTATTTTGCTTCCCATTTTTTTTTTCTTTTTCTTTTGCCTTTCTGAAAATTCTGAAAACGATTAAGGTATTAAATAAATTACTGTGGAACCTCAAATCTACATTTGTGTAGATTTATGTTTGTGCGAGGAAAGGTGACGAAAAGAGTGCAATTGCGGATTCCTAATTTTTTATTTCTTTGCAGTGAAGAGATTACATTCTTAGCTGGAGATTCAGTTTTTAGAATATTCATTTTTCTACTTACATATCTTAATTTTTATTAGTATTATTACTTTATTCTTTCCCTTAATCAGTAAAGTTGAAGCTCAAAAAAAGAAATATCTTTGTGAAAGAAAATGAAGAAAGTGAAGGAAAAACCCATGGAGGTTTGATATGTAAAGTGAAAAAGAATAAAATTGAATTCTAGATGATATGACTTCAAACAGTGAAGCATATAGGGCATGAAGTTTAGCTAGACGAATATAAAGTGAACAAATCAATTGTGAATACTTTCTTGTATCATCGAAAACTGATTTGGTTTTTATGTGTTTGTTTGAATGACAACAGGTGTATATTCAATGTGTGATGGCATAATGCTCTCACAGGGGCCATACCTTGGAACTGTAACACTCTGCTCTATCTTCTCAATACTTCTTCTTTCTGTCAAAGCTTGTCTGTTTGCTGTGAATTCTCAACTTGAGTCAGAAGCTTCAACTTTTCTTTCGAGGCAAAGACAGAGACTTCATTTGAAGAAGTCTTGGGGGATGCCCGTCTTGTTTCTCTCATCTGTTGTCTTTGCTCTTGGGCACATTGTTGTAGCCTATCGTACAAGCTGCAGAGCAAGGAGGAAGCTCTTGTTTCACCGGGTTGACCCAGAAGCTGTAATTTCACAATACTTCTCAACCCTTTAGTTTATCAATTTTATGCATTTACCTGCAATTTTAGATACTTTTATCTTAGACAATTTATTAGGCCCTTTGGACGGTAGTATAATGAAATGCCAATTCGAATTGCAATAAAAATGGTCTTGAGTTCTTTAAAATAATCATACAGTTTAAATGAGGCGTATATAGCGTATCTGCACATTACTGTGCTTTTAGTGGTTACACACTGATTCGCTGATGTTTGCTTCAACGTAGCTTTAGATTGGTGAATTAGTTTACTTCAAAGATTTGATTGCATTTTCCTTTTGTTTCTAGAACTTTATCTTATGATGAAGGTTTTTATAAGCTTGGACGATGAGATTTCATATAATTTTAGGTTTTGGCTTTTACCTGCAGGCTCTTTCTTGCAAGATGGTTTTCTGGTTACCATAAGGTTCCACGATCGCCTACTCCATCTGCAGGGAAGACTTTAAGATGTAATAGTGAAATGAGGAGAAAAGGATTAGGTTTTGCTCGTGATGATGGAGAACTTCCAGTTAGTTTACTTGTTGACAAGGACAGCTTATTCATTTCTTGTGAAGGAGTAATGGTTCACTACAAGCTAAGCATCCCTGGGTCGACTTCCTGTTTCTTATCCTCCACCCCCTTTCTGGATGGGCCTGCAACAAACATTTCATTAAAAACTCGATACACTATCCACAGGAGCATCAGTAGTCAATTTCATGTTAGCACCTCCTTTCTCTACACTCCTTTGTTAGATGGTTCTCCAACATCCCCATTGTGTAAAGACATGCCAATTTTGAGCCTTGATGAAACTGGTGGGGGGGATGAAATGAGCAATATGAGATCTTCAATGTTGGAACAGGATCTAGAAGCAAATGGACACTTTGGGATTGTTCTAGTGCATGGTTTTGGAGGGGGAGTCTTTTCCTGGAGAAATTTGATGAGCATTTTAGCTAAGCAGGTTGGCTGTGCAGTTGTTGCTTTTGACAGGCCTGGTTGGGGCTTGACGTCTAGGCCGCGCCGGAGGGATTGGGAGGAAAATCAATTGCCTAATCCTTACAAGCTTGATAATCAGGTGATTACTTTCTCCAAATGTATGTTGATAATGTCAACTTGAAGACACTCGATGTGCAAATTTGCATGGCTTCATACATGATTTGGGTGTAATTATCTTAATATTGATGCATTAGATTAGAGTAGATTATGAAGCTCTGGCACAGGTTGTGAAATAAAGCTGGGAATAATTGAACTCAGATTCACACACTCTCTCTTTTATATATAAAAGTAAGTGTTCATAACTTACGTAAATAAAAAAAGTAATTGCAAGGAATGAAACTTTTTCATGTTCGTCTCTGTGGCTTTACCGTGATGTTGAACTCCGTGATTGGTTGAAGTTGTAATTCCCCCATGACAGTGCTTCTCTATCAGTTTGCAAGCTAACTCTTCAAGTAAAACATTGACTTGTGATCTAAATTACGAAAGCTCTTTTAGCAATTCTTATAATTGTACGAGCATCACTAGCTGTACTAAAAAGCAAGTCAAATTGTCAAACTTGCTTTTAAGTAATCGCCAAACATGATTTTCAAAGTTACTTTTTTAATAACAAAACTTTATTTTCTTGAAAGTAAGCCATAGCTTATAAAGAAAGTAAAATTCTATGGACAACCCAAACTTTCTTTGCTTAAAATTATCCCTAGTAACTGTATCTTCATCCATGTCATTATTTTGCACACACACAAGTAGATCATTTTGTCAATATAGACGGGTCTGACTCAACAGACTAGGTCACTGCAATATCCAAGGGCCTTGCATCTGTGTATCTGTGCCTGCAATAAAATAATGCATGTGTTGCGCTTTCAAATGCCATCTCGATTTGTTTTTTTATCTTCTGTTTTGGGCTACACCTGAACATGTGATAGGGTTTGTTATTCTCAGGTTGATCTGCTGCTTTCTTTTTGTTTGGAGATGGGATTTTCTTCTGTTGTGCTAATTGGCCATGATGATGGAGGACTGCTTGCACTTAAGGCTGCTCAAAAAGTCCAATCATCAGCAAATTCTCAGAATGTAAGCAACATTTAGTGTAGGCTATTTACTTAAAGCAAAAACCCTTGCATGCTAAAGGTGAATGTGGGCACCGTACTTACTGAAATTTTAACTCCAAGAAATATGATTTACTTGAATTTAAATTATTTGTAAGGAAATAGAATTGATATTCGTTATGCTCTTCTTATGCAACAGAATTGTATGATACCTTTTTTTTCCTTTTAGTGAAGGATGGAATAATTTATTAAACAAATTGCTTAGTTATCCTGCTTGGAAGTGTGTTGAACATTAAAGTGTTAACGAGAACATAAATGGCAGCTCGAAAGACCTTGGTAAAGTGAAGAATCAATTGCTAGAGAATAGAGATGCACTTAAATTCGAATATGCAAGGTTGCACCAATTGAGAGAGAGAAAGTCTAAAATCTGATGTGCCCTTACATATTAAGCTTTAAATATTAGCATCATGATAATCAGTGATAATTTTGCTTCTGGACCTCCTTGAAATGTATGTAGGGGAATTATAGCTAGTGCAAGTTCATTTACGTGTTTCTTAGAATTTAGTTGAACTACTAGAGTTAATAATATAGAATAATTTTGTTGCTGATGATATCTATGCATGTGTTTGAGTCCAAAACTGTTTTGAAATTTGGAAGTTTGTTGCTGACTTCTATAAATATGTCCTAATGGCATGTCATCCAGATTGAAATAAAGGGGGTTGTATTGCTGAGTGTAAGCTTGTCAAGAGAACTGGTTCCTGCATTTGCAAGAATTTTATTACGCACATCACTTGGAAAGAAGCACCTAGTCCGTCCTCTACTTCGGACAGAAATTACTCAAGTGGTTAATCGGCGTGCATGGTATGATGCAACGAAACTAACAACCGAAATTTTAAGCCTCTATAAGGTATTGTTGCCTACACAATTGATACCCGAATACCGTTTTCTCTCTTCTTACAATTACAGTTTAGCATTTGCATAATTTTTTGACTTGTATACATTTTGCGAAATATGTTCTTCCAATTTGTTCAGCTGCTTCATCCGAATGTTTTATTTTTTCTCCATATCTGAGGCATTATGATAGAAACATGGTGAGGGGGATGCATATTTTAGGAGCTTTTATAGTATTTTTGAATTTTTTGTAGGATGTCAAAACTTTATTTTGCTAAAAATTATCTAAAATGTTGAATTTTATCAAAAATAAACTGAAATTAAATCAGTGGGTTGAGGGTGCCTACTGGCGTCACAATAATCTGCAACTGTGTATTGATCTATCATCTATTTATAAATAATCACTGTTCCCTTGATTTTTCACAAAAAATAAGTCCCTTGGCTCCCAAATATTTTGCTGCTTAGTATAATCACCCAATGTCACCCCGATACTTGATTGTGCTTTGATCAATATTTTGCAAATCATTTTGAAACAATCTTTGTGAATGAATCTGCCAAATAGATTCTCCG
Source organism: Osmanthus fragrans (assembly GCA_019395295.1). Lineage (NCBI taxonomy): Eukaryota > Viridiplantae > Streptophyta > Magnoliopsida > Lamiales > Oleaceae > Osmanthus > Osmanthus fragrans. The sequence continues at coordinate 22,769,509 of CM033341.1, read as the reverse complement.
AGCCCAGAGGTGATTTAATCAATTTGGGTGATTTTCAGGTTGAAAAGTCAAAATTTAACCTTCGTATTTTTTTTTTCTCTGCATATTCTTTTTTTCTATTCTCTACAGGCAGTGGTTGATTTTTGTCAACCTTTGGTTGAAGAAGTGAATAATTGAGTTGGCCCAGTTCATGCACATGATTAGATGAGCAACATCTTAACCAATTGTCCATCTTGATGTAGTTCATGTTAAAGAACAGCTTTTTAACTTGCATTTATGCTAGTGATTTTTCAAATTTTCAACAAATACTGGATCGTGGTAATGGATAATGAGAATGTCTTTTTAATTGTACTACAACTTTACACTGTTTTGGCTTGATTTTTAGCTGGAATTATATTCCTTCTTAGTTTACCTGCTGTGATTGTTATCATGATAATAGTTCTGGTAGTGAGTGATGGGGATTAACTGTACTATGTGTAAAAAATTACTATCACCTCACATCAATGCATGTAACCACATCTAAGTAATTCATGTATCTGCCCAAAACATAAATCATGTTGTAATTTAGTTCTTTATTTCAATTTAATAATGGCGCCACAAGTAACAAAACACTAGTTAAATCAGTCTCTTATTGCTGGACTTCCTCTTTTTTCCATATGTAGAATGGACGAACTGATTTCATTAAGAATGGAACCAGCTGATGGTAATCAATATGAAATACGAAGTATTGCTCATAATGAAATGTTCTTCTGCTGGCCTATTTGGATGTTAAAAATTTGAAAGTTCTCTGAGGCTTTTAGGGGTTTAAGCTGCTAATTAAAGATTAACTTCCAAAAAGAAGGTAATCAAAGAGCTTTAAGGATTATAACAATTAGACGTAAGATATAGACAAACTTAAGTTGGATAAAATGAATTCTTTGTTGGTTTTCCATGCCTTGTTTTTGTTTGGCAAATTTTGTCTAGATCATCTCTTGTTCAATAATTTTGATATTTTGCTGCTCTGGTGTACGTCAGGCCCCATTACATGTAGAAGGTTGGGATGAAGCACTTCATGAAATTGGGAAACTTTCATGTGAGACCGTAATCTCACCACCTAATGCAGCAACCTTGCTGAAAGCTGTTGAAGCATTGCCAATCTTGGTTATTGCCGGGGCTGAAGATGTCATTGTCCCTCTAAAATCTGTTCAGATTATGTCTTCTAAACTTGTAAATTCTGTAAGTTTTCATGTCACCCAAGCTTTTTACTCTTTGATGTTTGTACATGATGTTTTGGATTTTGTTTTAAATTTTTTTTACAAGGTAAAAATATGATGTATTACACAACACCAGTTTTAACCAATAATATCAAGGCTTCTCATGTATTTAGCCAAGTGCTTGAGACTCTGAATTTATTAGATATTTAAGAAACTCGAACACTGCTTTCAAACAAAATAACATTATGGCGTTCTACAGTTTGCTAATAGCAAAACTGAAACTGAAACCTGCTCATGATTTGTGCACTTGAGACTCTGAATTTATTAGATATTTAAGAAACTCGAACACTGCTTTCAAACAAAATAACATTATGGTGTTCTACAGTTTGCTAATAGCGAAACTGAAACTGAAACCTGCTCATGATTTGTGTTCACACAATTTTGGTAGCATATGCTGATAGTAACTCTGGGCAGTTTCGTTTATGAATGGAAATTCTGTAAACATAAAAAATTTTTTAACTGTGGAAAGTTGAAAACAAAAATAAATTTTGTGATTCGTCTTCTAATTCGTCTATATCTACTGTGGTGCAGAGACTTGTAGCAATATCTGGTTGTGGCCATCTTCCGCATGAGGAATGTCCTAAAGCATTGCTCGCAGCGATATTGCCCTTCATTAGTAGGCTTTTATTGAGAACAGAAGTACTAAATTGATAGAGCTCTTCGTTCTATACATATAGAGGTATTTTTTGTTCTAGGGCCAATTTTCTTTTTGTTTTGGTTTTTCATTATGTTCTGGCAAATTATCAGAAGTGGTAAATTATCTCAAGAGGAAGTCCAAATACGTCTCTCCTTTTGAGTGTTGTTGATTAGGTTGCAATTATACCATCAACCAATTTTTCTGTGTTTTAGAAGTTATCTCAAATTCAATTCTCTCACCCATTTTCATTTTCTTGTTTTTTTTTTTTTTTTTTTTACTTAAATTCTGCTTTAGTTTGTTATTTGCCAATTTTGAGTGGAAATGACATATGATTGCGCATTTCCTTAAATGGACAAGAATGCATAATAGAATTTTGTATATAAACCCCCCCCCCCCCCCCCCCCCCCCCCCCCCCCCCCCCCCCCCCCCCCCACCCAAAAGCTAAGGAACTAACATGAATGACACAAAGTAATAATGAAAATTTTGCTTTCTAATTGTGAAATTTATGATGGCTTGCATGTTTCCGTAGGTAATGTGAGTTTATTCATTAATATTTAGTCTAGTTATTTAGTTACTTTTCTCTTGCACTATACAAAACTATACTGGTACGAATGGTAAGGTAATAATGAAAATTTTGCTTTCTAATTGTGAAATTTATGATGGCTTGCATGTTTCCGTAGGTAATGTGAGTTTATTCATTAATATTTAGTCTAGTTATTTAGTTACTTTTCTCTTGCACTATACAAAACTATACTGGTACGAATGGTAAGGTACTAGATGGTACTCGACAATATTAAGAAATGAAATGAAGCTAAAATCTTTTTCATTGTATTGTCCACTGTACTAATGCAATGTGTGTTTTACCTCCGCGTGATGGTTTGGTGCGTGATCTCCATATTATGTTTTAGCCTCGTTTGGCAAATTTATAAATGGTTTATAAATAGGAATAGTAATGTGTCATATGAAATGTATTGATAATAATGAGTAGCAGTTATGAATGTGTTGTTGAAATTAATATTTTTTAACTGATTTTATAAATCATTTATAAATTTGTTTGCCAAATGAAGGCTTAATTTTCACTAAGCTTCAGTATTTTCTTGGCATGTTTTAATAAAGATGAATTAGAGAACAGTATTAAAGAGAGAAAATTTAATTTTGTCTAAATCTATTATAGTCTTGTCTAGTTTTGTGTATTGAATAAAAATTGGCTAAGAAAATTATTTTTCATTTCTTATCCTCTATCGTCCCTCATTAAAATAAATGAAAAACTAGATTAGACATATGATGAAACTCCCTCGTTCCTAGAACCATGCTTGTTAAGGTCAATTTGATTACGAGCTTGATATTTTTGGAGAAGCATGGAATGCTGTTTTATTTGTGTTGAAAAATGAAATTTTTTTGAACATTTTGAGGCTGTGGGATTTTTGGAATAGTTGAGGTAATTTGTGATGGTCATCTTGGTTCTACAAGCTTAATACTCTTCTGTGGTTTGGTTTTGCAAGCTGGAAACCACTTTGAATGGTAGGAGCTTGTGCCCTCATCACTTTAGGTACTCGGTCAGGAGTGTTCCTTTTGCATTTTTGTACAGTTCTGATGGAAGGTACAACTGTAAAATGCACAATTTACCAGAGGGGTTTTTCTTCGCAGATGGGCTTAGTCTTTTCTCCAAATGTTATGTGAATTCAGCAATGAGATCATGTCATGTTTGATCTTTGATTGTTTTTTGTCGATACTTGACGTCAAGATATCCATAGGTGTGTCTTAAATTGTCTAGAAGGCCTTGACTTGGTGACCTTGATAGTCATCGCTTTTAAGGTTAATATATTGACTTTGTATTGGTTCACCCTCTAAACTCTTTACTCCATTTCAAGTCCAGAAGTTTCACGACCAGGTGTTATCTACAATGGCTTTTATGGCAGTTCAACCTTTGATGTTTTCTAGACCAAGCTGCATTTAACTAATAGAATTTGTGACAATGCTAGGTTACTCTTCTCGTAAATGGATAATCCATACGTAACCTCACTATTGCAGGTAAAGCTTTTATATCCGTTGATATTCTTCTTCAATGTGACCATCCATCTAATACTTTTGTTTTCTCACTCTCTTAGATCTATTCTGGTTGCCTGTCTAGTTTTTGTCTTCTTGAATTGAATTATTCCTCTTCTTGAGCGTGTCCATTCTTCTTGTCGTCGTTAATGTACTTCTTAACATGTAAATAAACTCCAAGTTATGGGGTGGAGTTATCGAATTTGGCATCTGCCTGTGAGTTTCTGGTATGACGTCTTGAAAACCTTTACACTCTTCTAATGCCAGAAGTGATTCATTGTTTGGCCCACATTATTTGAGATTATAATTTTTGGAATACTGTTTTTAAAGAATGTGTGTTTAGAAAAGAAGATTTTTTTTTTTTTTTTTTTTTTTTTTGAGTTTACGTGTAATATTATTTTACTGGATAATATATGATTGATAAGAAAAGAGAAAAATAGATTATAATTTTAATGGAGTCGAGCTCTACATGATGGTTTGCCTGGAAATGTTCTTGAGTGACAAACCCACCTCATCCAGGAGCGAGCAAATGAGGAAATATTATTTAGTCTCATGGGATCAAGATTCATCCTAACAATGTCATTGTGCTCGTGATAGTGGTGTCAAGATGGGCGGGCCGCTCAAGGCCCACTTGGAGGCGACCCGGCCCACAAATCGGCCCGTGAACCGAGCGGGTCGGTTCATGGGTCGAAACTTTTTTCAGCGGTTCGGGCCGGGTTTGGGGAAACCGGCCCGCGGTTAATGCGGGCCTATAATTTTAAAATTTTTTTTTTTTTTTTTTTTATAATTTATTTTTTAAGTGATAATCTATGAAAAAAATAAAAAAAAAAAAAAAAAAGGTTTGCGGTCCGGGCCGGGTCGCTTGGTTTTTTTGACGGTCCGGGTCGAATCGGCCCGGAATCCCGGATAATACGGGCTTTTTTGTCAACGGTCCGGGTTGAAAGATTAGAGGGCCGGGCCGGGTCGGGCCGCCCATTTTGCCACCACTAGCTCGTGAATCCTGAAAAATGGGACTACTAACCATTCCTTAAATAAAGAGGGTGCGTCTTGTGTCATTTCCAATCCAATGTCAAACGTTTCAAACTATACTGAAATTTTATCTAATACTAAAGCATCAGAGGAAAATCAATCACGACTCTACTTCTGGTGATTGAGCTCTCCACACCGCTTATTTTGCACCTTTTCTAATGTTTACGCTGTGAATCGAGTGTGCAGAAGAGATTTCTACAGGGAAAATAAGTTGTAAGGAGATGTAATAGAAGAAAGATTTGAATTGAAAAATTTCCCCACTATCCAAACTCCTTGGATTGCACAAGAATCCAATTGAAGATTAACGAATAATACTAACACCATTTGTGATATAACATCAATCTATGTGGCATTAAGTGATATGTTTAATGAAATGTAGAATTAATTAATTCATTTTAATTTTACCTCATTTAATGTTACATTAATATCACCTAGAATTATGTTTTAAAACTAATGGTGCTAAATAGATTTAATCTTATTTGATGACCCAAAACCTTGTATAATTAGGAAAATTACAGGGAAACATGTATTTAAGATTACATTATCACTAATCAACTGTTAACTAATTTTATTCAAAAATTAGTTGCTAATTATGTTTTTTTAAAATATATATATATATATATATATATATATATATATATATTCTAATATTTATAAACCTAAATTATCAAAAATTCTCTGCTTCAATCTCTCGACACAGACCTACCCCACAATTCCAAGAACATCGGCCGCCACCGTCCCGCCACCACTACACACTACCTACCACCATCAAAATCATCTTCCAAGCACAATTCCACCTTCAATTAACCCTAAGGTCCGTTTGATTATAAGGGTGGAAAATGGAAGGAAAGAAAATGAATGACAGAGAATTGAATTGAATTGAATAGAATTTGTTTTAGAGGGAATTGTAATTAATGGTGTTTGATTGGTATAATTTTTCACCTAATTCGTTTGACTTTATTTTTCATGCAAATTGTTACTTTTTAGGATAAATTTTTTCACAATCTGTATTAAAATTTGTTTGGATTGCAAAAAAGTAAAAAAAAAAAATAATAATTTTTGTTTTGTGTTCGTTTGACTTTATTTTTCATACAAATTGTCAATTAAATGAATAAAGTTTAATAAATAATACTAACACCATTTGTGATATAACATCAATCTATGTGACGTTAAGTGATAGGTTTAATGAAATGTAGAATTAATTAATTCATTTTAATTATACCTCTCATTTAATATTACATTATTATCACCTAGAATTATGTTTTAAAACTAATGATGCTAAATAGATTTAATCTTATTTGATGACCCAAAACCTTGTATAATTAGGAAAATTACAGGGAAACATGTATTTAAGATTAAATTATCACTAATCAACTCTTAACTAATTTTATTCAAAAATTAGTTGCTAATTATGTTTTTAAAAATATAAAATATATATATATATATATATATATATATATATATATTCTAATATTTATAAACCTAAATTATCAAAAATTCTCTGCTTCAATCTCTCTACGCAAACCTACCCCACAATTCCAAGAACATCGGCCGCCACCGTCCCGCCACCACTGCCCACTAACTACCACCATCAAAATCATCTTCCAAACACAATTCCACCTTCAATTAACCCTAAAACATCATCTAGGACCCAAGATTTACAAGAAAAGGAATCGCAAATTTCAAAAATCTTGAATTCGACCGTTGTCGATGGGACCCACCTGGATAGACCTATACCGATGGCATTGCCACCCGTCCTACTACTATTCCTACTATGGGTCTTCATCAATCAGATCAAAATTAGCGCTCAAATTCCAGATTGAGAATTTCCTACTTTCTTGCTATTTCCTTTTAGCTTGTCCTAGGAGATGTTTTACTTTTGCTCGTAAAAGCAAAAAGGTAACACTAAGGTGCTCACATCAACTTCCATTCAGATTAAAGTGGAAAAATTGTTTGATTTCTTTTTTACACTTGGGTCCTGCTGTGGTTAATTTGTGCATTGGACTGCTTCCAATAATGTTATAGAAAAATGCAACTTAGTACACAAAATCACAACAAATGTGGTCAATGATTCAATATGTTGTTACAACAAGTCTTCTTTTTTATCTGTGCCTTTTCTTCTTGAGAGAAGTTATAAAATTACCATTTCTTTTTCCTGCTATTGATTCTCCTAATCTCATTTAGTTCTACGTTTTAAATTGAACTTGTAAGTTCAAATATTGAGGTGGATTCTACTGTACCAGTTTTTGAGTTGATTATCCAAATTTCAAGAATTCTCTCCTAGAAATACCCCCCCCCCCCCCCCCATAGTCCTCCTAGAAGAACTACTTCAGTGGGATGGTGACAACAATGTTTTTTTTTTTTTTTGGTGGTGGAAGTGGTGGTGGGATGGAGTGAAGAGTACTAATTATTAGGTAACTGTGACCAATAAAAGGAGTGATTTTTGATAAATAAATAATGTGACCTAAAAATGTGTAATGTATGACTAAATTTGTAATTGTGGTCGATAAATAAATTGTGTATTTGTGACTGTGATCTATTAATTTTATAATTTGCAATCAAGAAATAACTTGTAACCAATTAATTTGATAAATTGTGATCGAGAAATAATTTGTTATCAATTAATTTGATAATATGTGATCGTAAAGTAAGCGCTGGCCTATAAAATTTGTGAGTTGGGAATGAGAAATAAGTTGTGATCAATTAATTTGATGAATTATGAAAAAAAAAAATAACTTGTGAAATATTGACGGTGTGTTTTGTGCTGTATTTGACTAGATTTTGTTTAACAATGACAATTTATGACTAGTTCTATGTAAGCTATTATTGTTTGTGACATTATCTGTGTAAAATATTATTGTTTGTGATCAAATATGTGTTATTTATGACTATTTGTGATCAAATTTGTCTTAATCATGACTATATGTGATCAAGCATGTATTAACAACGACACGTGTAACCAAGCTTGTAAATGTTTGTGACAAAACATGTTTACATTTAAAGTTGTGACCATTAATATGTTAATTGTGAACCCATGTGATTAAGTCTGTCATGTTGTGATCAAGTTCGTCTTCATTGTGATTGTGTGCGATCAGATATATCTTAACTCTAATTGTATGTGACCAAGTCTCTGTCAACAGAGACATGTTACCAGTCATCTGTTAGTCGTGAATGTTTGTGACAAACCCTATTTACATTTGAAGTTTGTGACAATTTATATGTTAAATGTGACATTCTGTGACCAAGTTTGTGTTAACTGTGATCGATTGTGATCAAATTTGTTTTAATTGTGATTGTCCGTGACCAAACCTATCTTAATTTTGACTATTTTGTGTGAGTTCCAAATGAAGTGGTAAAAACTAAAAAGTAATCATGTAACCTAACCCAATTTCATTTCAAATAAATCTTAGTTTGTTCTTGAGCACGAAACTATGAACATTGTTGAGATTGAGGTACTATGTATCAACAGTGTTCTGTCTTTCGGACTTCATGCAACAAAATAAGGACATTAACATCAAATCCACCTTCCAAATTATGTTCTTTTATAATAATCAAACTAAAGCATTTTAAGCTTTTGGCTATTCTCCAGGCCGTCGAATAAAGTTAAGGCAGATTTTCTTTTCGAGGACGATAGCTTTACAGAAAATGTCTAAATACCATCAATAATACCATAGCTAAAAAGCAATCAGACAAGCAAAATGCCAAAAGAAGTTAAACCATTTTACTAAAGATTTCTCATCCATGAAATTCAAAGATCAACTTTCAATTCCAAGAAAAAAACACAATTGATTTTTAATAACATAGTTACCAAGCAAGTCCCCGAGCCAATATTTGCAAAAAAAATCAATTTCTCGAATAACACTAACTTTTTGTATTTGTCCATTTATCTTGAGCCGTAGAAAGTGATTAATCAACTCCTCATCGATCGGCTAAACCCCGTACCTCACCCGTCAAGTGTTCACCTTGAGCACGTACATATTAATCTAGAAAGTGTGGATTGATTCACACAAATGTAGGAATAACAATGAGTCGAGTTGAGCCGACTTTACCTATCTACCCACAAGCTCGTTCAAATACAAGTCTAGCTCCAGCTCGACTGGCTCGTCCACGAGCTCGTGAACTCACGAGTTGAGCTGAGCGGAACTCACAAGCCACTTGTGAGCTCAACAAACCGAGCCTTGCTCGGCTCTGGCTCGTCATTTAAAGAGCCTAAGCGGCCCATGAGCTGCATTTTGATGAGCCGAGCTGTCGAGCCGGCCCATTTGATATCTCTACACAAATGAGAAGGGAATTAATAAATAAAATCACCATAGCGGTGAGAGAGAGATATATATATATGAAATTGTATATTTAAAGTATTGTAGTTATGTATTTTTCCTATATAATTTTGGTAAGGCAAATGTCAGTAAAATAACTTCTGAAATCATAATGTTATGTCCAAGAGACTCTATTCTTAAATAGCATATTTTACAATTTTGAGAACATCTATATATCTAGAGAATAAATTTTTTATAAATACTCCAACAACCTCTTTATATATAACATTTAATTTTAATGCTCCAATTTTTTTTTAATTATTTTTCACTAACTTCCCTCTAAATTATTATATTAATTTTTTCCAATGAAATTGTAAATAACTCGCATTTAATTATAGAGAGTGAGATTGACTCTATAAACTTGAAGAACCAAACAATTTCTATTTTAAAATGTTAATTTAAAGAGTTTTTTAGAGCATAATTTGAAATATTGACTCTATAAAATAGAGAACATCTTATATTTAAAGAACCTATTGGAGAATCAAAATTTTCAAACACTCCAATAAACTCTCTATTTTAGCTCTTTATTTTGCTTTTCTAAAGAAACATTTATTGATTTCTCTACACATTTTTTTAACATAATCTTTTATATGTCAATTAAGCAATCAATTTAAGTCTTTGTTTTGCCCCTTTTTAAAATTTTAATACATTTTTCTCTATCATTTTCAACTATCTCCAATAAAATAATATTACATATAAATAAATAAAAAATCATTATTTTTTAACCATATATTCTTCAAAAATCACTATTCCAAAATACATTATTTCTAAAATCTCATTATAATGGGAGCCAAATAAGGGCTAAATATGATTTGAGTAGTTTAAGAAGTATAGTAAATAGAAAAATTCTATTTGTACAGCCTCAATGTCCAAAAAATTTGACAGCCCCCTCACAAATAGAGGGGCCCACAATTTTTAGCACTCTAGTAAATAAGGGCTAAATATGGTTTGAGTAGTTTAAGAAGTTTAGTATTGAAGTATGTGCTTTATTAAATGCAATAATTTAACATTAAGAATAGAGAGTGAGTTTGCCTATCTAAATTTGGAGAGTCAAACAAACTCGTTGCATTTTAAAAAGATAAAATAGAGTTTTTTGAAACTCGTTTTTTAACATACTCTTTAAAATAAAGAGCATTTTGTACAGTAAAACCCTTAGGACCTGTTTGATAGGGGGTAGTTTTCCATGGAAGGTGGAAAACGTTTTCCTACTTTTTACTATTCACCTGTTTGATTGCACTAATTCCAGGGAAAACGTTTTCCAACGTTTTCCAAGTTGATGCACAAAAGCTAAAAACGTTTTTTCACCATAGTGGTGGGAAAACGTTTTCATTTTTGACAAAAAGCAATTAAAACATTCCAAAGTCAATAGTTTTTCCATTTAATTGAAATTTGCTCCAAACGAAAAATTTTTTTATACATCAAACACCATTAATTACAATTCCCTGTAAAATGTTTTCTATGTAATTCAATTTCCTGCCATTCATTTTCTTTCCACCCGTTTGCCACCCCTGCAATCAAACAGACCCTTATTAAATAATGTTGGGATCGAGAAAAATTATTATTTTAGAGTGACTCTTAATTTATCGATAAATGAATAATTAATTTATTTATAGAGTATTTTTTGTATTTTTTATAACTTGTATTATATTTTATCATAATACATGTAGGAAATTTAAAAAAAAAAAAAAGCATTGAATTTAGTGAAATTCAAAATTTAATATATAAGCACATAAAAAGGCACAAGCATACATCCACTAAGTAGGAAATATTAATGTATGTACATGCATTGGCTTCAAAATTTAATATCTTGAAAGATTAATCTTTCGAGTTATTTCATGTACACATGAAACATAATTTCTACAATCAAATTACTAAAAGTTTGCTAAATTAAAAGAGGTGAAATGAAAAGAAAAAAAAATGTCAAATTAGAAATTCTTTAATTTGTATTAGTATAAACTTCTATGAATTTAAGCAATTATTGACTTATCAATTTATATATTCATTCAGCCTTAAAGGATCTCAATTAAAAAAAAAAAAAACTTCTTCATTTAAGGAAATTATTAATTTAACAAAATGAACCAAGTCAAGACGAAGAATTTTATTATTTAATCGAGATTACTAATTTATCAGATATTTATTTATTGAAAATTTACTGATAAACTTTTTATTTATCGAAAATTTACTGTATTTAAAAAAATTTCGTGGAGCTGCTCTCAGTAGATAATTATTGTCCAGCAACTGAGTTTCCGAAGCAAGCAAGTCTTTTACTTGAAAAAGACTCCAAGCCCTTTTACCCTTATTGCCCAGACTCATACAAACTAATTATGGTAATAGACTAGCCATTCCCTGGACATTGAGAATAAAATGCAATCACTCCATCCTCCGGATTATGAATTCTCTTCAAGACAGATCAGTCAAAAGAGCGTCTAACACGGAAGGCTGAATCATCATATGCCGAGGGTAGAAAGAGGTAATAAAGCAAAGGTGATGAAATCTTATCTTTATTCAAATACGCCATAGAAACGGGATGAGTAGTGAAAATTATGCCATTTTTACAACCTTCAGTAGGGGTAAACTATAACAGACACACAAGACAAAATACTCCTATTCAGCATCGATTGCCTTTTCACCTCGCTCATTTTTCTCTTCTGCAATATGAACATTCTCGACTTGCTGAGTAACCTCATCAGCTGCATCCTTCAAGTTCAGAGTAGGTCCATTAGAAGAAGTGTCCTGTTCATTATGAGTCAAGGGTCCGGTCTGCCATATTCTGATAGTCCCATCTTCAGAACCCGAAGCATAGGATTCACCTCCCGGAGAAAATCGAACACAGTGCACTGGACCGTGGTGACCTTTGTTGCATCCTGTTACGAAAAAAAAAATCAGACCAAGCAAGGGGCAACGGCTTAGGCTATAACCTTGGGAGACAATGAGAGGCCGGACCCATGAAGGGACCAAGTTCAGTATCACCCTAAAAGAGAAAATAAGAGTTTGTTTGATACCCATTTTTTTGGAAAAAATATATTTTTTTGTTGATGTGATGGTGAATATGTGGTTGAAAAAAGAAGGAAAAGTTATTGATGTGATGAAAAATATTGTTTTATTGAAGAATGTGTGGTTGAAAATGAGTAGAATAATGAAAATGAAAATGAGTAGAACACTTTGGGGGGGGGGGGGGGGGGGGGGGGGAAACTGGTATTGTACAACACTGGTGTAATTACTAGGAAAACAGAAAAAGCAGCGAGACTAGGGTTAAAATGCAATATGGAAATAGATTCAGCAGCTACTCTCCTACACCACAAAAATATAAACAGGAGGAAAATTGAAAAGTGGAGACATGAAAAAAAAAAAAAAGAAGAAAAAAAAAAGGGAACTTCCTAAGGAAATAAAAGTCTCAAGTCCAGGAAATCAAGGCACTAATGATGTAGCACAAAAATTTTGATAATGAAAGGAACAAGGGAACTCACCAACTTCTGCACCAGTGTGAAAATCAAAAACACGAACCCACATGTCTTCTCCTCCAGCAACGAACTTGCTACCATACGTTGGTTCCAATGAAGCTGATTCAACAATGCAAGGCATATTGTAGCTTTTCACCAGTCCAAAGCTGTTGAATCACACATCATTATGGATCAAAACCAAGACACAAACATAAGCTATGCTCAGAGATGTGCTCATAGAATTAGAAAGGGGAAGGGGAGGAGGTTGAGCGGGGAGAGATATACTGATTAGCATCCCAAAATTTGACAGTTGATCCATCAGCAGTAGTTATATAGCGACCATCTTGACTCACTTCAGCACTGGTTACTGAAGACTTGGTCTCAAGTGTTCGAAATATTTTGCCAGTTCTTACGTCCCACAACCTAAGCCATCAGTTCAAAATAGTATATTACAATAATACAAATGATGGAATCTGAAATTCCAGAAATCAATGTAGAAGTAGCAGAAAACAGATGGATTTGACCATGCACAGAACGTCTCTTGATATCTTGATCCTAATGAGAAATCTGAAAATTCATTAGGTCAGGAGATCAAGAGTGTAAATATAATAGTTGGGAAGTTGCAAGTTACTAAAATTCGATCAAACGCTTCAATGAGCAAGGTCTAAATCTAGAAGTAACTCACAGTTGACCAAAAAGAAAAAAAAATTAAAAGAAAAGGGTCCAATGCAAGCTCTCGCACTATACGTAGGTTGCATTAGTCAATGATCACGAACCCGCTAAATTCAGCCAGGAAAACATAACTTGACATGCCAAGAACTAGTACAGATGAAGACCCTTTTCTTCTATTTTCTGCTAAAAAAGCAGCCTATGTTAAAACCAGGCATCTGAAGATATAATGCTTGATGGTCCAATATCTTGAACATGTATATTAAGCTTCAAGTATCACGTGAGATGGGAGACATCAGAAACTTGAATTCTATACATGAACAGATGGCGCATCACTATTCACCTTAAAATGCAACATATACTACTGAAATGTTTGAAACAAAAAGCAAGAATTAAAGAAGTAACTTAAACTACCCATGAGAAAATAGATAACATTAAACTCAAATTGTGTGTACATACCTCACGCCTCCCATATCAGTACAGGTACTTAAGATGGTTTGGTCACTATGAAGCCAAGCAAGCGTTCTAACTGAACCAGGAGAATTCTCAACTTCCCTGGGAGAAGCATCCAGTCGATTTAAATCAAATATGCGAAGAACTTTTTCAACGCCTCCGGTTAACAGAAGCTGGGTATCCTGCAAAATTGATCAAATAATTTAATCCATTGATCTGTCAAAAGAAAATTAAAACTAACAAAAGCATAGATCCAATGCCACATGATAATTCAACAGCATTTATATGTTGATAGTGAATTGATGGTTGTTAAAGTGGAGTTGGTGAATCTATTTGTTTAAACACTGATTAAAAAGGAAATCCACATGTCGACCTGGCACTAAACTTATTCAACTAAAGAAGAATTTGACTGATGGACCTAATAAATCTAGTACTTCTTAACTCATATGAAGTCATCGATATCAACTTTAGTAACTTGTAAAAATAGGAAACTAATACTAAACCACTTGACAATTAGGAAGACATTTATCAAAAAATTAAAATGTCTAGAAAAGAACTTCTGGATAAGGTACTCATATTAGTTGAAATATATACTTGTTTTGTATCTACTTGTAATGTTTGCAAGTTTTAGGGACAAACTTGTAATTTCTTATCTAGTATATATTCTTTTATTCCTATCAATAAAATAACAGAAAATTACTCCCCAATCGCGACTATATTTAAAGACCAAGCAAGATCCAGTCCCTAACAAAAGCAGATTATATTACATTGTACACCTTCATAAACCATAGCTGAAAATTTGATGCCCTACTAATTTGCTTTGCGAATGGAAAAGTAAGCACTTGGGGTGGGGGGGCAAGAAACACATGCTTGTTCACCAAAATGAATGCATACAACTTCCACAAAAACTGAGTCTCGTATGCAGTGCATTTATAGCAGGGCTATCAAAAGTGAGGAACCAAAATATTAAAAAAAAAAAAAAAAAACTGCCACAGTCGCGATGAGTTTCATATTACAGATATTTGTGGCAAGAACTAAATAAAACTTATTTAAACTTGACCAGCATTAACATCTTGAATCATTTTAATCTTTAATACATCGTAAAACAAGATTTGGCCCTTCCATTCACTTATATTAAAGTTTCCCCTACTATTAGACCACTCCAAGAGCCATGCAATTGAATTGAATTAATGAATATTTGGATGAATGATATAACAAGATCTGACTTTAACATGCAAACACGCTGGTGCTGCAGCAAATAAAACTCAATTTAATAATATACTCTTCCTTATAAAAAATCCCAACCAGGTGAACAGATTTGCATTATAATGTCCTCATAAAACTTGAAGAGACACTGTGCAAAAATCATTCAAACATTTAAAACGAGCACCTCTGAGAAGGCACAAGCACGAACTATATGCTTGTGCTCGAAAGAATGCAGTTCATCCCCAGTTAAAGCATCCCATAGTTTCCTGCAAACAAAGCCCACATATATCAGTAAGGAATAATCCCATTAAAGGTGACATGCTAAGAAACGTTTACAGATTTCAGATAGAGCATGTACTTCCAATTTGTTGCTAGTCAACGTCACCAATCCTAGTGTAAAATAAGATAACCCAATGACATGTGGACCAAACTTTACCAGCACTGATTTGATAATAGCTCTTAACAGAAATATTACGAACGTAGATCTATAGATGGAAAATCTCAATTTGATTCAAGAAGAAAGACACTGAAAGAACTAGTCACATACGCTGAAAAATCAGCAGAAGCAGAGGCAGCACGCAGAGCATGTTTATCCAGGCAACAACTCCATACCGCGCCTTTATGCCCTTGAAAGGTTCCAATCCAATCTCCGGTCTCTCCATTTCTTAACATTGGTGTGGAATCTGAGAAAACAAACACAACGCAAATAACTAGTGACTTGAACCTAATACATAATAAATTGATAATCGGTTCATAAAAATCTTTGAAGTCATTCACCCAGAATTTTAAAAAATATTATTAGAGTTTTCAGCTATATATTATCAGAACAGAATGTATTTCATACAAGGACGAAAGTGCATTTAGTTCATTTATGGAAATTGAACAACAATGCACGTGTAAAATGATTCTATGTTCCTCAACACTCCCTCAAATCTCGATTGCTGGTACAGCACTTGTGCTATAATATATGTTAATGTCATATTTATATGGATTTCATTGATCATCTGCCAACTAAAAACATGACCCAACATATTATCTAATTCTGGTACTTTCATGTTTTATTTTCTTCTACAAAAAGAAAAAAATTAACATGTGTATTTAATATGTATCATGTTGCTTCATGACGTGTTCCTCTCCACTTTGAATAATTACTGATACCTTTCAGTTGATCGGTATGAATGTTCAAGTTTATCCCTTCATCTTAGAAGACTGCAGTTATCATTGTCTATTTTAGGAAAGATACGGGTTGCACAAAGCAACAAAGAGACCACTGGGCAGCCATTGAGTTACAAGTGTCTGAGCATTTAAAGAAATAATTATTCACAAATAATAGGGCTTAACCACAAGAAACTGCATTATCACATCCATGTGAAGCTGAAGGACGACATGAGTACATCCGTTGATACTACTAGTGTAAAAACATATATAACTGACTTAGATCCCAAAAAAAACCACGTAACAATGCTTTGTACTATCCACGTAAGATATACTTCTGTCGAGATTACAAAGAGTGTCATTAATGCATTTACCATTATATTTTGCCCCGCAATGCCCAATTCAATTTGCAGGCCATGGTGGACCTTGTGCACCAGTCTAACTATTCATTTAGTTTTTCCCTCTCTCATCAACTGTTTTAGCTGCTTTTTTCAGGGTTCGTTGTACATCTAATAAATTTTACACCACTCAAATTAGCATTGCAATTTCTGCTCTATGCACAAAAATAATTTACCAGCGATCCATAAAGAAAGCAACTTATTCACAATCAAGCTCACACATCACTCTAAAATGTTATACATCTACAGCTCCGTTCATTAAATCACTACAAAAGTTATAATATTATAAATCCAGAAAAATTATTCAATTATAAACCGTCAGCTTCAGTAGGCAAGAAAACATATCTAAAACCCATAAAATAAATATATCACGATCCAGCCAAATTTACCTTTGCTAGCACTGACTAGGAAAAATCCATCAGGAGTGATCGGGCTGTAGAACAAATCGACAACTGGTCGAGAATGCCCATGGCAAACTAGTGGTGCAACCACTTTCTTCTTATCCATTCCTCACCGTTTCCAACTCCCAGAAACTAATTAAAAAAAGCAATTACTTTCGAGATATACACAAAAGAAACTATCGAAATCAGGAATCAAAGAACCGTAGTCTCCGATCCCATAATCAAGAGCCCAAAATAATGACAATGACAGCAAAAATACGGACAGTTGTCTGATTTTTCAGATCAATTCTTTTGAAGTATGAAATATTACGGACTACAACAAGAAATTTCTACAGATCAGATATACATCAAAGGAGTAAGCATAGACGAATATATTGGCGGCAATGAACACAGGTGGGAAACCCTAGTTGTAATACTTATCGATGCGGATCCACACCTCCTAACCCCAGAACAGATCAGATTTATTCAGTAATTTGGTAATTAGATCAGTAAAATCACTAATAAAAAACCTAAAACTCCATAGCTACAAAAACAAAAACATAAAAAAAAAAAAAAAACGTAAGTATAGGGCTAGGCGCAGGGAAGCTAAAACGCCATTTCTTTTGTATTTATAGGGAGAGTTTCTCGATTTTTCCATTTTTGTAATTATTGTAAATTTCATGCTCGTGTATTTGCAAGTATAGACCCTGGTCTTGTAGAATTGTGAAAGTTGTATTTGTATGATTTGGTGTTATTGTATTTTTGTTGTCTCCCAATCTTAAAGGAGGTAATACGTGTAAATGGCTTAAATCAAAGGTCATATTTTCATTTTAAATTTTTGAAACTACCTAAAATACCCCGAAATATAAGAATTACAACCTTGTCATCATAATATAAAACATTTTCAACTAAGCCCTCAAAATTTTAATTCATTTATAATTGCGCTTACACCCTCACCCTCTCTAATTGGTATCAGAGCCTACTAACGAAATTGAAAAAAATTTTAAAATTTAAGAATGAATAGAAAATATAAAATAATTTTAGAAGAATTACAAAATATTAGTATATTAACGAATACTAATCGAATTAATTTGCAAGAATTAGCAACAAATTTAAGTACCGAATTTAAATCTGTAAGTGAAGAGATAAAACAAATAAATAATTCTCAACAGTTAATTGAAGTAAAAAATAAAATATTACAAATTCTTGTAAATGAATCTCCCGAATATGAATAAGAAGATATTATAATAAATCAATTTTTAAAACAATATGGTAATTATTATCTGTCTTTAGAAAAAATTGATATGATAAATCAAGATGTCATAACTCATATGAAAATTTGAATCAAATTTAGAAATTGTAAATGACAAAATTAAAATAGGACCAAAAATCCTATATAAACAAATTGAATCAAAATTTAAATAATTAAAACTTAAAAAAGATTCTCATATCTCTATTGAACCACCATTACCGACATATGTTATAGAAGAATTAGAAACAAAATTCTTTGAAGCCACTGGAAAAGAATTATAAGCTTATAAACAAAACTTAGAACAATTAGCTATTCAAACCGAATATATATATATATGAATGATCTTCCACCCAAAGAAGAGACTGCTGAAATTAATACTCTAGGAATTTGGAATGGATAAGAAAACATGGAATAACTAAAGAACGAGAATGTTGCAATTTTAGAAAAGAACCTAAAATTACTCCGACCAAGCCTATAGATCTCAGGGATAATAATTCAGTTAAACTATTTACTGAACCAATTCCTACAACAGGAATATGACTAGATATTGATGATAGCAATAATAAAAATGAAATCAATGACTCGTGGGCAAAGGCTATTGATTTAACAGTTGCTTTTCATAAATGGAATACGACTCAAGTATATAACCTTATAATCCACACCTTTAGAGGAATTACTTCAGATATCTGGAGAAGGACTTCTGAAGAAACCAAAAATCAAATTGAATATGGAGAAAAGTCTACAACTACCATATATATCAATGAAAGTCTAGATGCTGAAAATTTTAAGGAAGTTTTAAAACGAATGAAAAATTTCTTTAGACATCTACTCTTAGGAGAAATTATATCAGAAACTAAAATAGATATGATTACTCAAAAAACTTTACAAGCAGAAAGAGAGATGTAATTATTAAAAATCTGTGATATGTGTGAATTAAATGAATATACTAAGAAATTTGAAAAAATATATATCAAAACATCCAAATCCATAAAAGAATGGAATATATCTAAAGAAGATAAAAAATTACTAAATGAATATTTTCTTAAACTACCTTGACCATGATGTCACAAATTATTTGAGGAATACCAAAATTATTGGAAGAAAATAGAATGGGAAAATCCTAATAAAAAAGCTGATACATTAGGAATGAGAATTTCATTCGCTAGGAGAAGAATATTTGAATGATGCAGAAAATTTATGTATCAACACCTATTTAGAAAACATGGTAAGAAAGCAAGTTTATATTGTTAAGGAGAAATCACGACAGTACCATAATTTAGTTGTCACCAACCATCTAAGAAATCATATTATAAAAAGAAATTTAAGAAATATCTTAAACCTTTGAAGAAAAATAAAGGATTTAAAAGTCACAAAAAATATTTTAAGAAGAAAAAACCTAGGAAAAGAGAATATAAGGAACCTCAAAAGAAATCTAAGAAAAAATTTTATAAAAAATATAAATGTTTTATATGTAATGAAATATGACATATATAATCCATTAGATTAATGGAAGAAATAGAATCAGACTCAGAATATGAGATAATTGAAGATTTAGACGAATTATCTGAAACTGACTCAATCTATGAGTTAGATATAGAAGAAATTGAAGAACCGAATTTGAACAGATCTATATGAATCAAGAGATTATAGATACTATTGAGACTACTTTAGATAATGAAGAAGGATCTTCTCAAACAGTTGTATTTGATGAAGAATGATATGGAGTTATAAAAGAAAAACTAATATCTTTAAGAGATAAAGATGTTTTTGTAAGGCCAATATTACCTTGGTTTAAAAAAACTATATACATTGCCAAATATGACGAAGTACCTATTAATATCGAAAATGTTAAAGACAATACTACTATACCTCTAATAACAAGAGAATGAGTTAATAGAGAATTATCAAATATAAAAAGATTCACTAGAGAAAGATTAAAGAATATAGTGATTGGAGGAATCCAAATCATGATTAAAGGATATTTTAGGGAAGAAATGTATATTCCTATACAAATATACTTGATGGATAATAGAATACTTCACGATCCTATGGACGCCTTATTAGGAGTTGTCTCTGAAAATCTTGTATACAAGAAAATTATATTTACTATAAGACCTGGATTTGCTATATTAGAAACCTAGAAGAGTGAAGTCATTGAAACAAAACCAGAAGAAGTCATCAACATGATAGCCTTCCGTAGAGCCAAGGGATACAATGAACAGTTCGAGCATATCCAGAAAATTATTGAAAAAAACAAAATATTTAGGTGTATAAGTTACAAGATCACATGATTTACAGTAAGACTGTAGCACCCACTAAACAAGAAGATTGACACTATCTAGACACATGATGTGATCATATCTTTGAAGGAAATGCCAGTGGAACACAAAAAATAAAATATGATATGTGCAAACAGTTTTGGCGTTATCCTAATCACAAGTGTGAATGCTATGGCAATGAAGGTGGCATCTCACCAATTTTTCTCGACCCAGAGGAATTTTCGGATGAATGGTTTGAGTCACACATGGAAAAGTAATGCACCCCTTTATCACTACTTTATCAGATTCACTCTGATAGAGAAAAACTGTAGATTTACCCCAATAATTTTTCATGTTAAGACAAAGAACTTTAGGCCACAGTAAGATTCCCAATATCTTACACAGTTAAAGCAACAATAATGAAGGACTATTGTAAAACTTTTTCAGTCTATAAATTGAAGACGAATTCTCAGAAGTGGAGCATGAGTTGAAAAACAAAAATTTATTTATCTATCTAGTATTTCGAGTCTTGTAGCAATTTCAGTTTCTCTCTTTGAAGTCAATCGTGTAATAAGGTAATCTCTATGGAGTTCTAATTTCCTTAGAGAATTACCAAGAGTATAGCCGAAGTATGTATGTATACTCTTATGTAAGAGATATTAGTGTGATGTGTTTATGAAGTTAAAGTTGCTTTAAGACACTTTATTTTTCATCCTTATTATTTTCTCAAAAATTCTTATCTTACTTATACTCCAACGGTGAAAACCTTGAGGGTTAGTGCAAGTATCTAGTTGCCGTACGTAGGCGTTTTAGGTGTTGTTAAAGAAAGCCATAAGAATCCTGTTACCATTCAAGGTGATGTTTTATCAAAGAGTTGAAAGGAAAATTGTGATTCCATGTGACCACTTTGAGATATGCAGAAGAGTTAGAGAGAAAATCAATAAGTGTGTGGAAGTCGTGTTGGGCCATAACCTACTTTCTTAAATTCAAACAACACCGATCACTTATAGCTGAGTATACTAACATATGGGTACAAGCTCAAGGGAAATCTCGTTGATATTAATTTGCTTTTACCTTCTGCTTAAATACTGTAAAATCTTTCTTATTTACGTTACATACTTGCATTAATATTTGCATTTCTGCTATTTACGAAGTTTTAATTACTTTTATTAGAAGTTTAAAATTGCAGAGATTATTTATAATATTTGTAGTTTTATGTCTGAATATACTATTGAAGGATTAGATAATCTATTAGAAAATTTATTAGATAAAATAAAAAATATTATTTCTCAATTAGAAAATATAAATATATTATTTGAAGATATATTCGACTTAAAGAAAAATATGAACAACATGTTACAAATTATTCTAATATATTATATCTTAGAATGGATTTATTTATTGAAATTCAAAATCGAAGAAATATAAGATAAAGACTAGTTTTTTAACCTATTATAAAAGAAATGATATATTTTTGCAATATATTAGAATTTATTTCATTAAGGGTAATATAGACTTTTTATCAATAGAAAAAGTTAGGCCATTTGACCAAGGCTATTTTTAAAAGTACCCCAATCTTAAAGTACAACGTTCACAATTTGTTGACAACTCCTCGACTAGTTTACTTTTATTATTCTCATAACTCTGTAATAATTAAAAATCACAATACTAATGTGTATTTTAAATTAGGTTAAAACCTTTGTTGGTATTTGAACTTGGATCATAATTTCATTTTGATAAAATGGTCACCGAAATTCGTGTTCTTTTTTAGATTAATGCAAACAATCAACAGAATTGTTATCATGCTTGTTAAGCCTCTGTTGTTTCTATCTATTTTTAGATTAATCAAAAGGGGAAATTGATTTCTATTTGATGATTAAATCCAAATAGATTAAACTCCCTACATCCCATTTATATAGGTTTAGTTTCCTTTTTTCTTGTCTCAAATATATAGTCTTGTTTCTTAATTTGAAATATTTTTATTTTGTTCATTTACTAATATGTCCTTATTTTATTTGCCGAGGTATAATCAAATTTTCTCACTTAATTTGCCTACTTCTTGAAGTCATTCAAATACATGCACATTTCCCAATAATTTGTCTACTTCTTGAAATCAATTTTCAAATTCTTTATTAATTTCAACAATAATTTACTACTAGTGGTTGAACATTAAATAGGAGTAAATTAGAAAATTTATTGGCAAAAATTACTTTTTCAATAACATTAAATAAAATTTATTAATCCATGTGAAAAACAAAACAAGCATATATAAATGAGATGTAGGGAGTATATTATAGATCTCAAATCTCCTTGTAGGTTACTAGATTATTTATAAATCTTAACGCATGGGTGAGATCATAATCCTAGAAGGACTTTTAATGAGCTTCCACCGCTTAGCCAAAGTTTTCTTCCTTAGATCTTTCTTCTTATTTTCTCTTTTTGGTGTCACGTTTTGAGAAGTGTGAAATGTGGCAAACCTTAATTCTAGATAAATGTACACATAAAGGATATAATTATAATACCCAATTAGAGTTTATAATTACACAATTTTGTTTGGATTTTATTGTAGTAGGTCAATTAAGTGTAACGCCTATATTAGAGTCGAGAGAGGGATTTAATCGGACTCACAAAACTCGAGCTCCCATTGATATTTGCAATTGAGTCAATTATTGACCAATTAAGATGCATTTATTAATCCCAATTCATTCTACCAAATAGTCAAAATGATAATACCGATTCGAGTGACAATTATGGAATCAAATCATGGTTCGATAACAATATCCTCTAATTATCATTCCACAAGTCGACCCTCATTTGAATATTAGTATGTTGGAACTGACAAATGATCGTTTTACCTTTCCAACATATAACCCTCCTAGTTCAATTTTCATAAGACAAATCCGTTGTGAACAAATCACAACATAGAGTCCGACGATCCCATCGTCGGACTACTAATCTCAGGTCCAAATGCTTATAGAAAATGCATCGGAGTGACAATCGTCTCATCATAATGATTAACGAATTCCTCAATTGCAAGTATATGCTCTAACTGTTTCGTCCTGATTTTCAAATATTGAGATCAATCTTCAAATTAAGATTTCATTTATTGGCGCCTTAAGGAACTTGAAATAGCAGTCAAAAGTACATTAGTCACTAACAACTGAGGTGACTTGTTTGATGATCCAATAGATCTCATTTCTAGTGGTTACAAATTAGTTATCTATATGGTCATGTTAAATGTGCACGAAACACATCATCATTCTTATTCCTAAGATCTAGAAAAATTATAATAACAACAATGCAATCTTATCAACATAAAACGATCAACTTTGTGTACCCATCGTGAACGATATATTTTGATCACATCACAAGTTGTGTTTCACCATATTCGAACAATCAAGTGTTGACCTATAGTTGACTTTATGTTTTGATTATAACAAACAAATTATTTTTATCTTTGACAGTCGAATTCGATTCTTCATAGCTATTGTTGCATAGTTGATCAATTGGAGAGAAAAAAAGATTGCCACTAAAAGACTTGCTATTGACGATCAATAAAATTCGAGATGGAAGCCAAGCATTGACATCAAATCACTCGAAGACAAGAATTTCAACAGTCAAACATCAAAGATATTAAACTTAGATGTTTCGGATTCATATGTAAATGTAATATACTTTAATCATTAGCAATGAATCATTAAAAGCTTAAAGAATGAATTTTTATGCATGGAAAAAATTACTTTCTAAAAGCACATGCATAAAAATTATTTTTAAAGGTAAGTATTTCAATTTGACTTTCAAACTCTTTGCACTATCACTTATATTGAAAAATATAGTGAAAAACCTCCTTCAAAAGCTTACTTTTTTTTCAAAACAATCAAGAAAGAAGAATCCAAGAAAATCTATCCCAATGGACATCTGGTTGAGTCTAGCGGACGTTCAGTTCATCCAACGGTTACTTTTTTAATCATTCTGAATTCTGATGCACAGTGGCTAGTTTGGTTGTTCGATTCAAGATACGGATGTACGGATACGTTGTTTGGTTAGCCAGAAAGTTAGGCGTTTTGACTGCTATAAACACCATTTCACTTTGCATTCATTATACATTTTTAAGAGCATTTTAAGTGAGATACTCTTGAACTACATTAGATCAATTATATATCTTATTTATCTTTATCAATTCTTTTACTTTGAAACACTTTTGATTGAATCAATCTTCAAAAATCATTCTTCTCATCAAAGTTTTTTCACTTAATACTTGAGCTTCATTCATTGCTATTTATTAAAGTATTAGAGTATTTCTCTCTTTGTACTTAATTTTGATTATATTATTTATTAAGAGAGGAGTCTCAAATTGTAAAAAAAAATTTGTGGGTCATATTGAGGTCACATTAGTGGTGGCAAAATTCGGCCCGGACCGCGAATACCCGGAAAAAAATATTATCCGGGCTTACGGGCCGGTCCGGCCCGGACCGTCAGAAAAACCAAGCGGCCCGACCCGGACCGCAACCTTTTTTTTTTTTTTTTTTAAAATTTTTTCAAAGATTATCACTTAAAAAATAAATTGTAAAAAAAAAAAAATTTTTTTAAAAAAAATATAGGCCCGCATTAACCGCGGGCCGATTTCCCCAAACCCGGCCCGGACAGCTGAATAAAATTTTCGACCCGTGAACCGGCCTGCTCGGTTCACAGGCCGGTTCGCCTCCGAGCGGGCCTGGAGCGGCCCGCCCATCTTGACACCACTAGGTCACATGAAGCTTAATATTGTATAAGGATTGATGTTCCTTGTTTGTAAGTCACTGGAAACATTGTAAAGATTTATATTGCACCATAAGTCAATCAAATTTAATGAAAAAGGTCTTGCTCGTGACGGGGAGTCTGGTAACATAGAACGAAGATCATTGTTTGTGATCGATCCTCCACAATTACATCGTTTGTACACTCTCTTCCTTTTTACTTATTGCTTTTGTACTTGTGAATTTTTTGATCGACTTATTCATTCTCAACTTGCGCGTAAATTTTGATAAATCTTAGAAAAAGTTTTAGAAATCAATTCCTCCCCCTCCTGGTTAGCTATTTTTTGGCTTTCAATTGGTATCAAAACGAGGTGCTCATTCTTAAAGATTTCATAATCTTGAGTAATGACAAACCACAATCTTCAAAATCTTGAGAGGCATTCTACAAATCATCCTCTCTTTTTTTATGGCGCGCATTATAATTATTGGAAAGTTACGATGATAATTTACATTCAATCAATAGATTACAATATTTGGAAAGTTATTGAATATGGTCCTTGTGTGCTTACAAAAATTATTAAAGTTGATAGTAAACCCGATCAAACCATTCCAAAACCTAGAGGGAAATATGGCAAAGATGGTAAAAGAAAATTATCCTAGGATGCTAGATCAAAAAATCTACTTTACTGTGCATTAGACTGAAACGAATTTAATCGTATTAGCACATGTCATTTCGCATATGATATTTGGCATGTATTAGAAATTTCTCATGTTGGCACTAGTAAAGTAAATAAAAATAAAAATAAAAATAATCTCTTGGTTAAAGAATTTGAAAACTTCTTTATGAAACAAGATGAACTTATTGTTGACATATTACTTGCTTCACTAATATTGTTAATGGCCTCAAATGCTTTGATCGCAAATTTACTAATGGTGAGCTAGTAAGTAAAATGCTTAAGTCATGATCGGAAGATTGAAGCTCATTAATGATGTTGATAGAGAATACCAAAGATATCCACTAATATCCTTTGGAAGAAATTTTATGAAACCTTCATGACATACGAGCTCAACAACGCCGAAACTAAGGAGAAAACAAGGAAAAATAAAGAGGAATCAAAGAAGCCTCTTAAGCGCCAAATTGCTCTTTAATCGGTAATTGAAGAAGGAATTACAAATGAAAATATGAGTGATGAAGAGGTCAATGATCTAATCCTTCTTGTCAAAATGGTGAGGTTTTCAAAATAATTGGAGATTTCAAAAGAAAGAAGAAAATGATGAAGAAAGAAGTAAGAAAATCAATTGCTATTATTGTGATAAACCCGTCACAAGAAAACCGAGTGCCCAAATAAGAAGAGAAATATCAAGAAAATGGCACTTCAAGCAACATGGGATGAAAGCGACGATGATGATCACGATGAAATGATAGTCAAGAAGAAATTGTCAATATGTGCTTCATGGCGATAGAAGATGAGGTAAACCCTATTGAAAAATGTTCATATAATGATTTATCTTCCTCCTATGATGAGATTCTTGAGAAATTTAAGAAGTTTCCTCTAAATCACCCTATTCTTAAAAAGAAATACTACCTGTTGAAAAGTAAAATAAAGAAAATTTTAGAAACTCCAAAGGAAAATGTTGATTATGATTTATTGATTAAGGAAAATTCTTCTTTGAAAGAAAAAGATGAAAACTTAACTAAAACTATTTGTAAATTTACTCAAGGTAAGAAGATTTTTGATTTAATGATTGGTGATCAAAAGTGTGTTTTTGATAAAGGATGAATTGGATATAAACCATTTTTGAAACAAAAATCTTTCAAAAATTTATTCGTCAAAACTTCAACCATCCCTGATTCAAAAACTACATGTAACTTTTACAATAAAGATGGACATATTTCTTATAATTGTCTAACAAAAGAGGCTACACTTTGAAAGTAAGAACAATCGGATTCAAGAATCCATCAAAACTAATTACCAATGATCCAAACTTATATGAGTACAAAAGATCAAAAATTAAATTATTTTTTTGTAGGTATCAAAGAAGATGAAGAACAAATGGTTCTTGGATAGTGGATACTCAAAACACATGACTGGAGATAAAATGCTACCATCAATTTTTTTTTTTAAAGAATGAGGTCATGTCACATTTGGAGACAATGCAAAAGGAAAAATTATTGGAATCAGAAACATTGGTAATCATTCCTCTCCTTTTATTGAAAATGTACTATTGGTGAATAACCTCAAACATAATTTACTTAGTATTAGTGAATTATGTGATAATGATTATCATATTAAAATTGATTCTTTTAAATGCCTTATTAAGGATGCTACATCAAAAGATGTAACATTTATAGGAAGCCGAAGCAAAGATGTTTATATCATAAATATCGAATTTAAAAGTGATGAAAAATGTTTACCAAGTTTAAAGGAGAATACTTGGCTGTGGCATAGAAGATTAGGTCATGTTAGCATGGATCTTCTTTTAAAAATCTCCAAAAATTATTTTGTCAAAAGTCTACCAAATTTAAATTTGATAAAGATAAAATTTGTGATGTATGTCAATTTAAGTGAAAAGTTCATTTAAACCTAAACTATATTCTTTGACTATAAAACTATTTCAACTACTTTACATAGATCTCTTTGGACCTTCGAGGATCACTAGCTTGGATGAAAAACATTATGCTTTCTTCATTGTTGACAATTTTTCTAGATTTACTTGGGTTTTTTTTAAAAAAAAAATCTAAAACATGAAGTTTTGAATGTATTTAATCAATTTTTTTTTGTAAAAAAAAGATTCAAAATTAAAAATGATACTCTATTACAATTATTAGAAGTGTTCATGATGGAAAATTTGATAATATCGTTTTCAATAATTTTTGTAATAAAATTAAATATGAACATAATTTTTCGACTTCTAGAGTTCCTCAACAAAATGGTATAGTAGAAAGAAAGAATTGCGCATTATAAGAAATGGCTAGGACCATGCTTAATGAGAATAGCATGCCAATATATTTTTGGACTGAAGCAGTTAACACCACTTGCTATATTTTTAATAGAGTGTTAGTTAGACGAAAGAAAATCAAAACTCCCTATGAGCTTTAGAGAAATAGAATTCCAAATATCGGTTATTACGAAGTATTTGGTTGCAAATACTTTATTTTAAACACAAACGAAAATTTGATTCAAAATTCGATATTGGAATTTTTCTAAGATATTTACTGACACTTATAAAATATTTAACAAAAGAACTCTAATCGTTAAAAAATCTATGCATGTCACATTTGATGAAACTAATGCTCTTGACCGTGAGAAATGTATTGCTAATGATGTAGGATTAGAAATTCCCTTCAAACAAATGAATATTCAAGACCAAAACAAGGAAGATCCAATGGATGAACACAAGGAAGAAGTAAACGTTCGACAAAGTGAAATTGAACTTACTGAAGTACAAAATGGATTTTTAGAAATAAAAGAAGTGAAAATGAGATAATTGTGCAGAACAAGGCTAAATTAGTGGCTCAAGGTTACAATCATGAAGAGTGGCATCGATTAGGAGGAAACTTTTGTACCGGTTACTAGATTAGAATCCATTCGCATGCTTCTTGTATTTGCTTGCCACAAAAGATTTACTCTTTATAAAATAGATGTTAAAAATGCATTTCCAAATGGTTTTATTCAAGAAGAAGTTTTTGTAGAGCAACTCCCCAATTTTAAAGATCACAAGCATCCAGACTATATTTTTAAGCTTAAAAAGGCTCTTTATGGTCAAGCAAGCTCTTAGAGTTTGTATGAAAGATTGAGCAAATTTCTACTATCAAACGATTTTTCAATAGGAAAAGTGGATACTACCCTCTATCAAAATAAAAAAGAATGATATGATTATCGTTAAAATTTATGTTGATAATATTAATTTTAGTGCAACTAATATTTCTCTTTGTGAAGAATTTTGGGAGAGCTAAAATTCTTTTTTGGTTAGACAAACTAATAATGAGCTATTCATTAGTCAAAATAAGTATATTTCGGACATGCTCAAGAGGTTTGAAATGGAAAATTTGGAGCCAATAAACACTCCAATGAGCTCATCCATAAGATTGGACAAGGATGATAAAAGTATTTCTGTTGAAGTAACGAAATATCGAGGTATGATCGTATCCCTTCTTTACTTAACCGCAAGTAGACCCGATATTATGTTTAATGTGTGTTTTGTACTAGATTTCAATCAAATCCTAAAGAATCACACATTAGTGCTGTAAAAAGAATTTTTAGATATCTTAGTCGCACTTGAACCTTTGGCCTTTGGTATCCAAATGGTACTCGCATTGATCTTCTTAGCTATTTTGATGCCGATCCGGTTGCACAATTGATTGTAAAAGCACTAGCGGAACATGTCATTTTCTAGGCTTTGCACTTGTGTCATGGTTTAGTAAGAAACAAAATTCTGTTGCATTGTCTACCGCTGAAACCGAATATATCTCGGCCATCAGTTGTTGTGCACAAGTGTTATGGATGAAACAAACTCTTAATGATTATCACTTATCATCTGATCATATATCTATCATATGTGATAATACTAGTAGCCATAAACTTATATAAAAATCCCATTTTTGCATTCTCGAACAAAATATATTGAAACTAGACATCACTTTTTAAAAGATCATGCACAAAAAGGAGATATTATGTTAGAATTTATGAACACGGAAAAATTAATTGGCCGATATTTTCACTAAACCTCTAGCCTTTGATCGATTATCTCATATTCGAAAAGGTTTAGACATTATTGACGAATTCGAAATGCATAACTAAGTTGAATTCATACAATGTTTTCATACATTTTTTATTTATTTATATGTGGCATTATTTATTTTGTACATGATTTAAAAAAGGATCCGGATGGGTCAAACGGACTGTCCGAATCCCTTGTCCGGTTTAACAGAATTTTCTGCCTAAACCAGACTCTATCAATTCGACAGGCCCTCTTTTCATTCTTCTTCTTCTTCTCTCGCATTTATCTCCCTAAATCACTTCTCCATCCTTCATATTTCCATTCCAAATCATCAATTTCTTCTCTAATTCAAAAACCCAACTCTTATACACTTTACATTACTCAAAAAGTCAAAACTTTATCCACCAAAAACACAAAATCCCCCAAAATTCGAAACCCTAGTGCTATTTCAATCTTTTTTTCTCTTATTTTATAATTATTCTATCATGACGGGGTCCAAATGAGTTGGAAAAAGGCTCAAGACCATAGTGAGATGATCTCATCCACTTTCATCCGACGAAGAATTCGACATGAAACCTGAGGTGTCGGGTAACCCTTTTGAAAAATCTCCAATTTTAATAAGTAAAAATGTTGATTTTGCCGATTTTACTATTGGAGTACCCGCATTTCAAATTGAGGAATATTTCGAAAATATGGGTTGGCTATCAATTGCAATTTTAGAGGAACATGCATATCCATGTCTTATAAAGAATTTTATAAAAACATGGTTATTGTTTCTCGTTCGGATGAGATTTCATGTTTACTTTAAAATATTCGTATTACTATCAACAAAGCTCTCATCCGTGATATTCTCGAGCTTGAGATGCATAAAACCTAATTTTTTCTTCATAAAACTCATCCCATTTTGGAAGGATATGACTCAACCAAGGCATGTTGATGAGTCATCAAGAAGAATATTGAAAATATCACAAAACGTAGTGCAAATCAATTATCTCTTCCATGTAAAGCTTTACAAAACATCATTGCATATGTCATTCTTCCTCGGAAGGGTTATCAGAATGAAGTAAATAATTTTGATCTCTTCATTCTCGATTATATTTTTGTTGGACGAAAATTTAGGGGCCGTTCTCTTCGTATTTCAGTTTTTAGTTTTGAATTTATTTTGTGTTTTGTGTTTTTGAGTATCTGTTTTGAAATTCCTGAAAATACGTTCTTTTTGTCATTTTGGGAAACTGTTTCAGTGAGAGGGCGTTTTCCGCATTTTTCTTGTTTTGTGAAGAAAACGTCCAAAATGTAGTTTTTCACGTTTTGCGTTTTCTTCACAAATTTTTTTGTTTTGGAAAATTCATTTTCGAAAATGGGAAAGAGAACGTGTTTTCACTGTTTTGAAAAATCGAAAACAGAAAACAGTTTGAAAATGGCAAAGAGTCACCCCCTTAACTTTCCAACCTTTGCATTAATTATTGTGAAGCTTGTCCATTCTACTCGTCATGTTAAGGCTTTACCTTATGGCATGTTCTCACAATTTTTTAAAAACATTTTGATATTATTCTAAATGATGAGACATATGTTAAACTTCGTCCTACCGACACTATCAATATTCAAACTCTTAAATGGATGAAGATAGTAAAAGAACATGGTCAATAAGTAGCTCACGCAAAAGGTTTAGACCCCACCTCGGGTCCCTCAACTCTACCTTTGAGGGTGATGCGTATGATGATATTGATGATGTACCAAAAGTTCCAAATCCTCCTCAAGACATTCCAGGCTCTAGTGTTCCTTACTTTTTGACCAATGGTTTCGTATTTACTGATGATCACTATAATATTCTAAACGGCATCTGCATTGATTTCCTTACTTCCTCTATTGACGGTCTTAGCAGGATGCTTTATCAATTGCAAGTTCAACAAAATGCAATCCAAACCTAGCAAGATGCCATTCAAGCGCAACAAACAACGATGCAGGCTCAGGAACATGCCTTCTACGCTCACTTTCCTCCATCTCCTCATCTAGAGTCGTAGTCATAATTATTGTTTTACATTTCTGTATTTTGGATCTTTCTTTATGCTTTTGTGTCTTGGCTACACTCTTGTTTCATCTTGATTATTTTCTTATGGACGACATCTAGTTTTGTGGTTTGGATATTGTATGGTATTTTTAATGACATTTCCGTGCTATGATTAGCTTGTGTGCTTGCATCACCACTTACGTGCCTTTTGTTTATGCCAAAAGGGGGATATATATATATAGGTTTAACAAATGTGATATGTTTGACGTGTAAAAGATAGGGGGATATATATGAATCATATGTAATATCTAACGTTTTTTTCCTTATCAATGTGTTGCAAATCATCTTTGTTTGTCATAACAGAAATGAGAAAATTGTTGACATATGGTTGACTTCATGTTTTGATTATAACAAACAAATTATTTTTACAGCTATTGTTACATAGTTGATCAATTGGAGAGAAAAAGATTGCTACTAAAAGACTAGTAGTTATTGTCAACGAAGTGAAACTAGGAAATAAAATATCACATTAGATAGTTTATCGTTCACCTAGCACAATAAAATCTAGCCTAACATGGAAAAATTAAGAAAACAAAGAAAACAAATTGGAAAAGACATTACCTTTTTAATTCTTGAGGAAAATCTCGAAGCTTGAAGTAATCTTCTCGTTTTCCCTTCTTTTTTGCTTTTCAATATGTTAGAACTCAGTAATAATACGTAACCCTCATTCCTAGACAATATTAGGGTTTTAAAGGAGTCCTAGTTATGTTTCCATAGGTGGTTGAATCAAAAAAGGAAACTGAAAATTTCGCGTTAAAGATATATGAGACCGTATGGTATAAATCCATGCGACCACATGGTTCAAGTGGTTTGGCCTCTGGAATTCCCTGCATGGTCTCTTACGATCGCAATGGACATTTTCCCATGCGACTGCATGGAAGAGTGAAACTTCCAATTATGCCATTTTGGTCCCCGAACTTTATTTCTTCAAATCTTGGACTCATTTCCTCATTCTCTTTCTTCTAGCATTCCATGATTTCATCAATTTATACTTAGCTTGTTCTCATTGTCGATTTGCTATTTGGGTATATATATATATATATATATATATATCCACAATTGTTCATGTTTTGTGGCTTAAATAAGTGCGCAAAATGTACTTATCAACCACCACCACCACCTTCAAACCATCACCATCCCTACCAACTGTACCACACATAGATCACCACCATAACCTATCACCACTACTTTCATCGAATCGCTAACGAACCACTACCACCACATACCCCAACAACCACCACTATCACTGCAACTATTGGCTTTGGGTTGTAAAAATACGAGAAAAATAGTTGTTTGTAAACAATAAAGTAAGACACTAGTTTAATCCGCAGGATCGTGATTAAACCGCAAATACGGGAAGTGAAAGTGACAAATTATGCAGTAAAATATATTGAACAAACAAAAAAGAAAATGAAGAAAAATAAATCCGAGGCAAGTGATGACATTTACTCCTTAAGACAATATTGCCATGCAACGATGCTTATGGTTCATAGCACTTGTCTCCCAAGATACAACGGTTTCGACTTGTAGTAGTGCACTACAAACCACAAGTTTCAGCGAACTTTTGACGGATTTTCCTCTCTATAAAGGAAGAAATTTTAGAATGATTTTGGGAGAGTTTTGGTAAGAGAATTATGTAATGTGTGAAGCACAAATGGAATTATATGCAAAAGGGACATCCAAAGGGTTCTATTTATAGAAGATGAGGGGTTGTCGGTGAAGTGTTGCGAGCCAAAACACAACGACGCGAAAATCCATTTTCGTCTATTTTCTCGTTCGAGCGTGACTTACAAAAAGTCTGTCACTCACTGTTCGCTCGACGTCGCTCAAGTGTCGCTCGAGTGACAGTATTATCTAGGTTTTCTCTATTTTCCTTCCATTTTTGGATCATAATTTCTCATTCATCCGAAATTGATTTCGAGACACCAAATATACTCTTCAACACATACACGAAAATCAAAATTCAGCCCCCGAACCCCCACTAGGGGCGCTATCCTCTTTACCTCTGCGACCTAATCAGATAGGTTGATCCCCATTTCGAAGTAGCAAACCATTTGCATAAACATGTTAAGTCTGAATATTTGGCCGAAGTGAACATTTTCAATGTTTGGTTTTCGATTCTTAACCAAGTTTTCCTCAAGTTTTAAACCAATTCCAACAACAACCATACCACACAACACCACATATACATAGATCGATGCCATTTTCATACATAGATATGTACACAGACACATTCACCAGGTAACTTCCCATTAAAGCTTTCCCATCCTCAAATTCGCAACGCCACTACCAGTCCACCACCAACTACAACGCCATCATCAGTTAGCTTCAGATCTACATAAAAAAGGACGTCCTCGCCAGCCATCGATCTCATAAATAAATCAATCTGAACAAGGATTGCACATATACACCTATACTAATTCCTAGCCAATAGCATTGTAAACACATATACATTGTTGGAATATATACCGGTATTTGAGCTAAAGTGGAAAATACCGTATATGAAGAAGTGGGAAATACCGGTATTGACATACCGGATATTGAGATACGGTAAGTGAGAAATACCGTATATGGAGATACCGATTTTTGAGCTTTCTACATGGTTAGGTAGATTAATATTTCTTTTGTTGTATAATTTGTTAGGATGTTTTTTTACTCATTTACCCCTTTGTATCTTCTATATATATTAGGCTTTGTATTGGTGTTACGAATAAGATGAACTTTTAGATTCAATCCAAATTTATCAATCTTTATTATCTTCTTCATTCAGCTTTAATATCTTACATGGTATCAGAGCTATGACCATCATTGCCAGTATGAACCTCTGCTGGTAGTGAAAACACAGTTCCCCTTCCCACTCCTGAACTTTCTGACTAATACAAGTTGGAAAGCTCAGATAACCTGGGAGCTGTTTTAGTCACAGAATTACTAACCACAGATAATTATCCTACCTGGTCAAAGGCACTCCGGCGAGCACTCCGAGCTAAAAACAAGCTCGGTTTCATCAATGAAACATTGCCCAAACCTGAACCGACCAGTGACTCCTTTGATTCATGGGAAAAATGTAATGACATGGTAGTGTCATGGATCCAAAATGCCATATCTCCTTTGCTTAGATCCAGTGTGACATTCATGGATGAGGCGTATGAGATATGGTCAGAACTTAAGGATCGATTTTCTCAACAAAATGGGCCCAGAGTATAATGAACTGAAGAAGGCATTGGCTGATATAGAACAAGAGAATGACTCTGTAAGCATCTACTATGGTAAGCTAAAATCGATTTGGGATGAATAGTCAGTCCATGAATCTATCCCAAAATGTAGTTGTGGGCAATTGAAAGTGCTGGTTGATAGACATCAACGTGATTGTGTGATAAAATTTCTGATGGGGTTACATGAAATCTATGATAACTCAAGGGCTCAAGTCATGATGCTTGATCCCCTCCCACCAGTTAACAAGGTTTTTTCATACATACAGCAGCAGGAGAGATAGAAATAGCTTGCCTAAAATGCTGTAAGTGATGAAGCTATTGCAATGACAACCAAGAAACTCTATGGGAAAAACAGACCTCTTAGCCATGGAAAGTCGAACAACATTGGCAAGAAAGACAGACCATACTGCACATATTGCAAAATCC
Source organism: Osmanthus fragrans (assembly GCA_019395295.1). Classification (NCBI taxonomy): domain Eukaryota; kingdom Viridiplantae; phylum Streptophyta; class Magnoliopsida; order Lamiales; family Oleaceae; genus Osmanthus; species Osmanthus fragrans. Next base: position 22,733,874 of record CM033341.1, on the reverse strand, counting down.
ACGGGCATGCTTTGGTTTAGTGTTTCAAGGCAGGAAACACTGAACCTCCTATATGCCCCATTGCAATATGATACGACATACTATGAGAAAATGTTTCAAGCTACATGGTTACCCTCCAAACCATATGCTGCATAAAATCCAGAGGAGAGAAGGGGGCTCTGCAAATCAGTCAAGTGTTATTCAGGAAGACATTGAGAGACCAGTTTCTTTAACTAAGGGAGAATATGAAGAATACCTTGCCTTGCTCCGAATTAAGGATAACTTACAGAACACTCATTCTTTGAATCATGTGGAAACCAACAACCATTCCAAAATTAATCCTCCATTTGATTTGTCTGATAAGGCCACTTGTTTACTTGTTTCACCCTCATACACTCAAAATTTTAATAACATTCCATGGATCATTGATACGGGTGCAACATATCATATGATCTGTAACACCAGTTTTTTCACTTCCATTGAATAAAAAACCTCTCTCTCAGTTAAGTTACCCAACTGGTGAGGTTGTTCCAGCTACACACTCTGGTGTAGTACAAGTCACAGACTCATTGATACTCAAGAATGTTCTATGTGTTCCTAATTTCCACTTTAATTTATTGTTTGTTAAAAGGTTGACTCAACAGATCCCTTGTTGCCTAATTTTTATGTCTGATGCCTGCGATGTGCAGGACCTTTTGTCTTGGAGGACGATTGGGAATGGTGAAGTATGGCGTGGCCTATATAGACTCAAGCTACACAAGGTTCCATCCAAAGCTCTAATGACCACCTTATCAGCCCATGATCTTAGACAATTTCCTGCTGCAGCTTCTATTGAAAATCCTTATGTGCAACCTGTAGCCTCTACTGATGTTCGGTTACACTTATGGTATTATTGTTTAGGACACATTTCTGATTCTAGAATAAAACTTATTCCTGATAACTTTTTTATTTCTCATTACAAGAATGCTAGCAAGGTTCCATGTTTTATCTGTCCATTGGCAAAACAACACAAGAATCCTTTTCCTATAAGCATACATAAAACTAAACAAATTTTTGACATCATCCACTGTGAATATCTGGGGTCCTTGTCCCACTACAGCACACGATGGATCTAAATATTTCTTTCAGTGGTGGACGATTTCTTACGAGCCACTTGGGTGTACATGCTTAAGTGGAAATCAGATGTTAATCATTCCATTAAGGCATTTATCCAAATGGTAGAAAATCAGTTCCAAATTTCAGTAAAAATATTGAGAAGTGACAATGGACCTGAATTTAAACTGACTGACTTTTACAACCAAAAGGGGATCATTCATCAAAGAAGTTGTGTTGAGACCCCTCAACAAAACGGCATAGTTGAAAGAAAACACCAACATTTGATGAATGTTGCGAGGGCCTTGAAATTTCAATTTGGTCTTCCTTTGTTTTATTGGAATGAATTTATCCTTACAGCAACTTACCTAATCAATAGGATCCCCACACCATTGCTGCAAAATAAATCACCATTTGAAGTGTTACTCCAGCTCACACCAACTTATTCCCATCTTAGAATTTTTAGATGCCTCTGTTATGCATCCACATTGGCACATGGTAGAAGAAAATTTGATCCTAGAGAGCGCCAATGTGTTTTCTTAGGCTATCCTTTTGGAGTAAAGGGATATAAAGTAATGGACCTGCAGACCAAAGCCATTTTTATATCTAGGGATGTAACATTTCATGATACCTATTTTCCTTACAAGCAGGCTAAAAGACTAAATGTTGAAACTGAATTTGTTTTCACCAAGCCTCTTCCAGACATTGCTGACTATATTTCTGAACAAACATCAGATGAAGTGCCTAGTTTTCCTAGACCATATACACCTGATCAAAACACACCTAATGGCCCTGCACCTGATAATTCTCCTCAACCATTACCTCCCATATCACCTATCATTCGAAAATCTACAAAAATCAAGAAAGCTCCCCATTACTTGCAAGATTTCCATTGTCATCAGGCCACATCAATTGAGCCATTCCAATCTCCTCTCAAGGCAAACTCTCCAGGCTCTGCAGGTAATGCTTTTCCTCTTTCTAATACCATTTCTTATCATAAATTGTCACCCCATTTCAAAATTCTCTTTCGACCTCCAGTTGCACACACTTCGAGCCTAACACTTACCATCAAGCAATGAGTGATCTTAATTGGTGCAAGGTAATGGATTCCGAAATAGAAGCCCTTGAGTTCAACAGAACTTGGACTCTCACTAATCTTCCACCAGGAAAGGCTGCAATTGGGTGCAAATGGGTGTATAAGTTGAAATATAACTCAGATAGAAGCATTGAAAGGCACAAAACAAGGCTTGTAGCCAAAGGATATACACAGAGGGAAAGTGATAGACTACAATGAGACTTTTTCACCCGTTGTAAAACTTGTAACTGTTCGATGCTTATTGGCTGTAACTGCAATTCAGAATTGGTACCTAAAGCAATTTGATGTGAGTAATGCCTTCTTACATGGAGTTTTACATGAAGAGGTCTATCTGCAAAAATCCCCAGGCTACACAAAAGGAACCCCTAACCAGGTCTGCAAGTTATTGAAAATCATATACGGCTTGAAGCAAGCCTCAAGACAGTGGTACTCCACATTCTCTACTACACTTGTCGAATTTGGATTTTCTCAGTCAAAAGCGGACTACAGCCTATTCACCATGACAACAAATCATTCTTTCACAACTTTGCTTGTCTATGTAGATGACATCATCATAGCGGGCTCCAATTTAAAGCAAATAGACACCGTGCAAAGATTTCTCAATAGCAGGTTCAAAATTAAGGCATTAGGTGATTTGAAATATTTTCTTGGTCTTGAAGTCGCAAGATCAAACAAGGGAATTGTCATCTCCCAACGCAAATACACCTTGGACTTGTTAGTTGATGCAAAATTTCTTAGAGCAAAACAAGTTAAATTGCCTATGGACCAGAATTTGAAATTGGGTAAAGACACAGGAAAACCATTGCTAGATCCACAATTTACAGAAAATTGGTTGGAAAGTTGATGTATTTATCTTTCACTAGACCTGACATATGTTATGCCACTTAGAATCTCAGCCAATACGTGGAAACTCCTTTCTTCACACATCTTTCAGTAGCTCACAAAGTGATTAAATACCTCAAGCTGGCACCAGGACAAGGTCTCATATTTTCATCTTCATCTTCATTAACTCTTCGAGCATTTTGTGACTCTGATTGGGCAGCATGCCCTGATTCACAAAGATCAGTCACTGGTTATTGTATTTTTCTTGGAGATTCATTGATCTCTTGGAAAGCCAAGAAGTAAAGTGTGGTACCTCGATCATCTACTGAACCAGAATACAGGTTAATGGCCAGCACTTGTTGTGAAATTACTTGGTTAAAATACATTCTGAAGGATCTTCAAATTCATCATCACCTTCAACCAGTCACCTTGTATTGTGACAACCAGGCTGCATTACACATTGCCTCCAACCCGATATTCCGTGAAAGGACTAAGCACATCGAGCTGGATTGTCACTTAATCAGAGATCAGATCGAGGCTGGACATATTTCTACATCTTACATTCATACTCAATCACAACTTGCAGACATATTCACCAAGACATTATCCTCTATCACCTTGAGATCTCATTTGTCCAAAATGGGAATAGAAAATATCTATTCTAAATCTTGAGGGGGGATGTTGGAATATATATCGGTATTTGAGCTAAAGTGGAAAATACCGTATATGAAGAAGTGGGAAATAGGAGTATTGACATACCGAATTTTGAGATACGGTAAGTGGGAAATACCATATATGGAGATACCGATTTCTGAGCTTTCCATATGGTTAGGTAGATTAATATTCCTTCTGTTGTATAATTTGTTAGGATGTTTCTTTACTCATTTACCCCTTTGTATCTTCTATATATATTAGGCTTTGTATTGGTGTTACGAATAAGATGAACTTTTAGATTCAATCCAAATTTATCAATCTTCATTATCTTCTTCATTCAGCTTTAATATCTTACATACACCTATACAGACAGAGAGAGACTTGTATAACAGTTGTTGTTGGGAAGGGGAAAAATGTAATGGGTTTTCAAAAAAAAATTAGCAAACCAGAAGCAAAAGCCAAAGATTTATCCAAAATCGCCACATCATTCGTGCTAATTTCTTGGAACTACAAGGGAACGATGCCTTATTCTCACACTCATTTGATGTCTACTTTTCATGCGCTTCCACCCAGGTCTACCCCGACTTTCGACATCAACGAGCTCCTCTGCCTCATTGAAGAACTACGTGATCGAGAGTCCAGTGTTAAAATCAAATTCTTAGAACATAAGCTACTAAAAAATCGAGCGATCTAGGAAAAAATATTAGTATTTAGAAGTAGAAAATTAGAGATGTAGAAATAGAGTCATGTAGAGAGGGAATGAGTTTTATAGAGAGACAGAAAAGGAAAATTCTTAGGAAAATAAGATGTTTACGTATGGGGATGCGGTGGAGCTGTAGTGACCTATATAAATGACTAGGACCGAGCTGGTTGTACACTCAGGTACACAGCTCGACTCATAGCCCTCTCACAACATGGGGTGGGGCCCAAGCTTAAAATAACATTAAATTAGTTCAGGCCCCACCACATGTGAGGGGGCTGTGTACCAAATTGTAAAAAAAAACTGTACAAACAGCTTTATTCAAATGACTAATACATAGAAAATTGGGTAGGTATGGTTGCAGTGGAGTGTATAATGTATTGTTAAATTTAAAAATAATTATAACCTAATTTTTGAAAAAAAAAATAATTAACACCTGATTTTTTAAATTGAAAACTGAAATAAAGAGTTTAAGGTAATTTTTTCTGATTATAATTCATTTATTTATTACTTTATGGATGATGAATTTGTTGAAATTGGTTTAAAATTCGAGAAAATTGGTTAAGTGTTGAAAATCAACGTTAGACTTCGTGTCAATTTCGATCAAACATTTAGACCTGATTTGTTTATACAAATGGGTTGTCGCTTCGCTGCTTCGAACAGGGATCTACCTGCCCAGTTAGGTCGCGGGGAACGTGGGGGCTCGAGGCAACGCCCCCGAAAGAGAATTTTAATTTTCGTGATATTTGGTGTGTCGAAAACCAATTTCGGATGAATGAGAAATTGTGGTCCAAAGTTGAAATTTTTTTAGAGGAAACTAGATAGCACTGTCTCTCGAATGATGTCGAGCGAAGCGAGTGACCAACTCTCTGAAAGTGTCCTCTCCAGCGAGAAAGCAGGTGAAAATAGATTTCACCGTCTGTTGTGTTTTGGCTCGCAACACTTCACCCACAACCCCTCATCCTCTATATATAGTACCCTTTGGACGTTCCTAATGCATCCCATATCATTTATGCATCAGGCATAACATATTTCTCTTGCCAAAACTCTTCCAAAATCATTCCAAAAGCTCTTCTTGTGTAGATAGGGAAATCTTCCAAAAGTTCGCTAAAACTTGTAGTTTGTAGTGCTACTACCACAAGTCGAATTCGTTGTATCTTGGGAGACAAATGTCGTGAACCGTAAGCACCATTGCGGGGCAATATTGTTTTAAGGAGAAAGTGTCATCACTTGCCTCAAATTGCTATTTCTTCTTCTTCTATTTTATATTCTGGTTTCGTGTGGCCACAATACTACATATTTTTATTCATATAAGAGTGGTTTAACTATGCTCCTGCGGGTTAACCTTTAGCCTTTTGATTACTACATTTAAACAATCACTTCTCCGTATATTTTACTACCCAGTCCCAACAGAATGAATGAATATCATGGCATGTTATGTAGATTAAATAAAACACCACCAATATACTAAAATCATATGCTTTGGTATATTGTATAATTTTTCAATCACTCTAAATTAATTAGAAGTGGTTGAAAAATTATCTTTAATAATTTTGGGACCATTATGATTGTTTATACTTAACCGATTAATCATTAATCGAAAATTCAACGATTTAAAATAATAAATGAGAGAGGGTTTATAGAGGTCTATAAACTCATGGCCTCCTATGTTATCCAATTTGTTATTAAAATACGAATTAACCAATATCAAATTACATTGGTATCTCTAAAGGAGGACTACACTAGTTTGGATTAAATAGAATTGGATTTATAAGTAGAATATTTTAAAATGAAATACTGGATGATTATCCTATAGATAGCATCTTGTCTATTTTGAATATTTTAAAATTAAACGGAGGTCAATACACGTATATGTGAAAATTTTGAAGGACTTCTTAAAAAAGATTCAGACAAAATTATTCATAGGTCAAATAATAATCATCAATCCTCATTTTAATTGTGGCATGAGAATCACGTAGCAATAGTGACTACGAAATCCACAAAAAATTGACAACGGATCCAAAGAATGCCAACAAGTCAAGATTTTGGATTTAATCTAAAAACTATGAACCTAGCAACCAATAAAATAGAGTTTATCGACCTCTTGATCACATAATTATTAAATCTCACCCGGATTTGTGAACACCACAAGATTGTTAATCTTGATAAGTTCAGTTGAACGCCACAATAATGGAATTCTTGATAAGTTCGATTTGTTCAATTAAAAACAAGAAAGTGGAAGCAAAACAAGCCTCTCAATTTAATCTCGATAATCAAAAGTCTCCATACAATGAAAAATATGAAATCTTATTTATACTAACCATAGAAATCTAGTTAAAATGGAAAATATTAATTAAATATTACAAAATTTTACCTAAACTTGGATTCTAACAAAATAAGGAACTTTTCGAAAAAAGGAAATATTTGCCCGGATTATAACCATGGGACCGCATGGTTATAGGTATTACGATTGCATGGTTTTACCAAAGATGCGACCTTCAATTTATGTTGACTTCATTGCGACCGCAAGGCATTTTTTTGCTATGCGGTCGCATAGCCCTAAATTTGGCCTCCCTGTCCTTTTGCTCAAATAATGGTGTCCGAGCCATTTTGGTTCCCGAGCCCTTCATAAAACTTGATCATAAACTTGTTAGCTTCAACCTCATTGACCTCATTCCTCGAACATGCATTTGCACCACTTTATGTGATGTTATCGACCCTAAATAGCCCCGATCTCGTCCTTAGTTTCTTCCAAACAAACTTTGCACTCTCGATCGATTTTGGTCTATCCCATATCACATCAGACCCTCTCTCTTCAAAAGGATTCATCCTCAAATCCACACTTGGTTCAAACACTTTGCAATTTTCCTCTTTTTATCTTGAGATGTAAGTAATTCAGTTCAAAAATCCTTGTTGTGTGCTCATCCTTTAATGTACATCAAGTTCTCCATTTGCACTGACTCAAGTGGATATTCGAAGGGTGTTATCCCCTGAATCAAATCTTCATGTCACAATTCTTCGAATTCCTGCATCAAAGAAATATCTAAATTGGGGAGAGATTTGTTAGTCATCACTAACTCATTCTCACTCTTGCACTTCCTTGCATACAAGCTCACTTTAGATTTTTCTCTCATCTCATAAACCTCTCATTCTTTTCTCTCATGTGGCTCAACTTGGTTTTTCTTTCTTTTATCCACCTCACTATTTTCTCTCACACTTGCTAACTCATTGTTTTCTCTTTTTCTTACTAATTCTTTCAACTTGAGTTTGTCTTTGTAGACCTAATGTGGTGTCAAAGTTACAAGTGTAATAGCCCTTCCGTCTTTTACAAGATTGTACCTATTCCTAAACCTATCATATTTCACCTTCCTATCATACTGACATGGCCTACCCAACAAAACATGCCAAACATGCATAGGAACATCACACAACACCTCATCTTTGTACCCCCCTATTGAAAGGTTCACTAGTACCCTCTTATTTACCTTAACCTCCACCTTGATTTGTATGTTGAGTGCACGCATCACCACAAGTGCTTCCCTTTCTACTGCATGTTCTACCACTTCTTCATTACTAACATCCCCCAGTTCGGGTATCCTATCTCCATCACTGTCATTCACAACTTCCCCATTGGCACTCAAGATCATGGCTCATTTGTTAGGACATTAAGAAGCAATGTGCCCGATTCCAAGCACTTGAAACACTTGATATCCCGGCTCCTAGAATGTTGTCGTTCCACTTTTGGTAGGGCTTTGCTAGTATCTTCTTCATTTCCCCTTGGTGGTTGATTTTTAACCAGTTCCAACAACCACATTACCTCCTTCATCATCATCCCATTTCGATCTCCAAGATGAATGATGACCCCGATGGATTCCTCGTTGTCCCCTTTATTCTCAATTGTCGTTCCACCTTCATAGCCACCTATAGCATGTCTTCTAATTCCATGTAGTGCTGTAGCTCAACCACATCATATCCCTATTCAAACCATTCAAAAACCTGACCCTAGTAGCCTCCTGATCCTCCTCCACATTCGCCCTAATCAACAGCATCTCTATCTCTTTATAGTAGTTCTCCACACTTTTCGATCCCTAGTAGAGATTTTGTAGTTTTTTATGAAGCTCCCAATAATAGTGGTTGGTACGAACATCCTCCGCTGATTACCTTTAACTCCTCCCAAGTATTGATTGGTCGCTCCCGATTTCTATGCCTCAATGTCACCACTTGATCCCACCAAGTGTTTGCATAGTCAGTGAACTTAAGGATTGCAATCTTAACTTTCTTCTTCTTCGAATAGTTGTGGCAATCAAAGATCAATTCCATCTTCTTCTCCCACTCTAGGTAAGCTTCCGGGTCACTATTTACCTTAAATGGTGGAATTGACATTTTTATGTGGCTCATACCCCCATCCACCTCGTCTCCAAGATTATTTCTACCCGGTCTTTCAAACCCATCGCCTCTATTCCTCATTCTACCCATCTAGTCTCCTCATCAATGTTACTATCATATTCATTCTCACATCGCATCTCCACCTTAGGCCGTTTACCCTGTCTCCTTACATTTGGTACCTCCGCACGTTGTCCCCTGTGAAGATTTGTCACCATTGTGTCAAGCCTATCCCGCATATCCTCAAACAGTCGCTCGAACCGTGCAAGCATTTCACCTAACATTTGTGATTTATTGCTGCTCCTGCCTGATGCAGAACTTTCCCTGTCAGACATTTTGTCCCACAATTTATTTTCTGCCTCACAAGGTTCGCTCGTGTAACACATATTTTTTTTTTTTTTGGCTTTTACCCTCTATTGATCTCACTACTTAGCCTTTTACCACTCAAACTTGGAAATCAATTGTTCCAAGAACAAATTTAAATTCAATCCGGAATAATTCTTGTGGAATCCAACCAGATGTGAGTGAGGACTTTGCGAATTGATAGACTCAAGAATTTTTTTTTTGGATAAAATTTTCGAAAGGGAACTATGAAAATTCAAGAAAATGGTTCTTGAGTTTTAGGTTGGACCAGACAAAAAATAAAACCGACTCAAAAGAAATTGTAGTATGTTGGTAATTTCTCAAATAAATCAAAACAATAATAATAATTTTTTTTCATGGACGTGAACAGTACCCCGAGACTAGATACCTGCAAAACGAACGGAAGTTGATTTGGATGCTAGATTAGCCCAAAAAATAATTCTTGAAAATTTGAAAATTTTCTTTTTTGGATCAAGACTCAATTTACGAAAAACACAGAAAACTTGATAGAAAAGGAAAAATAAAGTCTCAACAAGAAATAAAAGGGATATAACATTGATTTTCAAACCTGGTTCTGATATCAACCGATGAGAACCACGAAGTAACAATGGCTACAAAACCCACAAAAAATTGTTAACGGGTCCCAAGAACGCCAACAAGTCAAGGTTTTGGATTTAATCCAAAAATTATGAACCTAGCAACCAATAAAATAGAGTTTATCGACCTCTTGATCACACAATTATTGAATTGCACCCAGATTTGTGAATGCCACAAGATTGTTAATCTTGATAAGTTCGATTTGTTCAATTAAGAACAAGAAAGTGGAAGCAAAAAAAGCCCCTCAATTTAATCTCAATAACCAAAAGTCTCCATACAATGAAAAATATGAAATCCTATTTATACTAACCCTAGAAATCTAGTTAAAAATGGAAAATATTAATTAAACACTGCAAGAATTTTACCTAAACTAGGATTCTAACAAAATAAAGAAATTCACGAAAAATGAAATATTTGCCCCGGATTATAACTATGCGACCGCATGGTTATAGGTGTTGTGATCGCATAGTTTTACCAAAGATGTGCCCTTCAGTTTCTATTGCCTTCATTGCGATCGCAAGGCATTTTATGCTATGTGGTCGCATAGCCCTATATTTGGCCTCCCTGTCCTTTTGCTCGAATGATGGTTTGCTGTGCCATTTTTGGTTCTCGAGCCCTTCATAAACTTGTTAGCTTCAACCTCATGGACCCCGTAACTTGAACATGCATTTGCACCGCTTTGTGTGATTTCATCGATCCTAAATACCCCCGGTCTCGCCCTTAGTTTTTTCTCAACAAACTTTGCACTCTCGATCGATTTTGGTCTATCCCGAATCACATCACCTATAATTGCATACATACATAAATGCATCATGCAAATATTATTATAAGGGAAAATTTTATATCTAAGAGATTAAGTATGATCAATTTCAAAATTAAGAAACAAGTTTAAAATTTCAAAAATTAGATATTAATTAATTTTATTTAAGAAATAATTAATTAAAATATATTTTATTAATTAAATATATTTTTATTTATTTAATACATTAATGTTACAATTCTATACTATATTTTATAAGTCATGACTTAAAATTTTAGGTTACATATTATTTATTAGTCACAAAATGTCCAATTTTATGGGTCACAATCCCAAATAAATGATTTTATTGGTAACAAATTATCCAATTTATTGGCCACAATATCACAAACACCCCTACAACACGTCGTCCCACCCACAACCACCGCCATCACTTCTACGACCACCACCTCAACCAACATCACAACTACCACCACCCAAACACCACCAATAGATCAGATCCAAAATTATCAAAACCACAACCTCACAAGCATTGTCAACATCAATATCAACACAACCACTGCCAAGAACTGCAAACACAACCAACAAAAACCTCCCCTAAAAACTTCAATGCCACCAGATCTAACAGTACAGTAGGTTGCGCAGTAGCGTCAGTGCACCTGATCCCGCAATGCCACTCATCGAACAATACAGTGCAACTAGTCTCGTAATGTATCAAATTTCGTAGTGCCGTACGCAGTGCACTGCGACCGCTGTTGCAACGCCGCTAGTTCACATAGATAGCTATTACAACGACACTTATGTCGCATGTAGTGGTTTTCACGGTTGCGATAGAAAGAACGAGAAAATGTGGGATGCATGGCTTCATCGACGGCGATCCCAATAACGGCTTCTAATGGTGTCATTGACATCGCTCTTCGACGACGGCTTCCAGCGACAACTTCTGGTGGTTGAAAACATGAAATAGATAGACGGGATAAGGTGGGATTGAGTGAGAATAGAGATGATGAAAATGTTTAGAGTTTTGGGTAGGTGGTTAGGTGTGGGTTTGAGATGAATATGTATATTTATTTTTGTAATATAATTAATTAATATTTAAAATAACAATTATAATCTTATTTTGAAAAAAAAAACTAATAAATCTTAATTTTGAATTTGAAAGTTTAAAATTTTGGCCTACTGTAATTTGTTGACTCTGATACCATTTGTTGACTTTTAGATTTAATCACAAGAGGAGATTGATTTCACTTTGAAAATTAATTCAAATAGATTATAGATCTTAGATCTCCTTTGAGGTTATTGTATTCTATTTTTAAATCTTCACTCATAGGGCGATATCATGATTTTAGAAGATCTTTTATTGGCCTTCTACGACCTAGCCAAAGTTTCCTCCCTTAGATCTTCACTTTCGTTCTCTCTTTAGGTGCCTCCTTTTTTAGAAATGTGAGAATGTGAATAACCTTAATGCTAGAGAAATGTACACATAAATGAGATATTTATAATACTTAATTAATTAGGATTTCATAATTGTACAATTCCATTTGAATTTTATTGTAGCAGGTTAATTAAATCTCACACCTAATTTGACCCCATTTGACTGTTAATATGTTGGAACTGACAAAATGAATGTTTTGCCCTTCCAACATGTATAGTCCTCAGAGTTCCATTTTTATAGGGCAAATTTGTTGTGACCAAATCAAATCATAAAGTCCAATGATCTCATCATTGGACTCCTGAACTCATGTTCGAATGCTTATAGAGAATGTCTTGCAGTGAAGATCATCTCATCATAACGATTAACAGACTCCTTCATTTCAAGTATGTGATATCTAAATGTTTCGCCCAATTCACAAGTACCGATATTGATCTTCAAATTAATACTTTACTCATTGACACCTTAAAGAACTTGATCTGGCAATCATAGGTACATTACTCGCTCCGGATTTATGTGATTCGTTCAATGATCAAGTAGAGCCTCATTCCTAACAATCACAAATAAGTTATCTACGAGGTTATATTCAATGTGCACCAATCATATAATTGCTATTATTCCCAAAATTCAGACAAATCCTAATAACAACAATACAATCTTATCAAAATAGAATGTCCAATTTTATTTACCCATCACGAATGGTATATTTTGATTGCATAAAAATTGCGTGTTACTATAATCATACCATCAAGTATACAACTGTGATATCTTGTATGATCATGGAACTTTATATTATTATGGCAGATGGTCAACTCATAACATCGTTTACAAAATACCACTCAAAGGTCATCAAACCAATAGCTTCATCCATTTTGGGTAAAATAAAATGAAATAGAGAATGATAAAAAAAAATTAAAAAAAAAAATAAAAAACTAAAAAGGAAAGGAAAAGGAATATGCCAATTATTTTCTCTACTTTGTGCTCATTAGCCCATATAGACGCCCTACAACAAATCCAGTTGGTAGTACCATATTGGGAGAGTCAAACCATTCTTTATTTTAAAAAATTATGATAAAAAGTCTTTTGAAACCTGTCTTTAAGCATTGACTCTCTTAAACAGAGAGCATTTTATATTTAGAGAATCTCTTGGAGATACTCTTAGACTAAAAAGTAGATGTGATGCTGGTGCAAAAATCGAAAGGTAAATAATAATAAATTTGGAATGAAATGGGCGAAGAAGCAATTAAAGGTAATGATATTCTCTCAAACGTAGCTACCAACCGTTCAAGAGGAATGTCATATGCATTTACAACTAATACTGTAATCGTGTTATGATCCTCCTTTGGTCCAATCTCATTCCAAAGTATGCGACTTGGGAGGATTTGTATCATCAATAACAACAATAAACATTAATTAATTTTGGTACTTAAGTTACTTAATAGTAGGTCTGGGTACGGTCCGATTCGGTTCCGATTCTGAAGAGAACCGAACCGAATCGAAAATTTTCGGGTAGTTAATAAATGGAACTGTCGGATTCAAATATAATTTGGAACCGTTTGGGTTCGGTTTCGTTCGGTTCGGGTCCATACTATAATTAATATTTTTAACATTTATAATAACACTACAGTCTAACATGTTTAATCTTAATTTTTACAAATTAACGTATTCCAATTTAATAACATATAAATAACAAGTTGTCCAATAAAATTAATTTATCAATGTATACAAATAACAAAAACTAGATAGTAAATTAGTAATACTAAAATATCGGTGATCCATATAAATTAGAAGTCATAGACTCATACATATAAAATATTTTAAAATATTGCTAATACATAGTACTTACCAACTATTTGATTTAACCATCAATTGTTTGACTTGTCATACTAGATACTAAGAAACTCTAAAAGAAAAAAGAAAAAATAACAATTAACTAACATAAATAAACTAAAAATTGTTCAACTAATAAGATTTAATAAGAAAAAATATAATATATATTTTATTACATGTCTCAATGCCCTTATAGAACTCAGTGTCTTTAATGCAAACTTTATCTTTGCTAATTTATTTTTAAAAAGTTAAAATAATTTAATTTTTCTCATATATAAAAATTAAATTTTTTTTAAAAAATCGGTTCTTATTCGATTTTTCGGTTCTGGGTCTAGAACCGAGAACCAAACCGAACCCGCCGGTTCTCGATTCAGATATCCATTCGGGTATTTTAGTTACGAAGAACTGCTCGGTTCAATTCGGTTCGGTTCGGATCCGGTTCAGTTTGATTCAGGAGATATGCCCAATCCTACTTAATAGTTTCACTCAAATTTTAGCCCATATTTAGTTTAGATAAAAAAAAAATAATAGACTTTTTTTTTTTTTTTGGTAGATTTTGATAAAAAAAAAAGGGTGAAATATGCAATTGAAAAGTTGTGGATCTAATAAAATGTGTGATCAAAATTTAATGTTGACTTTAACTTAGATTTTAACTTTGACTTTTTCAGCTTCAAATAGGTTTGAACATGGTTTGATTTGGATAAATTTTAACTCAAATCAATCCAACCCAATTGTTGCAATCGAACTGAACTGAATCAAACCAAAACAAAACAATTTGGGTTGGTTTGATTTGATTAGTCAATTTTGGACATTGATCTGATTTTTTTTTAAAAAAAAAATTGTGTACTTCATTTCTTACTTGTCTAGTGTGTATCAATAAAAGATTATAAGGAAATGAACCATAAGAAGATAAGTTACCCATAAATTCCAATTCATTTAAATATTAAAAATAACTTAAAAGACACGACATTGACTCTGATAAGCAATAGCAATGACCCGTCGGTCTAAAATTTTTCAATTGACCTAATTCACAAAATAATATGATGATTCATTTAATTAAATCAAAAAAAGGAAAATTATTGATGGACTTTACTAAAGCAATGAAAAGGCAAGAAGAAAAGCGTTTTATGTAATTATATTAAATTAATTAAATCAAATTGTTGAACATATTTATACTATGAATTATATCGAATTAATTAAATCAAATGAAAACCTGACTCCATCTCTATTTGTGAATCTGTGATGATGTTGAAGTTGAGAAGGCAAGATGAAGATGCCAGAATATTACCTCCTCCTCGTTCGAGACGATGACATTGGTAGAGACGACGATAAGAGACTAATTTCACTTTTTTCTTCTTGCTTTTCTTTTCTTCTCTTCTGAAATGAACTTTGGAGTTTTGGTAAAAGATAGCCAAGGGGATTCGATGATAAAGAGACTATTGGAGAAAGAATTAAAAAGTGTATTTATTATTTTATTCAATCATGCTACTTGTATATTATATTTGACATCAAGTTTGTTATTGTATCATATGTCGACACATGATTTGTCAATTTTTGAATTCAACACACTTTCCCTGCCAACAACATTTTGAATTTGCAAAGAATGTCAAACTTCATGTCATCCATAGAATGTACAATGAGCATTATTTTATTTTATTTTTTAAGTTAAAAACTTAAAAATCAGAATCTTAAAACGGCAAAAAAAAAAAGTATCAACGGGTTGAATAGATTAATTGGTGAGTTGGTTGCTTAAATTGCAATCGACCCAATTCAACTTTTAAATAGTTAAAAATTAATGAATCGGACCGAATCGAATTTTAGGTTCAAATATATCCAAATAGACCCAACTTAGTTCAATTCAATCGATTTGATATGTTTTTCGATTTTTTTATCCACCCTAAACAAGGGCTTAAGAAAAAGTTTTATCTTTATTTGTTCATTCTTCTCAATCTTAATTGGCCGGGCTAAAGCCGCCTTGAATTGGCTGGTACTAAAATATTGTTACAATAAGATAATAATAATCAAATAATAGTAATATTAATAATGGAAAATTGCAACAGGATTCCAAACCTTCTAATTTGTCGCAGGCTATATCCAAACCTTTTTATTTTTGCACCCACTTTCCAAAATCTTTCACTTTGATGGCAGTCAGAGGACAATGAATAGAATCCGTTAGTCAACTTAAAAATTAAAAGTTTGAATCAACTTGACAAATTAAGTGACTGGGTAAAGTGGTAAATTTTCATGTTTTTTTAAAATAAAACAAAAAATAAATGAATGAACTATTCATATTCTCCAACCCCCTCCCCACACGCGTTCCCAAAACCAAAAAACTCAATCATCGCCTACGATCCAGGGCCGGACCTGAGGAGAGGCCCAAGAGGCCCCAGCCTCAGGCCCAGCATATTGGGGGGGCCCAAAAATCAGTTAAAACCTTTTTTTTTTTTTTTAACCCAATCCAATTATCCAAAATTAAAAACGTGAAAACGTCTCCACTCTCCATCCTCTTCCAATCTTCCTCCGTTCTCCAGCGACCAGCGAGCTGCGAGGAAGCGATGACCGTCGACCAGGATGGCAGAATCTGACGCTTGACGCCTCCGGTCCGGCGCTGCAATCTGCTCCAGGTTCTCAGTTCTCACGCTTCGTCTGGCACTCTGGCTCTTTCACCTCCACGGCAGACTCCAGTCGACTAATCTATTTGCGTAAGTAATTTATTTTCTTCCCCAATCCACAAATCGTTGGTATTTACCTGTGAGTGTTGCTGTTGATTTTCAGTTTCTGCGTTTGTGTTTTGTGAATTTGTACTGTAATTTCATATTTCATACTTGCTGTGCGCCTGTGCTGTGGACCTGTGGTTGTGACTTGTGCGCTTGTGCCTGTGGATTGGAGTCTTTGGAGACGTGTTTCTGTGTTTGGGTAAGGAGATTTTGTGCTGTAATTTTCATAGACCATAGTTCATAGTTCATACTTGCTGTCGCTGACTTGCTGTGCTGTGCCTGACTGCCTGTGGTTGTGACTTGTGCGCTTGTGACTGTGGTCTGTGGATTGGAGTCTTTGGAGACGTGTTTCTGTGTTTGGGTATGGAGAATTTCTGAATTTGTACTGTAATTTCATAGACCGTAGTTGATAGTTCATACTTGCTGACTTGTTGTGCACTTGTGCTGTACTGCTGTGGTTGTGACTTGTGCCTGTGGACTGGAGAGAATTTGTATTGTAATTTCATAGTTCATACTTACTGTGCTGGGGTTCTGACTTGTGCGCTTGTGTTTGTGGTCTGTGATGTGGTAATTGGTATGGATAATTAGCCATTAGGATTCAGGGCGGAGGCTGGGTGAGTGAAGAAAGGGTAATCAAATGCTCGAGCCTGCAAGGTGGAAGCAATATTTGGTGCTAAATCTTAGAATCAAAGACAAGCTTATAGTTTTCTTTGAATTTGGACAAATACTTGACTGCAATGTTATATAAAAAATTCTCCTTATCAATTTTCATTACTTCTTAAACTAATTTGAGCCTTTTTACTCTCAAATTTCAGTGTTAATTGTTGAAATTTCTTGAGTCAAATCCCATGGCTCCTAAATATGCGTCGGGAGCTCAAAAAAGGAAGAAGAGAGAAAGAGTAGAGGCATTAATTCGAAGCCAAGCTGGAGATATGGAGAAGTACTTTAATGGAAAGAAAAGAAAAGAGAATGAAGGAACACCAGAAAACAATGGATTTTTTGAGGAACAACAAAATCGGAATGATAACGATAATGATCATGTGGATGAAGGGAAAGAGAATGAGGAAATGAGTGAACCTGTTCATATGGATGAGTCAAAACAGAATGATGAAAATAATGTTCAACATGAGGATTTAAATCAAGAGAATTCATTTTACTTGAATTTTAGTGATCCTGGAAATTGGAAGGACATTCACATTGATCAAAAGATGAAGGATTTTTTAGTTGAAATGGGTCCAAAAAGAGTTGATGACATCATGTTTCCCAGAAATAGTCAAGGTAGACGTTTTGAATCATCACAATACAAACGGTTAATGGCAAATGGGCAGACAACTGATAGAAGATGGTTAGTGTATTCAATTTCTTTGGATAAGATCTTTTGTTTTTGCTGCAAGCTATTTAAGACAGAAAAAATGATGACAAATATTGGTCAGTTGGGTAATGACGGATACAATGATTGGCATAATGTGCATCGGCGTATTACAAATCATGAAGTTTCTAAGGAGCATATATCTTGCATGATTAGTTGGATGGAACTGGAAAATAGGCTTCAAACAAAGCATACAATTGATAAAAGCATACAATTGTCCATCAACAAAGAAAGAGAGCATTGGAAACAAGTGTTAACGAGAATAATAGCTATTGTGAAAAGACTCGCTAAAAATACTTTGGCATTTCGAGGAGATTGTGAGCAACTTTATGTTGAAAATAATGGACTTTTTTTGCAAATGGTAGAAATGGTTGCTGAGTTTGATCCAATAATGGAAGAACATATTCGACGTGCTCAAGCACGCGAAATTCAGTATACATATCTGGGTCCTAAGATTCAAAATGAATTGATACAAATGCTGGCAAGCGAGGTGAGAAGTGCGATTGTCACAAAAGTGCAACATGCAAAATATTTTTCCGTCATACTTGATTGTACTCCAGATGCGAGTAATAAAGAACAAATGTCTCTAGTCATACGATGCGTGGATGATTCGGTAGACTCGCCAATGGTACAAGAATATTGGATTGAATTTTTGAAGGTGGATGATACATCGGGACTTGGACTTTTCACTGAGCTTAAAAATGTGCTAAAGAATCTTGAGCTTGATATTGATATATAAGAGCTCAAGGGTATGACAACGGAGCTAACATGAGCGGGAGACATAGAGGTGTACAAAAAAGGTTACTTGAAATAAATCCTAGAGCTTTCTATACTCCATGTGGTTGCCACAGCCTTAATCTAGCATTATGTGATATGGCAAATTGTTGTTCGAAAGCTATGTCATTTTTTGGAGTGATACAACGAATCTATACATTGTTCTCTTCTTCTCCGAAGCGATGGAAATTGTTTAGAGATAAAGTTCAAGGTCTGACACTTAAGCCATTGTCACAAACACGCTGGGAAAGTCATGTGGAAAGTGTCAAGCCTATAAAAGAACAATCTGTACAAATAAGAGACGCTTTACTTGACTTGGCAAACATTGCTGAAGATCCTAAAACAAAAAGTGAAGCTGAGTCCTTAGCAATATATGAACTTGAAAATTTTGAGTTTTTGCTTGGCATGGTAATTTGGTATAAGTTGTTGCAAGCAATCAATACTGTGAGTAAATTTTTTCAAGCCGAACACATGGATATTAATGAAGCCATCAAGCTTCTACAAGCACTTATTTTGTTTCTCGAAGAGTATAGAGAATCTGGGTTTGCTAATGCTATGGATGAAGCTAAACAAATGGCAAGTGAAATGGGAATTGAAGCTGTATTTCAAGAGCGACGTAGCATTCGAAGAAAGAAACAATTCGATGAAAGTGGTAGTGAAGAGGTAACACATTCGGCTGAAGAATCTTTTCGAGTTGAGTATTTTCTCTTTATAATTGATCAAGCTCGATCATCGCTTCAAACTCGTTTTGAACAATTTACACATTATGAAGAGATGTTTGGATTTTTGTTTAATGTGGATAGATTAAAGAGTATTTCAGTTCAAACTTTGTTGGAATCTTGTATGAATCTTGAGAAGTATTTAAAACATGATGGACATTCAGACATTATAGGTGATAACTTGTTTTCAGAGTTGATCGTGTTGAGGTGCTATTTAACTACTGAAACAAAAAGAGCAATTGATGTGCTACATTATTTGAAGAAAATGAATGGTTGTTTTCCGAATGCTTGCATTGCTTACAAGATTTTTCACCACCATCCCAGTTACAGTTGCATCAGCAGAAAGAAGTTTCTCCAAGTTGAAATTGATCAAGACTTATATCCGATCAACTATGTCACAGCAAAGATTGAATGGTTTAGCCATGTTATCAATTGAAAAAGAAATGGTTGAACAACTCGACTATTGTAGATTGATTGATATTTTTGCCTCGAAAACTGCAAGACGGGTTGTATTTAAGTGATCTTTTCGAACGTTTTCACATTGTTATGTGATTACAATATACATGGTTTAAATATTTCATTTTTTTTTGTTTTATTTTTTATTTAAGTTAACAAATATAAATGAAAAAAATTAATTGTTTTCTATGATTTAGGGGCCCAAAATTTAAAGTTTGTCTCAGGCCCCGGAAAATACAGGTCCGGCCCTGCTACGATCCCACCCATCCACACAGAGCCGCACTAAACTACCACCATTGCTGATATTGAAATCGATAATAATAATCCTCAAGCATGACGGTCTCCAATTTGGTGTAACTGTTGAAAGTATAAACAATGAACTTGTTCTCGATGGAACTAGGATTGGCAACGGTTCGATTCGGGGTCGGTTCAATCAAAATCATCACCGAACCACCAATTTTTTGGTCATACCAAAACTGCACCATCACCACGTAAGTTGGTTAAGTTCGGCTTGGTTCGTATCTCGGTTCGAGCGGTTAACAACCACTAAAATAAGACTAACTTGTACAATAAGATATAGACTAAATTTGGTACTACGCAATTTTATACTTGTACGAAAATTGTTGTACAATGTATGATCCAATATAATAGCGAAGGCACCACTGTTGTTGTTCCCATACGAACAGAGATTGAAGGTCTTCCAGCTGATGTAGAGCGAATTGAAAGGTGTGCTCCATAAAATTCAGGCCTAACTGTAGACAATAACATTCAAAGCAAATTGTGTAAAACAGGAATCCAATATTAGGCATTCTTACCAGATATTTCAATCAAACTTCTCTCACTTATGCCCTTTGCAGATTAATTTGATCAAATATTTAAGCAGACAACAAACCTAGATCATAGAATCAATGTCATTTAAATACCCCATAACCTAATTTTGACCTTAAATAAATAACTACCCACCAAATTCAAGTAGCAAAATTGACTTCAATTTGAATTCAATTTTGCTACTTGAATTTGGTGGGTAGTTATTGAAAGTCATTCTTGGAAGGCAGGATTTATCTGGAAGGCAGGAGTTCTCCTGGAAGGTAATGTGCAATATGTGTTGACTCACTGGATACTTTGATAGATCAGTGGAGGGGACTCTTGGACCCTGACCAGTTTGGGGCACATCTCGCGGTTTACCTAATCTATGTCTTGAGGGGTCAAGGCGTAGACTCCAGGATTAGTCACCGAAGGTGGACACCTGGATATCAAAAAAATAAAATAAAATTGAAAGTCATACTGGATGACGAGCAACGAAAGAAGCTGAGACACAGCAATGGGTGAAGCACGCGGGCCAGTAGCGGAATTGAAAGGCGGTGAGTTGTGTTGTGTGTTGAATCTGCTGAGTGTTGATTCCAAATTTTCAATCTGCATTTTTCATATATGCATAGGGTTACTGCAATCTGCAAGGAGTAGGGTTAGCGGGTTAGTTGGACGGCCAGAATTTTGGAGAAGCCCAATTGCCCAATTAATTTTGGGAAAGAATAATGAATAGCTCAGTTGCCCAATTGATTTTTTTAACGGTTAATCGGTTTGGGATAGGGTGATGGCATAAATACCATACTCGCTTTGCCCCGAACTGGGTCATTAAAATCAAATACCATATCCACTCCATTGCGCAATCGGTTCGATTTTTTCGTCCCATTTGATTCGGTTAACTGCGATTTTCAATTTTGACAGTTTGAATTGTCATTCCTAGATTGAACCCTTTCCGCATAACTAATTGAGAAGAATAATTCTTTCCTTCCATGGAACCCTCTTTGCCCTCCAACTGATTGCTCTAGCCTATTTAGGTGAATCCACATATTGCAGCAGTTATCTCCCCCAATCTTCTCTATGCGTGCTACATTTGGGCTAGAATAATTTTTTGAAGGCCGAATAAGCACGAAATTTGTATCTTCAAATTCATGCCAAGACAAACAATATAAATTCAGTTATTCAAATCACCCATAGATAAACATTTATCACAACACTAATTTGACAAAAAAAAAAAAAAAATTCCACTAAGAGTTAAAGCAAACATAACACAATATTTTGTATACAACACAAAAAATAAACTAAAAGGGCTAATTCTCATAGCCACCACAAATCAACAACCCAACAAATAAAAGAGATATACATCTAGAACTCCTACACATTTGTAATGAGACTAGCCAATACATCAAAAACAAAAATCAATACTTGCATCGTAGCGGCTTCATAACAACACTTCAATTCATGTTGGGAGAAAAGCTTCTGCAATTATTTCAATTTTTTTTTTATTTGAGTGAGATTGTTTGCGTTCTTTGAGATTGGGTATGACGACGGTGGCGGTGGGTGTTGGGGCGTTGTGTAGATGGGTGGCGACAGTAGGTGATGACTGGATTTTCTGATTTTTAGTTTTAGGGATTAGTGGGAAATTTGGAAAAAAAAAATGAGCAATTTATTTATTTTGTTTTTTCATTTAATTATTTTATTATAAAAAATGTAAATTTAACAATTTATCCTTCACTTAATTTGTCAAGTTGAGTCAAACTTTTAATTTTTGGGTTGACTAACAGATTAATGGATAGATTCTATTTCATTGTTGAAAAGTTTGGAACCATGAATGCAAAAATAAAATATTTGAGTATAGTTTACAATAAATTGAAAGGTTTGAGATGTCGTAATTTTCCCTAATAATCCTATACATATAAAAAGAGTGAGGATATTTTATATTGTAGAAACTATCGTAGCCGAGCCGCCGTGTTGTTTTCTTTTCTTCCTCTTTTCTTTTTATTTGTTAGAATTTCCTCCTATTACACGCAACACCCACACTTCACGCAACCACCATCACCATCCCCTCGACATTTCCATTTTCTCCATTTTCACACACCTTCAACCCTCCATTCCATCCATCCCCTCAACAATCCCACCAAGCCCTCGTTATTATTTTCCCCTAAATTAAACCCTCAAATCCTTAAATTTTTCTCAAGCCTCAGCCGCGTGCGTTATCAACAGCGGTGGTGATTTTGCACGCCTTTTTTTTTTTTTTATCTCGATGTGATGCTGAAGTTGAAGTGAGGAATGGGCACAACCGTCGGGATGCTCAACTTCTCGTGATGGCTCTTGGTGGTGGAGCAACTCTTGTATATCATTAGTGGGACTTGCGGCGAGGCTTGGTAGGGGTTTTCTTAGAAATTTTTTCATAATCTATGGGGTTGTCAAATTATCTCTTGCATCAGCTGTAATGATTTGGTGAGTCTCTTACAGTATGAAAAAATGTACTATTTTTATAAATATTTATAGATTCTAATTCCTATACTAATTTTCAAAAATGTTGGCAGCTTGGAAGTGTGGTACTTTGTAGTATTAATTCTTCTTGTTGGATACCTAAAAAATGCAGAAATTGCTGTATGGTGATTTCTTCGATTTCTTAAATCTTTTTTCTTAAAAATAAAAACCAAGTTTAGACATTCTTTAATCTTCCTATAAATGTAGCATAAACATATTAGGGTGGGCAGTTATGCTAGCAATTGGATTGAATGCAGCCATAAGGTTTTAATGGCTTGGGGAATAAGTCAGGGCCACCTATATACGTGCATAGATACATTGTTTGAGGGAAGTAGACTACTTCACCAAATGGGTAGAAGTAGAACCACATAAAAGTTTTAATTGTTTTAAATAACAAAAAAAAAATTATAGGACGTGCCACATGACATTTTGCTAGGGCCAAAACCCCACCTTAAGGGCAGCCCTGTGGCATGCCCCAAGAATGCCTTTTGCAAGTACTGTCTTATTTGGGGGTGAATTGGCTGCTCCAATTTGGCCTAATAAAATTTGACTTTATCCAAGGAGACGTTTAGTTCAAACTCTAGCAGGAAGAGGTCATTTTGAGGAGTTGAGGCTCAGAACCACGAGTTAAAATGATGGAAGTAAAGGAAATGGAGAATTTGTTTAGAAGGTACAATTATGGAGTGGTTGGGCATTTGGTAATCCGGTCTCTAAGTTTTCATCGACTTTTTTTTTTTTTGAGAGAATATTTTACTGTTTCGGTATAATTGAATGTACCTGATATAATAATCAAGGATTTGAGGGAGTTTTAATGTGTCGTTTTATTTTGATCCGTGGAATAACATTGAGTTTTTTGAGATTGGTATGATAGTTTGATAAATTTCTATTGATGATGTTGTTCTATGTTTATTGTTAATTAGCACGCAGTCTCGTTTTTTCCTTGATTAATTGTTCTTCAGTTCTTATTTTGAAGTTAGAATCTACCACAAGGAGGGAAATAAGTAATATAAGGATATCAATTATAACTGGGAATTTGCCACAGGCTATGTAACGAATGGAAGTTGGTGTGCTGACTGGTATTATTATGTATCTTAGATGTATTAATTGAAGGGTGGTCGAGTTCGTTTGATAATTCTCAATAAATTTCTAATGGGATCCTAGGTTTTGCTATAAAGAATACTATTTTACATCTATTTTTGGTACATGTTATCCTGAAATTGAAGACTTGTTTAAAATGCAAATCTTGACAAATATTTCACCAATTATGCACACTTTATATGAACTTGAGAATATTCGGCAGATATCATGAGAGTATTCTACGCTGGCTTGAGGATGTATCATAATAACAAGCTCCCCAAGCACTGTATTTATTGGCTGCTTGTTCAGGTAAAAAAAAGGATGCATTTTTGCTTTTGAACTTGCGAATTTTAACTTATAAATTGAGTTATTGTTTTGGCTATTTGTAGACCAAAACATGACTTTACATAATTATTTGTTGTATGATGCGTTTCTTCTTAATTTATTTGCTTCTACATTATTTTTTGGATTGTGTACTTGCATGCTCATTTATATACTTTTGACCTTTGCAGTTTTTGGGACTCTTGGCTCAATTCCAAATGGCAGCAGAGGAGCTTACTAAGTATCCTCTAAAGTTTTGTAGTTTTTGATGTTGAAATTATGTGCATTTATGGGTCAAATAACCAAAACTGCATCATATGCTTTCAAGAAAATCTTTCACATTGTTGGAGTTAGAAAGTTATCTCCTGGTATTGCTCTTGTTGGTCTAACTCTGTTGCTTGACCTCATGCAGGCAAAGCTTTTTCCTATCTCTTAGATTTGTGATTTTGAGTAATGACGTATTTCGGGTGGAGATACAATTATGACGAATCAAGAACTCCATGCTCCTAATTTTGAGCAAACTCTTCCCTACTAATGTTTTTACATGGCACTGTGAACTAATTTGCTTAAATGCACCATATTCAGGACTCAGGAGTCTGCTCACTCAAGTTCTGGACCCTCCATGGGGATGGGGGATTGTATTTTATTGACACCTGTGAAGCTCACGAGATATTCCCTCAGACAAATGGCAACACAACATGAACTTGAATGGGGATGTGGAGTTAGATTCTACTAAAGATCTTCAAGAACAAGTAACCTATTTTATGATCTTCTCATGCACAAGTAACCTCCATTACTAATTTTTATTCTCTTTTCATGTTATCATCATGCGTTTCTCAATCAAATTCCTGGTGCTTTATGTCACCCTGTTTTCTATTCTTTGCTCTCTCTCTCTCTCTGTCGCTCTTTCTCTCTACCTATCTCTCTGTGATTGACAAAAAATAGTTAAGCAAATAGTATAGGTGGTCTATAGATTGTGAAAGTAAGTGTCACATGATCAAACTTACTCTGGTTTGTTATGTAGTACTGGTGTTTTATGTAATGTACATGATAGTCTGTTATATATTTTATATCGATGTTTAGCTGGTCAAGGAGTGTCAACATGATTCTTCTTCTTTGAGTTAACCAAAACTTTTTTAACTGGTGAATTTATCAACTTTGTTCAGGTTGTTTGCCTGAAGGTTGAGTTGTCCAAGTTTCTAGAATTAGAACTAAATAGAATGATAATAAAAAAAACATAAGACAAATGATCCATCCATGTTAGTTTGAATATCTTATTTGACCTTTCAAAATGTGATCTTCCTGTTATTTAAAAGTTATGTTGTCTGATATAAGAAGCTTTGTTGGAAATGCCACGTATGTAAAATATTGATGTGACACTTGTTGGCATGAAATTTTAATCACTCTTTCTTCATTTTCTCTTGCACCCAACATGTTCACCAATGCTCGGAGACAAGAAGAGCGCACAGAGAAATATGGAACTCCTTGGGTGAAATATCTTCAGGTAAAACCATGCCATTGCACTCTAATTACATAAATGTTTGTCCATTTACTTCTAACATACTTTGCACAATTTATATATCTGTTCAATGGAATATCTTCTTTTGTTTTTTAGGAATTGGTCTCTCAATTTTAATATGCATCTAATGAAGGTATGTATTATCAAACCTCATTCAAGTAATTTTTTTTTTTTATCATTTTTCGAATTGTTCTGCTTTAATTTTTCTTTTCTTTTTTGGTTCAGAGAAAAGGAGAACATGGATCTCTCAGTTTAGTAGTTTAGAAAGTTGTGTACTAGGTTCAACTTGATTAATTATGGACATGGTGCTGCAAACCCTTGATTTACTACCATCCTTTCAATTTTTAAGAATTCCACTGCAAGAGTTTGGTGGTCCACAGCGATTGCTTTATGGCATGTATTAGGGTCCAGTGTGTATCAACACAACTTTCAATAATTTGAAATACGTAACAAATTCACTTAGATGCTAACTTAATTTAATTG
Organism: Osmanthus fragrans; assembly: GCA_019395295.1. Classification (NCBI taxonomy): domain Eukaryota; kingdom Viridiplantae; phylum Streptophyta; class Magnoliopsida; order Lamiales; family Oleaceae; genus Osmanthus; species Osmanthus fragrans. The sequence continues at coordinate 22,707,437 of CM033341.1, read as the reverse complement.
CAAAGCACGAGTTATGTGAAAAATATCTCTATTATTTGATATTTGAATTCCCGATTGTATTAATAACACATCTCAATAAATTAGATTGCCTGGGATTGACCATGAAAATTTGTCATTGATCTGGAAGATTTACTGTAACGGGAATAGAATCCAAGTGGAAATGTTAGTTCACTCTCATGATTCGGCACTACTATGTATAACTCAGAAAATCACATGGCACATTTTTTTGCCGAACACAGTCAAATATGATATTGTAGTCTTTCATGTGATCACTTGCTCCTTTTCATTTTTTTTCTCTTTTTCCTAGGAGCAACAAGGACAAAGCTCTTGTGGGTTTCATGTCCAATGATAATATATTAAAGTAACCAGTGAACCTCTTAGTTTGTGCATTCATTGCTTTACTTTCTGTTTTCCACTATAATGGTAGTCAAAAAGGTAATCAGCTCATGTACAGTGGCTAAAGTATAATTTTCTCTTTTTTACTATTATACAATTTTTGAATATAAATGCTGATTAATTCTTGTTCATGCAGAATCGAAAGAGAAGATTGTTGCTAATTTATCAAATTTTGCTTACGATCTTTTCAATTACACCTTTTTACACCAAGTTTAAATATTCATCTGGGTATTTAAGTTTCTTTATCATGATTTATTTCTTGTTCTGGGCCTCATTTAATGGTTTTTTGATCTTTAACAATAAATGTTTTGGAACTTTTTCTCGACCTCATAACAAAGCCCAAAAAGAGGCTTGTAGCATTTGGAATTGGGGGAATCTGCAATTCCTATGTTGGTAATAACATCATTAAATCTTTGGTACTATGGTATTAATACGTAGTTCGAGTCGTCGCTTTTAACTGCCAGTGAAAACAATTTTTAACCGCTCATTGTCCCGTGTTGACCAAAGGGGGAGAGAAGTTCAGGTAGAGCAAATCCATTGCTTGCCATTTCTTTCAGAGATGTATCCTTTCCTTACTTTATTTAAGTAGGCTACAAAAGTTTGGAAGTTTTAATGCCTGTCCTTCGACGAGCCCTTTGCAAAAGCTTCTATTGCACCTTTAGAAAGGGAATCAGCATTCCTACACCGATGGAATGATCAATCATGTCTCCATCCAAATTCCATTGCTAACCCACGCCAGATAAACTACCCACCTGCATACCAATTTCCAAATTTCTTTTCGGTTTAATTAAAATTTCTGATTGTTAACAAATTGAGGAAAAAGATTATGAAAAAAAGTTGTGTAATTTTTAGATCTAAGTATATTGATCAGTCAATTATACATTAAGTGATCCTTACCAATCTAATTAGTCTAATTAATTGACTGAAAAATATCGCTTTTGTGAGATTGAAATTCCATATTTTTTTAATGAATTATGTGACCTTTTCCCCCCAAAAAAAAAAGCCAGAGGAGGATATATACGTTTAAATCTATTTCTCGGGCTTTATTCATTTTAGTTAATTTTAATGGTTTATTTATGTCTGGTGATTACAAATTGGAACAACAAGCGAGTTTCTTCTTTAACATGAGATATTTTGAGGAAATGGTGGAAAACGGGGGATGGGAAGAAGTTATAAAGTACTTATTTGGTTCACTAAGATTGATGATAACATATATTTAATTAAAATTTTCTTCAAGATCCAAAAGCAAAAGTACCTTGAAGCCCTAGATAGGTGATATGTTTGTATTATAAATTAATGTCATTGAGTGTCTTCGTCAGCTCTGTATTAATATTAATATTCTTGTGGATTAATATAAATTGAAATCCATTTAATTGTGTTTCTAAATAGTAGGAAAGATCTTCCTAAAGTTGTCGATATTCGGTGAAGGACTTGAAAGTATTTTTAACTTTTAATAAAGACATTTTTAAAGAAATTACAAAGCTTCTAACATTTGAAGACTTTCAGTAATGAAAGGAACTATCCCATTCGTTATTATTATCTTCGTCATTTATGGGAGTTTGCATTTCTGCATTTTCAAGGAGTTCCTAATGTAAATGCACTGACATGAAGGTGCTTCGTATGATTTTGAACCTCTATCTGGCTTCTTCTGTTCAAAGGTAAAACTTTATGTTGTTCTATCAATTTGTTTGTATATGTATATTATAAATTTATATTAGATTGTTTTGAAGTTTTAGGGGGCGTTCTCTTTGTGTTTCAGTTTTGTGTTTTGAGTTTTGAATTCGTTTTGTATTTTGGGTGTCCATTTTGAGATTGTTGAAAATTCGTTCTTTTTATCGATTTGAAAAAAATATTTCTCCAAGCGTGTTTTTTGAGTTTTGACAGATTTGTGAAGAAAACAGCCAAAACGTAAAAAAAATTATTGTTTTCTATTTTCTTCACAAAATTTTCACCCGTTTTCAAAAACTCGTTTTCGAAAATGGGAAAGAGAACGTGTTTTCAATGTTTTGAAAAATCGAAAACAGAAAACGGCCCAAAAACAGCAAAGAGAACGCCCCCTTAGCTTTTGATTTCTTGAAATGACTCAAAAAGGTTGTTTTCTTTTATGTTTTGGGTTATAGAGGGATGTAGTGAAAAAAATGATGATGGTAAGGGAATCAAGACAAATTCAGCTAAACTTTTTGTCAGATAGAAAATATACAGACAAATGATGATGGTAAGGGAATCAAGACAAATTCAGCTAAACTTTTTGTCAGATAGAAAATATACAGACAATCATGTATATATCTATCTGACATTCACAAATTGTTTATCTCAATATATGATTTATGAACTTTTTTCCAGGTTGTAAATTCAATTCCATGTAGCTTAGTTTGTTATGTTTTATTTTCTGAAAGTGTACAACTGTTGATGCAAAGATATTTTAGGGATCTTTTTTCCTTCTTCAATTTTATATACAATAAGTCAAATGCCAAAATTTAGATAATAAAACAACTAAAGTATAGGAAGGATTTGGAAATTCTATCCTAAAAATTATTGGCTGCACTATACATAGATGTACTCACGAGCATAACCTTTATTCTTTCACGCAACATTAGAAATTAGGGCCGTGGACACTGATTATGCCTGTGGATACAAAATTATGCCTTCTAACGAGTATCATTCCTCTTGCTATTTCTAGTTGGTTATTGAAAACTAATTGCAATGTGTAGTGAATTTTCAACTTCAGAATGTCTCCTTTCTATTTTCAACTTTATTTATTCATATTTTTTTTTTCTATTTGACTTTTTTCACTTAATAATCCTCTTCATATGCTACAGTGAACCACGTTTGCAAGATTTTATTTATTGCTTTAGGCCTTCGACCATTGATAGGTATATGACATCTCTTTCTGGTCCTTCAAACTGTTTTTGCTTGTCCTCCCTTCTGTTTGAAGTTTGACCGCACCTTCTTTTTTGTACAGGGCATTCCAGTTACTCTATCTGTTGTGATTTAAGTGTTGTATGGATCTGCCGATGGGGTCGGATAATCCCCATTTGGTTCGGGTTTTTCTTCTTGATGTATTATGCCTCCCTCATTTTAGAAACATTTGAGAAAGTCTAGAGAAAAAGAACATGTTTAGAATGACGTTCAATATGCTGATTTGAAAAGGAACTGGCGAATAGAAGAATAGAAAATAGAGTTGTCACTTCAAATATCTTTAGGTTCTTGGCTTGTTATATCTTCCCTTTGAAGGTCAAAATTAAAAAAATCCAATATTCTTGAGTCGGATTATAGACGAACTGGTCTGGTGCTCGATGACTTCATCCACATCAGCTTGTGATTTGGATTTATGTCAATTCCTAAGGTCGTTTGGATACAGTCGTTAAATATTCAGCATGATAATTAAATTCTAATTAACTATTGTATTTCCTACTTTCAGCAAACCTAATTCAGCCTATAAACTAAAGGAGATGACTGGCAACAAAATATTTGTAGTTGATTATGAAAATGAATCTGGAACTTCTGATAATCTTACATATGTGCGCATTGTGCAAGTATAAAACATAGATTGTGCAGAATAGATGGAAATCAAATTACTCTTTTTCTAACTTTTATTGTTTGGATTTCAAGGAAGTTGCGAATGATATAAGCAAGATTTCCTTTTATACGGAAGAAAAAGTTTCTCCTAAGAAGCCAACCACTTTCCCGAGGTTGCAATATGTTCGTTTAGTTTTTTGCATTTTCCCTTGGTTTGAAATTCTTCTTTAGTTTGAGTAATCTCAATTTGATTTTTATATTCCGAAATATAATCTTTGTTGAAATCAAAACTATTTATTTGCCTGTAAATCTCAGCCATTTGTCATATGGTTATGTTTCAAGCACAACTATTTGCTTATATCATAAAAAAACAGAGAGAATTTTGTATTGCACAGTTGATTTTCATCGTCCGAAGAAGACAAAGCCAACAATCTGGCTAGGAAGATTTTAGATCTCTAATTCTGGTACCAGGTTCAGTTTAGTTACTATTTTTTCTTTTGTTGATGTATTCTTATTTTATTGTTGACATACGAGTTTTGAGGCTTTAATTTTGACGGACAATTCCAAACTCCAAGACCATTTCAATACTTTACATTTACCCTTGTACCCCCTTTAACTTCCACTATGGTGCCACTTTTACTAACCCCATCTACGTACTCCCGCATGGAAGGTGGCATGTGGACGACCCGCTAATGCCGAGGAAATGAGACAGGGCTGAACTGTGGACAATTCCACGAAAATGATCTGTTTGTTGCAGTCCAAATTAGAAAGCTTGAAACAGTTGAAGCAAAGGCCAATGACAACCTAAATTTGTTGACAGTGAAAAGCGTTCATGGGAAACTTTCTGCACTGCATTTTGCTGCTACAACTCGGCAGAACGAGGTGCGTTTTCTGTGATTTATGATTAATTGTCTTTTCTCATTTTTGACTTAATTATGTCTGTACATTTGGATCGAATTTTCTTTGTTCTCTATTTTCGTAGGTTATTTGTGTGCTTTTAGATCGGTCTAGTAATCCAAATATCTTCAATTGCCACAAACAGGTGTTTATTGTTTGATTCTTGTTTTAAGGGAAGCTCATCCTGTTATTTTTATGTAATTTTGAGCTTGAGAAGCATATTTCTTTCTTAGATTTTTTTTGTTTTAATTTCAAATTCAAAATAACTTATAAGCCATAGAAAAGCTAAAAAAAATGTTTAGATTTTTGTCAGATTATGTTTTCCAAATGTTGTAGGTGTCTTCTCAATCTGGGACAGCTTGGGGACTCAGGTACTCTCATTCTTGCTTCCCTGTATGCTTTAGACTTATCCAATAAAGCCAAACAAGTAAACAAAAAAAGAAAACCCACTTTTTTATATCTTGTTCTAAGAACCTTGAATTTTTTATTTTTTAGATTACCAAATTCTTGTGTTGGATCGACCAAATATTCTTGAATTTTTATCCACTTAATTGATTTCTAACTTTTTATGGTTAGAATACCAGATTCTTATGTTAGACTTTATAGAGTCTAATTGTAGTTGAATCTCCCTTCAACTGCGAATCTGGCCTAATATTCCCTTCAACTGTTAAATCTCCTTTTAACTGTGAATGATGAGTTTAGAACACTGGTCATCTGCAAATTAGGTTGTAAATGGAGGATTTGGGCTTCGTAGGATAAGAAGAAAAGTTGCATGCAAATAAAGTCTAAGAATTCAGAGCATATATCACAAGGAACGGAACAAATAGGCACAATACTGTGAAGTATATAGTAGAGAGGTATTTAGATATTTTCAAATTTAACCTTAATTGGAAGTCTAAACTGACTAGGAAAGTTGTAGAGTGCATACATATCTCAGTTGCTATGAGAATATCAATCCTATTGAGAAGATCAAATTTATTGAGAAGAAAAAGAAATATTTTAATCTAATTAATCCCCACAAATCACTCTGTTCTTTTTATTTTTAACTATCCCCACACTTTCCCACCTGAATCTCCCATCAGGTACTACATAAATTTGTCCCATTATTTTGTTTTAATTCATTATATTTGTATTTAGTTTTTGGGATGAACTTCAACTCTTGATGGGTTGGTGGTTGCTAATATGATGGGATTCTTCTGTAAAAAGATTTTTATGAGTTGTAAAGATTAAAGATCTAAATTAGCTCAAGCTAATCGTTATGTTAGGAGGTTCAACACATTATCATTTTTCATTCTCATTCTTTTACTAATTTTCAATCACATTTTTTAATAAAACAATATTTTCAATCACATCAATAACTTTTCCTTCTTTTTCAACCGCATATTCACCATCCATCACATCAACAAAATACATTTTTTCCTCAAAAATGCACATCAAACACACCCTAAATGTTTTTAGGACATTTGATGATTTCTATGTTACGTTTCTGCATCTTTTGTTAATTGGTTTGGAGTTGGCATTTAATTGAAGAGGGTTAATTGAACTTTTAGTGTGATTTATACGGATAACTTTCATTTGATACACATCGCTTTTATGGTTTTTTTTCCCTTTCTCTATTAGTTTTTACTAGAGTTTCAACCACTTTATGCTTTTTTTTCCTTTCTGAATGTTTTTTCTCCTTATTTATCTTTTGCCGTCTTGCATATTTTGGGATGATTTCTTATGATGATTAGTAAACTAAAGTTGGTGATAAGCTTGATCATTGCTCACTAAAAGAAATTGATCAATTAGCCATCAAATGGCTGACTACTTTTGTTCGTATTTTTGTATCTCTTGTCGTGAGAGATGTTAAAATTACATTACTATTTGTATTTATTGGTGAATGCGTAAATGAGCTTTTGTTAAGAAGAACCTTTTTGTAATAGGTAGAGCAAACAATTTTCTCAATAAATACTGTTGGTGATTTTCTATTACTAAAACATTCTTATATGATGATGCGGATGCCATATAGGTTGTAAATTCTACATGGTTCTCTGGTTATATGATAATGATAAAATGATATGTATTTTGTTCCAATTGGTATTCTATGTTGCACATGCCTGTAGATATTTCACATCAGAATAGATGATTTCAATTTTCTAATTTCTTAATTTAGATTTTGAAGCATTTATCAAAATACCAATGTCTCTGAGATCAAGAAAGCTTCTTGTGAATATTGAATTCTCCGCATTTTTTAATTATAGTTTATTTCTTTCTTTCAGATGTTGAATGTCGGTTATTTATTTATTTCTTTGTATAGTCATTCAGATAAAAATCCTGATTCGAAGTTGAAGAGGTAGTTTGTGAAAATAGCAAATGCTCATGAGGTAAGGGGACAAATAAAGTGTTGAATTATTTGACAATTATGTTTTATAGGTTGTATATCTTAGATTCTTAATGAGAAATCTTATGAAAATTTCTGTACCAAGTAATGCAAGAACACTCAATCATGTAGCATAATCGATGTAAGTATTGACAAATTGAAGGCACGGCGAACTTAATAAGATAGAAAAAGTTCGTTGTAGTCTCGCACCAATCATACTAATTACCCTCATTCTGAATACTATATGGTTATTGTGTTGTCATATGCAAAAATATTGTTTTATGGAAGACTGATTATTGTTTCTTGTGCAGATCCTTCCAACAATATATTCTGGAAAAGAGTTTGGGCCAGTCACCAATTATGCATATTCTTCTATATTACAAGAGGGTTCCCGACGATGGTTCTCCATCAGGGAAGCCAGATGATATAAACGGTCACTATGCTTTTGCTATTGTTGAGAATTTAACCCCTCATTGTAAGTGTACTTGAAATACTTAATGGAGTACATTTGATAGTGCCTTAAAATGATAATTCTGGTTGTTGCTTTTGTAGGAGTTCCTATACAACATACTTATTAAACACCTTTCTTGTATAGTTTGTGCACTCTGCTGAGCATATCGAGGGGCCTGTGACGTTGTTTCTTACATTCACTTTTCCAGGATGGAAATGCTTACATTATAATGCTAACTTTAGATTATATTTTGTTGTTTGCATTTAGATTACATTACCTTCAGTTAACTGTGCTATTACGATTACCTCTCCAATTTAGTAAACTAACTTTCTTAAGGTAAATTGTAAGTCTTATTGTGCAAGAGGGGAATGACCTGCCATCACTATAGAAAAGCAAAATATGCCATCCAAATGTTTGTTTGCAACTCGTTTTTATTAGTACATCTCCAATCTACTTTAAGAAACATCTAATATAATAGTCTATAGTATATGTTAAAGAAATATATGCTATAAAAATCCAGACGGCTAAATTGATTTATTCAGAGGTGGATAGTTGAGAATCCATTCGAGTAAACATTGATTTATGATGTAATTGACTAGAATTAAATACATTTAACACACTAACATTATCTTCAAAATAACACAGTCTGTGCAATAACATGGGCGATTGATTTAAACGGTGTCGTTTTTATACCGTGTGGTTTGAGTTTTTTTTTTAATAGTGGTGTTATTTAATTTTTATTTTGCTATATATTACTTAGGAAAAAAAACTAGACAAACGATTTTTTTACTGTGTGGTTTGAGTTTTTTTAATAGCAGTGTTATTTAATTTTTGTTTTGCTATATATTACTTCGAAAAAAAAAACAAGATAAACGATTTTTTTATCCAGTGTGGTCTGAGTTTTTTTATAGCATTGTTATTTAATTTTTATTTTGATCTATACACTCCAAAAAATAACTAGATATTTTTGTAAAAAAATAAACATAAAAGAATGTGAGTGTTATAAAAAAAAAAAAAAAAAAATCGCACTGTGTCGCACTGTGCAAGGCAGTAATTTTTTTTTTTTTTTTTTTTTTTTTTTACATATAATAAGGAAATTGAAGCCTCATTTTCAACACATGGGGTCCATGGTTTGGATCATTAAGTTGAATTAATTATCTTGTATTAAGAGGAGATTAATGATGGTAGTCGTTTGGAGGATGGCAATCCTATTCCATTGGTGATGGTGGGTGATGATTGTATATAAATGTCTTTGATCTAGGATGTAATAATAGATGGTGATTTTAGCTTTGTGATTATTATTTCATATAGGCTTGCATAATTTGAATTATTAGATAATCTGTCATTTTTTATTTAATTATTTTGGCGTTGGATTAAGAGAGATCTGTCAAGACAAAATGGAAATTTTTCTGAAGAGATCTTTTTATCGCTTGAAGTTGATGCAAATGATATAATTTTTTCATGGTGTAAATTTTGCGATGAATTCAGGAAAGATGGGGCGCTCAAGCAGAACTATCTATGTGCACAATATTCCTGGGGATGTTCGTGATAGTAAAGTTGAAGATTTTTTGTTTACAAGGTTTGGTTGGGTATTTGTTGGATTTTCAATTGTATCGAAAATTTTTGTGCACTCGTGGTTCATAAATTTGATGTTTTACTGAATGTACATGAATATTGCAACTTGTTGTAGTTTTTGGGATTTCATTTATATGCAAAAGTTTTCAGCACTTCTGCCATTAAGTTAAATTAAATTCTATGCATTATTTTATTTTCATGTGTAAATTAGGATGATTTCTAGCGAAAAGTAATGTAATTTGCATTTATATGTTCATTGTGGGACTAGCCATGTTTTAGGTATTCCATTCTTTCAATTTGGAGTTTGAGTTTATTGAAATTGTTTAGAAATGACATGCTAATGCAAATATTATGTATTGGTAATTCTACTGCAGTATGGGCCTATTGTTGAAATCGATTTAAAAATTCCTCCATGGATTTGCTTTTGTAGAAGTGAGCTTGCCCCCTTAAAACTTGAGGTAGTTAAAAATTAAATGCTAGCTTAGTCACAGTAATAGAATTAATTAGTTTGCAGAGAATTCCTTTAGCTGTACATAATGCAAGGTATTCTGGAATGGTTGATTTCTGTGGTTGTCTTGATTTTATTTTCTAATCAAGCTTTCCCAATGCCCTCACATTTCAGTTAGAAGATTATCGAAATGCTGATGATGCCATTCGTAGCCGAGATGGATATGATTTTGATGGTCATCGATTGAGGGTTAGCTACAAATTAGTATTTTGTTTAATTAATAATTTAATTGTTCATTCTCTTGCATCTTACTATATTTGTGTATGTAATTGTAGGTTGAACTTGCACACGGAGGGAGAGATCGTTGTAGTAGTTACAGTAGTGGAGGTAGTTTTAGTGTAATTGGTGCTGTCATGATTGCTTATCTAATTACCTTGTCAAATTAACTAATGTGAACAAATCTTTAAAAAACTTAATCGTTGAAATTTAGTACTAAAAATCTCTTCTTCTTTTTTGAACGCACTTCGAGCAAGTTGCAGCAAATTTAAGCAGAAAGACACCGTGATAAAAGATGTCTTTCGTGTAGAGAAGTACTAATAATAGACTCACTCTCTTTCGTTGGTTGTTATTTTCTAATGATGAGTTGATATTTATTAAAATATCTTTTTATGTCATCAAGATTTAAAATAGTGGCAACGAACAAGAATGAGACTTGTACAACAAGAGAAAAAAATGAGAAGAAAGGAGAGAGAACACAGAAAAATTGGAGGGAGAAAATATGAGTTTATTTAATAATTAAGAATATCAATTACAATGTATAAGCTCCTTCATGTATGATTTAACCTCAACTAATTTAAGTAGGAAATAACCAATAAAATACTAGAGAATCTTTAAAATAATTATTTTAAAAAAATTGTTGCATATAATACTCCTGTTTAATCCCCATTTTAAAATTGTTTTCAGTCATACATTATTCGAATAAAATGATTTTAAATGACTTTCTGTCTTTTTTCCCCCTCCTCGATGCTGGTCTTTGGTGAAAATCACTTTGATTTCAGGCTGCTAGGAATTGTTGATTATACAAGCTATGAAAATATAAATGTTTTCAATACTAATACAAATAATTTTTTATATATATTACGTTATTACATACTCAATTAAATCATGTCACGTGTATTGCACGTACGTTTACTAGTAATAATAATAATGATGATAATGTTGTTAGGCGGTGTCTCAAAATATATGAACGAAAAGAAATTAACCAGAGCATATACGTGTCCAAAGATAACTTGAGAGAGACGAAATCCTGTAGTTCCGATTTGATCAGAACACCAAAATTCGAGTGTATATTCGAATGGCGACGGCGGCAATAGAAACTCCGCAGGCGGATGAGGTGAAGAACCACCACCAGCAAAGCGCGTCGGGCGGCGGAGAAGGGCTTCGGCAGTACTATCAGCAACGCATACAAGATCTGCAGCTCCTAGTCCGCCAGAAAGACCACGATCTTCAGCGTCTTGAAGCTCAGCGCAACGACCTCAATGCCCGAGGTTTTTACTTCCTCATTTGAACTGTACATAGTATCATAATTATGGCCTTTTTCTTAAACCCCATAATGTAGAATTGACGCGTTCATTTCGTGAATATCGGTTGATTTAAGCTAGTATGGTTCATTGATGATATTTTAGTTTATTATTATTATTATTATTTTGGGGGACGGGTTTCTTATTAACCGGGAGGTGGTCATTTCGTACATTTTATTATCATTTCGTCAGTACTGGCCCCTAGAGTAGGGATTTTTCTTTATGATATAGCTAAATTTAGCTGAGGTTACGTCAATGAAGTGTTTTAATAGTTTAAAATGGACAGGCAAGATATTTTTTCTTACTTGGAACAAATGGGCAAGCAAGTATATATATTTTTACATTTATTAGATATATATGGGTTTTAAGAATTGGATGTTATCTCAAACCAAATTCTGTAAAATTGAACTTATGTCTTCTGTACATAGTTCTTGGAATTCTGATTCAGATTTTTTTACTTGCAATTTTGAGGACCGCTGGGCTCTATTTAATTGCTAATTTTTTTTTTTTTTTTTATCTAATGATGTAATTTGTGCTGTACATTTCCGTGGCTAGATTAGGCATTATGTATTTTCTTTATACATATTGGTAAATAGGAAAGCAGTTGCTTTTTCCTTGCACCTTAGTCACTGGTAGGGTCAAGGATGTGGAATCAATTTAAGATTACCAAGACGAAGATGGTTTGAGTTTAAGAACCTTGGTTTTTTTTTTTTTTTTTTTTAATCTAACATGTGTACTGGATTTGTTTTGGGACAACTCCTTTACGGACAGTGAGATCACTGAAGGAGGAACTGCAGCTTCTTCAGGAGCCTGGATCATATGTTGGAGAAGTTGTCAAAGTTATGGGAAAATCAAAGGTCCTGGTCAAGGTCAGTGATAATTTTTGCTGTTAAGCTGAGTGCTTGTTCTTTTTAATGATTGGGGAATAAATGATATTGAATGGTGGCGACGTTTTTCTTTTTCTGTCTTTGATCCCCATTTCACCCCTCCCCCATTTTCGTGGTATTAACATATAGGTCTATCTATTGTGAAGTCTTTGAATTACTTCCCTTTGTTAGGCTGTGTCAGCTTGTAATCTTTGTCCCTAATCTATTATGGCACGCACTATGTTGGGATTTTGCATTAGTTTTTCCTTTCTTTTCTGAGAGTAGACTGACAATTATAAGTGAAATTTTGTGCTTTCTTCTGCTTAGGTCCATCCTGAAGGAAAATATGTTGTTGATATTGACAAGAACATTGACATTACTAAGATTGCACCCTCGATGAGGGTTGCTTTACGCAATGATAGCTATGTGCTCCACTTAATCTTGCCTAGTAAAGTCGATCCATTGGTGAACCTCATGAAAGTTGAAAAAGTTCCAGACTCTACTTATGACATGATTGGTGGTCTTGATCAGCAAATTAAAGAGATAAAGGAGGTGCGTATCTTTAATTTTTTATTGGTTGCTTTGATTTAATATTTCCTATATTTAGGCGTATTCAAAAGTAAAAAGATTTTCCCATCCATGCTCTTTTGGCATCTGCAATCTCGACTTGTTCTTTTCTCTTCTTTTTTCTTTTAAAAATAGAAATAATTAAATAGATTTCTCATTCATAATCTCTTTGTATTACATATTTTCATGGTCCAAGTGTTATATCTTTTACTGTTCAGTGAAATAAACTTTCCGAGTGCTAATTTTCTAGCCGTTTCAGTGTATTTTTAACATATTTTTGAAGTTCACTTTGGATGCTTCATTATATTTTTACAGCTTTCCAAAGTCCAACTGGAGAGAATAGCATTAGCACAAGATAATTATTTGCATAATTACATTCTTCATCTTCCTTATCTGCAACCCTGATTGGAATGCTGTAATTGAACCTTCTGTTCTCTATCCTCTTTATCTCATCTACTTGAGTGAAGTCTATCCCCTGTATTTCTTCATTTTTCCAATTCGCACAAGTGTATTCTTTTCAGTTAAATTGACACAGACAATCAAGATGGTTCCCATGGATTACTTTAGTCAATACTCAATATAATCACTAATCAATCTTTTTTTATTTTTTTATTTTTTATGAAGCAGTAAATCTTATTTACCTTTACTGCCTTTGTGCCTCAGTTTTGTTTTCTTAACTAAGATTCTATTCTTTAAAACAGAAGGCTGGCCAACCCATAGGTAGTGGAAATGAGGATGCCAGCTTGCTAAGATGAATTAGTAGCAATATTAGAATTGATAGAACAATAAATGAAAAATATAAGTCAACAATGGAGGTGTCAATCAAATATATATTAAGGGAATTATTTTTGTGGTATGTTTTTGACTTGCATAGACTTAAAGAAGTTTCTTCCATAAGAGGGATGAGATTATAGGAAAATACTAAAATGATCAGGTGTGGTTGCTAATGATTTGATTTCTTTGAATTTTTTCGGTGGATGTATCAATGAATGAAGTGTTCAAAAAGAATTCATGCTGTTGATTCCAAATTAATAAAACTTGCCCTTTTTTTGTTGTCACAAATCTAAGGAAGAATATATTAAAGTTTTTTCTGTTCAGGTCAAGTTATGGAAATCTTTAGGTTGAAACTGTATATGATAACATAAAGTGCTCTGAAATATCACCATAAAAAGGCATCTAATGTATAGTGTATACTAAAAAGTTCTTGTAAATAAATACGTTTTCGAGTAAAAGTAACCGTGACACCAACACTTATCTTCCTTTTTTACGTGATTTCTTTATTGTTGATGTGCATCTTCTTCTTGGCGTGGTAGTTGTGACCTATAAGTTTCTTTGTGTTTATTCCTAGTATTTCAAGCTGTCTTTTCAGTGGATGTAGGGAATTTTGCAATTGCTAGTTTTTAAAGTTTTGCCATAATTTAGTGCCTTCATTTATTATCACTTGATGTGTGCTAAAGTTATCATTTCTAATTAGTCCCCTACTCTCATATTTTTTTACAGGTGATTGAACTTCCAATAAAACATCCTGAATTGTTTGAGAGTCTTGGAATTGCCCAACCCAAGGTAAATATCATCAATAATCAGGTAAAAATCATTTCATTATATTTTGGAAGCCTTATCTAATGGCTTCATTTCTTTGAATTGTTGAAGGGAGTCTTGCTCTACGGGCCTCCAGGCACAGGTAAAACACTGCTTGCAAGGGCTGTGGCTCACCACACTGACTGCACTTTCATTCGAGTTTCGGGCTCTGAATTAGTCCAGAAGTACATTGGAGAAGGCTCAAGGATGGTTAGAGAACTTTTTGTAATGGCCAGGTTAGTTCTTTTTGCCTCAAGCTTTGTTTATGTATGATTTGTTCCAAATGCATGCTCCTTTTTCCTTTCAGTTTTTTTTTTTTTTTTGCCCAACGGTATTGTTTATCTGTTGACAGAGAGCATGCTCCATCAATCATCTTCATGGATGAAATTGATAGTATAGGATCTACTCGCATGGAGTCTGGAAGTGGCAACGGGGATAGTGAGGTTCAGAGAACTATGCTGGAGCTTCTCAATCAGCTGGATGGATTTGAAGCATCTAACAAGATAAAAGTATGTTTCTTTCCAACTTCATATATAGCCTTTTACTTCTTTTTGACTTGCTCTGAGTTTTAAATTGGTTATGTTTGTTCAGAAAATGCAAAAGGAGATAATCTTCTATGTATAACTGGTATGTACAGGTGTTGATGGCAACCAATAGAATTGACATTCTGGACCAAGCTCTTCTTAGGCCTGGAAGAATAGATAGGAAAATTGAGTTCCCAAATCCCAATGAAGAGGTACGCATGACATGCCACTTAATAAATCTTGTGTATATTACCTGCCTTAAATTTTTGTAATATATTATACTAGTGAATATGACCAAACAGAAATCAGGGCAACGTCAACTTTTTTCTGGTTAATTTTCATCTCAGTAATATAATTTGGCTCTGATATAGTGATTTTACCCATTTGATCTTTGTGTCTAATTGTGCACAATCAATTACAGTCTCGGTTTGACATCTTGAAGATACACTCAAGGAAAATGAATTTGACAAGAGGGATTGATCTGAAGAAGATTGCTGAGAAAATGAATGGTGCATCTGGTGCAGAACTTAAGGTGTGTGGGGATTTTTAGTTACATTGACCAATCATTAATTTCTTGAAATTATGGATTTGCTACTACCAACTTGGATAAGCATGTTCACGTTGACTTGCAACTTCATATGTCAATGATTGACCCTTTTGCTGTTAAAGTTGCAAATTCTCTTTGAAGAAATTTTTGTGTCTGGATGTTTAGTTGCACATCCTCTTATTTGTTGCTGAGCACTGTGGACTGTAGAGTGTAGAGGTGATATTTCTACAATATATTTCCTACGTCTTGATGATACTAGGGATTGGAATATTTATGTTTATGTGGGGATCTTATTGATTATTGACCCAAGTATAATGAGAACCTTTCTTCAATTGCATCAAGACAAATCAATTATAATGAATCTGAGCTCATGCAAGTTAATTAACCGTGCTTTAGCTACTTATACTAGTATCCGTCTTAATTGAAATTTGTATGCATTAGTTATTTCATTGAACAAAATTTGGGAAATTCATTTTTAAATATGTAATGTACTTTGTGCGTGATCCAATTCAGTCATTTCAATTGGATGATAACGAGAGTGGACAGTAGAAATCTTCCTTTGAAAATGCCATCTTGATAATAAAATTGAGTTACTGTCTTTATAGATGCTTGATGGGAAAATGGAGCAAGTCTATTTTTTGTACGAAGATTTGATCTTATAAGTGCTGATATTTGTGATCCTACAAAACTTGTTTCTTATGATCTTACGATTCTTATCTACCTAGAAAAAGCTCAAATTTAAGCATGTCGACTCATGGCTTAATTTAATTGTTTAGAATTCTGTTATATACTGGGTGCCATTGCAGTCAGATGTAGTGGAATTGAAATATTGAAGTTTTGTCCTGTTTTTCTTCCTCGTTTGTATTTGGAAACTTTTCGCCTGAAAGATGGCTTAAATTTGTGAATCGTTTACTACAGGCTGTTTGCACAGAAGCAGGGATGTTTGCTTTGAGGGAGAGGAGGGTTCATGTGACTCAGGAGGACTTCGAAATGGCTGTTGCTAAGGTCATGAAGAAGGAAACAGACAAGAACATGTCTTTGAGGAAGCTTTGGAAGTAATAGAATATATTTCCATTTGGCAATGAATCCAAACACTAACTGTGCTCCTGAACTTGTACTGTTTGTTTTTCTTTGTTCATAACTAGAATTTCTAAAAGTTTACCTTGTTTTGGATGGTAATATTATTATTATTTATATTGCCGCATTTGGAACTCAATGCATGATTATTATGGCTACATGTGGTGTCAAAGTGCCCCATTCTTCACTTCTGGCCGACTATGCTCTGCTGATGGTGTTTGTTTTTTTTTTTTTTTTTTTTGTAGTATAGAAAATAAAGGGAAAATTTCATATCAAGCCCATGTTTGGGACCAATTAAAATTTAGATTTTAATTAAAATCAAAATCAACAATTAATTTTAACAACATATTTTATAAGTTCCACAAGTTTTTAATTACACATTTCATCCGTTTTTAACAAAATATATTAAAAATATGATTTTAATTCCTACTAAATAAGGGTACGTAAAGCCCATTTTAAAATTGACGTTTGAAAAATTAAATTTTTAATTAGATTTTAATAAAAGTCGACAATTGAAAAATTAAGGTTTTATGTAGTTAAAATTAATTGTTGATTTTAACTTAAATTAAATCTAATTTTTAATACCTAACAAACAATGATGATGAGTTAAAAGAGTATTTCACATGTGATGGTGTAGTGGAATAGTGCTCGACTTTCACATGGAACGAAACTTGTTTCTAACATATTTTTGTATAAAAGCCATTTGGTTTTAATTTTTAATTTTTTATGATTGAATCCCTCAAGGGTTCGAATTGGAACCGAATCACTGTTTTTGGATAGACATGATGGGATCGGAACGAGTTTATAAAGAGCTTTTGCTTTGAACTTTTTAGAAACAGTCAAAGATTACCATTTCCATTGTCATTTTCTTAAGAATTAAACTACTTGTACAGAATTATTCATTACCATCTGGATGACTTTTGAATAGTTCTGTACAAATAGCATGGTTGTTTTCTTAAGGACATCATTTGTCATATTCATGGACATGGGGTAGTTAATTTGGAATACCTTAATTTTGCCATATTTGTGGTTTGAAATCTCCAGACCCTTACTTCTTCCGACTCATAATTAACTACTTTTTATATATAAAAACCACCGCATATGTTCACATTTTATATAGCAAAAAATAAAATAAAATAAAATAAAAATGAGACGTCACTCATAACATCAAAAGTTTTGTTCTCTCTCGCTCTCTACTCTAATAATCCTCTTTCATTTTAGTAAAATAAAGTAGGATAGGACAAAAATCCCGAACTGAACCAATCGAATTGGATCTGATTCGAATCGAATCGAATTGAGTGGTTCTTCTTAAATTATATACCCGAATGGGTATCTAAATCGAGAACCGAAAAATCGAATAAAAATTGAATTTCCCTAAATTTTTTAATTTATTTATTTTAAATAAGTCAAATTATTTTATTTTTTCTAAATAAATTTATTCACTAGTTAATTTAGCTCAAACCTAAAAAGATGATTTTTATATTTTTAATTATCACTCCAAATCCAACTTAATCAAATTGATCTAAATTTTACCCAAATATATTATTTTATTATAGTGACGTTTCTACCATTCTAGATAAATTGAATTGAAATTCGACAGCGCATCTCATAATTATTTTGAGCTCACTATCTTCGTATTCCTTTTATTTTAACAATCAAATCTATGAAAAACTCAACAAAGAGAGATACATAGATTGGACTATGTTATTTTATAATAGTGAAGATTGAATATGTCATTAGTCGAATTAATGTAATTTTGTAAATATTAAAAAATTTAATTGTAGTACGAAACTCGGGAATCGAATAGCACTGAACCGAATTGAATTGAATTGAATTGAATTGAATGGAACTGAACCTGAATGTTTCTATAATTAAATTTGGACCCGACGGTTCTACTTATTAAATACTCGAAATTTTGGATTCAGTTCAATTCTCTTTAGAAACGAGTCGAACTGAAGCGGACCATATCCATCCTTAAAATAAAGTCAATATTCTCGTGTAAATTTATTTATGTCGCAACGTCTTTAACCCAACTCATTACTGCTATAACGGTGAACAATCCACCCCTTAATAGTGTTTTCCCGTGTCGATGTCGTGTCGTTTTTCATTTCTGTTTTTGTGCAACATAGGTGGCGAAACCAAGATGCGCATATGGTGGAGAGAGGCCAGTGACCCTATTGACCCCCACCTCTGCCAATGCCTTCAAGTATGTAAAATCATTTGTTTTTAGTATCCTCTCGAATTATTATTACCTATCTTATTCGAGGAATACATATTTTCTTGGCAATTTTCAATCTTCCAAAATATTTCATATATTTTGGGGCCAACGAATGGGGCATAAACTATGAATCTTTTGTTATTTGTCTTGGGGGTACTTTTAAGTTTGACTTAGTCAAACTATTCAATTTTTATTTTGACTTTTGAACAAATGAATATTTCCACAATGAACTCTTGAATGGTTAAAGACAAATATGCCCTTAAATGAACAATACAATTGCAAAATATTGTTTTGTTTAAAAGATATTACTATTCTTTAGTTAACAAATAAAATCAAACATTCTCCACATAAAATTTCAAAACTAGCTAATTGTTCTTATCTGTTTATTTCAATACAGATAAAATATATCTCATATGCTTCAATATCAAAATCAAAATCTCATAAATCAAACGAATCGGTAAGTATATTTACGTATGTTTAAAGTTTTTGTTATATTAGTATATGTTTGTAATCGATAAATCATATTTTGAAACAAATTAAGATATAGGAAAAAAATTTATAGATCCATATAATTTTTTAAGCATGAACAAGAAAAAAATTTATCTACATGTTGAAATTATAAGCCAGTAAACAGCCCGAAAAAAATTATCGAACAGTAAATTTTGTGAAGATGTTAAACAGTCGGCGTTCCCCAGCCTAGTCGGCTATTTTCGACTGTTTAATTTTTTAAAATAAATGCTACCGTAATTCTGACAATTTTCCTAATAATTAAAAATTCTGTTTTTGTCATACAGATATGGTTGTAATCCCGATTTGTTATTTTGGTGATTTCGAATTGGATGAAAATGATCGATGGATATGGAGATGAACGCGTGATATACGTGATGATATTCCAATTTACGTAACAGAGAGTACATCATACTCTGAAATGTACCATGATTTACAAAACAAGTTGAATGCCAATCCCTCTTGGTATGATATGAAACTATGATTTCTATTCAACTCCCATTCATCCATTCCGATTCCTTCTATGAATGTTAAATCTGATGCTAAAATGAATTATCTATTCGAATTGAATAAATTGAGATTTGGATGAACTGAATAACAATGCCAATGATTTTTGGGACACAGTGGAGATAGCTCGTGAGGATGATATAGTCATTCCCGACACAACTGTTCCTTATATTGATCTCGCTGTTACGCACAGAATTTCATCTGTAGTTCGAGACAACGAGTGTGAAAATGAATTTACAAATGATGATTTGATTGTTTTATCCCGTCAGAGGATTGGGAGTGCAGGGCCTGCATGTCGATAAACTATTTGAAACATCACCACGACAAGTAATTCAATTCAACCCCAACTAAAAGTTCATGTATTATATAAATATCCATATATGGACATGGGCAACTATTGTTATCCTTCTTTTTGACGAAGTTCTAGACCATCACCACGTGGCAGCTAGTTGGCAAGACAACTTGACACACACTCCACATCATCCTCCTACATGGCTGAGATAAGGCCACATGTAAAGTAATCGAGGTGATGGATGACTTTCGTCAAGTTACCATGTAGAGGTCAACCCTCTATGACATAGGCGAGGTACAATGCATGCTACATGGAAGGAGGTTGCGGCAACTAGCCTCCTTATTGACAAAAAGGTATCTCTCACATTATCTGTTCTTAGAGATCTTCTGCCCTAGATCCTTACAATGATTGATTGATGTAACATTTCTGCAGTAGGTGTGATGAGATCCCAGTTGGGGGAATCGCATAGAACTGGCAGAATGATTTCGAAAACGACGGGAAAACCCAAACTCAGGTCGTAGATTATAGGATCTTGACTCGAAGATTATTGAACCAAACAACCAAACAAGAACGAAATTTGAAATACCTCTTGATTACAAAATCAACGAACATCGATTTGCGAACGCTACAAAGGGTGCCTAATCCTTTGATAAGTTCTAGATTTAAACACCATAAATATATCAAAATGTCTGATAAGTTCGAAAGTTCATTGAAAAATCAAAGAGAGAAAAGTCTCAATTTAATTCATATCAAAAGTCTTGTTCATACAATGAGAATAAAAGTCTTATTTATACTAAACTTAGGAAATATGAAAATAACGAAATTTAAGAATCCTAAAATATAAAAAGTTTTCAAAAACAAGAATTTTAGACAAAATAAAAGACTTCATCAAAAAGGAAAGTTTCTTCTAATTATGGTCTGTTCCAGATCATATCAAGGTTCTTAAAGATCAAATCATCAATCTATGATTCATAGGTCAAATCTAGGCACTAGGATGACTACTTTTCGGAAACATCAAAGGCCATTCAGCCTAAGGTAGATGAATTGACACCTAGAGAAGACACATCAACCATCAGGATGAGACCACATGTCTTTCTATGCAACGGCAGTATTTCACCTCTTCCACTATAAAAGCTAATACTTAATGCCATTAGAAGTTAATGCAACTTTATACACGTGCCGTTGATGCCATTAAAAGCTAATCTCGGTCCAACCCTTCTTACTTAGTGGCTCACGTCTTTAGCACGCCTCACATCCAATATACTAATATCCTTAACTGATTTGATCGTCGAAGTACTCGTGGTTATCTCGCCCATCATCGGAAGAAGGCCACTTGCAACTTATAGTTTGTCTAAGTGTCCAGAAGTTTAGTGCAACGTAAGAGGAGTCTGGATATGTTGATTACATCATTTCTATAAAAATTGAGGTCAACAACATTCCTGAATTTTGAAGCAAGTCTTCAATTTATTCTAAATTATGTGGCGACAACAAATTCACCTACACCTAACAACATAAATGAAACTAAAACACTAGTTTCTTGACTCAATAATGCTAAAAAATTCAAACTTGAGTTGCCAAAAAGCACTAAAAGCCCATGTATCCAAGGGCGGATCTAGGTGCTAGCTGGATCCACTGAGAAGATTTTTTTTTTTTTTTTTGTTATAAAAGATTTATATTATATATATGATATTTTATTTTATTTTATTTATAATCATCATTGATAGCTCAGTTGGTTGACGCTTTCTCTATTAAACCACAGGTCCTGAGTTTAAAACCTTCCAATGACAATATTTTATGTAATTTTTTAAAACAATTTTTATAAAAAACAAGTGCAAAATGGATTCGAACCTGTGACCTTAGCTAAAAAAATATTAATAGCTTTACCATCATGGAAAACATTGATTTGTGACACTAAATGAAAGAAAATAATATATCTTTATTTTATCGATTTTAATGCAAATAGAAATATTTTAATCGGTAATTTGTCCCTCTTTATTTTTTTTTTCTCTAATCAATTTATTTGAGAGTTTTGTGAATTAATGACGAATGAATTTGTAAAAAAATTGGCTTTAGTGTCATAAGGAGTCTTTCAACAAAACTTATTTAATTAATAGAAAGTTCCACTTTTCTTTCACAAAAAATCGATTGCGAAAAAGTGAATTCACACAAGCACATAAATTGATATAAACACATAAATAATTTCAAATTTGTTAATATAATAATGCTTGCTTAATTAATTTTAATTGTAAATTGAATATTGACATTTTTTTTAATATATATTGCATATTTGATTGAAAAATAAATTAGAACATTTTATAGATTATAGAACGATTTTTTCATTCGAAATGAAAGTTGGTACCTAATTCTAGTTCTAGTAGTGTATTTAGTTCTTCTAATTCTAATCCGTACGATTTTTTGAATATTATTTAATTAAATATTAATAAACAACACCACCATCACGGACGTTGACAGTAAACAACAATGTTCACAATCCATCCTATCTGAACTCAAGCCCTAGATTCGCCACTATGTATCCATAAAAAAGAAAATCCCCAAGAAAAGTCAGAAAAAAACTTAAAAGTTACAATTCACGTGTAGATAGTTATTGTGATATTTAAGACCATAGGTATATATGCCCAAAGGTTCCGCATAGAAATGTCAAAAAATCAAAAATTCAATTCATGTGCACATTGTTAGGTGAGAACCATTCAACAAAAGTAGATAGAAAAAGTTGTGACGAACTCCACTAAGAGCATAACACGTGTTGCAGCAAAATGTATAAGTATATAGTCTAAGATATTTTTCTAATCACGGAATCTCAGCCCCACTCAAGACAAGGCACCTCGGAAAGAAAAGGTGTTACGCTATTTTGCCATCCTCACATTAATATGACCTATCAATATATACACGATACGTGATTTAACAACTGAGAGATGAAAAGTCGATTATATTCTCTCGAGAAATACGATGTTAGATCCTATGACTTGTGAAAGTTTTAAAGAATACAAAAATCTATGGTATGAAAAATCATCTAGATGTATAGTTGAACATGGAAATAAGAATATGATTTTGCTATAACATTGATAGCATTACGTTTGACACGTAGAAGTGTCCATAATGCGTAGCATGCGGTGCTCACCGCACTCACATTACATTATGGATACTAATGTACATAGGTGTACACATAGACAAATCCATAAAAATATTATTGGATAAATCTTCGGCATGCCTCTAAGAACATAAATAAGTTAGGATTAAAAGAAAAATTGATTAGGAACGAGAGCAAGGGAATACTAATCTGGTAACAAATTAAGGTTATAGCAAGCTATCTTAAATGTAAAAATAGATTACAAGCATTAAGACAAACTTTTATAACATTGAGTGCATAACATTTGAAGGAATCCATGATAACTAATGGTGTAAACATTTTAAAATTTAGTAACCAAATATTAACATTTTAAAGATCATGAGCCATTTGAGACCATGCCTATAACTTAGGGACGAACCCATCGTTCAATCACTTAAAATTTTGTAATTTTTTTCTATAAGTAAAATTTACGTGAAAAATTATCAGCAACATCTCATGTAAATTACATTGTTTTTTCCATTTTTTTTCCTAACACCACATGTGCCTAGTCATACCCTTTGATCTTCAACAAATACATCGTACTATTTTCAACTAAAACATAAAGGGTATATTTTGTTCAAATTGAGTTTTGAATTTGCTTACATGATGGCTACTCCAACTTGTTAATTTACGTCATGAATGACAGAATTATGAGTTGAGATCTACCGTTCAAAATTTTTTATTCGCCCAATGAATGATTGACACATAATTTTAAATTAACATATTCAACTTTTCTCTTACCGTCACTTGTGCTTAAAATTAGGTGACATTTTAATATAAAATGATGTGTCAATTATTCATGGGTGGACAAGTAATTTTGAAAAGCAAATCTTAAAGAGTTATGCTACATGTATAAAGTTGATTTACAAAGTTGGTTGACAAAATAACATTTACACCAATAATTTCAAAAACAGATTTTTAAATCATTTGAAATCAATGGCTTGAATTTTGCCAACACACTTGGTAACCCAACTTTTGTAATCTAACTTTGTACAAATAACTTTTTCCAATCTTAAATTCCAAAATTACATATGCTGCAAAATAATCTGGACTCGGCTTTTTTTTTTTTGGTCTTGATTGGTGGCACTTAGCCAGTTATAGATTTCACAGAGTACATGGTTTCTACTAGGGTGGACAAAATGTCCAAACTAAATCAGACCCAATTCAGAACCAAACCAAATCGAGCGTTCGGTTCGGTTCTATGAAAAAAAAAATGAATGATTTTGATTCTTCGTATCGAGAATATTTTGTTCTGGTTTAGGTTTAGCTCTAGTTCCAGAACCGAGAACCAAACTTAATTTATAATTTTATTTATATATGAATCTAATTTTGCATCAATTGAAGTCAGTCCAATAGCCATTATTTTTGTACAGCCAAATGAATCCCATTAAGAGTATTACTTCAAATTCAGACGCTCAAATCAATAGTCCCAAACAGCAAACGCTGCCCTTTGCATATCCCTAAAAGTCTCAAATGAAGCAACTTCTCTGGCTGAAGCTTCGACTTCGCAAATACTAGTTTATCATTCATCCTTCAAACCATTAAGGATAGTACCTTTATGCATTCTTCTTTATATAATTTACTAGACATTCTTCTTTTTCTAATAAACAAAAATATATTAATGGATTGGTTTGAATTTGTTCCATATCGGTTTGAATTTGACAACATAATATATTTGAATTACAGACTTACAATATATTGATTTCTAATAGCAATAAACAATGCTCTAATTAGTTTGAATTTGTTCCATATAAGCATATACTGTATTTACAATACTGTAATCCACCAATAGTAATAAATAACGTTGCAGGAATCAATGGAGGAAAGGTCTCGAATCTATATTCTTATTTGCAGAATCTATATTTTTATTTTTTTTTATAAATGTTAGAGAATAAATAACCCTGCATGCATAGTTGGTGCCTTAGCTTACGTTACACCTCGTCTGATATCCACATATTACAGTATTAGAAGAACTTGGTGCCCTAGTTAATAGTTGATATTATTAACTTTTGACAAAGAAGCATTTGTTTATATTTTGTTTGTTAATTTAAACTTTTGAAAATTTTTGATGACCGATAATTTGAACTTGCTAAGCCCATGTTTGTTATCCATTTTCACCAAATTTTAATGAGTTTTGGGACCGCTGGGGACAGGGGCGGACCTAACCAAGGTCGCCTGCACTGAACTTTGGGCTGCCCATTAAAAAAAATTTAGATTGGGCCAATTAATTAGCCCAATTTTACAAACTCAGCCCCAGCCAATACATTACCCAACTCACAACCTACCTGTTCATTTCACATTTCAGAGACCAAACGAGAGACTAGAGAGAGACGACGGATGAGTGAGAGTGACAACCGGCGACCGCAGACGGTAGGGTGTTTAAGCTTGACAAGAACTTTTTGTTATCTTCATACCGCCCGGCGCCGCAGTTGAGTAGCACTGTTGCAGTCAGTCCGCAAGTCAGTCCGCAGCGGCGCAGGAAGGTCCTTTGGCGGCTCGTCGTTCGACACTGCTACTTCAGGTCCGGCTCCGGCAGCTGAGCTCCGGCTCTTCCTTCAGTCGGTACACTTCTAACTACCAGTCTACGCTTGATTTTATAGCCATCATTTTTGCTTTTAATTTGCAGCTTTGCCTGTTTGCTGTTTATGAATTAGGATTTAGCCTCTGATTATTTTAAAATTTTAGTTTATGTTTCTGAATTCTGAGTTTCTCCCATTTATTTTGTGTATAATGTCTTGGAAAATTTTGAATTTGGATTTTAGGGGATTAAACTAAATTTACCCGACTGTTTTTCATCCATAGTGTGGACTTTGGAGAAGTGTAGTCAATTAGATTTGGGTATTTGGGTTGGTGTGTTCTGTGTTGTGTCATTTTAGGTTTGTGCAGTAAATTGGGTAAGAGAATTGGGTTTGTGGCTAATTGTTGTGACTTAAGAAAATAATCATGGAAAGATTTTATAAAAGAAAATCTCTTGAGGATGTGGTCGAGGAGAATCAGGAGATGTTAAATAAAGATGATTTTGATGTTGCACAACTTCCAACAGATCCTGGATTGAAGACTCCAATTTTGGATTACAATGCTAACATTCGAGATCGAGTGCGAAGAGCATATATGCAAAAAGGTCCTTGTCAGCCTCATAACCATGAATTTAAGAAAAGAAAATTTGGAGAAAAAGATTTTAGACGATTCAATCCTTCTTGTTTTAATGAGTTTGGTAGTTGGTTGGAGTATAGTGTGGCAAAAAAGGCAGCTTTTTGTTTGTATTGTTATCTTTTCAAAACAAGTAGTGAAAATCAAGGTGGAGGCAACTCATTTGTTGGTGAAAGATTCACGTATTGGAAAGATAAAAAGAGACTTGCTTCTCATGTTGGAAAGCACGATAGTTCGCATAATCAAGCTCGCATTAAATGTGAAGACTTGATGAATCAAGAGCAACATATTCAATTGATTTTCTTCAAGTAGTCCAAACAAATGCGACATGAATATATTGTTCGTCTTATTGCATCAATTGATTGTGTTCGAGTTTTGTTGTGACAAGGGCATTCATTTTGAGGTCATGATAAATATAAGAATTCTGTCAATCCAGGTGACTTCCTAGTTCAATTACAATTTCTGGCCTCTCATAATCATGAGATTAATGCTGTGACATTGGGAAATGCTCCTCAAAATTGCAAATTAACATCCCCTAAGGTACAAAAGGATATAGTAAGTGCTTGTGCTGTTGAAAAATAGATGTGACTATAAAAGATATTGGTGATTCATTATTTTTTATTTTAGTTGATGAATCTCGTGACGTGTCAACAAAGGAGCAAATGTCAGTTGTGTTACGTTATGTGAAAAATGGACTTGTAAATGAACGTTTCATAGGTATTGAACATGTGTCCAGTACCACTACTACCTCGCTATTGACAAGATATTTTCTAGATATAACTTGAGCATTTCTAATTTGAGGGGACAGGGTTATAATGGGGCAAGTAATATGCGAGGTCAGTTTAATGGTCTTAAAGCACTCATTTTAAATGAGAACCCTTATGCCTTTTATGTCCATTGTTTTTCTCATCAATTGCAACTAGCTCTTGTAGGTGTGGTAAAGAAGAATAGACCGATTACTAATTTCTTTCGTATGGTTGCTAATGTGGTAAATGTTGTTGGAGGATCTTCTAAACGTTCCGACCTTGTTCAAGAGAAAAATCAGACTTCATTATTGAGGCATTGGAGAATGGTGATATTTTAAGTGGACGGGACTTTAATCAAGAAACCACCCTTCAGCATGCAAGTGATACGTATCGGGGATCCCATCATAAATATTTGGTCAGTTTGCTCAACATGTTTACGGCTGTTATTGATGTACTTGAAGTAATTGTTGAAGATGAATCTAGCACTTGTGATAAAAAAAGTGATGCATTCAATTTATTGGAGTCAATACAATCGTTTGATTTTGTATTTAATCTACATTTAATGCGAGGTGTGTTGGGATTTCAAATGATTTGTCATAGGCATTGCAAAGGAAAGATCAAGACATTGTCAATGCAATGGACATGGTAAAGTTTGCAAAAATAGACTCCAACTTATGAGAGATGATGGATGAGATTCTTTCTTGCAACATGTTGTTTCTTTTTGTGAGAATCATTATATTAATGTTCCAAGTTTGGATGCTACGTTTATGCGATATGCACATGGTGGTCGCCCTCATCGTAATTCTCCACAAATAACCAACTTGCATCACTTTCGTGTAGATGTATTCTATGCTATTATCGATATGCAATTTCAAGAGCTGAATGATCGTTTCTCGGAGGTAAATACTGAGTTGCTTCGTTGTGTATCTTGTTTGTGTCCACAAAATTCATTCTCTGCTTTTGACAAAATAAAGTTGATTCAACTTGCCGAGTTTTATCCACAAGATTTTTCTACAGTAGATCTCTTTACACTGGAAGATCAACTTGATAATTACATTTTCGATATTATCTCTAACAAAGAGTTTGAAGAATTGAATGACCTCAGCGCTCTTGCACAGAAGTTAGTTTTGACAAATAAGAATAGAGCATACCCATTGGTTTACAAGCTTTTGACTTTGGCATTAATTCTTCCGGTTGTTATGGCTACAGTGGAGAGAGTATTTTCTGCCATGAACATTGTGAATGATAGACTACGCAGTCAGATTGGAGATGAGTGGATGAGTGATAGTCTCGTTGTTTATGTAGAGAAAGACATATTCTTAAAGATTGATAATGAATTGATTTTACAAAGATATCAAAGTATGAAAACTCGTAAAGAGCAGTTGAAAGGTATTTCATTTTTAATATAATGTTTGTGTATTGTGTTATAATATATTATTTTTTTGTACATTTTTCTGATATCGCCATGCACTGAAATAATTTTCTGGGTCTGCCCCTGGTTGGGGACTCAATCAACTGTAATATTTTACTCTTCTTCTCATAGGTGGGTCCCACTTTGCTGGCATTAAACGGTCCAAAAATCCATTTTTCTTCATTCTATAGGAAACAAACAAGGGCTAAATATTTTATGCTTATATATTTTATTTAAGTATATATTAACTAACTTATGAATATGACGTAAATCTGAAAATTTAAGTAATAGAACTAGAACCAAGCCAAACCAAACCAAACCAAAATCGAATGGATCGGTTCGATTCGGTTCCATATCTTAGAAAAAACCAAGTGGTTCTATTATAAAAAAAAAAAAAAACCATTAATTTATGGTTCGGTTCGGTTCGGTTCTCTTGGAACTAGAACCAAATGGAACCATGTCCACCCCTAGTTTCCACTGAATCCTTCAAGTCTTGACGCGGATGTTTTTAAGAAATTTTGCCAAAATGATCACTAGAATCAACCGCTAATATATTAAAGAGTCGCGAAGCAAGAAAGCACAATAAGCTGGAAATTTTTTAGCAAACTTTTCCTGGTATCTTCCTTCCCCTAGGGAGTGACAATTATCCGGTAAATTTTCCACAAGATTTTCTTCTTTTAAGAACCATTGAATTCATTATGTTCCATTAGTCTTGGTTTGAGTTGACTGTTGTTCTTGGCTATCAGCATAGAATGGAAGCTCCATTCCGAGGAATTGCGAATGATTTTCAAGGCAGAATATCTTGTTATAAGCAAGATTGGATGACCGGAATTTATTCTGGAATTGGGTATATAATCTCTTCCATTGAAACTGTTTTTAGTAAAAGGAGCAAAGAAACTTGTAAATTTAATAAACTCACGTTTCATATGTACCAGGATATTGGCTCCAACTACATATATCTTTTTTGCCTCTGCTCTTCCTGTGATTGCATTTGGAGAGCAAATAAGCAGAGATACTGGTACTGTTTTTAACTTCCAATTCCATCATTTAGTTTTTGAGGTGTTACAACCACAATGGCAGAGCGCACTCTTAATACCGGCGCATGAGGAGAGGATATCAAACCAATCCTTAGCAATGTGGGACGCATATTAGAGTCATTACAATCCGCCCCTCTTTTAGAACTATGTGCAAATATTCTTACCTAGTTGACTTCACGGAAGCAGTTTTCTACTCAAAGTAGCCCTCACTGTTTACCCCGTGGCATAGAGCGTATTTTCAAAAGTACGCTCTCATATGGATTGTTCCTTTCAATTGGTTAAAACCAGTTTATAAGGGAGGGTGCCAAATTGATTATAGACATTATAGATGAAGTTTTTTCGACAGGCTTCTGTCTATAAGAATTACAAGTTTTTTTACTGTTTTATTGAATTGTAGATGGGAGCTTGAGCACTGTAGAAACCTTGGCATCAACTGCAATTTGTGGTATCATACACTCGATATTTGGTGGCCAACCTCTGCTGATATTAGGAGTTGCAGAACCAACCATCATAATGTACTCTTATCTCTACAAATTTGCCAAAGGAAGAGAAGAATTGGGACAAAATCTCTACTTGGCTTGGGCTGGATGGTATTATGAATTTTCTTTTGATATGCTAATTTTTGCTTCGGAAGATTTTATAATCTTGATATTACAACGATCTTTTCTTTTTTAAACCCTCTTATTTTTGTTGCAGGGTTTGTGTGTGGACAGCTTTATTCTTGTTTCTTCTTGCAGTATCCAATGCTTGTAAAATCTTAAATAGATTTACAAGAATTGCTGGGGAAACTTTTGGCATGCTGATTTCTGTTCTATTCATTCAAGAGGCAATTAAGGTACTTTAACACGTAATCCCGAGATAGCCAGATTTTGAAGCTCTCATGGGATGATTTTTAACATCTCTTTCGGTCTTTGATTCGTTTGATAGGGAATTGTTAGTGAGTTTGAAATCCCGAAATCTGAGGACTCCAATTCGGAGAAGTACCAGTTCCAATGGCTTTATACAAATGGTTTACTTGGAGTTATCTTTTCATTTGGCCTTCTCTACACCTCCTTAAAAGGCAGAAGAGCCAGATCGTGGTGGTATGGCACAGGTTTGCAGTGTTAACCTGTTGTTGATTCATTTAGAGCTGAATAAAATCTGGAATCTGAAATGTCACAACCATTTCTGAAACAGGTTGGCTTAGAAGCTTCATTGCAGACTATGGGGTGCCTCTAATGGTCTTAGTGTGGACAGCAATATCATTTGGCATATCGAAAAATGTACCATCCGGAATTCCTAGAAGGCTTTTTAGTCCCCTTCCATGGCAATCTGTATCTGTATACCATTGGACTGTAATCAAGGTACACAAAATAGTAAACAAATGCAAATGATAATGCTCCTTGAACTAAGCGCTGTTGACAGGGATGGGGGTGACAAAGTGGAGTGGCAGCACCTAACTAAGCGCTTTTTTTTTTTTTTTTAAACTGTCCAATCATGAATTGACACGAGTTCTCCCTGTTTTGGAATCTGTCATTGAGCTTGTCACAAGTCGCGGATCCAAAGTTTTGAGTGAATAATAAAATATTAAAAATTAAGTATAGTAATTATTTTTCTAAAACTGAACATATATAATTTTTTTATATATGTTAATGGTATTCACCAAATGACACAGTGGTCAGAATTTTTATGATTCAAAGGAAGAGCAGAGGTTCGAATTCTTGCAATTACATTAAAGCCATTAAAATAGAATATATATTATTCTATTACATTTAGTGTCAAAATTCAACAAGTGTCATGATAGTCAAGCTTTTAAATATTTTAAAGAGGGGTCAAAGGTTCGAATCCCTTCCCTATTGCATTAGTTTTGGTAAAAATTGTTGAACTGGAAAATTGCACAATAAATTGGCTTGGAAAAGATTCAATCCCTGGACCTCCAATTTGTGTGTGAAAGCTTTAATCTACTGAGCTACAAGAGATGTACGAAAGTAAAATGAATTACCAAAATATATAATCTAAAACTTTTATGTACTGTTAACAAAAAAAAAAAAAAAAAATAATTGTTCCCGGCAGATCCAGCACGCACGACCACCAATGCTCGCCGGGTGCTGGATCCACTACAGTTTGTCGCTATAGCAAGTTTGAATGCAAATATCCTATTCATAAAGTGCACGTTACGTTTGTAATACTCAATAAGAATGTCCATTACAATGGATGAGATTATAGTTTCTTTTTCTTCCTTACTACAGTCCATTAATCTATAATACACCTTTCTAAATGAGCCAATACTGTTTGAGTAATTATATTTTGAGTTATGGTAAAATATTCACTTTCTCATGCTGAATGTGCAGGATATGGGGAAGGTTCCTCCAATCTATATCTTTGCAGCCATCGTCCCGGCTATAATGGTAGCTGGACTCTATTTTTTTGATCATAGTGTTGCATCGCAATTGGCGCAACAAAAGGAATTCAATATTAAGAACCCCTCTGCCTATCATTATGACATCTTATTGCTGGGATTTATGGTATACCATAGTTATTTTTTCTCACTGATTACTTTTATTTCAATTTAAACTCATCAAGTCTCATAAGTACTTGCATTGGTATGATGTTCT
Source organism: Osmanthus fragrans (assembly GCA_019395295.1). Taxonomy (NCBI): domain Eukaryota; kingdom Viridiplantae; phylum Streptophyta; class Magnoliopsida; order Lamiales; family Oleaceae; genus Osmanthus; species Osmanthus fragrans. The sequence goes on along the minus strand of CM033341.1, from coordinate 22,675,461 downwards.
CAGACTTTGTTTTGCGGTTTGATTGGATTGCCACCTTCAAATGGAGTCTTGCCACAATCTCCAATGCACACAAAAAGCCTAGCAGTTCTTAAAAGACAGGTTTGTGTGGCAAACTGAAGACACTTTTTTCTGCGGTAATGTGACTGTTCGGATGCCTAAATTCTACTTTTGGTTAGCAGTTGATTCGAAGGAAGATGATTGAAAGTGCTAAGGGAAGTATAAAGCGAAAAGCTTCTGATTCTGAAATCTATGGTGAGATGCAAGCTGTTTTCATAGAGATAGACAAACCTCCAATTAATGTAAGTCTCTGCTTGTATTTCTGATTCAGGTAAATTTGCTGCTCAAATCCTTCGTAAATGATATTGAAGTCTATTGCAGGCAACTTCAGTGGTTAAAGAGCTGGAAAATTTGAAAGAGGCAGTTATGAAAAAAGAAAACAATGGAGAACAAACAAAGGACAAATTTGATCCGGAAAAGCATATTGATGACTACTTACCAGTTCGCGTAAATGAGCAAAGAGTGAGCAATCTGTTGCAATCACTACTTGTTGCCGCATCAGTATGTGCCATGCCTGTGATTAAGTTGATACCAACTTCAGTTCTTTGGGGCTATTTTGCCTATATGGCTATTGACAGCCTCCCTGGAAATCAATTCTGGGAAAGGATTTTGCTCCTCTTCATTGCCCCCAACCGACGCTACAAGTAAGTTCAAATTCATATTACTCATTGAATTCAAGCCATGGAATTATAGTTTCAATGATGGATAGGTAATATAGATTAATATTTTTTTTTCCTGTACCTTGTTGAGTTGTTTGATTATTTTGGCAGGGTTCTTGAGGGAGTTCATGCTTCATTTGTGGAGTCAGTGCCATTCAGATATATTGCAATGTTCACAGTGTTTCAGATTGTATATTTACTTTTATGCTTAGGAGTGACTTGGATTCCTGTAGCAGGAATTCTCTTCCCGTTGCCCTTTTTCCTTCTCTTAAGCATAAGACAGCATTTTCTCCCCAAGCTGTTTCAGGCTTATCATCTGCATGAGCTCGACGCTGCCGAGTATGAGGAAATCGAAGGAGCTCCACAACATTCTCGAAGTCTTTCTTTCACGGTGCGCATGCCTAAACGTCAATATTTTCCACAACAATGATGATGATAAGTATGAGAATAATCACACAAGCCAAGAATAGGAAATAAAATGATACACAAATTAGCATAATTCTGCACAACAAAGTGTAAATCGTACATCCATGAGCATAGACGATAACTGGAATCAGGCCCGAATAGGATAAATCAGAATTGAACTGATTTAAAGCTTATTGACTATGTTGTTATCAGGAAAATGAGGGAACTCATATTGGGAATGAAGGTGAAGAGAAAATTTGTGATGCTGAGATATTGGATGAACTGACAACTAGTAGAGGAGAACTGAAGCTGAGAACAGTGAGTTTCAGAGAGGAAAAAAGCCCCCAGGTATGAAAAAACTAATAGAACATTCTTCAGGTCATGATGAAATGCCATGCACGAAATATTCCAAGACAGTACATGTATATTGAATCGATGAGGAACCAGTTTTAAGTAAAACATAATTTAATGAAGCTGAAAAGAATATTGGCTAAAGATTTTTGGATGTTATGATTTGCAGGTTCATCCAGAGGTCGAAGAAACAGACTAAAAGGGGAACACTTCGGGAATGGCGAAACTTCAATGATGAAACAACTTGTGTTTGTTGAAATTGTATTGTAGTTTGTGTACCTTCCGCTGTACTTGTATTTTGCTTCGTAGGGTCGTACTGTTTTTGTTGGTTATATTTGTAGGGACATGTCGTTGACACTTTAGCTTAGTCATTTATTTAGTTGATGTGTCCGACTCTAGTCAGTCCTAGTACAAATAGGGACACTCAGATTCATATAAGATAATTGAATTAAGCTAAAGAAACAGGGGGCTGACTGCCCTTGACCGAAACCCCACAATATGGAGTGGGGGGGGGGGGGCAGCCCCCCTGTTTCCATAGCATCTCCCTATATAATTAACTCAGTTATAGTAAACTTCTCAGTGAGATTCTGCAAAGTTCCCTTTTAATTTGCTTGGGAATCGTGTTGAATTTTATTTTGTAGGTTTCGTGTTTTGATCTTCTTGCCTTTGAACTTCACGTGGAAGTGTTAAACACCAATTCAAACATTCATCCTAAGGGACATTGAACTTCTCAACAATTCTTTTTGTGTCTCTCTTGCCTCGGGAATGGGAAAGTTAATATAACGCAATATAAAATAGTGATCACACAAGTAAGAACAAAATTAAAGCAAGAAGAGGGACTTGCAGAAATGAATTTCTCGATCAACACTATAGCACATATAACGTTGAACGATTAAGTTGCTTGATTTCAAGGCTTGTCAATTGGTTAAATGGTCCTCTCCAAAGGCCGAACTCAATGTAGTTCTTTCCATTACACTACAAACTTCAATCAACAAAATTAACCGTTAATTCTCATATATTCGAGTAATTACTCTATTATATTTCTATTAAGTTGGTCTAAATTTGCCCCACATTTTTAGTCATCAACAAGATTGGATTTATGTTCTTTATCTAAACTGATAAAATAGCAAAATAGGAATAATATATTTAAACTCGCTTGAACTACACGGTTATTTTCCCCATGAATTTGTTGCATAATTGCATGCTTTGTCTGCAACGTCCCAAAATTTTATAGTATAGAATTATTTAGAGGTAAAGATTTTGACTTAAGCATATTTTGAAAATATTGAAATGTTGAGGGACTAAAGTGAAAAAAATATTAATTCTTTTTATTTGGGCCAAGTAATTAGATTTTGAACATTTTTTGTAGTTCGTAATTAATTAAGAGTCTTGATCTAAGAAAAAGTTGTTTTGGATTAGATCACATCAAGTCAAATTTGATTAAAAGAATATAACATTAAGTGAATTTTGAAGGAATTTGGAATACGATTTAAAACAAAACTTTTCCACCTTGCAGCTCATGCCACGTGAGTTGTTGATATGAAAAAATTACTCGAATACAATTCAAATTCTATTATTTGAAATCAATTCTTATTCAAATTCCTTGTATTGCACAATTTTTCAATTTTAATTGCATACAAACTCAATTGAAAATTTTAACTATAAATACTGTAAAAATTTCCATTATTTCCCCACAAAAAATAAAGAGAGTGCCGTGGTAGAGAAATAAGGAGATGAAAGAGTATTGAAAGCTAATAAGAGAATTTTTATGCACAAGATTTTATCTTCTTTTCGAGCTTTTCAATAACGATAAAAATATTTTTGTACAAGTGATTTGTTTTCATATCGTTTTATATTCAGTAATTTATGCATGAATTATTAGTAGACCTCACATTTGATCTTACGAAATGTGAACTTTATTGGGTTATTTATAATGAAATGTGAACTTTTTCGAGAATTCAAAATACTAATGTTAGGTTTATCGCTTAGTTATCGATATAAGTGGGTATTTTTTTTCTCAGAATCGGTGGAATTGGACCGAAACCGTTTAGAACTGATCGGTTCAGTTCCGAATCTTCTAAAAAATAATTTGATTTTGGGACAAAATATTAAGAACCGGTCGACTCCGATCCGATTCCTGGTTCTAGTATGGGAACCGAATGGTTCTCATAAGATTTTTTCTTTTTGGTAAAATATATAACTCAATCTCTAATTACTTTTATAAAAAATAATCGGGCCCTTCTTCATTTTAAACTTTCCTTCTTTCCTTCTTCCCTTTGATTATTTGATTCTCTCTTCTTATAATTATTTGATTAATTGATTTTCAAACCAAATTAGAATATTGAGTAAATCTATACCTAAATAAATTTATTTACAATGCCAAAATTTTATTTTGTTTTTATTTTGATTGCATAGTTATTGACATGAGCAAAACCTTTCATCTAGATTTTTCCAAATTATAACAAATAGAACCAAAAGTTGCAATAAATTTTTAAAGGGTGTTCAATTCAATATAAGATTTTGATTTTGATGGAAAGTTTGTTTAATTATTGGAGTATTATGCAACTTATATAAGTTGATGATTGCTTGATGATAGTAACTTATATTATTTGGATATTGTTTTTAAATTTGTATACTTAGTTTTCTTTTAATTTTTGAATAGTATATTTGGTTATTCTATATTTTGTTAAAAGTATCACATTAGTAGCATTTTTTAGATTTTTTATTAGTGAATATTTTGTTTCGACATTTTCAATTTAAATAATCGGACCAGACCGAATCAAAACTGATTGGTTCGGTTTCGGTTCGGTTCCATAAATAACTATAGAACCAATGGTTCTATTTCTAAAATTCCCAATGGTATTCGGTTTGGTTCGGTTCCCTTTGAAATCAGTCCGTGCCCACTCCTAGTTATCGATATACTTCATAAGAAATGTGGTATGAAGTGTAAATTTTATTGTTATATTGTCCATGAAAACTGTACATATTTTACTGTATATTTTTATATATTTACTCTTACAATAATTTTTCATATTAGTTCGGATCGATTGAATTTGTGGCAGGATAGTAATACAGGATGCCAATCCAGGATTCGAAAACACAAAAGGCATTGAGGCCCTTGTTTGATTACCCTTAAATTTCATATTTTTGCTTGTTTGATGCATTTTTTTTCCTTTCCCCCCATTTTCTTGCTTTTCCATGAAAAACTTTTTTTCACTACTTTGTTAAGAAAAACAATTCCAGCCTTTTTTTTTCCCGCAATTTGAACAATTTTAGAATCAATGATAAAAAAAATTTTATCCATTTAATTGACAATTTGCATGAAAAATAAAGTCAAACAAAATGTATTTCCTTTTTTTTTTTTTTTTTTTGACAATTGGAACAAATTTTAGTAACAATTGTAAAAAATCTATCCATTTAATGTATAATTTTCATGAAAAATAAAACTTAAACGAATACCAAAAAATTTAAAATCTCTAAATTTTTTGGGGGAAAAATTATACCAATCAAACACAATTAATCGACAATTCCCGACATAACATGCTCTAGGTAATTCAATTTTCTGTAATTCGTTTTCTTTCCACCCAAATTTCATCTTGCAATCAAACGGATTCTAAATTTTTTTTGTCTTTCGATTAATTAATTAGTTTTCATTTACGTTCAATGACATGTTATTTAATTAGTTAGTTGATTATATTTATTTCTAAAGATACGATTTCCATGATTAAACTTAAATTTATGAAAGTTTCATTTATTTTTTTATTAAAGAATTTTATTTTATCGTTTCGCTTGCTTCATCCATAGAAAAGTGTAACACTCCTGAAAATTTGGGATGTTACACCGTCTCTTCTATTCCGTTATGCACATGTTACTGGATTAAATGTGAAATGCCGACCAAAAAAGGAAAGAAGCAAAATCTTGAAGCTGAAACAAGAATGCACTCACTTTTATGCCAATTTCTCATAAAAGTTGCATTTGCACATGGGCTGCCTCCTGCTATCAGATCTTGAACTGATTTTCTTTTTCTTTATTTTTTATTTTAATAATTTGATATTTGGTGACTTAATATTCACGGACATTGACGATAATTTCTTCTTAACTTAATCATTTATTTTTTTTTTTTTTTGGACTACGCCTCATTATTGACGTCTCCACCTGCCCTGCTTTGAACCTTGGTAAAAGAGGAACTCAATTATTTATTATTTTATCACAGGCATGTGATGTCGCAGACTAATTTCTAGAGGCTTCAATTATCATTTCGTTTCTATTATCTTGTCGGAAATAGTAGCTTAAGAGTGATTCGTGAGAATAAAATAGAACATGAGTTGGCATCGCTACATTATGTACGAATTTGTTTCTATGAGTTGATTGTATTCCTTAGTTTATGTCGTTGCCCGTTTGTGACGGTTTTATTTATTTGTTTTTAAAAAAAAAATGAGACTATAGTAATAAATTAAAAGTAAGCAAGTTGTGATGAGGCTTGAGATGATCTTATGTGAAGAGGGAATTCGTTTCATACATGAAAAGAATTGTTAACTACTTGTTTTCAACGAGTTAAAGATGAATGATTGTACAAACGATAACCATTATCCTTTTCGCACGAAATTGAAATACACTTGATAAATATCTTCAACAATCTATTTTCAGTGATCTAGAGATTAACGAATCAGGCAACCTAGAGAATTTGTTACAGAAAAAGATCTCTAGTGTGTGTGTGTGTATTTTGAAAAATATTTATTTCATAATATTTGTCAATTTTTATTTTATTTTGTTTAGGATTAATAACACCATAGGCTTCCAAACTTTGCACTTTGTAACACTTGCGTCCTCATTTAATTTTTTGTAGTACTTTCGTCCGGACCTTTATTTTGAAGCATTCTTATTCTTTAAGTACACTCTTTTTAACTCTTTCGTTGACATTGTACTCACAATGTATGGGGTCCACCATTATTTTAATTGTGGGCTCTACCCTTTGATTGTGAGTAGAGTGTCAAACTTAGTGTCAAAAAAAGTGTACTTGTAGCAAAACTCAAGTAATTTATAGGAATGGCAATTGACGGAATGGGAACAAGGTAGGATGGGAATGAGAATTAAAATATCCCAATTATCAACACGTTTATTTATTTGTTTACTATTTTTGAAAAAAAAAATATATATATATGATTTAAATCTAAAAATAAAAAATAATAATAAAATAGAAAAATCAAAGCACGTCCTGATTCTCCAATGGGATGGAAAATCTCCTCCTAATTTGGGATAGGAACGAGAATTTTTGACATCTCTAATAATTCACTTAGATCGTCAATACCTTCTATCAAAAAATAAAATAAAATATGTTAATTAGGGGTCAGTCGTCTCGATCGAGCAAGTGAAACGACGAACAACCCTTCAGCCGACAATGGAACATCGAGCTGGGAGACCGTATGTCCTGAATGCTATCCCTTGAACCTGCACCAGATGAAACCTATTAATAATTTTAAGATTCAATTAATTTGAAGTTGCTTAATTAATAGGATTTAATTAAATAAACCAAATTCGAATATATTGTGCCCGTCCACCCCTACAATTATCCTGAATGATTTTATTTAATTATTCGTTCCAAGTTTCCAATTAGTCTTCTGCTAGAATTGCATGTGCACATGTTTATCTTTCCCAAGGTATTTTATATGCAAGTGTTGCAACTTGCAAATACATCTTTGTGGCATCCAACTTCTTTGAAGTAAATTTTTATTATAAAATATGTTAAAATACGTTACTTTTTTATAAGTAAAAACGATTTTTGAGCAAAAAAAAGTAGGGATTATTTCAAAAAAGTTATTTAATTTTAGTAAACAAAATACTTTATTATTGTACGATTAGACGATTATTAGAAATGAAAATTAATTGTAATTACCCCTTTATGTATTTTTAGCATCAATCATAATTTAAAATTTATTGTTAAATACTTATGTAAGACAATATATTCACCATAGTATTTTAATTGGACAATGTTAATAAAACTCAAAATTTATAAAAATTGCAAATAAAAGTAATTAAGTTTATTGATTAAGTTTGTAATTAACATTTTAATGATGGGCAAATGAGAAGTTAAAAGTGTTATGTTTCATAAGGGTTCGTTTGACACGTCTTTTGAAAGTTAAAAGGAGCATTTTGAACCAAAAAGCTATTTTTGGACTCGGTTGACCATTTTTATAAAAGTGTTTATTTTAGTTAAAAGAACTTTTAAATGAAAATTATGAAATTGATTCATTGTAACTTTCTCTAATACTTTCAAAATAGAAAACTCTTTTAAAAATTAATTTTCGAACAAAAATTAAAATAATTTCTTTGGAAAACTCTTCTATAACAAACAAAATTAAGTCATGTCAAACGAGTTCAAATCAACTGTCAAAAAGTACAAATTCTTTCATAATAAATTTTTTATTATACTTATTAAATATCTAAAATAATTGTAATTGTTTAACAAACTTAAAAGCAATCTTGGATGGACCCTTATTTACCTATAAGTAATTTCTTTAAGATTTATCAATTGAGAAGTAACTGGGAGTTGATGGCAATGGTTGTAATTTTATCAAAATTTGGGGGCTTTCTCATCTATCGAAACCCATAAAAACCCTCCACCCCCTTTTTCATTTTCGATCCAATCCTCTCTCTTAATCTCTCTCTTACACACGCATACACACACTGAAGTACATTGTATTGTTATTGCAACGTGAAGAAGATGAACCTATTGTTGCTTCTGTTCTGCGCCACCTTCTCTTTTGCATTATCTTTCAACGATGGTAAGCTTCCAATTCAATTAATTTCTCTTCTTACTTTCATGAGCTTAATTCCATATTTTGGCTTATTTAATGGCATTTATAATTATTTATTATGTTAGTTTATGATTTATGAATCATTAATATAATCATTTTGTATATGGGAAGAAACAAAGAAATAAAAAAAAAATGTTGCAACATTGAGACCCGCCACATGTTAGACGAAACTAACCCTACGCGTCAGATGAACTGATTTCATATGGACGAACTGAATAGGTCTATTCGAGCTGAAGCACCTATACCCACAACAGAACCGAACTCATCCACACTCCACAGTGGATGCAAAGGCTCACACTCCGCATCCACAACTCGTAACAACCTGTCCCGTCTCATCTCTATCAAGATTTTCCGTACAAAGATCTTTCCAAGTCAAATCCCTGACTATTGATGAGAGTGTGACAAGGTTCGAACGGTCAATTCAGCTGCATTCGCTAGAATATTTAATAATCCATCAACCTATGGATTGACAAGGTAATGCCTAGGATGAGACGATTCGTAAGGATCTGGCGCCACATGTCTCCTCATCGAGCGATTCTCTTCTTTACATCCTTAGTATAAATTGTTGAGAAATTGGTTGTTAAAAATCAACAAATGAAGAAGTGTAAAAGTGCTGACAATTTCGGTCGACCGAATTGTACTGCGGTCGACCGAAACTCTGCAGGATTTCAACCAAGAAGTTGCAGGAGTTTTCGGTTGACCTTTCGGTCGACCGAAATGGAGTTTCGGTTGATCATTCGGTCGACCGGAAAAGTTCGGTTAACCAACCGGTCGACCGAAATCTGTGACCGTTGGACGGTTTTTTGCCGTTGGGAACTCAATTTTGGAGGCTTTTCACTTGATTTTGGCACCATTTCGTGAATATGAACTAGGCCTATATATAGAGGGGTCTAGTTCAATGAATAAAAACTTTGAAATCATTACAATCTCCATATACAAAGATCAAATTACTTTCTTACTCATATTCTTCATTTTTAATTGTGTTTCTCAAGTTTTGTTGGTAGAAATTATTTGTGCTTTATATTTCTACTACAAGGCTTGATCAATCCTTCAAACCATTTGCCGGAAAACCTTGAAGCATCTCAAATTTACCGGAGAAGGGGCAAATATTGTTTGAGGACAGCGATCACGCGTTTGAGCCTTTGCATCGAAGTTCTTGTTCTTAAATCCTTGTTGTTATTTCGGTTTGTTCATTCTCCTACTCGAAGGTGTTATTTCCAACATAAATACTCTCACTTTGTACCAGAAGAAGGATTCACACCCTTGACATTTGATTGCTGGTGACCTTCTTCCAATTGACTGAAAAGCTGACTTGACCGTTTGAGTGTTCGCGATCGTCCTCACCCCACCAAGAAAGGGTCACGAGTGACAAACGACTTGCTACCGTGTGCAGGGAAGAATTGACTCGAAAACTTATCTATTGATGACACGGAGATCCATTTTTTGAGGTCAACAAAAAACCAAAAAAAAAAAAAACTTGAGTACTAGCAATGGCTAACTATTCCAAATCTACCAGAAGATGAGAACTAATGGTAAAATGCATAGTTATTAGACTTGATTTGGACAATAATTAGTGATTTTGATTCAATCAGTGACTCAAGCACTGGGTCATTGCTAAGTCAAATTTTAGTTAAAATAATAAATTTTAGAATAAAGAGACAATAAATATATTATTTTGTCACTTACTAAAATTATATAATCAAGAATGATCTAATGAGCATTGATACTTATCTTATGTTAAGCACCGATGATGTGTCATATATCTCACATTTATTGCAAAAAGGTTCTACGGTTGTCAAAGTGGTCAAGTTCCTCATGTAGAAAGCATAAATTTGAATATCTCCTAGTGCAAATTTGATAAAATTTTGCTTTGGACCAATTTAGATTGAACATCCTCTAATTTTGGATAAACCCATTCGGTTTAGAGCTCACATGATTATGGATCAGTTTGAGCAGTTCTTGACCGATTTCTTTGCTAATTGACCAATAAATGTCAACTGAATTGAACCATTATCAATTCGGTCGATTCGGTCCTATTTAATAACTATGGTAAATTGTGATTTTTCCAAATAACAAGAATGTTTTTATGCACTTCTCTATGTTTCTACAATTGTTCTTTGCCTTTAACTCCACTGGGAGCCACTTTGAATCTAATTTGTAGTACTAGGGGCACGGTTCAGTAGTGCAAAGGATATGAGTGAGATAGTCAACTGAATCGAACCATTATTAGCTCGGTCGATTCGGTCCGATTTAATAACGATGGTAAATTGTGATTTTTTTCGAATAACAAGAATGTTTTTATGCGTTTCTCATATGTTTGTGCAATTGTTCTTTGCCTTTAACCCCTCTGGGAGCTATTTTGAATCTAATTTGTAGCCTTTCGGGATATAATTTAGTGGTACAAAGGACATGAGCGAGGTAGTCTCTCTGAACTGACAGTCACAGTGTGAGGGTTCGATTTCTGTCTTTTACAAGGTATGAAATTGGACTCTTTGTAAGCACCAGGATGTCAACTCTTGTACCATAGCCTGTTGAGGCATATTTTGCGATTTATTTCCTCCACAATATTCTAGGGGTGGAAACGATGAGGGACACTCAAGATTATGGTTCAACTTTTGAATCTAATTTGTAGAGAAATTCATGCCATTATACAGTGCATCCGTGCTGCAAGGGTAAGTAGCAGAAATGGTCCCTAACGTTTATACTCATTGTTAAAATGGTCCCTATTGTTTTAATTTTGACATTTACACCCTTATTTCAAACGTTTGTTGCGGGATTGGTCCTTCCATTCAATTCCGTTAAATCAACCGTTAACAATTTAATGGAATTTACAGAAATTGTCCCTAACATTTACACTCACTTGCTAAAATGGTCTCTATCTTGTTTGAGTTTAATTAAATTTTATTCCATTACATTTTATTTTTATCTCTCCTATTTTCAACCACACAATTTTTCATAAAATAATATTATACGTAAATCGAAAAATTTTCCTTCTTTTTCAACCGTTCATTTTTCAAAAAAAAAAAAAACATTATTCCACCTATTTTTATTCACAAAAAAATTGGGGTCAAACAGGGGCTAAATTAGTCAACTTCCCACATATTTTTTACTCTTAAATTTTTTGGTGAATATAATTCATATGGTTTGATATAATTTACAAGTTTAGATCTAAACTCAAAACGTTGTCGGCAAATATAATTTACAAGTTTATGAAAAATTATGTGGTTGAAAATAGGAAAGATAGAAAAATAAAATGTTAATTAGACTCAAACAAGATAGAGACCATTTTAGCAAATGAGTGTAAATGTTAGGGACCATTTCTACAAATTTCATTAAATTGTTAACGGTTGATTTAACGGAATTGGATGGAAGGACCAATCTCGCAATAAACGTTTGAAATAAGGGTGTAAATGTCAAAATTAAAACGATAGAGACCATTTTAACAATGAGTGTAAACGTTAGGGACTATTTCTGCTAATTACTCGTGCTGTAATTATTGACTGAAATAAGTGAATGACCTTTTAGTCCCTGTACTATTTAATTCACTCATTTTTCAAAAGGGCATTCCTGAAAGTAAGCTCACGTTGAGTCAATAATTATTGCACAAATAGGTCCCATATAACTTTACAACGATCAAAAGAATTGATTAAAATCTAGATAAAATAACTTCCATACACACGTTGAGTGTACAAAATCAATAATAAAGTCTTGAAAGCAAGAAGCCACAATTCTTAAGTAGAGCTCTGTCGGAATTTTGTGTAATTTTTGCACCTTTAAAAAAAAATATTGCCCAAGTGGATCCGGCATCTTGTGCAGTGAATTAATTCATTGGACAGAATTGATGACTTGCATTCTACGAGAAGAATCCTTCGTAAATATCATTTCTACTTGTTCTAAAAATGGTGACACTCAGTGCATGTTTGAAAATCATTATGGTTAAAAAAAAAGAGTTTTGAATAATGATTTTTAGAAAAATATGTGATTCAAAAGTAGGAATTTTTTTTTATATATATATTAAATATTTTATTGTGTAAATATGTGATTGAAAATGATACTGTAGCTAACCATAAAAAAATAATAATTGTCAAACAGACACTCAGTTAAGTGTTTTCTGAATGTTGGATAGATAAATTTGATCATGCACACCATTAAGGTAGATTATGCTAAAAATTGAAAATAAAATATATGAATTTAGGAGGGTAACATGTGCCTGACGCATTGGACCACGCGTAACCTCCAAGAATAAACATGTCTGTTTGTTTTAGATTAAAATCAAATTTTAATCTAAATTAAAATCAAACAATTAATATCAACTACATCTTTCTTGGGTTTCACAACTTTTTAACTACACATTTCAAAAATTTCTATCACAATCTACTAAAAATCTGATTTTAATCCCCACCAAACACTTTTTAAATTTAGAAGGACAACCTCTAACATGTTATATGCAATGTTTTAAAAATCGAGCTACTCATCGACCCGAAAAAAGGAAGAGGATCAAGGGTCATATCGGGATTGAACCGATATCGAACCGGATGCAAAATTAAATTAATAATAATAGAAATTAATTTTAATTTCTTTTGCTTTACTTTCATGTAACCCTCCAAATAAAATGAAAACATCAAAGCTTCAAAGTTCAAACAAGTGAAGTTGCCAGCTAACGTGACAACCAGTGAGTTGTTTATAATTGTTAGTTGTAGTTACACATCCCACATGGGAAGTTCAATAGTGCTATGGAAGAGGATTCTCCTAGAAAATTAAGTCCCTGCTGGTTGTACAGGGCCAACCAGTGTCGCCCCCTATAGGTGGAGGGGTCTGCCCACCTATAGGGGCGCCATGTGGTACCCTGGTTTTACAGGCCCAGCATATTTGATAAAATTAATGGATTATTCTTTTTGTACATAAAATTTTGTACATAGGAGTGTTCATATACTTGAATAAAATGGACATCCATATGTACAAAATTTTATGTGCATGTAGCACATCCCAAAATTAACATCCTATGGCCAGAAGTAGGGAATGGGCCTCCTAATTTAATAAGTTGGCCCAAAATGAAAATTAAAATATTTGGTTAAAAAAGGTTATAAAAATTTAAAAATCGGTACTGGTTCTTCAATTTATGGTTAAACCGGTTGCGTCAATCGATTTTTACCAATTTTTAATTATTCGGTTAATATATGATGATCGGACTGGTTTTGAGGCCAATTACGATCGGTTCGGTCCGACTTTTATAACATTGGTTACGTGTAGGTGCATTATTCTGGTGTAGGAACTATCCTTCCATCACCCCTGAATAAAAGGATTCGATTTTAATTATGAATCCCATTAATAGTTTGAGAATCTAGTATAGTCAATTGTCGCGCTCATCTGGTTTGAAATTAAAAAAGAAGCAATAATGCCATATTGCATTTGTGATTATGAATATATTCTTTAAACAGCACATGTGATAACATGTTCACTACAGTTGTACAATGCCACGTTCACGATCACTTGGACCATCTCATAGTCAATTACATTTTCTTACTTTGTCCTTGTTTGATCTCCCTGTTTCAGCAAAAATGCATTTTAGAATAATGTTTTGTTAAATAATGTGTGGTTAAAAAGTAAAATTTTTTTTTTTTTTTCAATTTATGTGTAAATTATTTGTAGGAGAACGTGTGACTGAAAAATTAAATTTTTAAAAAATGGAAGCCAAGCATAGGCTAAGTTAATTAGATTTTCTATTGCGATCTGTATGTGTACTTTTAGTTGTTTATTTAAGATAAAATCGATCCATTCTTTAGCTGTAGTTGAACCACGTGATCTAATGCAATTTAAAAAATTTCAGGATTATTGCCTAATGGGAACTTCGAGTTCGGTCCAAAGCCATCACAAATGAAAAGGACCAAAGTGATCGACCCACACGCCATACCCAACTGGGAAATTTCAGGTTTAGTCGAGTACATAAAATGGGGCCAAAAACAAGGCGACATGTTGCTGGTGGTGCCGGAGGGAGCCTCTGCTGTGAGGCTAGGGGATGAGGCATCGATTAAGACGAAGGCTAAGGTCGCAAATGGGATGTTTTACTCGATTTCGTTTAGTGCTGCAAGGACTTGTGCACAAGACGAGAAATTGAATATTTCAGTGTCACCAAATAGTGAACCAAAGGACTGGGGAATTTTACCAATTCAGACAATGTATAGTAGTGATGGTTGGGATACATATTGTTGGGGATTTTTGGCAGAGTTCAATGAAATTGAGATAATTTTGCATAATCCAGGAAAAGAGAAGGACCCAGCTTGTGGACCACTCATTGATTCAGTGGCACTTAAGGCTTTGAACCCACTTAAAAGACCAAGAGGTAAACTTTATTACACCCAAAAATATATATATAAATTTGGCTACCATTACATAAAACAGGAGAGTCAAATAGGTTGTCATGTGCGTCGTGGTGAATTTTTTGGGTTCATATCAAGTTTAGTATTTTTTTTTTTTTTTTTTTCGACTGACACATTAAAAAAATTCGTTGTTCAACACCACTCGCAAGCCCATGGCGAACTAATTGATGTGGGCATAATATTTTCTCTATTAATTTTTTTTGTTGTAAACACAATCTATTTCCGTCGCTTCAATCCCTTTAAATGCTAAATTTTGCGTTATTACATACAATTCACATGGTCAACGAGTCATTGATAACTAGTAAAATGTAGTGCAAGCATTTTCGTTGGTCTACACATGATAGTTCTTGTTTTCGGCTAGATAGATTGTGCTTGTACCAATTACCAAAAAATAATATTGTCAAACAGCAGTGGTATTAGACAATACCAATCTAGATGGTCACACTTGATAAATTCAATTAAATAAATCATATGACATTGCATTTAAGTAAATCTATCATTTAATATCATGTAGTTCCCAACTAAATTGGTGCTTAACATCAGTGATGCTGAATAACATTACTCGTTACCAAGTGTGAGTTGTCATGTTGATTTGACTAGTAAGCATGGATACATATCATTAATTATTTGTTAGTAAAAGGTCATGGATAAGTGCACTTATTAATGCAAATACACCACTTAGGCATGCAAGGATTTTTCATTTTCTATTGATTATTGCTTCCAAAAACCCTAATAGTTTATATCAAACAATTATGCAGGCAACATGCTGAAGAATGGAAATTTTGAAGAGGGTCCATATATTTTCCACAACCCATCCTGGGGTGTCCTAATTCCTCCCAATATTGAGGATGATCACTCGCCACTTCCTGGATGGATTATCGAATCCCTTAAGGCTGTAAAGTACATAGATTCGGACCATTTTTCAGTTCCCGAGGGCAAACGGGCAATCGAACTTGTGGCTGGAAGAGAAAGCGCACTTGCGCAAGTCGTAAGAACCGTTCCCGACAAGACTTATGATCTACTTTTCTCAGTAGGAGATGCCAAAAATTCATGTCAAGGATCAATGTTGGTTGAAGCAAGTGCAGCCAGAGACATTGTTCAGGTTCCTTATGAATCCAAAGGCAATGGTGGATTCAAACGTGCAAGGCTAAGGTTCAAGGCAATCTCACCACGCACTAGGGTTAGGTTTTTGAGTTCATTTTATCACATGAAGAGTGACAATTCCGGTTCAATGTGTGGTCCTGTGATTGATGATGTGAGATTGGTTAGTGTTCGTCACATTTGATTTATTTTTTGTGCTGGACATGACTAAATATTACCTTTCAATTCCGTCAAATACTATTTATAATTAAAACATGTTGTAATATGCGAATTTAGTCAACGGGGTGTAATTTGGCTTCTTCATTTTTTCCCCCTAGTAACACGAAGAAGCTAGATTATATGTTACATAGTGTTTATTTGGCTTGTTTGGGGGGAAAAATGAAAAATCTACATAATAATCATGCCTTCAAATTATTAATTTTCCTATATGTTTTTTGCTTACCAAATTAAATTGCCTTCAACTTTTCAGGTTTGATTTTTAATTTCATTTTCAATTTACTCTAAATGTCAGATCCATTACGTCGAGAATCCACTAGTATTCGACTTGTTAAACATATCTTAACTTTTAAGGACGGAGAAGTTAATCAGTCCCGTCAAAAAATATGTCTCACTTCAAATAATCTAAACATTGATATTTATTTTCTTTGTAATTGATTACAAGTTAAAATAAAGAAATTAAAATTTTCTCCATAACATTTGAGAATTGATAGGTACTTTAGGTCGAGCAACCTAAGTTTTGACTTCTTGTTCTTTCTTAGAATATCAAAAGTCATGACCATAATTTTATCGGTCTATATTTTCTACTCAAACACAACGTCACGCTCTAAGAAAGACGATCGAAGTTCTTGTAATAAATTACGATGCCACTCTGTTAATCCTGTTGTTTGTTTCTCGTTTTGAGATGATATTGGTGCAAATTTTATGTTCTTTGCTATTTTTGTACAATTTTTTTGTTACTTTTGTGAGATATCTAAAATTAGGTTTTTGTTTGATAGAGATTAAAATCAAATTTTTAGTAAATTTTGATAAAAATTGATGGAATGTGGTTGAAAATTTGTGGATCTTATAAAATATGTGATTAAAATTAATTGTTACATTTGATTTAAATTTTAAATTTTTTAACTATACCAAACAAGGACTAGGTTTAGTAGGTAGACAATAAAATCATTGACAACAATGTTCTTATATTTTCGAGAAACCTATACACCCAAGGAAAATGTTAAATGCACGTAATCATTGACATTCTGGTTGACCGCATCCGCATGTGAGTGTGTGAGTTCCAAGTGAATAAAATAAGGATTATTCTACTTGTACAAAATTTTTTACAAAATTTTTTACAAACATGCCAAGTGGCCGTCCCTCCAATAATGGGTGGCCACTTGGCAAGCTTATAAAACTTTTTGTAATTGGTTTTATACTTGTAAACTAATCCATAAAATAATAGGAAAATGTTAAATGAACATAATCTTTAGAATTTTGCTACACAAACACTCTGGTTGAGATCTTGAGTGATCGCATGTGAGTGTGTGGGGGAATATTATTTTATTTGCGCAGGTTCCACGCATTCACATGCATTCACCCAGGATGTCAACCAGAGTGTTTGTTTAGGATTTTTCTAATTTTCAGCATCATATTTAATCGCATGTAAGTGTGTGGGTACCAAGTGAATAAAATAATATTTTCTATATGTGTGTAAGATGTCAATGATTATATCAACCAGGATGGTACTGTAGCATGACTTAAACTAGTATTTCTCATATGTGTATAGAATATCAAAAATTGTGTCAATCAGAATGACACTTTAGCATGACTCATTCACCCAATTATCAATTCCCGACATCTTTTGAGATGCACTGTTGTAAAATTATATATATTAAGGCCCTGTTTGATATCAAAAGTTTTCCATAAAAATTAAAGGGTAATTGATGCAAAATTTCACATTCTTTCCACATCTCACCACCAAATTTCTCTTGTCAAATTTATCTTTCTCTCGTCAAATTTATATGCGCCATTGGACCCCTCTTAGATCTCTAAAATGACGTGAACCCTCACAACACGGTGCAGTATCAGGCATTGTAGCCTCTTTTAGAACCGATGGCGTGACGGGTTTTTTCTTGAGTTCGGCTGAATTTCTCACAGACCCAGAACAAATAAAAAAAAAAAAAAAGATAGGATTTCTACAAGATCTATTTCGCTAAAAGTAAAAATGCAATCGTTTTGGCTGAAAATTTGATAATTTATTGGCTCATATCCCAACTTGCCCAGTAACTGTGATCTTTATAAGAAGAAAGAAAAAAACAAAGCGAAACAAAATTCAGCCTTTTTTCCAACACACAGAAAAATAAAAAATCTTATCCTTTTTAGCTCAAGAATTAAGGTGTGGACGAAAACTGAAATTCAAGAAAAAACACGGGGGAGGAAAAACTGGAAAGGTTTTTGGCTGGAGAAAAACAATATTAGATATTCTGTGAGAGATCCTAGAGAAAGAACAGAAATCTAGGGAAGGAGAAAATTGAGGCTGAAGCAAAAATTCCTTGGTGGGCGAGTAATTCAGAAAGAGATGAAGATATATGTCCGTATGTGCTTTAGCTATCACCAACCATAGTTGTCACCAAATTTCTCTTTTTCTAGAGATCAAAGTGGAGGTGAGGTGTGGAAAGGAGGTGAATTTTGGTGGGTTATTTGCATTTTTTAAAAAAAGTTTGGTCTATAATTGTAATTTGTTCTTTATTTATTTTCTTTTTTTCTTCTATTTAAATATGAGGATATATTGATAATTTTACGTTAAAAATTTATGAAAAAGGACGTTCATCGCAAAGAAAGTGAAATGTATGGACGTTTTGTGCCAAAAAATGAAAGGTATGGACGTTTTCACAATAAACGTGAAAGGTAGGGATGTTTTGCGCCAATCACCT
The DNA here is from genome assembly GCA_019395295.1 of Osmanthus fragrans. Lineage (NCBI taxonomy): Eukaryota > Viridiplantae > Streptophyta > Magnoliopsida > Lamiales > Oleaceae > Osmanthus > Osmanthus fragrans. Next base: position 22,656,781 of record CM033341.1, on the reverse strand, counting down.
GAAATTAAATTTCATTTCCACCAAAATTGTTTGATAGGCAAAAAAATTCTCATTAATTGGTTTTCCCTCCCAACCCCCATGTGACCTCTTCTCTTGGAAATGGAGGAAGCCAATCCATGTTTTTTTTTTTTTTTGGGCAATTGGAATAAATTCTAAACCCAATTGTAAAAAAAATATATCCATTTAATTGACAATTTTCATGAAAAATAAATGGATCTGTGCTCCTTAGTTGTATGTCACCTGAAGCGTTATAATGATTGTGATTGTACCATAAGTCAATCAATAAAGTAAAAACCTTACTCGTGATGGATATCTTAGTAACGGATGACGTAGATAATTGGTTTGGTTCATCAAACCTCCACAATTATTTCGTTTGCATCTTCTTTTCTCTTTTACTTATTATTTTGTTTAAGTTTATTATTTGATTGATCTACTTGAACCTAAATTGCTTCATTTCAGATTAATTTAAAAAAAAAAAAAAATTAAAACCAATTCACTCCCCCTTTTGGTTAGTCATTTTTGGGCTATCAATTGGTATTTTAGTAAGGTACTCGTTTTGAAATTAAGACTTTACAATATTGAGTAATGGCTAACTCCAATTAATTTTGAGGGGCGTTTTACATATTGTTCTCCTTTCTTTGATGGCATTTATTATAATTACTAGAAGGTTAGACTAATGATATACATTTAATCAATAAATTATAATATTTGGGAGGTTATTGAGTTCAGTCCTTATAGGCTACAAAGGTTATTAAATTTGATGGTAAATCGAATGAAACTATGTCAAAACCTAGAGAAGAGTATACTGAAAAGGATAATGTTAGAGCAAAAAATATACTCTATTATGCCTTGGATAAAATTGAATTTAATCACATTAGCACATGTGATTCTACTTATGAAATTTGGCACGTCTTAGAAGTCACTCATGTTGGTACTAGTAAAATAAAAGAAACTAAGATAAATATTTTGATTAAAGACTTCGAAAATATCTCTATGAATCAAAATAAACCTATTATTGATAGGATTACTTGTTTTACCAACATTGTTAATGGTCTTAAGGAATTTGATAAAAAATTTACTAACAACAAACTGGTGAGTATAATGCTTAGTTCTCTCTTTAAGAATTGGAGCTCATTAAGGATGTTGATAGAAAATACAAAAGATATCAACATATATCCTTTAGAGGAGCTCCATAGAACATTGATGATTTATAAGGAAATCATGCCGAGACAAAGGAGAAAAAACAAAGAGCAAAGAATAGAAAATGAAAGGGCCTCCAAAACATCAAATTTCTCTAAAATCATCAATTGATGAAGGCACATCAAGTCGAAACATGAGATATGAAGAACTTAATGATCTACTTATTCTTGTTAAGAAATGGATAGGCTTTAGCAACAATTGAAAATTCCAAAAGAAAGAAGAAAATAGCGAAGAGAGGGGTAAAAAGATTGTGTGTTGTGATTATAACAAATCCTATCACAATAAAATCGAATGTCAAACAAAAAAAGTGATTTTATAAATAGAGAAAGCATTTCAAGCAACATGGGATGAGAGTGATAATGATGGCCATGAAGAAGATGAAAGTCAAAAGGAAATTGTCAATATAAGCTTCATGACCATTGAAATGAGTTGAATTCAAATGACAATTGTTCATATGATGATTTATCTCTACCTCTTATGATGAAATTCTGGAAGATTTGAAAAACTTGCTCTAAATCACTCTATCCTAAAACAGAAACATTCTTTATTTAAAAAATGAAGTAAAGAAAATTTTAGAAACTCAAAAAGATCTTGAAAAAGAAAAAGTTGGTTGCAATTCTTTGATTATATAGAACTCTTCCTTAAAAGAAAAGATTTTAGATCTAACTAAAATTTGTTTATAAATTTATTCAAGACAAGAAAAATATGATTTAAAGCACGATGAACAAAAATATGTTTTCGATAAAGGAGGATTTGGACACAAACCTTTTTAAAAACAAAAATATCTCAAAAATTTATTTGTTAAAGCATCTAATTCTTCTTTTCCAAATGTTACATGTAGTTTTGTAATAAAGATGGACATGTAGCTTTTAATTAAAACTAGAAAGATGTTACATTTTGAAAGCAAACAAAAGTGGATTCAAGAGTCCACCAAAACTAACTACCAATGACCCAAAATTGTAAGGGTACCAAGGACCAAAAATTAAACTAGTTTTTGTATGTGCCTAAGAAAATAAAGAGCAATTGGTTCTTGAATTGTGGATGTGCTTGAAGCATATGACCGAAGATAAAATGTCACTATCGAACTTCAAAAAGAAGGAAGAAGGTCATGTCACGTTTGAAGATAATGTCAAAGGAAAAATCATTGGCATCGAAAATATTGGTAATCATTCATCTTCCTCTATTGTAAATCTTCTATTAGTTGATAACATCAAACCTAACTTGCTCAACATTAGTTAATTATGGGATAAAGATTATCATATCAAAATTGATTCTTCCAAATGCCTTATTAAGGATGTTACAATAAAAGATGTAATATTTATAGGAAACCGAAGTAAATATGTTTAAGTTATTAAGTCTGAAAGTAAAATAATTTTTTTTTATCAAGTTTTAAAGACGATAGTTGGTTCTGGCATTTAAGTTTAAGTCGTGTTAGTATGGACCTACTTTCAAAAATTATCTTGTCAAAGGTTTACCAAACTTGAAATTTGAGAAAGATAAAATTTGTTATGCATTTCAATTTGGAAAACAAGTGAGAAGCTCTTTCAAGTTAAAGTAACATTCTTCAACTACAAGACATTTACAATTTCTTCACGTAGATCTTTTTGGATCATCTAGAACCGTAAGCTTAGGTGTCAAATATTATGCTTTTGTTATTGTTGATGATTTTTTCTAGATTTACTTGGGTCCTTTTTTGAACTTAAAAGATAGAGTTTTGAACGCATTTAAATATTTTTGTAAAAATGTTGAAAATGAAATGGGACACACTATTACTACCATTAGAAGTGATCATAGTGGATAACTTGACAATATTGCATTTGATAATTTTTGCAATGATAATGGCTATGAACATAATTTCTTGGCCACTCGAGCTCCTCAACAAAATGGGGTAGTAGAAATAATCATACATTGCAAGAAATAATTAGGACTATGCTAAATGAAAATAGTTTACCAATAATTTTTTGTTGGATCGATAACACCACTTGCTATATTATAAATAGAATTTTGGTTAGTCGAAAGAAAATGAAACGTCATATACACTTTGGAAAAATTGAATTCCCAATATCGATTACTTTAAAGTGTTTGATAGTAAATGTTTTATCTTAAGCATTAAAGAAAATTTGAGAAAATATGATTCAAAGTCCGATATTGGAATTTTTATTGGTTACTCATCTACTAACAAAGCTTATCGAATTTTCAACAAAAGCATTTTAGTTGAAGAATTCATGCATGTAATATTTGATAAAGCTAATCCTTTTGATCATGAGAAATGTATTGAAAATTATGTAGGTTTGGAGATCCCTTTTGAGCAAATAAACATTCAAAATCAAAACAACCAAGATCCCAAGATTACTGAAGATCAACATAAGAAAGAGTATAATGTGCAACAACGCAAGGTAGATCCATCTCTTCCTCAGGAATGGAGGTTTTTTTCCTCTCATCCAAAAGAATTTATCATTAGTGATCCATCTAAAGGTGCAAGTGCTCGAAACTCCAATAGAAATCACTTTAATAATTATACTTTCATTTCAATAATTGAATCAAAGAATTTCAAAGAAGTTGAGTTTGATGAATTTTAGATTCTAGCTATGTAAGAAGTGCTCAATCAATTTGAAAGAAATCATATTTGGAATTTATTTGTGAGACCAAGTGATCAAACCGTTATTAGCACAAAATGGATTTTTTGAAATAAACGAGATGAAAATAGGATCATTGTGCGTAACAATGTCAGATTGGCCCAATGTTAGAACCAAGAAGAAGACAAAGATATTGAAGAACATTTGCAACGGTTGTTAGATTAGAATCAATTTGAATGCTTCTTGTTTTTGCTCGTCATAAATGATTTACTCTTTATCAAATGGATGTTAAAAGTTCATTTTTAAATAGTTTTATTCAAGAAGAAGCATTTGTAGATCAACCCCTCGATCTCAAAAATCACATGTATCCGGATAATGTTTTCAAATTAAGAAAAGCTCTTTATGATTTAAAGCAATCTCCTAAAGCATGGTATGCAATATTGAGTAAGTTCATTTTTTCAAATGATTTTTGGATAGAAAATGTGGGTACTGCTCTTTTATTAAAACCAAAAAGAATGATATAATTTTTGTGTAAATTTTTGTCGATGATATGTTTTTTATTGCCACTAACGTTTCTCTATGTGAAAAAATTTCTAACTGTATGAGCAAAGAGTTTGAAATGAGCATGATGGAGGAACTCAAATTCTTCCTTGGACTCCAAATCAAACAAACTAATGATGAAATATTCATTAGTCAAATTAAGTACATCATGGACATGCTAAAAAAGTTCTTAATAGAAGGATGGAAACCAATTAACACTTCAATGAGTTCATCAATCAAATTGAACAATGATCAATGTACTTCCGTAGATATAACTAAATATCGAGGTATGATCGAATTCTTTCTTTACTTAACTACAAGTAGACTTGACATTATGTTTAGTGTATGCTATATTTCAATCCAATCCTAAAGAATCACACTTTAGTGCTTGTAAAATAAATTTTTAGATATCTTAGTAATAGTAGAACATTTAATCTTTAGTATCTTAAGTGTGCACTCATGTTGATTTACTTAGCTATTCGGATATTGATTGAACCAGTTGTACAATTGATCGTAAGAGTATAAGCAGAACTTGTCACTTCTTAGACTTTGCACTTGTATCATGGTTTGTAATAAATAAAATTTCGTTTTGTCTACCGCCAAAAGCCAATTTCCGCACCTAGTTGTTGTGCTCAAGTTTTGAAGATAAAACAATCTCTAAGTGATTGTCATTTTTCTTTTGATCAAATACCTATCATGTCTAATAATACTAGTGCCACAAACTTGTCAAAAAAAAAAAAAAATCCCGTCTTGCATTTTAGAACAGAAGATATTGAGATTAGACATATCTTTTTAAGAGACCGTGTACAAAAGGGATATATCGCACTAGAATTTGGTAATACATAAAATCAATTGGCTGACATTCTTACTAAATCTCTTGCACTTAATAGATTTTCATATATTTGAAGAGGTTTGAGAATTATCAATGAATTTGATACATGTTGCTAAATTGTGTTCATTCTAATTGTTTGTATAATTGATTCTGATGCATCATTATCAAAATTTTCTTGACACGTTGAAATTCATCACTTACTTAGCTATTCATATATTGGTTGGGCTACAGCCAATGCTGTACGCAATTACCAACGAAAAGTGCAAGAAATAAACGTACAAGGATAATTCTGGTTTGTAGTACCTTATCTATTGATATGATGAACCTAGGGGTGTCAACGAGTCGAGTCGTTTCGCGAGTTGAAATCTAAGGCTCGGGCTCGACTCGGACTTTTTACAAGCCCTACCCGAGCCGAGCAGAGCAAAAGCTCACCGAAAAAAATGGGCTCAACTCGAGCTTTCAGCTCGGGCCTTGCCGAGCCGAGCCGAGCCGCGAGGCCTTTTTTTGGGGCAAATTCGTGTAATGCTATTAAAGTACTAATCTGATTTTTGAAATCCCTAACTAAAGTCATTGTCATCCACAAATTATGATTTTCAATCAATGTTTATTTCGTCCTTATAACAGCTTTAAAGTAGCCTAATTTAAAAAAAAAAAAAAAAATTCTTTGAGCCATTACCAATACTTGAATTGCATTAATATTTAATTATTTATGTTTAGCACATTAATGGAATAAAGTATACAGCTTATGTTATACTACTATAACATTTTTTTTTTAAATAAATTTTTGCAAAGTTACAATACTCCTCATTTTTTCGGGCTTGGGACCGGTTACAATCAATGTAGGTGGAGTTAAAATTGTACACGAATAAAATATTTCGTGTACAATTTTTCTTAAAACAAATAAATTAAAAAATTACATTTGTTTTTTACATTAATTAATTTAAAAACTTACAATATCATACGTTTGGATCTGCTGCAATTCTTCGATCATTATACTGTCAACTAATTCTTGAATACGTAAATCCGCACATTCCTAATCTTTCAAGCATATTAAAGCCTTCAATACATCTTCTTTTAGTCTTGATACTCGACCACCTAAACGAAATGTAGCATCTGATGCCACCGTAGACATCGAAGGTGTTAGTAGATCACGTCCAATTTTTGATACAATTGGATGTTGTCTTTCATTACACTTCCACCATGGTAAAAGACTACTTTTTTGAAATTCTTCTGGATTTAACACACTACGAATGTCCATGCACAAATACCTAGCTAACTGAGAGAGAATTTCACATTTATGCCATTAACATTTATCACTCTAGATATTGATGAACTAAAACTAAATGAAGGAACACTAGTATTGATGCCCAAATAATTCCATAAATTATCTGAATTTCTTAAAATATTACTCGAAGAAGGATTTTGAGAAGTAGATCTGCATTGACTTTCTTTTTCAACGTAATAGTTATACATTTCATATAATATTAATTCTATATGTATATGTGATAATTTCATTCATGAAATTAGAAATCCCCTTTATAATAGTTTGTGCCATATAAATTAAGTCGAAGGTCCATCACCGAAACTAAAATAAATAAATAAATTTTAATTCCATTGAGCGGACTACATCAACAAACAATACTTGTGAAATGTAAATAAAATGATGTAAAACAAGTAAAGGTATAGGATAATAAACAACGCTACATTCCTTTGTGACTTCGAAAAAAGATTTTAAAAATTTCTTCACATAAAATGCAATAGACCATTCTTAATCTTCCAAATTATGTTCGGGTTCATATGTATGCCTACCATTATAATACATTGAAATAATTGTATCATAATTTTCCACACAAATGTAAAATAAGATATGTAGAGTTCTATTTATGTGTTATATCAGTTACAAATGATTTCTCTTGTAAGTCATACTCTGCACATAAACTATTAAATGTTTGCTTTCTTGATGGTGACACAGTAATAAAATTTATTGATTATCTAATTTGATCTAAAGGTAATTTTATATGTTCTAATCCATCTTTGACAATCAAATTGATAATGTGGCATACACAATGTTGATGAAAGATAAACTTCCAAATGAAGGGTTAAGATCATTAATAAAATTTTCGATAACACATTTGTTCACACTAGCATTATCAAAAATGAAACTTCGAACCATATCTTGTACACCATATTTTTGTATAATTTCTTTTAAAATCACGTATATATTAGTGACATTATGAAAATATTTTATACATTTAAATGCAATAATTCTTTTATGTAAAATTCACACGTGATTAATGTAATGAGGTGTAGCAGCAATATAACCATTTCTATTACCACCGGTCCATAAATAAGAGGAAAACGATATAATACTATTAAACTCTTTAGTTGTTCAATAGTAGTTCGTTTTCTTTTATTATATAATTTTATAGAATCTAAACGAAGAGTGTTTCTATAATAAGAAGTATACTTGGGTTGAAGATATTGCTGCACGAGTCGGGTAAAGTACTTTGACTCTATCATCATAAGCGGCATCTCTGTAACAGCCATGTATGCAGCCATTCTTTCATGAAATCTTTTCTGTGAATATACAAATATGGAAAAAGTATTATTAGAACCGCTAAACACTAGTTTGGTCTGTTTCGGGTCGATATCGACTAATTTTGCTTTGCAACTCCTTATTATATGCCTATTCAAATGCGTTGTGCTTGAACCGGGCTTCCAACTAAGTTCTTTGCCACAGTAATTGTAACATGCTTTCCGAATATCAACTCCATTTCGAACACCAACTTTTTTAGGTGTCATATGTTGCCAACAATCTGATAATTCTTTTTCGACCTTTTTGTCTCGAGTACTTCTTCCTCTTCGATATCTTCCAAATCAATTGGAACATTTTGAGATGCATATTCGTAGCTAGTTGGAGTATTCGAACTACCTCTAAACTGATTAATCTCATCACTAGTAAACTTCATCTATATTTAATGCTTATTCTAACAAAAGAAACTGATTGAAGAATAAATTAGAATATTAGAGTAAAAAAACTAGAATATTAGGAAAATGAATATTAGAGCAAAGAAATTGAAGATTGAAGTTGAAATTATAATACTGCAAGTTAAAACTGATTGAAGAAAATTAATATGAAACTAAAAAATTTAACTCCTATTTATAACAAAAAAAATAACCATTTCAAATTTGAAATTTAAATTTTCAAATTTGAATTTTTGAATTGTCAAATCAAAAATTATATATCGTGAATTCTTGTACAATTTACTGTTAAATTCAACATTTTTTTGCTTTAATTTTTAATTTTGTCACAAGCCGGCCCCTGTGGTTGGCTCAAGCCGATGCCCCAAAACGAGATTCGGCCCGATCCGCGAGCTGGGTCCGGCTCAGGCTTTTCATGGACCGAGCTCGGACAGCCCGAGCCGGCGAGCCTTTTTGCCACTTCTAGATGAACCTTTCTTGAGATGTCAAAGCTTGTGCAGGAAGAGAAAAGGATTCTAGACCATGAACTAGCTCGGGCTAAGGTTTCTGCAAATCGTGTTGCTACTGTTGTTGCAAATAATTGGAAAGATCCCAACAACAAAGTAACGCCAGTGAAGCAGTTGCTTGAAGAAAGAAATTTCTATCAGGCATGTTTTATCATTCTAACTTTAAATGTTCTCTGAAATTTGATGTTATATTGAATTGCATAGATCGCTCCAACACCTTTCTTTCTTCCATATAATTTAGCTTCCAGGCTTTATTGTAAAATTATCGCTTCGTGACAACATAGCCTTTAAGAGTTAACTTTTCAAATCTTTTCTCATATACTAAGCCTAGATTTAAAATCCCAACCAAACACCTCAATAGCCATTTCATTCCAACCCAGTGTGGTTTGTCAGGATTGGACATAAATCTACTTTGGAGACTAATGAAAAAGTAAGATCGGGTCTGGTAGTAATCATAGAAAACATGATAGAAGCTATAGCATTAGTGTAAGATACATTTGGCATCTCTTTCAATTTAGACTTAGATTTAGGCGAATGAGCATGTGACAAATTCATATGACTAGCAAGAGACGCATTCACAATTTTACTGTTTTTCATTCCAAATTTTGTCACAACTTTGTTCAAGTAAGCTTTTTATGAAATAATTAACCTATCCTTAGTCATATCCTTTGTTATCATCAACCCGAGAATCTTTCTAACATTCCCTAAATCTTTCATGTCAAATTCAAATTTTAAAAGATCTTTCAATTCATTAATTTGAGATTGCTAGGTCCAGCTATCAGCATATCATCAATATAAAACAGCAAGTAAACTTCACAACCGCTCTTTATGTCATTAAAATACAAGCAAATATCAAATTCACTTCTTTTAAACCCTATCTTCAGTACATAAGCATCAAATCTCTTGTACCATTGTCTTGGGCTCTGTTTCAGCCCGTACAAAGATTTCTCTAATTTGCAAAAATAATCGATTTTGCCTTTAGCCACAAAACCTTGTGGTTGGCTCATGAAGATATCCTTTTTCAGCTCCCCATGTAAAAATGCAATTTTTACATCGAGTTGTTCAAGTTTCCAATTGAATTGAACCACAAGAGCCAACATCAATCGGATTGTTTTGTACTTAATCACGGGTGAAAATATTTCATTATAATCCACACCTTCCCTTTGAATATAACCCTTAGCCACTAACATCGCCTTAAACCTCATAGAATCATTAGGGCTCAAACCCTCCTTTAACTTGTAAATCCACTTACATGGAACCAATTTCTGATTTTTAGGTTTCTTAACGAGTTTCGAGATTTTGTTATTACTCAAAGATTTTATTTCTTCCTGTATAACCTTTAACCAATTTTCAAAATATTTTCCATTAACAGCTTTTTCATAACTAGCAGTTTCTATCTGTTCAAGGGCTTCACCTGAAACTAAGGCAAAATCGGTCAAGTTTAGAGATTCATATCTAGGATTTGGCCTGATCTGTCTTTTTCCCTATCCCTAGTAAGCTGATAATCTTGATTAGGTTGCTGATAATTAAAATATTCAACTTCAACTGGTTCAATGTTGAAGTTCAGTCACCTCTTCAGGTTCAAGTTCAGTTTTAGTTTCATGATGTGTAGGGTCATTATCGTCATTTCTAGGTGTAGGTGAATTAAGCCTAGTCAGCTCCACCTCAGTCTGAACACTATTCTCAGTTTCAGATTTGTTAGTTTCATCGATTTTCTGTTTTAGACATGGCATCTCAGATTCATTAAGGACTACATTCCTGCTGTTAATAATCTTAATGCCTTGAACCCCTAAAACCCTATAACACCATCACACCATCGGGATACCCTAACATCACACACTTGACAGCCCTTCAAATTGGTGTGTATATGCAGCACATCCAAACACCCTCAAGTGATCTAGATTTGGAGGTTCTCCCATCCACAACTCATGTGGAGTCTTAAACCAAATACTGCTAGACGGAGACTTATTAATCATATAAGCTGCAGTACTTGCAGCTTCAGCCCAAAAGCTTTTCGCAAGGCCAGAGCTAATTAACATGCACCTAACTTTGTTCATTATGGTCATGTTCATTCTTTCAGCGACCCCATTCTGTTCAGGTGTGTATTTAACTGTTCTGTGTCTTGTTATTCTTTTCTGTTCACAGAAGTTGTCAAATTCGAAATTACAGAATTCAATCCCATTATCAGTTATCAACGTTTTAAGTTTCTTGTCTAACCGATTCTCAACAGACTTTAGCTAAATTCTGAATTTTTCAAAAGTTTCCGACTTAGCCTTCAAGGGATAAATCCAAACTTTTTCTTGAGTAATCATCCACTAAGGACAAAAAGTACTTGCTTCCACCAAATGTGGAATGCTTCTTCGGGCCCCATAGATCAGCATAGACATAGTCCAATGGTCTGCTGGTTCTATAAGAGCTAGCTTCAAAGCTCACCTTATGGGACTTACCCAAAACGTAGGTTTCACAGAAGTCCATAGCTTCTATGTCATCTTTTCCAAGTAATTTCTGATTACTTAAAGATTTTAGCCCTTTAAACCCAATGTGACCCATTCTGTTATGCCAAAATTCAGTTTTGTCTTTACTAACTTTAAGAAGACTAGAATCAGGTGGTGTTTCAATTCTACCCTCAAGATAGTACAATCCATTCTTCTTAGGCCCTTTCATAACTACTAGAGAACTAAGGAAATGAGGTTCCTCTTCAAATTAGGGACATATCTAACATTTCTGAGTTGCTTGACAGCCCCATCGTACATTCTGAAGGCTATGTCACCAACTCCAATAACATTCTGAAAATTATTGTCTCTCATGTAGACCTTCTTAGGTTTAGTCTCTCTATAGTTATAAAACCAAGACTTTTTAAGGCACATGTGAAAGGTGTACTCCGTGTCTAGGATCCAATTTTTGTCAAATTCTTCCTCAAACACATTTAGGACATGTAAACTATCGAATTCAGAAATAACGGCAGCATTATCTCGATCAGTATTTTTCAGGTCTTTTTGTTTCTTTTTCCACTCAAAACAATCTCTCTTGAAATGCCCCAAATTTCCACTGTGATAACATTTCTTACTGCTTTTATCTTTGGATTTGGATCTCATTTTGAATTTTCCTCTCCCCTTCTTGTTATGGAAGTAAAACTCTTTTTTTTCAGATCTTCCTCTAACAAATAGATTCTCTTCTCTAGAATGAGTTCTGTTGTTTCTTTTTAATTCAATTTCTCCTGATTTTAAAGCATCAGCAACAATAGCTTGAGTGAGAGTGTCCCTACCATATTTTATGGTATTTTTCATTTCTCTATAAGATTCAGGCAAAGAGTTTAGCAATATAACAACTAGATCCTCATCTTCAATTTTCTTATCATTGTGAGCTAAAATCTTAACAATTATGCTAAAGTCACTCAAATTCCCCCCGACATCCTTCCCCGGGTCCATCTTAAAACTAAACAGCTTTTTCAACATGTATATCTTGTTAGGTAAAGTTTTAGTCAAGAACAAGGCATTTAAAGCAGTTCATAACGTTCTAGCAGTTTTGACACTATCAACTTGTCTAACAATATTATCAGATAGATGTAAAATTATAGAGGTATAAGCAATTTCATTCAAGTCTTCGATTTCAGTAGGTTTAGCTTTTACCTCTTCAGAAACGTTGCAGGATCATCGAGAGCTTTCACAACTCTCTGTTGGACCAAAATGACCCTTATTTTCTGTTTCCATATCGAGTAATCCCCCTTTCCATTGAATTGCGACAATTCGACCTTCGAACCCATTACAGTTATGTAAAAGAGTGGCATGTACTTGTGAACATAATAAAAAAGGTTTTGAAAAAATTCTTTTCCAGGTGATCAAATATAAAGTATGAATGCAGAGTTAAAACCAATGTACAGACAATAAAGCACAACAATGAAACAAAAGCTCAGACGAAACACAGGTGTATTAAAGCAGGTAAGCATGCATTCAAGATTACAAATCAGTCACGAGAATTTAATCAACAAAATTCACATACATGTAATCATTTAATCATGCGTTAATCAGGAAAGAATACCAAACCAAACTTAAGAGTGAGGTTGGAACGATCTTACCAACTACTGTTAAAAACAGTAAATATACCATCAAGTTTCGAAACCGAACCACTGCAGACGTCAAGTCAGGGGCAAAATCATTCCAACGTTTTCTGTATAACCTGAAACACTAAACTAAACACATTAGCACGTTCATCAGGTTAAACTAAACAAGTTACCTGAAGGAAGTTCGCCGAAAAAAACGAGCTCCGCTGCCAACAACCGTCGGTTCGCAGCCTCCGCCTCCGCCGCTGGATGCGCCTTGACCTGCAGGACACGGGTATGGCCTTAGATTTCCCGGTCGGTCACTCGTTTGGCCAGAATTGAAGAAATTCCGGTTTGGCCCTCTCCAAAATCGCCCCTCTCGATTTTCGTGCTAATTTTTCACCAAGAAACGAAGCCCCAGCATGTGTAGAGTCTAGTTCCGATCTTGGTTTCATCGGGTGGTCGATGGTTTGGCCGGAAAATGAGATTGCAGGTTTCGGCCAAGTGTGAACACGTGAGCGGCACTTCTCCAGTCAGTTGATCTCCACCACCAAGCCTCTCAAACCAAGCTTTGAAACCAGTTTTGTTGGGATAAGTAGGCTCAGGAACAACCCCTTCACGCTTGCAATTCGCCATCCATAGAGTGTCACCATGAGTACTTGTTTCCAGGTGGAGAGAAGAGAAGATCACAGAGTAGCACCCAGAAATCGAGAGAGAAAATGAGAGCTTCCAAGACAAAATGAAAACTGACCCCTTACACAAATGAGAGAAGACGACCAAGTAAAAGAAAGGGATCTAGATCATAACCATTTATTTAAATCAATGGCTCACAATTGGTCATACAAAACCAAGATCCGGGTCAACAAATGAGAGCCAATTGCAGCCAACTTAAGTGAATTAATTTGGACCGGACTCTAGTAGCTCTAAATCAAACAAAAAAGGGTTTTGGAGGCCCACAACTTACAATATGGTAGCACAACTAAAGTAACTGGCCTTTCTAGGTTCCTTTGATGCGGATTTAGCAATGTTTTGTTTTCCATACATATCGAGGATAATAATATTAAGATGACAACACATTCGTGACAATGAAAGTTTTCATCATTGCAGGCATGAATCAGAACTAAATAATGCACTGAATCAACCGCTTCCTGATGATGAGGCCAACGATGATTTCATTGGTTAGATCGAATCAGTAAAATTTGAAGTTTCCTACTCAATTTTAGGAAACTGGGTTGCAGATATCAATCTGATTCGGTTCCAAATATCTAGATCACACGGAATTTAGATTTCAACTTTGGTTCTCTCATTCATCTGTGATCTTGCAATTTTTAGCTCTAAGAACAGCACGAAATATTTTTTTTTTCTGTTTTATTATTATTATTATCATTATTATTTTTTTACTATTTTCCTTATAGCTTGACTGTTGAGAATTGTTTACTGCTTATGTTTGTAAAGACGTTCACACTGCAACTGAGAATTGACATTGGATCTTTAATATTGCCTGCCTATTTACATTTCCAAATGGAATTACTATCCACATCTAACGAGTGCAAATAAATTAGGTAACTATCCAGATTTATTTTCTTCTTTCCAGTCTTTGGATTGCTGTTCTGTTCGACGTGAAGCTAATAAGGCTGCTCATGCATTGGAAAAACATGCTCTTTTACTGCAAATTTCTTACAGAAAATTGAGATTATATACACAAAATAAATAAATCCTCATTCAAAAGTTTTCCGAACGGTGCAACATACAGCACATCAAGATTGTATTTAGAGAAACTAACCCTCAATTGTTAAAAGGGTAAAGACAAAAGGGCAGTGAATAAAAGGTTAAAAACATAGTGTATCCAAGTAGTATTTATTGCTCAAAAAGCATACGTATTATACTGATTAACATAGGCTATAGAACGGTGCAACAAATTCGATGTGAAATCTAAAATTAATTTCCTATGTTCATTAACTACTATTGCTTGAACATCTTGATGAAACTCTTCGAGGTTTAGTTGACAACATCGACGACCAACTTCCGGGACTTGAGAACTGACCATTTCATACGTCTATAGTAGGCTGCTTGGAGAAGTGCGAGAGACAATACAAAGATCCATTTGAAACCCATCTGTCACCATTTCAATGGGAAGAAGGTTAGACAACCGAAACAAGGATTCGAACAAGAAGATTTGTAAATTTGGAATCAGACATCTCCACCTATTGCCTTTATTAATTGTTAACACTGTGAATGACCTTTAGCCATTTCAAAGGGTGAACAGAAAGCAAACACTGAGACAATTAGCAATATAATTTTAAGAAAAATAAAGACAAAAAAAAAAAGTAAGGCGGACATTGGTGGCTCTAAAACGGCATCAGGTTAATGATTTCAGATCATAAATGATGTTTAGGGATAGCGTTCTGTTTAGGAATCATTGATATGCTTCAAATGAAGAAAGAGAGAGAGAGAGAGAGAGAGAGAGAGAGAGAGAGAGCACTCAAACGCAGTATAAGAAAACCGAAAAGTGGATTCAAAATTTCTACAGAGCTTAAGCAGAGAGATGCAGAGAGGGAGAAAGAGGCCATACCAGCTTTCGCTCTTCCATTTCTGGTTCAGCAGCCCATGATAAAAATGATACAACATCTTTTCCCATCTGCACAATGAAGAAGCAACACTACATGATTTCCAGATTTAAAAGGATATTATGGATAATTATGCAACTCAAAGGCTAAGGAAGTCACCTGTGCCTCTGTCGCAGGTATACCATCTTCATATTCGACAGCACCATCATTAAGCATTTTAGGCATAGCAATAGCTCCGCCAGGGAAATAAGGATTATAGTGTAGCCCTTCTCGAATCTATGTAGTTATTAAAAATGTCAGGAAACAATTCACCACAGCAGAATGGAAACATCAATGATCTATTCAGTTGTAACCTAAAAACCATAAACTGCACCAGAGTGGGAGCAATGAAGCTAGCATGAAAAAAATTATTTAAAGGACTACATTATATGGACTCATGAATGAAGGCTTGTGTACCTATGTCAGTCACCCCAGGCTCAGACAACCTTATGACATATGGGTCCTTTCGTCTTATGCATATAAGAATCCATATTTTAACAAACTTGGAGACATACACAACCCTGCCTTTACGTTCCATAAAAGAACTTCTTACCACACCTATTCAAGAGCTTCTATGAGCGAGAGCAGGAGCATGTGCACGACAGCATCAGACAACAATACAAAATTTGTTACTCATGCTACTCCCATTTAGATTGATGTCAGGATCAAAAATAGTTGCAATCAATTAAAAATTGTACTCTACATCAATTTATGGACTGCAACAATATAATAAAATTTATAAAGCCCCTTTTCGATTTAGCTAAAAAAATTGATAAAAATTTAAGTCAAAGTCAATAATTAATTTCAACTGCACATTTTATGGATTTCACAACTATATCTTTTCAATCACACATTTCATCAAAATTTTATCAAAATCTACTAAAAATATGATTTTTAGCTAAACCAAACAAAGCAAAATGTTTCACTACTATTTGCTCTTTTTTTTTTTTAAACGGACAATTAGAAGCAGAAATTACCATCACGCCAGCAGGAGGATCACGGTACCCAGTTAGAAGAGCAAACACATAATTCTGACCATTATGGCGGGCCTGAGAGGAAAATTAATTAGCAACAGAGGTATAAAGGTTTCTCAAAATTTCTTTGAATATAGAAAGAGCAAAAGAGCACCTTAGTGATAAGACTTAGATCAGGGGGGTAGGCCCCTCCATTGGCAAACCTTGCAGCTTGTTCATTAGGATAAGGCTGAGGAAAGCGATCACTCAGTTTCCCAGGGCGAGTGAACATCTCACCCTCATCATTTGGACCATCAACCACTTCAATCTCTGCTGCCATAGCTTTAGTTTCTTCCTCGGTGTACGCGACACCAACTAGATCGCGATAAGAAATAAGAGACATTGAGTGGCATGACGCACAAACTTGCTGGTAAACCTGGTGACCCCGACGAATCCTGCACACACAAACAGTGATTATGTTTCCAAATTCAATCAGGTAGATTAGACCTTGTGTAACAGTTTCCCCAAACAGTTGAAGAATACTAGTGCACAAACCATTCACTTACGAAGCATGGTCATATGAACTAAGAATCCCTTCGTGGGGCCATGGATAGTTGGGACACTCTAACCCATGCTCAGCCTCATCAGAAGAGTAAGCTACTGTTGCACAACTCAGGAGACCCGAAGCTCCAGCACCAAGAAGTGCAAATACTTTTAAGGACGACCCACTTCTTCCATCTTGACCATGCTTTGAAAGAAATGCTGGCGAGAGTGGAGCAGCCTGGAAATCATACATACACATCAGTAAAAGAAGTGGAACTTTCACTATATAATTTCTGTAAAAGATCACGCTTCATGCGAAAGAAAACAATGTCATAAGAAATTCACACAATAAAGTTATAAGCAAAGTAGAGCACAGAATTGAGCATTGGAAGACTACTAAATGGTTCTGAATCATGTGTCACAAAATGTGCAAGCTTTGTAATCCAAGGGAAAATGTGAAGTTTCCCCTTATAGTAATTGTTGCAAGTCAATTGTGCTCAATAAATGAAGAGGGTTAGAATTTCCTCAAACTTGTAAATTCTGCATGATCTTGCATTAAATGGTCAAGAAATTAATTCATATGGAGTGAAATGATCTATTAACACGAGTTAAAATCAATCAATGGAATGTCATACATTAGAATTATGAGAAATAAGTTGAGCCTCCAACCATTATAGCAGGTAAGCAAAGTTCCTTATATGACAGTAACAAAGAAATTTGACGGATGAAGATTTAGTTCTTGAATCATATAAAGGCTCATTTATTGTACCATTTGACTCTAACTCAAATGGGGAGCGACCTTTATGTAGAAAAGAACTCCCAATTTTCACAGGACCTCTCTGGAAGAATGATGATGACTTTATCGGTAACCAGTAAGATGTCCAAATATGTGAGTGTCTGTGTAAATTGAAAACATAAACCATAAACATCTAGTAAAAATTCCAAACATTCAAGTATTTCGGTAACCTTTTCAATTATTAATATGTCAAATTTAAATAGTGCTACACCATTTCTCTTTCATTAAATAAGCTAATTAGAATATGTAATCAGCACCATGAAAATTAATCCATTCAAATAGTAAGTGTCATATATTATTAGTAAATTTTAATTTGTATAATCTTCAAACTGGAAACTAATGCATCCTATTGAAAAAGTAATTAGTAACATCTTTGCAGGAGCGACCATTCTGTTTCTCATTCTGTTTCTGTCATGGTTGATTTAATGGCAAATCCACCACAAGGAACTAAAGCCTGCCATGGAAGATTCTTTAAAAACAAACAACAACAATTGTGCTTTGGATGTTTATAATTTATAATTGATATACTTTTGAACTTTCAATTAAAAATTAAAAAAAAAAAAAAAAAAAATTGCAATTTCACAATCTTAAAAGGAAAAAAAAATATAAAAAAAAAGTAAATGCATTTGTTACATCTTTGTCCTCCTGGGTCTTGCTGTAATGGCCATAGACTTTCCCCAACAAGCCCTTTTACTCAAGGGCTATTTTGTGCACCATCTATTAAAAGTTGGGCCACAACATGGATTTCTTTTGCATCCCCATCCCTTTCACCTGAGGCAACTAGGGTGTTCATCTTTTTGTCTTTCCTTTTTTCTGTATTTTCTATTAGAAGTCTTGGCTTTCTGGGCCATTTATTAAAGGATAAATCTAAAGTGCCCACCCGGATGACCACTTGGATGACCGAATGTGAGTGTGCGGGCCCCTCATGAATAAAATAATATTTCCTCTCACACTCACATTCGGTCATCCAGGTGGTCATCCAAATGGTCATTGTAGCATTACTCTTTATTAAAAGCATGTTTGAGAAGTGTTTATAAACCGTTTTAGTTAGAAATACATAGAAATGACTATGGATAAGTGGGTACTAATACGATCCCTTGAAATGTGTGGATAAAAAGACTTCAATTGTTTATATACAAATTATAAACATGAGCCAAACACAAACTAAATTATCTCTAGACTTTTATTCAAGTTTGACATACTTTTAAAATGTAATTGAGTCAGCATTCATGATACAAGACGATACCAATCTATGCATCGATGGGGAAAGGGATTTTGAGAAGAAACATTCAACAAATAAATAAGTGCTTTATTGCACAATTTTAAGAAGAATATTGAATTTAACTTTAAAAGGTTGTACAAAAACATTTAATACCTAATTATAGAACTTTATTGGGCTTGAATTTCATTCAAATCAAATCAGTAGAGAACATCTGCCATAAAACCAAACTAATAATTCAATATTTGTCATATTAATATTTTCATCATCAAAGTTAGAATTAATTCTAGAGTAGCTTTCGATTGCCCCATTGACAATTTTATTTTACGAACTAGTCTAAACAAATACTCTCTACTTCGAATCAAAGAATTCAACCTGAATATAACATCTTTGATCAATTTTCAACTTTAATATTAAAGGGATTTCTTTAAAAGAGATAAAAGAACAAAGGGATATTGGCAGATATCGAAGAAAACACTAAAGAGTTAGTGCCTAATATTAAAATTCCAGCAAACCAGAATTTTTGGTTATTATTGTTTTATGGAACGACAAAGCCTAATTAGAGGCCTTTTAACCCTTAAAGACTCCGAAACCTATACAAACCAGTAAGGCTTAAATCACTAGGGAAGTCTAAAAACCACTGTAACTAGGAAAGTAATCATAATTATTGTTTGAAACCTAAAAGAAACAATAAGTTAAGAGTCCACATAAAATGTAATCCCTAACCAACTAAAATTCAAGCCCAATAAGAGAACCTGACTTAAATGAGTGGATGCATAGTTTAGCTCTCCCTCAGATACCCAAGTGTTCTCTATAGAATGTTTACTCAATAATGTTCATACTAGGAAGAACTAAAGGTGAAGTAGCAATTGCCAGCGATGAAATACGATATTTTGAGAATGACCTTACACATATTAACAAATTCTAACGGTTCTCTACCTCACAATATATTGTGACGTTTAATACGATAAAAATTTGTTCCATCAAAGCTAAAGTCTCTTATCAACCAAAATGTCCACCCAAACCACCGCCATATAGCTCATTAATAATTTTCTCCATTTTAGAACCTTGAGCATGCACGATTGATTACCTTGGAACATATAATCATCATGCATAACAAAAGAAAGTCATTTTTCTCAATACTTTTAGTAAATCTTCTATTACCTCGCTAAGTAAGGATATCCTCTTTTTACTGATTCTTAAAACTCCTCAA
This sequence comes from Osmanthus fragrans, assembly GCA_019395295.1. Classification (NCBI taxonomy): domain Eukaryota; kingdom Viridiplantae; phylum Streptophyta; class Magnoliopsida; order Lamiales; family Oleaceae; genus Osmanthus; species Osmanthus fragrans. The sequence goes on along the minus strand of CM033341.1, from coordinate 22,636,776 downwards.
AGATTATTACTTGAGCATACAACCACTTTGTTACTCTTCCCAACTTGATGCTTGAATGAGAATGAGAAAGAAAATTGCTGAATAAAGGATTCCAGTTAACATGCTTTGGATTGAGCTTCTTAGAGAATTCAAATAACTAGGTGTAGCATATTATAAGTAACCATTAAAATCCAAATACAACATATGGTGAATATCATGAGCATAGAATTCTAGATCATATGTTGAATACTCACACTTAGCATCCGACAACTTCTCAGTAAAGAAAGACACATATTTTCCTTATTGTTTTAGAACTGCTCCTGCAGCCACAAAGACACGTCCTACTCCACGGCAGAGTTTGTCAAATTTTTTGGCATCACTAGAATCGGCCCTTGTGTCTGGCTGTCTTGATTTGTGCAAAGACCCTTTGATCAAATTAGCACGTCTGGCAAAGCTTAAAACTTCTTACAAATATATCTATTTTTATCCACGTATTTCATAGAACCCACAACTTTTACCTACATTTTAACCACACATTCCTTGAGACCCACTTCCTATAAGCAGTTAAAAACTTAGCGAAGTAAGCACTTCATTAGTTAATTGCATGTTGGATATCCCTCATTGGTGGGCAGAACATTCATCAAACTTCATCTTGGTAAACATTACCGTATATTAAAAATTAAAAAAAATAAAAAATTCTCGGAGTGATCCAAATATCAACTTCCTTTCAAATCCAATAAGGATGAAGTTTCAACTATGGTTAATGCTTCTTTAGAATTTCCTTATCTCCGTTGCAGCTATCACACTACACACCATCCATCTACAATTGATAGTTAACTCACCACCAGATTTCCATTTCCTCAGGCTACCATTAAGAGCTGTCAAATGAACCACCAGATTACTGCTTACTAGATTCCCAGGCAAAAAGTGAACAGTAAAACTAATAATCAATTCTAGCACTCGGCCAATCTATTCGTTGCGGTCACATTTCAGATCATTATAAACAATTGATAGTTAACTCACCACCAGATTTCCATTTTCTCAGGCTACCATTAAGAGCTGTCAAATGAACCACCAGATTACTGCTTACTAGATTCCCAGGCAAAAAGTGAACAGTAAAACTAATAATCAATTCTAGCACTCGGCCAATCTATTCGTTGTGGTCACATTTCAGATCATTATAATAATTAGTAATAGATGCAGCTATTATTTCTAGATTTAATAAAGTATGAAGAAATTGCATATATATATATATATATAACTAAACATGATACCTTAAAATCGGAGGCTGTACGATTCACAACACTTTGACGAATGATTTGGTCAATAAATCTGCTGACTTTTCCAAATCCTGATTTATAAAAGAAGATAGATGAAAACAAACAATATCAATGTCTATAAGTCATTCATTTTGTTGATTAAATTAAATAATAATGATTAAAAAATTTACCAAAAGCATAAAAATCAATCGTAATTAATGGAAAACATAAACCAAATTAGAGATCAAAGAAAGAGTACGAAATCTTACTCATCTTTTCAATTCAGAGAAAAGGAGTGTGGTAGCAGAGCGAAAGAGATGATTGAAGCGTGTTTCCCTGTAGGAGAGACCGAGCGAGAGAGGGCGTGGAGCTATAAGGAGCGAGCAAATGATCGGTCCAGAATTGACAGTAAACCGGTCAGCAGGACTTCAGGTAATAAACGAGTTAATTCCACAAATAGTCACTAAAGTTTGTATAAAATTTCAAGTTAGTCATTCAATTTGTTTTTCTAACCTATTAGTCGATAGCTTAGCTTAAAGGTTTCACCATTAATCACCTCTATAGAAAAAAATTAAGAACAATGAGAGGGTTTACAAACACTAAGATCCAAGTCATGGCACCGGCATTTTTTATCTTCCATCGAACCAACTTCTTAGCCTTTGTAGCTGTTGAAACACTTTCATTTATATGACCCCACAGATTTTTCCCACAACAAAGAGTTGAAATTGAAATTTCTTGAACAATTTTCAACCCGTGAAGAGAACATCAAAAGAATCAAATTTATTGGTTGACATGTGCAAAAATCTTGAACCGAACCGGATCCAAACCGAGCGGTTCTTCGTAAGTGAAATACCCCAACGGGTCTTTGAATTGAGAATAGACGGGTTCGGTTCGATTCTCGGTTCTAGACCCAGAACCGAATAATCGAATAAGAACCGAATTTTTTAAAATTTTTATATATGGGATAAATCAAATTTTTTTAATTTTTTAAAAATAAATTAGCAAAGATAGAGTTTGTATTGAAGAAACTGAGTTATATAAGGGCATTGAGATATGTAATAAAATATATATTATATATTTTTTATTAAATCTTATTAGTTGAATAATTTTTAGTTTATTTATATTTGTTAATTGTGATTTTTCATTTTTTTCTTGTAGAGTTTCTTAGTGTCTAGTATCTATGAGTCAATGAACTCTAATTTACATGGATCACCGATATTTTAGTATTACTAAATCACTATCTACTTTTTGTTATTTGTATACATTAGTAAATTAATCTTATTGGACAACTTGTTATTTATATATTATTAAATTGAAATACGTTAATTTGTAAAAACTAAGATTGAACAACTCATATTGTAGTGTAGTTATAAATGTTAAAAAATTTAATTATAGTATGGAACAGAACCCAAACGGTTCCAAAATTATATTAGACCCGACGGTTCTGTTTACTAACTACCAGAAAATTTTCAATTCGATTCGGTTCTCTTCAGAATAGAACTGAACCGAACTATGCCCAGGTCTAATTAGGGATGGTAATTCGAACCATTAAAACTGAAAATCGCAGTTAACCGAACTGAATACCGAACTGAATGGGGCGAAAAAAATCAAACCGATGGTGCAATAGGTTGGTTATAGTTTTGATTTTAATAACCCAATTCGTGGTAGGGAGGGTATGGATTTAGCGACGGTACCCCAAACCGAACCGATTACTCGTTTAAAAAAAATTTAATTGGACAATTGGGTTTCTTTTAATAATTCTTTGTATAATTATAGCACATTACCTTATCGACCTGTTAACATGACCGGTACACTAACCCAATTTTTTGGCCTTAACTTAACCCTACTCACACTCACTCACTCACTGAAAATACACAGAAAATAGGAAATATTAAAGCGACGGGCAACGGCGAGGAAGAAAATTTGAAATTGGAGTCAACAACACCGTCTCAGCCTTTTCCCGTGCCGACGCTCCAGATTTGGCGCTATAATTAGATCTGAATTTGAAAGGTATAGGCAGTGTGTCGTCTATAGTGTGCGACATACAAATCTTATATTCAAATATTATTCTGATATCTATATCTTGATTAGTTCACTATTTTTTTTTTATTGTAGCTTTCAAATGTCATTTTAAATAGGATATATTTCCTTATATTGCATTATGTAATGGAAATATGTGTGAGATGACTATGATTTAAATTTGAAAATATCTTTTGTGATTGGGATGAAGATATTTCTTGAATTGGTCTTGGCAAGTCTATTTTATATGATACTCTCCTTCCTTGAGTCATCCCGTACATTTTCTTGGTTAGCAAATGCAAATGCAATTTTCTTGATTATGATATTTCCCTCTTTCTTTTACTGTTCGCACGAGTTGAGCTCATTAATCTATTTGGTTCCCTAATTCTATATTTTCTTTTTGTTATTTAATACAATGTTTACTTGGTTGGGTACTTTAACTCTATTGCTAGCAGTTTTGGTATGTCTACTGGTTGTTAATTATCTGTATGATATTAAATTAGTGTTTTTTAATCTGTCTATAATTCTCTTATTTTTGGTTATTTTATCTTAACTTCTCAAAAATTAAAGAAAGATCCTGTAAATTGTTTGCATTTCATTTGGGATATTGTTTGCTAAATTTGTTTAATATTGTGTTTTTATTTTTATTCATATATTTTTTTTCAATTTGACGGTTGAACTTGCGGTTATGGTATGACAAAAAATTTGGTGGTGCGGTTATGATTTTGACCGAACTAACCCATTGTCATCCCTAGGCCTAATAAGGAGCGAGCAAATGATCTGTCCAGAATCGACAGTAAATCGGTTAGCAGGACTTCAGGTAATAAACGAGTTAATTCCACCAATAGTCACTAAAGTTTGTATAAAATTTCAAGTTAGTCATTCAAATTTTTTCTAACCTATCAGTCGATAGCTTATGAAAGTTTCACCATTAATCACCTCTATAGAAAAAATTAAGAACAATGAGAGGGTTTACAAACACTAAGATCCAAGTAATGGCACATGCATTTTTTAGCTTCCATCGAACCAACTTCTTAGAATTTGTAGCTGTTGAAACACTTTCATTTATATGACCCCACAGATTTTTCCCATAACAAAGAGTTGAAATTGAAATTTCTTGAACAGTTTTTAACCCGTGAAGAGAACACCAAAAGAATAAAAATCATTGGTTCACATGATCCACAAATATGATAATATATCAACCAAAAAAATCCAATAATATAGCCTATGAATCACCGAAATTATGGAAATAAAATAAGTAAAAATTCATAATTAAGGTGTATAGTTTACACCAATTCAAAAATCAGGTATATAGTTTAAAAATTCAAAAATCAAGTTTATATATAATTAATTAAATATAATAAAGTCACAATTATACAATTATTGATCACAAATTTATAATTAAGGTCACAAATTATTTATTGGTTACATATTATCAAATTAATAAGTCACAGATTATTTCGAGAAATTTTTTATAGGTCACAGTTTATTTGTTGGTCACAATTTTTCAATTAGCTGGTCACAGAAATTTCTCAGTCACACTGACACGCGAAAACTTGTTCGACTTATAGTACCGCAAGTGTACGGTTCATTTCAAGTAATAAAGTGGATTTTTAAGTCCAAGTATCGTTCCCACAGAGATTTAACAGTTTGACTGTATTTAATTCGACCTTAACCGAAACAAAATACTTGTTTGAGAGTTTGTAACTAGATTGCAACTAAACTAAGTAAGCTACTTATGCAAAATAGAATGTAATATCTAATTCAATGCAAGGTTAACTACGTGCAATAATTTGACTCAATGCAAGATGTCTTAACAATCAAATAAAGAGCGTACTAGGTTCGCGAATCCCCATGTAATAATCTATTTCAACCCTAGTTCTACAATTTGACAACACGTTTGAATTATGACGAATCAATATTCCTATTTTATTCAAAACTCTCTTTCGATTAAGTTTGAACCTATTTTCATATACGACACCGACTATATCTCTATGACGGGAGCAAATATACAAAAATGCATGAAGTTCTATGAATACTTAGAGATTCACGTAAGGCATAGCGGTATATCTCTATCCCCTATCGGACCCTACGATGATTTATACCTTGTCTAATCTATTTATCCTCTTTCGAATGGATTAAATAAACCACATAAAATCACACAATCACATGCATAATAATTGTAGACTTAAATCAATGTATATAAACCATTCATCAATCCAAAACGCGTTTTAACGTCAAATATATAAAACTAGGAATCAAAATATCAAATTACATGGTTCATCGTTCACCTAGCACATTAAAAACTAGCCTAGCATGATAAAACTAAGAAAACTAAGAGAAGAAAGAAAATAAATTGAAGAAGACATCACCCTATTGGATCTTGAAGTGAAATCTCGAATCTTGGATCAATCTTCTTGTTCTTCACCTTCTTCTTGCTCTTCAATAGGTCAATAATGGTAGAATAAGGCGTCACCCTCGTTTCTGGTCGTGTTTAGGGTTTTAAAGGGGTCCTAGATTGGTTTTCATAAGAGTTTAACTTAAAAAAGGAAACCAGAATTTTCGGGTCAGAAATGAACCAAGCGACCGCTTGGTTATAATCCAAGCGACCGCTTGGTTTGTAAAATTTGCCTCCTGGATTCCCTGAATGTACTTGGGCGACCGCTTGGAATTTGTTCCAAGCGACCGCTTGGAACACTTTTTTCTCCGCTGGACAGCTTTCGGTATTTTAATCATAACTTTCTCTACCGATGTCCGATTGAAGTGATTCAAAGTGCAATAGAAAGATAACTCAAAGAGCTACAACTTCGATTCAGACATCATCTTCAAATTCGATCTTTTACCGTGTCAAAAATTGGTCTCAATGTGAGGCTAAAAATCGGTGCATAACTTTTCGATTAGAAATTGATGTGTGATCATACTTTGACGATATTCCATCCCTTTGAAGTCTTCTTTCAACCAATTGACTCCTAGTACTCTCAAATCTTCATTGTTTGGTTCGACACAAGTTTTGAATAATTGCACGATAGTCCTTGAACTTTCATTTTCTTCCCTTTTGGTCTTTTTTTCGCTCGTTTTCACATACTTTTCGTTTCATCCATCAATGTAGTCCTACAAACACAAATTATACCGAATTAAGCCATATTTCAATATATACGTTCACAATTAGCCATGTTTTGTGGCCTAAAAATAAGTGTGTAAAACGCACTTATCAAACCCCCCAAACTTGAACTATTGTTTGTCCTCCTCAAACAAGATGGTGACTTAAACTCAACACAAAACATGATTCAATGACTTGCCGCGTCTCAGGATTAGAATTCAGTAATCAACATAGTGAATAGTTTCAATAGTGCAAAATCATATCAATCTCCACTTATCATATGCAAAGCCTGACGTGTGTGTGTGTGTATACTCATGTAGACATACTCGGCTTATGCTGGGTTCAAATCCCAAACCCATGTAGTCAGATTTTTTCTTTCTTCGCTCGAGAGATACACACCCCCCAAAACTTATTCTTTTCACTCAGTTATCCCGGGGTGTGTTCTAGAGTAGAGATTTGATTCACTTAAGTTCTCACCCTCTCTTAGTTTGGATAGACCTCGCAATCACAAGTTCACAGTTCAACAAGCAGAGATTCTCCTATTTCTTTGATTGGTTCAACCTCTAAGACTAAACTAGGTCACTTGTCTTGCATCAAAGGTATAATTTCATCAACTACATGTCTTGGGGCTCTTTTCTCACTCCATTTTCTTTCTTTTAACATATCTCATTTGCTTTCTATATAACCCATGTATCGAGCTTTAAGCCGGTGACTCCCAAATCAGTTGATTTTAGGACACCAGGTTTCAATCACCCTTGCAGGCTTACTTACTCAAGTTATAAAGGCTCGAGAATATGTATTTTCACTCTTTTTCTTTTGACTCTTTCCTTCTTGCTTTCTATATGACCCCTGTAGCGAGCTTTAGGTCGATGACTCCCAAGTCAGTTGACTTTAGGGCATCAGGTTTTTAGTCACCCTTACAGGCTTACTTGCTCGAGTCATAAAGGCTTGAAAAGAGTGTTTTCTCACAAATATTATACCATGCCCCTATTTTTCTAGACACTTAGTTTCAAAAACCAACATCTAACTTAAAACTTTCACCTCATCTTCGTCCTATTGGTTTAAACAATCCACACAACATAGTTTTCATGCATGGAATCCCTACTCATCTCATTGTTCTCCTGCAATAGCTAAATCATCACCAAACTATACTACTACCACAATGGATATTTGATAAGTACAATAGAGGGTTTTTTCGGGTCAACCTATCATGTTCGATTTTTCTATAAATGATGACCCCAACCGTCGCCTTAGCATGCACGCATTGAGTGATGTGTACAAAAAGTGTCAAGTTTACACACAAACAAGTATTGACCAACCTAATCTGCACAATATCCACTATTCACAGCTCATAATAATTCCAATAATCACATCATTGCCGGCAAGGCCACTAAACCCACACAAGCACACAAATTGAACTAATTAAACAAATACTGAAACAAGCAAACAACGAATATTTTTTTTTATTTTTTTATTTTTTTAACATAACAAACACACAGAAAGCAGTAAATTACACAAACATCGATGGATAATAAAAGTAATGAAATGTTCACCAATTTTGTTATACAAATTCTACCACCCCCAAACTTGAACTGAGCATTGTCCCCAATGTGGAAAGTGTAAGAGTGACCACAGAATTTGAATGACAAAGCTCAAACAAAATAAAGCCTGGGGGAATGAAAACTCCCCTGATTAGAAAGGAGGCGGTGGTGCAGATGTTGGACGAAAGCTTGGCCCAGCGTGGTATCGTCCTATGTCGGAGGTATCTGAAAAAAACAAATGAAGAAATCAGTGAAGGCATAAAATTGGCACTAGACATCCCAAATCTCCCAAACTTTCTTCAATTCTTGCAAATGGATACATTGTAACATGTTCAGCCAATGAGTTTGACCCCAAATCTCCCAAACATGATTTCAACAACCCATTAAACATGCAAAATACATTCAGAACTTGTGTGAATCATGCATAGACACTTTGTGAACTACCTAGGTGATCGATGACCTAAAACTACTAAATATGCATAGAAAACGTGAGAAATCCTAAATCTACTACATAAAGCGAAATAAATAAAAGGGTAGAGATGATGGGTTGCCTCCCATGCAGCGCTAGTTTATAGTCTATAGCTCGACTATACCGTGTTAGTTTGATTCCGGTGGTGTGAGAGCAACTCTTCCAACGATGATTTCTCTCTCACTGTAGCTTTCCTCCAAACTTTAACATTACCTCTATCCACTTCATCTGATTTTCCCTCGTTATTTCCCTCAAACTCAACAAAGTAGGCTTCATGCTTCTCATAATTTTGAGTGGGTTGAGCATGCACATTATAGTCATCAGCAGTGTTTGAATGGTCTTGAGAACTATTTTTATCTTTCACCACATTTTCCACTATACTCATTTGGAGGCATTTCTCTGACTCGTTATGGAAGTCCACATCCTTGAAAACATTGAAAGTGATTTGTTCCTCGCCAAGTCTCAAATTTAACTGCCCTTTTTGAACATCTATCAAAGCTCTACTTGTGGCTAGAAATGGTCTGCCTAAGATAAGTGGAACATTCTTATCTTCTTCCATATCTAGAATGACGAAGTCGGCCGGGAAGATGAATTTGTCCACCTTGATTAGCACGTCTTCAATTATCCCCCTCGGATGTACCAAGGATCGATCGGCTAGTTGTAGTGTCACCGTGGTTGCTTTGGCATCGCCCAAACCGAGTTTCCTGAAGACAGAAAGGGGCATTAGATTAATACTTGCACCAAGATCACATAGAGCTTTATCAAAGTAGCATCCACCAATAGTGCAAGGTATAGTAAAACTCCCTGGATCTTTCAGTTTTGGTGGGAGCTTCTTCTGAATAAGAGCGTTGCACTCCTCTGTTAGCATCACTGTCTCATGTTCCTCTAGCTTTCGTTTCTTTGACAGAATGTCTTTCAGGAATTTGGCGTAGCTAGGCATTTTGAACAGTGCTTCCGCAAATGGAATATTGATATGGAGCTTTGTGAAGACTTTAAGGAATTTCTTGTACTGTTGCTCCCATTGATACTTTTTCAACCTTTGAGGGAATGGAATTGGTGGTTCGTAAGGATTGACCGGGGTAGGTGCTTTATTCTGTGAAGTATCTGAACCTTCTCTTGGAGATGTCTCTTTTGTCTGTTCAGCTTTTTCCTTCTCTGAAGACGATAATGTATCTTTGTTTACACTAGGTCTCTTTACAGTGATCTCTGGTAGTTGAACCCCACTTCTTGTAGTAATGGCTTGACATTGTTCCCTGGGATTCACTTCGGTATTGCTAGGTAAGGTACCCGGTGCTCGTCCATTTATTGCAAGTGCTATCTGTCCCACCTGAGTTTCAAGGTTCTTGATTGCCGCACCTTGATTTTGGAGAGTTGTTTCTGTTTTCTCCATGTACTTATCAGTCTTCTCCATAAATTTTGCTAATATTTCATCCAGCTGGATCTTCTTCTCCTGTTGAAACTGCCATTGAGGTTGATTCTGATTTTGAAACTTGTTTTGATCTCCTCTCCAAGAGAAATTTTGATGATTTCTCCACCCGGGATTGTAAGTGTCAGAATTAGGATTGTTCTGTTGGCGTTGACCCCACTTTGCATAATCTGCCTGTTCTACCCCTTGTGACAGAATTGGACATTCCTTTGTGCTGTGATCTGCCCCACACTCTTCACAATTCGATTTTCTTGCTTGTGCTGCATTTGCTGAATGAGATAAGATGTCTACCTTGTGAAACAAGGAATCAATTTTTGCAGACAAGGCTGAATAGGTGTCAACTTCATAGAGACCCACTGATTTCTTCTGAACTACCCGCTCGGACGACCACATTGCTGAAGTATCTGCCATCCTTTCAAACAATTCCCATGCTCCGTCGATAGTTCTTGTGGTTAATGAGCCATTGGACGAAGAGTCTACCATACTTTTGAAAGATGGGAGTAGTCCTGTATAAAAGAATCGAATCTGGGTGGTCTTATCAAACCCGTGCTGAGGACACTTCCGTAGCACATTTTTAAACCTGTTCCAGACCTCATCGAAAGATTCTGAGTCATTTTGCGTAAATACTGATATAGCATGTCTCATTTGTGCTACCTTGGCTGGTGAGAAGAACTTAGTGCAAAACCTGTGAGCTAGCTCATCCCAAGTGGTTATGCTTGCAACAGGAAGTGAGTCCAGCCACTCTAGAGCTTTATCCCTTAAGGTGTGTGGAAATAACCTCAGCTTGATAGCGTCATCTGAAATTCCTTGGTATCTGAAGTGTTGACACATATCCAAGAATCGCGATATGTGTGTATATGGATTTTCAGTAGCCATCCCGTGAAATTGATGGCCATTCTGGAAGAGATGGATGACATTTGTTTTCAACTGGAAGTTTGGCTGTCCAAATGGTGGATAGACAATGCTAGATTGACTTTGGACGACAAATGGCGCCATGAAATCTCCCAGTAGCCTATTTCCTTCATCTTCGACCTCTGCATTCGCTAGAGGTGCTGGATTGAGTTGTTGATTTTCCATTGATACTTGCTCTTTTTGATCTTTTTGTTGGGTTGCTACTGCCTCTCTTAGCCTACGATGGAAGGTTCTTTCGATTTTCGGATCAGTTGGAATCGAATGACCTTCAACCGATCTTCGCATATAAGACCTGAAAGATGAACAGTAGTAGCACTCAGATGAATAAAAAAAATAAACTAGAAACTAAACTAAACTAAAAAGTTCGAATTAGTGTCAAAATAAATAAAATCAAACTAAATTAAATCCCCGGTAACGGCGCCAAAAACTTGACACGCGAAAACTTGTTCGACTTATAGTACCGCAAGTGTACGGTTCGTTTCAAGTAATAAAGTGGATTTTTAAGTCCAAGTATCGTTCCCACAGAGATTTAACAGTTTGACTGTATTTAATTCGACCTTAACCGAAACAAAATACTTGTTTGAGAGTTTGTAACTAGATTGCAACTAAACTAAGTAAGCTACTTATGCAAAATAGAATGTAATATCTAATTCAATGCAAGGTTAACTACGTGCAATAATTTGACTCAATGCAAGATGTCTTAACAATCAAATAAAGAGCGTACTAGGTTCGCGAATCCCCATGTAATAATCTATTTCAACCCTAGTTCTACAATTTGACAACACGTTTGAATTATGACGAATCAATATTCCTATTTTATTCAAAACTCTCTTTCGATTAAGTTTGAACCTATTTTCATATACGACACCGACTATATCTCTATGACGGGAGCAAATATACAAAAATGCATGAAGTTCTATGAATACTTAGAGATTCACGTAAGGCATAGCGGTATATCTCCATCCCCTATCGGACCCTACGATGATTTATACCTTGTCTAATCTATTTATCCTCTTTCGAATGGATTAAATAAACCACATAAAATCACACAATCACATGCATAATAATTGTAGACTTAATTCAATGTATATAAACCATTCATCAATCCAAAACGCGTTTTAACGTCAAATATATAAAACTAGGAATCAAAATATCAAATTACATGGTTCATCGTTCACCTAGCACATTAAAAACTAGCCTAGCATGATAAAACTAAGAAAACTAAGAGAAGAAAGAAAATAAATTGAAGAAGACATCACCCTATTGGATCTTGAAGTGAAATCTCGAATCTTGGATCAATGTGAGGCTAAAAATCGGTGCATAACTTTTCGATTAGAAATTGATGTGTGATCATACTTTGACGATATTCCATCCCTTTGAAGTCTTCTTTCAACCAATTGACTCCTAGTACTCTCAAATCTTCATTGTTTGGTTCGACACAAGTTTTGAATAATTGCACGATAGTCCTTGAACTTTCATTTTCTTCCCTTTTGGTCTTTTTTCGCTCGTTTTCACATACTTTTCGTTTCATCCATCAATGTAGTCCTACAAACACAAATTATACCGAATTAAGCCATATTTCAATATATACGTTCACAATTAGCCATGTTTTGTGGCCTAAATAAGTGTGTAAAACGCACTTATCACACACATTATCAAATTTTTAGATCATGGTTGATTGCTTAGTCACAGATAAATAAATAATTGGTCACACACACACTCAATCCCAAATTCCAGTACATGAATACTTGGTCACAAATCGATCAAATAGTTGGTCACACATCTGTCCTTGCTGTTGCCACCTCCGCTGTCACATCACCACCAATAATAACCACCATCGCCCATGTCACCACCATAGTCGCCACCACACAAACACTTCCCTTCTCCAGTCCCCATAGCAAGGAATGATCGGGTCGTGAAAAATCGAACACAAACACACCCCCGCCATCACCACCTCCACCGTCTCCTACCACCGCCAAATTCCACCAAACCTAGCCCAACCGCCAGATCTACCACCACAGTCGCGACACCAACAACATCCAAACCCAGCCCAACCGTTAGATCATTACCAAATCTGCTTCAGATCAATGCTGCGACTTCACAACCACGGCAAGGAACTCACAAATCGACCAAATCCAATCCCAATCCATGGCAAGGAACTTAACCACGATCATCATTCCGGAGGTTACCTGGTAGCACCAGAGAGGCCACTGCCACAGTCTCCACCATCATCACCACACTGACACCACCACAATCTTACACAAACACACCACCACCACCAATTGTCACCGCCAAATTCAATAAAACTCACCCCAAACCGCCAGATCCACCACCACCAAAAAAGGCCACCACACAAATACTAATTTTTGTGAAAAGTCGATCGCGGTGTTTCACTTGTGAAGAGTCACCGGAGTGAATGGATAAATCTGGTCGCCTGTGAAGAGTCACCTCCTTCCTAGTCGCCACCACTAGATCCACCTCATCCCCATCGCCGCCAACAACACATACCACACCAACAAAAAACCAGTCATCGCCACCACCTCCACTCCTGTCGCTGCCATATAGTCTTCAAATCTGATCTACACAGGCAAACCCCCATTTGTATTCCTATATCTTCGTCATCGTCGCAGTGGCCTCCGATGATGAGAGACGTGAGGGAGCACCAATGATAACAGAGGCATGAGAGAGAAACTGAGAGAGAGAGAGTGAGAGGATAGAAAGGAACGGTTGATTTTAAATTTTAATTGAATACTTGATTTATGCTTAATTAAAGTTTACACCTGGTTTTAGAATTGTTATCTTTAAACACCTGTTTTGGTGTAATTTTCCCAATAAAATAACCCAAATAAATCAATCCAGGAATCAGCTCAACACACTAAATTGCCAAAACTATGATAATAAAGCAGCCCAATAATCACCCCAAATCATAACCTACCAAAAGTATGATAACAAGGCAGTCCAAAAATACTAACTGCAAAGGCCCAATAGATAAATACACAATTTCACATATCTATATGTTTTGTACTATAGCTGAAAACATTAAACACCTCTTTCGCAATGTATTGGATTGAAATCTGCATTAAGATAATAATTCTAAATTAGTCATGTTATGATATACTATATATCGACTATCGTGTCTAAAACTTGAGCTTAAGAAAGTGAAACATAAAGTATGATTTCACCTTCTGATGAATGGGAGGTCAACCCCAACATAAACCACGAGTAAGTCCTCCATAATAACAAAGGGGCTGAACATCCTTTTAGTATAGGGAATTGGATCCTCCTATATTAAAGAAGGGTGTCGACCTTTTTTTAAGAAAAAGGGAGTTGACATGTGATTATGCCCATGTTTGGTGGGAATTAAAGTTAAATTTTTATTAAATTTTGATAAAAGTTGATAAAATCTGACGAAATGCTTAATGTTTGTGTAATGCGCCATACTGAAATTTATTCGCTAGAGTCAACTCCCTAATGTGTATTTTGTTTAATAAAAAAGAAGAAACGTTAAATTTGTAATTTGAAAACTAAAAAAAATAGCTGGCATAATTATCTCAATAAATTAAAATGTGCAAAACAAAACAAATGATATAAGGGGAGAACTTTAATATTGATATTATGTGTATAAATGTTGCCATATATAAAGCAGCATTCTCTAAATTGAAATGAGAAGTGTTTTATTCTCAATAGCAATTGTTTAAAATTAATTGAAGGAACTTAGTGATCAATTGTGTTAAACCATTTATCGTCATCCTAACTAACATTTATCAGAAGTTTGAAATGAAGACTCACTAGCATTGACATAATATATTGTTTTGATGGTAGAATCTGAAAATTATGCTCATAATTTAAAATTTGAACAAGTAATATAGCAAATTGCAAGTTGTGAACATGATTAAATCATCTAGTAAATATATGTATTATATACAAATTATATCTAGATGGTCAACATGAAGGATGATGAGACTTCATATATCAATGTAATTAACTTTCAAGATTTTAGGGATATATTCCCAAATTTAACTAGTGATGGTTAATGATCAATTTTTAATAAGGAAAACATGCATAATATATGAATTATGTTAGGTCTAATATTATAATTGGCAATTCTGTAAACAAAAATGACTTAATTGATCATGTGTAAAAAGTTCAAGGACTTAGGTTGCAATTTGTATAGATGGTTTAGGCTAGGGTTTGAGTTTGAAACAATGTAGAAGACTCATCGGATTTTCGCTAACTGCTCGTCAAGTTGTTGCTCGAGCATTAAAAACAGTAAGCTCGTCGCTCGTTCGTTGTCCCTGCGTAGCTTGAGCGAAAAGTCGTCGCTTGCTTTTCGTCAAGTTGTCGCTCGAGTAACAGTGTTACGTTGTCAAACCATAGGTCGCGATTTTGAAAAATTTTACACGGCCCATGACACCCTTTCGCCCCCAACTATAAATATACAAGTCATGGAAGAAATTCGTTAGGTTGCTACATTTTGCTTCATCTTCATAACATCTTCACAACATATTTTGAGAGATCTAATGAGTGTTTCAAACATTGATCCATTCATATTGATCTTGTGATCCGGCAACCGAGTTTTAGAAAAAATCAAAGATTCAAGAATCTAAAACACATGGCTTCCTTCATTCTTTGAGGAAATGACTCTCTCATTGGGATTGAAAGAGGTGGACTTCAAGTGTAGGAAAAACACAAGAACATGAGGTTCTTGGAATTCTACTTAGAAGAGACAATTGGTTTAAGATCATTAGATTGGAAGATTGACAGCGGATCTTAGAGATTATAGGAATTACAATAGATGGAAGTTGATAGACTGGATTGCACTGTATCCCTAATATCTATAGTGAAGGTAACTGGCTTGGTCTCGAAATTTTTCCACGTTGGGTTTCTTTGTCAACAAATCTTGTATTTTTACTGTTTTTCATATTATTATTGCGGCATTTAAACTTAGAAAAATTTGACTTGTGTATAATCATTTAGAAACTAATTAAAAGTGACTTGTTGCTTTAATTAGTCAATTATGCACGTAAGGTCGAACTAATCTAGCGTATCTAGAACTTTTAAGTGGTATCAAAGCCTAATTGTGTGTCCTGACCTTACCTTATCTGGATGAGTACCTTGTTGACTGTCTCGTCCTATTCTGACGGTATCAAATTATGTATATTGGAAAGTTAGGATGAGGGCATTTTTGAATCTATGGATGAGAAAATTTGATTGAGTGTCGTTAACAATTGGTCTACTCCTAGTGCCACAGTTAATAATGTTGTTATTCCCACCCCCATAGAAAATTAGTCTAAGGCTGAACTAGATAAATGTAACTGGAATAACAAAGTCATTTATGTCCTATTTATGGCTGTTTCCCTAGAAGAGTGTCCATGTGTGAGGTTGCGAAACAAGTTTGGGATTTCTTAGAAACCACACAAAGAGAGAACTTTAGGCAGTTAAGAATTCGAAGTTGCAAATGCTTACCACTAGGTTTGAAGAAATCAGGATGAGAGATGATCAAACTTTTGATGTCTTCTACGCGAGCCTAAATGACATAATAAATTTTAGCTTCAACCTAGGAGAGAAAATCCTCGAGCCTAAGATAGTGAGAAAAATTCTTAGATCTTTTCCCGAGCATTTCAGGCCTAAAGTCACGGCAATTGAGGTAAGTAAGGACATAGATACTATCAAGGTGGAAGAATTAGTTGGATCCCTACAGACGTATGAGACGACCTTAGATAAACCCGTTAAGGAGAAGCCTTTGATCTTAAAATTTGTGAGGAATAACCGGACCGAATCTTGTGATTCAGATTTACCCAATGATGAGGAGTTGGCCTACCTAGCTAAGAAATTCCAGAAAATGTTTAGGAATAAGAAAAAGCCTCAGGAAAGACAAAGAGGTGGCCCGAGTGAATCTAGCAAAAGATCGAAATTAGTGATGCCATAACTGTCAAGGTTTCGATCATGTGAGGAATGAGTGAGAGTTGAGAAAAAGGCTATGAATACTATTTTCACTGATGACGAGTCTAGCTCGGATAATCAGAGTGAGAAATCCACTCGTGAGGAAAGTGAAAAATATGTACCCTTTGTTGCTAGGGTTAATAGTGGATCTAAATAGGGGAGTGAGAGGGACTAGGACATGGATAGTGGTAAGGAAACTGAAGGAGAATCTGGAAGTGAGGAAGATATTCAAGAGACATATGGTAAAATGTATCATGAGTGTCTTAAGATTCTCAATAAAAACAAAACCTTAAGTACAACGGTTAGAGAACTTCAACTGGATAAAGAGAAGTTAGTCACGTACATTAATAAATCTTCCTCAATCCTAAGTGAACTCAAATTGGCGAATGAATCTTAAAGTCACAGGTTAAGAATCTCACTGGTGGACTTGAGAGGTCTGTTTGCTAAAATATTATGTCGGGAGCGCACGGGTCGCATACAAGTAATATAGTGGACTTTTAGAGTCCGAATATAGATCCCACGAAGAGTGTTAATCTAAATTACAAGTATGTGGATTCAAATTAACAAGATTGATACACATTTATAAACTTGATAAGCGATAAAGAAATGATTTGATTACAAACTTCAAATAACAATTTTAAAAAAAAAAAAAACTGTAGGGTTTTTGATTTAAAAGAGGTTGAAATTTATGATTTCGCTTAACCCTTATTTCATTAATATCAAGTCAATTATGCGTCGATGAAAATTACCAAAATAAATAGTTAGACCCGATTTTTCAATTTTAGTCAATAACCTCTGTCGAGCGATATTAACCCTAATTGATTATCATTAACATATTTCTATATTGTTCAAAACCAAACAACCGCATTTAAATTGTTGTGAAAATACTCAAAGGGTCACATGGGGTAGGTATATATTTCTATATACCTAAACGTGCATACATATATTATACAACCCAGAGTGTTAATTTTTTTGGTCTATTAAGTGCAACTATTTGTCAATAATTACACAATCACCTAACCACAACATCTATTGATCAAATAAAAGTAGTAATTTTAAACATGATAATTAATATACCATTATTTTGATAACAAATGTAACATTAACAACATAACATGATATTAATCAAAATTAGGTTAAACTACTACATAAATTCCAACACAACATGTTTAGCTCACCATATTAATACAATAACAAAGAGATTTATTTATACAATACATTACAAAACTTGGAAAATAATGAAAAGAATTCAAAAGATATAGATACAACCCTTTTTGTTTGGCTTTGAATTCCTCTAATGTTTCTCCATGAATGCTTTGATTAAACCTCCTTGTTATACTAATCAAAAACTCCCAAAATAAGCTAAATAACTAACAAAACAAAATGGAAGGAAGGAAGAGAGAGAGAGAGAAAAAAAAGAAAATAATGCAAGAAGAGAGAAGGAGGAGAATGTGAGATATATCTCACATATATAGGAAAAATAAAATATAATAGATATTATATGATATTTTATCACACAAAACAAATATCCTAAAATATCTACCAATAAAAAAACTAGAAAATAATACAAGTTGGGCCAAAATAAAATTCTAGACGAGAATTTAAACTGTCCTATTTTTTTACTCCACGCGGTCGCATGGAAGAGCCAAGATGCGATCGCATGGTTATGAGCCATGCGACCGCATGGTTTAAACAAAAAATTATTTTACAGTTTAGTCCCTTCCATATTTGCATGACATGTCCTTCATCTTTCATCTCATACAATTTGGTCCCCAAACTTTGATCTTCATTACATTTAAGCCCTTGATAAATTGCACTTCAAGTCCTTCAACTTTCTGGCTTGTGCACCTTGTCTCCAGCTTCATAAATTTGTACGTTTTAAGTCCTTTTTGACTCTTTTTAGCTTCGTTCTCTCTCTCTTGTCGGGGTTTTAGCCTACATAAGTAAAAATTACATAATTATGCATAGAAATTTACTCAATTTCATCAATAATAAAGTCCCCAAAAAGTGTCAAATAAATGTGTAAAAACACAATTATCAAGGTCCTCTAGGAAAGTCAGTGAGCTGACCGCCAAGAATGAGACTTTAGAAATCCAAGTTACAAACCTTGTGAGCGATTTAAAGCATTCTAAGTCTCAACTGCTTGCCTTCACCAGTGGTTCGTCTAAGTTTGATAATGGGCAAGTCGGCTGGAAACAAGGGAAAATTATCATGATGTTGCTAGCACATCCAAGACCACATACCAGCCTAAACATGTGCCTTAACCCCGAACCTAAGGATAATGAATCTGTAGGATAGAGGTCTACCAGACAGCGTAGGACCCGTCGACCTATGGATAGACATCAGGGTCTACATAACATTGATCTTAGGTTTATCCCTACATGTTGTCACTGTGGAGAGTTAGGTCACATATGCCCGAGATGTCATCAGTACCTGAACAGAAATAGCAACATGACCATCAATATGAACAAAAATCAAGTGTCTGTTGGTCAGATTGAATTCCTTACTGATTAGGTAAATCATTTGACCAAATTCGTGACACTACTGTCTGGGAACCGCTCTCCTCCCAGACAGGGTGATAAAGAGTGATCTGCGAAATCTTGAAATAGATCACGGTGCTCTTTAGGGAAAGAGCACACTCATATACCAAACTGATTAGATATTTTTGATGCATGCTTCCTCTTAACGGTCATATGATTTATGCAAGGATCCCATGGATTTGTATCTTTCTTTTCATTTTTTTTGTTTCATACATGTGAATTTTTATTGGTTTGCATTGGCGCGTGCATATTTTGCTTTATTTTGTGTGTTTGATTTTTTTTTTTTTTTCATTTTTTTGTGTGTGACGCATTCTTTTTTGAAAAAGAAAAATACAATGATATTGAAAAATAAAAAAAAAAATACAAAAATTTGGAGAAATGGAAACTTCCACTACAACATGATATATAATTCTTGAACTTGCAAGTTGTGATCATGTATAGGTAAAATTGATAAATTGTAGTATAATTTCCATTACTTGTTTAGGTTATTGTGGAGTACTTAGTAAATTTGTCTTCATGTACCATCTGCATTGCACACACTATGAAACTATTAGTGAGACTCTACCGCATGTGTGAGATTTGGGATGACTATCACATGTTAATAGGGCGATTTTGAACATGTTCAGACCTAAGCTTAAAAATATTCCTACATCATATATAAACTCAATATCTTTTTTTCTTCGAGACCTATTTGGCTTGAGTAATTAAGCATGCGGGGTTCCTTAAGATCTTATGCCTATGATCAACTGACTTGGGTTAACCGGCTTAAAGCTCGCTACAGGAGTTATCTTAATCCCCTAATGGAGAAAATCAACACTTAAGATGAAAAATGTAATGAGCTTGAAAAATTTGAAAATTGTAAATTGTAAATGCTTTAAGTTAGGGGGAGAAAAATGAAAATAATAAGTACAGGTCCTAATGCGCCAACATGGTTTGACTTTCATAAGTAGGAGAATATACTTATCAACAGTGATAAACATGTCATTTCTCACAAAATTAAAGGTTGAAGTTTTGCTTGCATTAGATTACTGACACTTTCACACATGAGTCATTTATATTATTTACTCAATTCTGACTTAAAATGAGTATGTGGGGAGGTCTACTACTTGTTAGTTATACTTCTGCATGCTATCACTTGCATTTTAAAGTGGTTATATGTTATTGCTCTAAGTGATTTTGATATCATTCACTTCAGCATTTGTGACAAAAATGGGGAGAGAAATATGGAACTGAGAGGGAGAGAATAAATATATATATATATATATATATATATATATATATGTTGAGAACGATTACATTATTGCACAAAATTCATGAGAGTTTGTAGTAATGGGGAGCATTGCATTGCATTGAATTCTATATCATGTCTATTGCTGTTTGAGCTTTGATATTTAGTGATATTAATGTTTCAGTTGGTGTTTCCATTGCTATTAATGTCACGTCACAAACTAGCATGTTGATTTGTGATTAAGTGCTTCATTTTTTTATATTTCATGTATCACGTATTTTTATACTGGGTATGTGAGTTTTGGATTTCAGGAAATAGGTTTAACAAGGAATGCAAGACTCGGTGATTGGGTATACTAGGTACACTAGTTTATTTGTTTTCAAGTCTTGACTTAATTTGTATACTTTTATCACAAAATGCCAAATGGATAAATCATTAGGTCCAATGTTATAATTGACAATTCCGTGAACAAAAATGACTTAATTGATCATGTGTAAAAAGTCAAGGACTTGGATTGCAATTTGTATAGATGGTTTAGGCTAGGGTTTGAGTTTGGAACAAGGTAGAAAACTCGTCGGATATTCGGTAGCTGCTTGCCAAGTTGTTGCTCGAGTGTTAAAAACAGTAAGCTCGTCGCTCGCTTGTTGCCCCTGCGTAGCTCGAGTGAAAAGCTATCACTCGAGCGACAGTATTACGTAGCTACATTGTGCTTCATCTTCATAAGATCTTTACAACATATTTTGAGAGATCCAATGAGTGCTTTAAACATTGATCTATTCATATTGATCTTGTGATCTAACAAACGAGTTTTGGAAAAACATCAAAGATTAGAGAATCCAAAACACCTGGCTTCCTTAATTCTTTAAGAAATGGACTCTTTCATAGGGGATTGAGAGACGTGGACTTCAAGCGTAGGAAAAACATAAGAAAAGAATGTTCTTGAAATTCTAGAATTTTTCCCACGTTGGGTTTCTCCGTCAACAAATCTTGTGTTTTTACTGTTTTCCACATTATTATTGCAGCATTCAAACTTATGAAAAATTGACTTGTATGTAAAACTAATTAGAAGTAACTTGTTACTTTAATTAGTCAATTTCGCACGAAAAGTCAATTAATCTAGCGTATCTAGAACTTTCAATTTCATTAAATTGAAAATTGTTCTGATTTTTTAATTAATATTTATTTAAATCAATGTTTTGCATCATTATTGAATCAATGATGGTCTAACAATTATGCCAAATAATGATATATTTAGAGCTAATGAAGTTTTGGGTTCAATACAATATTTGCTTCAATTGTAGCAATATTAGCTCCTAGCCTTTTCTTTATCTCCTATAGGAATTCATGATGAGTGCTCCACATCATATTTATGTCACTTAATTTATTATTTAAAAAGGTTGAACTCCAACCTTGAGGGTCCCCCACCACCCCATCTCTAGAGAATTGTGGAGGAGGTAAATATCGGGATGTGCCTCAACATGCCAGGGTACAAGAGCTGTCATACTGGTGCTCACAAAGAATCCAATTCCAAACCTTGTAAGAGGTAGGAATCGAACCTTCACACTTTGCCTGCCAGCTCAACATCACTGAGCTATGCCCCAGGGGGCCACTTAATTTATTAATTTGTTACATTTGAGAGCGTTTTATGACGTTTTAATATGTTCTTTGATGTTGTGGTATAGGTTGTTGAAATTGAATTAAATAGGCAAAAGTTGGCAAATTTGGAGAAAATAGCTAAATCGTAAGAGATCCAAAGTTTGGGAACTAAAGTGTAAATACTCAAAAGTTGTGTTATACCTCACAGTGAAGGTCCGAGAGTTCTAGGATTCAATTGGATAAAGAAAGATGTCAAAAGGATAAAGCATAGTCAAAGTATGATCACACATCAATTTCCAACCGAAAACGTTTTGCCCCGGATTTTTAGTCTCATATTGAGACCCATTTTTGACAGTGAAAATGATAGAATTGAATAATGATGTCTGAAGAAAAGTTGTATCCCTTTGAGTTACATTTCCAAGGCATCTTGAATCGCCTCAATCAGACATCGAAAGAGAAAAATTATGATAAAAATACTGAAGGAAGTGCATCGATGAATTTCCTCTCGAAACGGGCACCATAGCGCCCAAAATGGGCATCGAGGAGCCAAGCTTGCTGCAAATCACAGAATTCGCGGATCCGCAGTGTTGCTACAGTGGCACCGAGCCGCCGCCTATACGGGAAAAGAGTTTTTAATGTGATTGGACTCTTTTCTTGGCCCAACTTAACCCTAATTCGTCCAAAACTCCAACAATACGAAGATGAAAGACCTATTTTATCCTACAATTCAAGGGGAGCAAGATACACAATCAAGGAGGCAAAACATCAAAAGATTCAAGAAATTCAATGAAGGAAAGAACAACATCAAGAGAAGAAATTGAAGATCTACATCCTAATTTTTCTATTCTCTTCCCTATGTTTTCTTATATGAATTTTTATATTTCCATAAATTATATCATGAACTAAATTCATTATCTAGGGATTGATTGTAGCCTAAACTTGAGATTGTGATTTGATTTTATCATAGTTATTTCTATTTGATTCTCCACATGTTTAATTGTGTCATATTTTAATGCTTTCAATTAATTAGCCACTAATTGGATAAATAGATGCTAGTCAATTCCAGGACTCGAGAGAGAGGAATTTAGGCATGATCATAAGATTGACACAACGTAGATTTTATGGGTTTCGAGAGAAAGTATATGATCTATGAAGCTATCTCCATAATAGAATCATGAACTTGATGAATTCTTGATTTTAATTCGGAATAGAGATATTGGAATCGAAATTTAGGATTAATTTCTAGCCGGCACTCGAGAGAGAGGGGAGAAATACATTAGGATTTTTGCTTTTAAATATGAAAATTTGATTAGTATAACTTGATATAATTGAATCATAATTGATAGTTAGGTGAAATCATTCCCTATGCCTTTCTTATATTAATTAATTCATATAACTTGCATCCATTGAATTCGTCACAAATATCATTAGATTAATTAACAATATTGATCAAAAAAATTATTTGCCTAGATAAAATAGAAAGCTACACAATTATAGTATTTAGTAGAAAATTAAATTACAATCTTTGTGGATTCACATCCTAACTCATTTACTATATTACAAAATTTGACACCGTACACTTGTGGTATAATCACGTTATAGAAAACGTGTGACGATTCATGAAAATTTTAATGAAATACTTGAATATAGAATATGCACACCCAATAAGTGAGTAACCAAGTAATATAATATAAGTGAACAATTTCACGTCAAAAGTAAGTTATACATAATATTTGTTCGATTTGACATTAGTACATAAACTTGCTCATTATGTAAGTTTATATTAGCATTTATATAGTCTTCCATTTGGTAATATAGAAAATGATCATATATGAAATAATAAGACTTGACAAAATGAAAATCATACATTAGCATTTATAAAAACATTGCGAAGCTTTTTTTATTTGTTTTCTATGAGATTGTATTATTCGAGACGTGTACTATTTCGAGAGCACGTAATATATTATTATTATTTACTTTTAAATAATGATGTTTAGATTAATATTTTTCGGAAACAATAACTCAATATTCTTTTGAAATTTTAAAAGTGTGTTGTCGTACTCCTCGAGAAAAAAATAATATTATTTATAAATATTGTGTTATTTCAGGAGTAACAACAGATTATTATTTATAAATATTAATTTATTGAAGGATTTACTAATTAGGAGATAATTTATTACTAGTTTTATAAAATATTGATCTCATAACTAATTATAAGTTTATAACTAACTGTAACGTTATATAATTTTTTTGCTTTATTCCATAAAACCTATAGTTGAATATTCATATTGTAATATTGTGCTTTTTTGGGATCACAAGAGTGTATTATTTAAAAATGTTAATGTGTATTATTTTATGCTTTTTTAAGAGCAGTAATGCGATATATTCTTTTGAAATAATGATATATAAAAAGTTACGTGTCTTCTGGAGCATAATATACACCAGAAATATTTAATGAAGTGATTTGTGTTATAGAATAGGAGGATAAACTAGAGAGGAGTCAATAGACTTGCGTATTTTTTTAAGAACTATAGTCTCATATTTATAAAAAAAAAAAAAAAAATAAAAAAATTAGTGCTACAAGAGATACAACAGTCAGAATAACTATGAGTTGCAGAAATATAAAAGTCATAAATACTACTATATTTACAAAACATTGATCAAGAAAAAAGAGTACAACGTGTATTTATTCCCCCTCATAATAATATCAATTGAATTATGGTTCATGTGTATTAAATCATTCAATGATAGTATTAAATTTATATAAGATAAATTGTCTATAGATTACATTTATTACATCATATCAAATTTCATGCATTGTCACGCTAACAAAGTAAATACTTCTTGAAAAGCTCTAGATACACTTGACAGACTCTAGATACTGCTAAATGTTCTAGATTATAGATTAGTTAGATTTTACATGCGGAATTACTCTATTAAAAGTAACAAATCACTTTTTAATAGTTTCTAGATTGTTAAACATACAAATCCAATTTATCCTATATTTGAATGTCACAGTCAATACTCAAAGCAATAAACAACACCTATATTGTTGATGGAGAAATCCAACTAGGTAAAAATTTCGGGACCAACTCAATTACCTCCACTATAGACAATATGAATTTACAGTCCGATGATACTTAGCCAACTCCACTAGACTTTCCCGATCTACTTCATGTACTCTCCAAGATCTGCTGATTCCATCAACTTTCCAATCTTTTGCTTGTCTCTTTCAAGTGGAATTCCACGAATCTCAAATTCTTGTAATTTTCATGCGCTTTTGTCCAACCTATCTCAATTTCCAGCAGCCTCTGAAATTTAATTAAGAAAGTTTCTTCCTTGTTGTATTAAGGAAGTTGGTGTTTTGGATTAAAAAACTTTGATGTTTTCCCCAATACGTGGTTGTAGGATCTCAAGAATAAAAGATTGATTCGATGCATGAATCAGCCCTTGGATCTTCAAATGATGTTATGAATGTATTATGAAGAAGAGGCACCATGAACAAACACACAAATTTTCATGCAAGGTATTAAGTATTTATAGTTGAAGGCAATTAAGTAATTTGTGCCTTGTAAAACTCTGTAAAAATGTGAACTATGGTTTTCCATAAATAACTTATAGCTCGAGCAAGAGCATAAGTGAGAGACAAGCGACAGGCTAGCAACGGGGTTTTGGTTTTTGTCGCCCGAGCAACGTCAATGCGATAGGCTAACGAAATTGTGGCGTCTTTTCTTTCCTTATTCCGAACTCGAACTCGAACTCGAACCCGAACCCTAACCTACCTAGCTCAACTATACAATATTGCAATTAACTCATTGACTTCTTACAATATATTTATTTCAGTCCTTTTTTCACATAATTGCAATTACATAAAACCTAACACTTGTTATTACATCCAGCACATGATAACTTATCCATTTATACAAGTTTTCGTGAGATTCATTATGTAAATGGTTGTACATTTCATATTACGACTTCACTTTTTCTATTTACATTTCGCATAATTATACATCTTTACGTATTTAGATTGTAGATCCACAAAATTCATATTTCTTTAGTGTGTTCAATTTTACTAGGACACGTCCAAAAACTGCAGTTTTCTCTAGTAAATTCAATTTTAGTTTGATAGTGTCATTTTTATTTCGATTTCTCATTATTCATACTATGATGTAGTATGTGTTAAAGTGTTATCAAAAACTTTTCCTTTTTCGATTCTGTTTCTTTTACAAAAGACATAATTTAGAGAAATATCTCAATTTTCAACTTATCAGATGCCCGAACCTCTTCTGGAGTTGTATAATTTGTTATGTCTAAATATTCATCAAAAGTATATGTCTCCTTAATAAAACAATCTTTGCTAATTGCTTTCTTTTAATTTGATGATTTTTATATTAGAATCAAATATCATCAAGCTTTAGGTGTTTCATAAATTTATCAAATATAATATTAAATAATTGTCCTTCAGGACGTTAATTTGAGTTGGAGCATTTAAAGATGATATGTTCTAAATTGTTGGTCTCTTTGGTCTATAAATGTATTTAAATAAATTATCTTTCGACCTTCTGGTTCTAATTATCTTTTGTTAGGATTAGATAATGATGCATTTGTACATTATTTCCAACTCCTTAATTTCTTCTTATAATGTTGGGAGAATTGTCTAATCAAATTAACAATCAGCAAATTACTTTATGAAATATCACCTATTAGGAATTGAAATATTATATAAGGATTTAAACTACTCATTTATTCTCAACAATCTTTACTTTCCATCTTAATACATTGTGGTACATCAATTTTACTTGTACTGCACTATCAAAATAATTAGTTGAAAAATTACACTTTGATCATAAATCAATTATAATAGGGAGAACTATGATGTTGACATGTTGCGTAACAACATTCCCTAAACAAAAATGGGAAGTAATTTGTTTTCAATTAAATTAATTAGAGGCGTTTAACAAACAATAGTATTAAATCATCATTTATCGACATCTCAACTAACACTTATTAAAAAGTTGAAATTTAGGATTATTGCATTAATAAAAGACACTGTCTTGGTTGTATAATCTGAAAATTATGCTTATAATTTGATTAGTAATTTTGTAAACTTCAGGTTACGAACGCCATGCAATTATTTAATATTTGTGTCAAATTTATTAGATACAAATAATATTTAGATGGTCAACATAAAGAATGACGGGGTTTCATTTATCATCCTAATTAATTTTTAGAAATATAGAAAATTCAGTCCATATTTTAGTTAGTGGTATTTAATTATCAGTTTTTGATAAAGAGAACAATTAACATATATGAATTCATTGGATTGAAAAAAAAAATAAAAAAAAAATTGGTTCTTCGTTAAATGTTAATTTGAATTAATAAATTCTCATCATTATTAATCCAGTGACGACCCGAATGATCATGCTAAACAATAAAATCAAATTAAAATTCTAATTCAATATAAGATATAATTCAATATTTAATTTCAAAGAATATGATTAAATACTATATAATCATATAATAATAATCAATCAAGTAGGCACACTAATCAATGTCAATATAATATGAGTTATATATTTTTCTTCAAAGATAAACATGAATTCAAAAATGCTCTTCAGGACATATCACATATTATTATAATAAATTATACAAAAATTTATTATTCAGGAGTAAAAATATAATTTACGTTAGATCGTATTTAACTATGTTTTTCCGGAGTAAGTAAAATGTAGCAGTAACTCTAATGCTTTATGATTGAACACAGTTAAACGTGTTTTGTTGCATATAGATACATGTGAAATTGAGACAAATTTTAAAAATCCAGCAGTGCAGGAAATCCCCTATAATGGGCAACAAAAATCCAAAACCCCGTAAACCTAACTGTTAGCTTGCAACATATTATTATACAATTTCAATCCCCATAAAAACAAGAAAACCCATGCATAAATCATTAGTACCTTCCGTTGAGTTCCTTTGTGATACGAAGATGAATTGGAATTAAAATTTCTTTTGGGGCAGATGAATTAATATCACCATTTTCTTTTCTTATGAGAGACTACAAGAATTTGAATTATTAAAAAAAAAAAAGTAATCATGCTGATAATGTCTTATAAATAGAGAAAAAAAAAGGAGAAACTAGAAAATAATTCAATAGACTTGTGTATTTTATTAAGAACTAAAGTTTCAAATTTATAGGAAAAAATTAGAGTTACAAAGGATACAACAATCAATGACTAGGGGCTGCATAAGTGTAAAAGTTATTCATATATACTACTATATTACAACAATTTGTGTTTTTTTTCAAGAATATCAACATCTTATTCGTGTAGAATAAATATAATATTAAGTTGTTAAGTTATACATATTCCTGAGCACAAATATTATTATATTTATCTCACACTTTTTGATATATAATAAATTGAAGTGCTTTTCAGATTTTATAAATGCAGAAATTTTCAAGTCATCTATAAATTTTAGTAGTCCATATTTGATTTATGAGGCATTTTCAAAAATGTCTAAAATTAAGGAGGTGAATTGAAAAATGTCCACACTTTTGAAAAATGTACCAAATTGTCTATTATACCCTTAATGATATTCTTGACACTTTAAATATCGTTATCAACATTTGATTTTTTTTTTCAATTTGTCACGAATTTCGAGAAGTACTTTCATGATAAATTACATTAAAATAATATTCTCGACATTTCAAATGTCGTTCTTGACACTTAATTTGTTTAGAATGACATTTCATTTCGAATATGACAATTCTCTACATTTGAAATGTCGAGAATAACATTTTACAAAAATGTCCATTTTTGGGATTAGTGTGAAATTATAAATTGTTAACAAGAATATTTTGGTCTAACTTATTTCAAAATGGACATTTTTGCAATAGTGAACATTTTTACAAATGAACATGTGAAAATGACATTTTTTGAAATTTACTCTTGATTTATTTCTTGTTTCTTTATTCACACTTCCCATCATGACTAGATCTTTCGTATTTCTTTGAACGAAAAGAAAAAAATGGAATTAAATCTTAGTTGAAATCTGAATGGACTCCCCTAATCTTGGACGTATACTTTTGGGCCCACTAAACACCAATGTCCATCTTTTCAGCCCAACCTAAGCATACATCTGGGTTCTTTCTGAAATCATGATTTCAGCCCGGCCCAATAGTGTGTGGAGTTGAGTTTTAGTGCCCTGAATCACGGAAGTCGAAATTACACCGCTTTAGTACTAAAAAATTGTCAATTCCCCAACTTTGATGAGATTGATGATAGTTAAACAAATTGAAATGATTATTAAATATGAAAAAAGATGTTAGAATTAAATATTTCATCTTCCTCGTTTATCTACCCATCCTCATCAATCTAGACGAGGACAATGACGATGACAATTTGAACACCAAAATCCAAAATTTTTTAAAACGTAATTTAAATAATTTTAATTTTAGTCAAACATGTTATTCTACATCCTAGCATTCTCCATTGTATTCATTACAACATCGTCTAAACATGTCCTCTCTATAAAGAATAAATTTGAATTGAGCATCAAAACTCGGCGCTAGGTAAGTATTGATAATGATAAATTGACTTTGGTATCGAGTAAATTAAACATTAACTTATTAACTTAATGGAAAATGATGCACTAAAACGATCAATTATTTCCTAACCGGCGGTTGGAAATGGAATTAATTGAGATATCAACGATTGATTTTGTGAATTGTCCATTCCAACAATTTCAAATATATTCCCCAAGTTTCCATAGAGGGTAACATCATGTTGGTTGCTTTGATGTTTTTAACCATTTTTTGTTGCCATAAATATAGATACGTTTTCATGGTCACCATAATATTGCTTTTACTCGTAAAAGTTAGGAGTAGGATGGCTTCGGTTCAATTCTGAGCATAATCAAATTAAATTATGAATCAATGATTATCTTAAAATCGAACTTTTGATTCCATTTGTATGATTATGGAACCAAAATCGTAAGATTCCGATTTGATTTGGTTCGATTCCATAACAAAAAAATTTCAAATTATCGATCTATGTTACAGTAAAATGTTTTATCACCAATTGTTCATACTCATATCTAAAAAAAAAAAAAAAAAGTATCATTCACTGCAAACAAGAAGTTCGATCTTCATTCCAAAAAATTCTAATAAAGACCATTCACCAAATTAACAAGTAAACACATTATTATTAAAACGGTGAGAGGTTCTTGATTCTAGGAACCATAATCATTTAAAATTTAAGCGAAATCAAATCGAATCGAATGGAATCGATCAGTTCTGATTTAGTTCGGTTGGTTCTTGTTAATTTGCCACTCTTAATAATAATAATAATAATACTTTTGCATTATGTTTCTACATAAGATACATCAATTTTAATTTATTTTTTTTATATCGGTGATATCGATTCCTAAATTTCTTCGGGTAATAATAATAATAATTATTTATCATTAATAAAAATCATCATATAATGTTCAAATTATTAAATACTAAGATTTAAAGTTGTTTTGAAGGTTTTCAAGCTTAATGAGAGAGTACTAAAACCCAAGGTAGGCGTGGCATTATTTTCGGAATCGGAACTACTCGAAATGGGTCAAAATCATATAGTATTGGCCAATTTAATTTTGTTCTGGATCTTGAAATGAAGAACGATACGTAATTGATTAGATTTTGAGTTCTAGCTAAACATTTGAATAAATAAATAAATATATATATATATATATATATATATATATATATATATTCTTAATTATTAAGAATCTTGTCGTATATGACGAAGAGGATGGAAAAAAAAATTACACAAGAACTTACATTTTGCCCTTGTTTCGTATAATTAAAATCATATTTTTTAATAGATTTTGATAAAAGTTAATGAAATATGTAGTTAAAAAGTTGTGGATCAAATAAAATGTATGATTAAAATTAATTGTTAAATTTGACTTTGATTTTTATCAAGATTTTAATTCGCAAAGAACATGAGCTTCTCTCTTTTTCTTAGTACAAAAAGTTGACTAGACTAAACCAAAATCAACTGGTTTTGGTCTGAATCGGACTGAACCATAGGGGTCAACTCATGTGCAGAACTCTTGCTACAAAGTTTGGTCTAATTCTTTTAAGTACATACCAAAATCAAATTGGACCAAAGATGTTATAAAGTTCATATTATTACTCGATTTCGTCCAAATTTCATAAGAATCGAATTGGACCATACTTTTCCTTAGACAATATTAAAGCTTAACACGCTAATTTATCCACAATTTTTTCAGTACGATAAATACTAAGTTTTCATATCAACTTGAATGTCAAAGTGTTTGGTCAAGAACACAATCTTGTAGTTGAGACAACAATATATACATACGTGAATACTTCTTTAATATTGATACCACCACAACCTTTTTATTTGATTATCGTGTGCCAAAGAGAAAATATTTGTTGGGAATACTAATCTTAGAGTGTGTTTGATGTTAATTTTAATGAGAATAGAATTTTTGGAATAGTGAATGATGGAAAAATGTGTGGTGGAAAAATGATGAAAAGTTTTTGATTTATATGTAATATTATTTTATTTGAAAAATGTGTGGTTGAAATGAAGAAAGAGAAAAAAAAAATGAGAATGAAAAAGAGAATTGATGGAGACCAAACGGGCTTTTATTCCTACCAGTCCATTAAGATACAACCATTTGGAAAGAATTATTGAAGATAAGGTAGTGTTGGCACTTTCAATAGTATGGAGATTGTAATGACAACTCTTCCAAGTTGTCTAGCTTGCTAGGTCAAATATTTAAAAATAAATAAAAATTTGGTGTCTTTAAATACATTAGGAATGACAACAGGATGAGACATGTCAAGGCAGTCCTTCTCGTCCCCTAACTCATCGAGAATTTTCAGGAGACAAGACGGGAGCGGGACATAGTGGGGCTGGGATATATTTACCATCCCTAAAACAGGTGGAGAATAGTAAGTAACAGGCAGAAGACAACTACTTTACCTAACAATTTGAAAGGAACCCCACCCAAAATAAATAAATAAATGAACAGAAAAAGTGGATAGACAAATTGAAAGAATTTGACTACAAAAATGGGAACTCCATAGCCAATAGGCAACGCCATAATTAGGACATTATAAAAGAAAAGATTTGTACTTTTTAAACCAGCTGTCACAATTAGATAATTTTTGTTAATTATTAGAGATTAATGAATAATGATACTATCAACAACGTATATCACACAATTTCTAAATTGTGGTAAGATAATAATAGACAATATTTCACATAATTATCTTTCTTAATAGTTTTAATATATTTATTTCATGTGTATGAATTTGGGGTCTTACCTAAAGAAGTTGATGGAGAAATAATGAAATTTTCTCATAAAATTCGAGACCATCTTCATGCTTAATCGATGTGGAACTAATGTTTATAACCTTCAACAATCCTCTGCCTAGAACAGAGTATTATATTATTTAAACGTCCTCGAGCAATGATCTATCTCTCTATCTTCCTCAAATTAGGAATATCACATGTTCTATCATGACCCAACTTTTCACCACTCAGTAACGAAGCTCATGTTTGTACAAGAACCTTAAGAACTCACTATCATGAAACCCAAATCTTCACTTGAATCTTTGTTACATGATTAAAAATTCCATTGGTGTGGTGTGGTTAAATTTGAGGCACGACTTATCGCTTATATGGACTTAGGGTTTGATCTCAAAGAATAACGCAATTAAGTAATCTATCTACATTTCTGGATGGAGACTAAGTGAATAAATTGATATGAGATTTAAATGTAGGGTATGAGTCTCATATAATATGACATATCAATTAATATCACTTAAATTGAATCATCTAAATAAATAGCATCACTCGATCTCAAAATATTTGTCTGTTAAGAGACAATCTCAATGTCTAATTAATGTCGAACTTTTTTTCGCATCGATACATTATTTAACGAGAAATTTTAGCCATTCAAATTACTCAATCTTTTTGAAGACGTGGCATGAAAAAAGGAGAAGTAGGAGAAAGCAACGTTTTAAATTAGGTTCATAATATCGTTCAATACTACTTGATCCACTTTACCGAATGTGGCATTGAGAAATAAAGATGTTAATGTTGGAGATTAATTAGGTTCATAAATTCTTCTCTCTTAAATTGTTAATCAACACTTAATCTATTTTACAAAGTTAAAATATTAATTTAAATTTTGATGGAATATTGGGATGGATTCATTTCCTAGGAAATTAGAAATTTCGTTTTGTTTAAATTTAAAAAGAAAAAATCATTTGGCAAAGGAATTTGAATTAATATTTGTGAGGCACTTTCCCTTGCAAATTATAATTTCACTTAACTCTTCAACCTTTTAAAATTTTTATGACACTTCAATTAAAAGAAACTGTTTATTTAAATGTTAAATACCATGTGATATATACTCGTGAAATCTCAGGCCGTACAGATAAATATCATTGAAAAATAAAATTATGAAACTGGTGATGAACCTCCTTTTTTTTTTTTTTTTTTTGCGGTAAATTAGGACATATTTCAAATCAACAAAACAATCATTCATGAATAATTGTGCACAAACAAAACTAGTTGTTGAAGGTTACGTATACACATCCACATCAATTGCTCTCACTTTCTCTTTTGGCCATCTAAAAACAACAAACAAATTGGTGATATATAAGAAATTAGTACTTTCTTAACAACTTTTTATTGAATCAAGCCCTCCTCAATAATTAATAGATGGGTAGAGCACATGGTTAGTAATATTATTAGGGAGGGTGACATTTAGTTAGGAAAAGTGTGATTTTAATTATTTTTGGAGTCTCAACTTTTCCTGGGTACCAAAAACTCACACCAAATATTATTATTGAAACAATAATAATGTAGACCAAATAACGAAAGAAATGATGAAAAATAAGAACACGAGAATTTACGAAGTTCGATCAAATTTACTTTCATTCTCGAGCACCAAAGAGTCACTCGACCAACTTCAAAAGAGTATTACAAACTCTAGAAATTACACATATTAGAGTTGGAAAAGCTTTTGATCTTCAAGTTTTGTCCTTTTATAAAAATTGTACAAGTATATTGTCTTTGATAAAATAGTACTTACGATAAAACTCGCACTTTTTCAATTCGTTATTCCTTTAACAATTTAAACTTTTAAGTGATTGAGAAAACTGAAAGAAATGGAGGTCTCCAACAACATATCAAAGTTTTGCAAACAACTCAACCTTCTAAATTTCTAGCAACTTATTTTCTAGTGGAAGATTTTCATTTATGTTGTCGTCAAATACTCGAAATTTAATTGCAATGACCACTAACCTTATTTTAACGCATTACTACCGTAGAAGATGATTGCATTTGTGAAAAAGGTTCGATAGAGTCAGCAGTAATTATTACTTGTACTCGGACTTTCAAATAAGCAAGCCTAGTTAAAATCTTGGGTTATATTATGTGTACACCTCATGCATTACACCCCTCTTACATGGAGTGGGGCCACAATTATTTTATTATGTGTGGATCTCCCTCCATGTCGACGGGGTGTAAAACTATTGTATACACCAGGGACGGATACAGTGGGGGAGCTGGCTGGGCTGCAGCCCCCCCCCCCCACTCAGGTCCTTTTAAAAAAAAAAGGTTTTTTACTTTATTTTTTTGAAAAAAATCGTTTTTTCATGTGTAAAAACATTTTTTTTTGCGTAATAGTCCGACTTGAAATTTTGTAGCCTGATCTCGAATCAAATCTTGAATCCGTTCCTGATGTACACATAGTTTTATTCTAAAATCTTAGGCTACATATAGCTCAATTCTGTTTGGGATTAGGAATGTACATAATCGAATGGGTCAATCTTTTCATCCACTTCACTCCAAAATTGTAAATAAACAGGCGTAAATCAGTGATAAAGTAGGTAATTGGAGGGTAGAGAAGTAGGGTTTGAAGGGTAGAGGAGACGAAGACTTGACAGTGAAGGATTGGATAGACTATCGTTTCATTTTAGTTGTCAAAGTGAACTACTACCCTTTATTTTTGCTATCGCTAGTCCAAGAAGACAAGGAGGCAACTAGCATCAAAAGAAGGGAGTTCGCAAGTGTTAGGAGTGTTTAAATGGGCGGACCAGGCTGAACGACTAT
Organism: Osmanthus fragrans; assembly: GCA_019395295.1. Taxonomy (NCBI): domain Eukaryota; kingdom Viridiplantae; phylum Streptophyta; class Magnoliopsida; order Lamiales; family Oleaceae; genus Osmanthus; species Osmanthus fragrans. Next base: position 22,601,619 of record CM033341.1, on the reverse strand, counting down.
CTAAAAATATGGTTCGAATTAGGCCCAGACCGTCTTCCAAATCTGAGGGCTAGACTGGCTCATGGACCCATCAATATTGTGGGTCCTATCAGTCCAATCCATCATATTTTATTTTTGTGGAAATTACACCATTCTCTACCTTAAAAATTCAACATTCTAAAATCAAGTGGAAAGTTCCATAATTCAAAAATCAGACTTTTTTTTTAATATTAATTATTTAAATCAAATTTAATAACTGTATTCCTTATAAAAATTAATTAATCTACCTCAAACCCTAAATTATTTCTTCGTCTCTTCACTCTCTCTTGCCTCCATCCATTCTCTCTCTAACTCCCCTCGACCACAACCGTCGCGGCTGGACTGGTAGTGACACTTTTGGCCGGACGAGTCGGGCCAGAAGTCGACGGAGGTAACGCGACAGTTACCCCCACTCCATTCACCACCGAAATTTGCAGCGACGCCATCCATCTACCCACAATAAGTGGAAGCGCCGCTGTGAGCATCATGCACAAAGACGCTCGACGTTGAGAGCATCGTTGGGGGACGGTACCAGAGGTGTGTTGCAGCGATGGGTACTGTGGGTCAATGATATTGGATCTAAATTTTGAATTTGGTTTTTTGGATCTAATTTTTGGTTGTGTATGGGTGTTGTTGCTGTCGGGATGTGCAGGCAATAACGATGGTAGTGGTGGCGTTGGCGGTGCTGTGAGGTGGTGTGCAAGCAATGGTGGCAGGTGGCGGTGGTTTTGAAGTTAGAAATTGTAGTTTGTTGGAAGTGGTGGCGGTGGTGCCTGGAGACGACAGTGGTGGTTCGTTTGAGATGGTGATGTTGTTGTTGGGAGGTGGTGACGGTGGTTCTGGCGACGGTGCTGCTAGAGGCCGTGGTTGGTGTGGGGCGACAGTGATGGTGGCAGTATGTAGTGGTGCTGTCAATATTCAGTGATTGTGGTGGTAGTTTAGGCGGTTATGAGGTGCTGTCAATATTCAGTGATGCTGGTCGTCACAAATTTTTGGGTTGACTGTGACCATTAAATTGGTTAATCTGTGACCAGTAAATAATATGTGACCAATGAAAAATATGAACTGTGACTAAGAAATAACGTGTGGTCTAAAAATTTGTTAATTTGTAACCGATAAAGAAATTGTGACTTATAAATTTTTCACCCGTGACCAAGGAAAAAATTGTCACTTTTAAAATTTTTGAATTGTGACCGTAAAAAAATTTGTGACATTTAAAAATTTTGATTTGTGATCGAAAAATAATATGTGACTAATTAAATTGTGAATTTGTGACCGATGAACAAATTGTGACCTATAAATTTTTTGAATTATGACGTAAAATAATTTTTTATATTTAAAAATTCTAATTTGTGACCGAAAATAATATGTGACTAATTAAATTGTGAATCTGTGATTTTAATATATTTAATTAATTAAATATATTTATTTATTTATTTATTTAATTAATAAAAATTAATAAAAATCTGATTTTTAAAAGTTGAAACTTATTTTTTTATTATTGAAATGGGTCATACTTATACTCTTACTTATGAAATTTTCTCTTTATTTTTTAGGAATTTAATGAAATTTAAAACTGATTGAAATACTCATACTGGAATTTGGAAATGAAGAGTCATTGGGTTTGGACAAAAAAATAAAAATCTCAATAACTATTTAATTTACTTATATATTTTCTAATAATTGATCCAACTAAGTCTGGCTTGATGGATTGTAGGGCTAGACAGTCAAGCTAAGCAGCTTTTGTTCATTATGGTGAGCCAACCCATATAACGGACCAAGCTAGTTTCGATTCAAATTTAATGGGATGTGTCATTTCTCCTAGCTGACCTATTTTGGCACCACTAATAAGGATGGGATATGGGTGGTGGGAGCGACGAGAGTGGAAAGAAGGAATGAAAGGGGCTAGAGCGGGATATGGACGAGGATGCAGCTTGTTCTTTTTTTTTTCTTTTCTTCAACATTTATTTATTTTAGCTTCAAAATTAAATTTTTGAGTCACATCTCTTGTTAACAGGAAAACAGATAATTCGTTTGACATCACAACTATTAAAATAATAATAATAATAATTTTTTATTCGATTCGGCTTCACGTACACGGTAAGTGACATGGTGTTTGATACGGTGATGTGGAAATAGATTTTAAAAAAAAAGGCAAAAGGCAAAAAATTAGAAAAAAAACGTAAAAAGAGGAAAACGGGTCATTAGTTGCCCCAATTCTTACCCGGTTGGACAGAGCAAACCCATTGGAAACCCTAAAATCGCCTCCATTGATTCCACCTTCGAGAGCAAACACATCCTACTATACGACGACATAGAAATCGAAATGGTCGCCTCCACCATGATCAGTCGGTAACCACGTCGTTCTTCAGTCTGTGTCCCTGTCGCGAACCTAGCGAGTTTGATTTTGAAGTATTCGAGGCGCAACCAGTGTTGTCGTCTCTGCCATGGATTGACGACGACATAACTCGTCAAAGAGGTAAGTATTGCGAAGCATGAAGGATGAAATGTATGGGTTGGAGATTTTTTTTCACCTTGCGAATATTACTCATCAAATAATTTTTTTTAACTAAAATTTGATTAAAATTTTATTTCTCCTACACATAAATCTCTGTTGTGTAAACATATTACTTCAATATTCGTGTTGGAGTCTAGTGATAAAGACAGGTTTTGTTTGCTGGTTTATGTGTGATTTGTAGATGTAGGAGGGTGTAATTGGGAAGTAAAAATAATCTTTAACATCTCTTAACCTGCAAATAATAGTCAAGGTGATAATACATAGCTAAAGATGATCGGTGAAGAATATTATTATCTTTAAATATCTCAGCTTAAACAAAAATTTTGTTTTGTGCCCTTTTATATAGTGAATAAATGAAGCTACTGCCAATGAAATAGGAAGGGTATAATCTTAGTTAATAATCAGCATAATGTTTAATGAATAATAATTCTAATAAATTGATTGAAAAAAATGTAACTTCGCTACATTGTTCGATGTTAGAAATGATAGTGGAAATTGCAGTTATTTGATCTAGCTGTTCACGCTGTATATTTTTATTTTGTTTGAAAATTTTTGCTTAATATGAAACTGAACAAAATTTGCATCTGAAATTTTGTAGTTCACGCTCCATTCAATATTGTCCCCATTGAGTAGGTGTTATGGTTGGACAGAATAGAGGCATTAGTCATAGCTGTAGGAAGCCGAGACACTTCTTGTCGGACTATCCAATGAAGAAACGATGTCCAGCATGTGGTGAGGGCATTGAGAAGGGTATGGAGGTTGAGGTAAGAACAAAAAACAATGGGCGTTTGTTTTATTGTTGCACCAAAGATTGCGGTCACTTCAAGTGGGTAGATGAAGAGGAGCCTGACGATACTCCGTGTACGGGTGCGTGCAAGGATAAAAGACCTTGTCCGAATCTCTCGTGCATGTTCACTAGATTCGCTGAGATAACTGGAAAAAAAAAGATGTGGAGATATCCGTCAATGTCACTATGCGGAAGGGTAAACAAGTGACGGACAATAGCGCGACAGAAGCCGAAAAAGCTGACTGAACCATTTGCAACAATGTATGAGACGAATGCTTTTTTTTAAGTTAGCAAACTCCATCTTTTTGTAATCGGCTAGTAACGTGTTGTTATCAGCTAGTAACGTGTAATATGTTTTGTAATCGGCTAGTAACTCCACAGACAAGTTTGTTGGGCATGGTTGATAATTTAAGGTTATGGAAAATGTTAAAATTTTGTTCTCGTTGCTCCTTGCATTTTCTACATTTTCATTTTTTACCCGAGGTACTAATTTTCATGGTTGTGACTATTTTATATGTTTATCACTCACCTTGTGATTTTCCATTGTGGGTTTTTTGATTTCAAAGCAAATCCCCATTTCAAAATATTGCTCCTTTATGGGAAAGTAAAAGCAGTGGGCATCTATCCTTAACGTGTAATATGTTTTGTAATCGGCTAGTAACTCCATAGACAAGTTTGTTAGGTTCTAGGTTGTTTAAGTTTAAACATGGTTTGTGTATTTAAAATCTAACTTGCAGCAATCTTCCTTGACGTAAAGGAGACCTTATAGTGGAGGTATTGGCAGTGGGAAGAGTTCATCTAATTTTAAAGTGTGTAATACTACATAATATGCCTATAACAATGAGGTCGAAGAAAACACTGAATCAGTAAATGGGGTAGACTGCTACTTCCATTAGGGGGACTAATTCCATAGATAATTATGTTGGAGAAATAGAGCTGTGTGGACATCATTTCAAATAAATTATCTATACACCTTTGAAATAAACTCCCAGAAGCTATTAAGAATAACTTGAAATGTCAAAGGGGGAAAAACAGGAAATGCTCATCCATGCCAACAACGTTGTAAATCTATGAATGCAACATAAAGATTACTGGTAAATTTACATCATTTTATTTCTTAAAGAAACTAGTTTCTCTCAAACTCTATCAGTTGTTATAACAATGATATGAGATATACATATCTAAAGTAATTTTTCACGACTACTCAGATGGTTTCTTGACCTCATGGAGCTGGACAGAGTTCTCGAAGCAATGGTAGAAACCGTAATGTGGGAATTTCTCAAAGTGTTCGTCCCATTTATCACCCCATTTATCCTAGCCATCACCTTGGAAACGCTCGTCCCATTTATGTGTATATTTAGTGTTGCCACCTTGCCCATCATACTTCTCACCCCACCTAGCAACAATAATGAGTACACAAGTTACAAAGAAAGATGTCCACTTAACATACACCAATAGCCAAAATCCACTTTAACATACACCAATATCCAAAGAAAATAGTAAGCCCGAAAAAAGAAATCGATGCACCCGTTATTTAATAACATTACAAATAAGCTAATAAATAACCAAGGTCACAGAAGTTGCTAATCCTCTTTTGAACTTGCATTGTAGGGTATAACATTCACATCATTTGTTACATTATGGTAAGCTAATCGTGGATCGTACGGCATCGCATAGCCTACAATGTAAAACACAACATGAATAAAAATTGACGTAATGATCTAATATATAATCAGTGTGTACCATAAATAGTTATGTTACCTTGGAGTTGCGGTTGCATGTGTGGTGTCTGATCTACAAGTACGTCGTTTCCAAGATTGATTTTCCCGCATCTCAATCTCCTACCATTGATGGACGTCGTTTTTGCCTACAATTTTTTTTTTTTTAGAAACATATATAAATCAGGTCCTCTACTTATAACGTACAAGAGAGATGGAACAGACCTTAGTTTTTCTCGAACACGACTCCAATGGACTTTTTTTTCTAAGTTTCTTAGGCGTCCCCCTTCCTTTTTGTTAACATAGGGTCTTGTATGCTCCCACTGCCCATGTCGTTCGATGTATCATACATCAGATTGCTTCCAGTAATGGAGTTTGTAAAAGACATCTCCTAAGATTGTATGCGAATCTAAGCAATTAACTGACTAGTTTGACATTCATCATTTGCAACAATGTCTGCTAATATAGCGAACTCCTCAACAAGACTATTGTACCTCAGCTATCCAGGAGTACGAACCAGACCAGCGTAACTCACTGCAACCCTTGTGTGTGCTCTTCTCACATCCTGTCTCCATCTCTGCAATATGTACCTCTCCGCCTTGAGGTGATGCCGTTACGCATCAAGACTGAAATGGCGTGTCTGCACAATATTCCGCAAAACTCAAGCAGGTGACAACTGCAAATAATGTGACAATCATCCATACGAAATGAAACAAAATAGTTCCGATGCACTCGTTCGTCTATAATGACATCCTCTACCACCTCGTACGTCGTCCCCATAAAACAATCTGTTTTAGAAATTATGTCACAGTAAACTTGCATGTTATCTCTTCTTGACATTCCCGAAACTTAGAAATGGTATAAACGGACTGAAATTGTTTTTTTATCGCATATTTCGTTGCACAAGGCACCATCTGTGAGAAGGGCTTGAAATCTGCTTGGAACTCTTTCTCAACCTTATTTCGCAAAGCTCGTTCGTATTGTTCAACAAACTTCTTCAATGACGTCTTCAAATGCACATATCCGTCGAAGAATGCATAAATACTTTCATTACGTTGTGTTGTAGACATACCGGCCCAAAAAGTTGTATTCAAATAGCATGGGACCCAACGATCTCTGTTCTCATATGATCCGGACAATCATTCATTATCATGTAAAGTATAGGTATTGGTCATCACTGTCCACCCTTGTTCAAATTCTTCAGTATACTGGGAGTTATACACCAACTTGTGGATAGAGGAAAAAATAGAGCCCTTTTCGGCATGGTATCCAAATTTTTCTGGCAACTTGTTCAATATATGCCATAAACACCATCTATGCCTAGTGTTCAGGAACACAATTTGAATTGTATTCTGCATTGCCCTATCTTGATCGGTTATAATACCATTGGGAGCTCGACTGTGCATGCATTGCAACCATGTTTTGAATAACCACACAAAGGTTTCTGTATTCTCGTTCGATAGCAAACATCATCCAAGTAGCGTCGATTGCCCGTGATGATTGACTCCAACAAAAGGGGCAAAAGGCATGTCGTATTTATTAGTGAGGTAAGTAGTATAGAATGTCACTACATCCCTAAACTCCTTATACGCTTGTCTGCACCTATTGTCTGCCCAAACAAATTCTTCAACCGCGATTCTTCGTCCAAATCCATACAAAAGAAAAACCCCGAGCACATTGATTGCATTTGTGTAAAGTAGGCTTGTATTGTTGTGTCATCCCCTTCGCCAAGCCTTAATCTTCTCACATTTTCTACATAGTTTCGACAATCCTTTTCTATGAAAGTCATATTCTCATATCCCCCCGCTTCGACAACTGCGGAGTTGAAACTTTTGTGCAAGAGAATTCCCACCACATCATTAACTTCAAACTTCCGTTTCACTTGTGCACTCAACTCCCGGTTGCATCGATACAACATTGACTTCGAATGACTTGTTTTATGGTTATGCTCGAGATGGACAGTACAAATTCTCCGCGATCCATAAATGTCTGAAGCTGCAGTAATCCTTGCTCGACAACCTGTTTGCATTGTTGGTTGCGACTTCAAAGAAGAATTTGTACTATAAATTCTTTTGCCCTCACGACAACACGTCAATGTAATGTAATTCACTACTCCGTCATCTCCCTTTTGCGAGTTCATGTTCCTCACGGGAAACCCAAGGGCATACGCATATCTTTTATAAAAGTCAAACATTTCTTTATCGTCCTTGAACTTCATTCCCGGCTGCGGCTCAATTGCACCATCTCCTACTATGACATCTTCTACTACTTTTGTCACATTGACGTCATCCTCCAACACAATCGCTATCTCTTTTCCTGAGACAACATTAAGGGGCAAATTTTTTTTTTTAAGAACCTAAACTAACATTTATTTACTTATTACAGACAGTTGATGTGGTCAAATATGGACTTAAAATTGACGGTGGCTACCCATTTTCTACATAGATCTAATTATTCAATAGACAGAATTATTGGAGGGGGAGACTACATGGGCAAAAATCAATTTTTGTCAAGAACCTAAATTAATATTTATTTATTTATCAAAAAAATGCTTAATTCAAACATTTGTTGACATCATTATTCAAGTAAAAGAATCAGCTACGTACATTGTAAATAGAAAACTATATGGGAACTACACAGACCAACTTGCTCGAAATTAAAAATGTAAAACGAGAGTATGTAGAGAAGTAAACCTTTCTCGGTCATCAGTGATTAGAAAAAATGCAGCTTCTACTGTCGATTTGGGAAACTCTACACTTGCTGTTCGATTTCTCTTCGACGAAGATGGGAGTTGAAGAGAAAATTTGCAGCTTCTACGGTCGATTTCTGTACAAAGTAGACCCCGGGTCTTTGCCGAAGATGGATTAATGCTCGAATTTTCAGTTCACCGAAGATGGATGAATCGGGATAAACGGGGGATGAGTCTGTGCTTTGGTAGGAAAAAAGGAGGAAATGTTCAGAAGCGGAGATACTGGAAATTAAACCCTTGTTTTTTATTGGACTGGGTTAATGAGTTGAACGGTCCAGGGTCATTAGTTCCCGCCTATTGTTCACGCAAAATTTTTAAATCGTGTAAACAAAAGTGTCAATCGTCCGTGTACGTGAAGCTTAATTCTTTTTTATTTATTTATTTATCGAATTATTCAAAACACTTGAGAAGATCTAAGGCAAGGCTTCTATGTGGACAATATAGGACCAATTTTCATGATTGGATGTTACAGCAGAAGCTGATAAGAATTCGTTGACCCTATTAACTTTTTTCTCATATTATTTTGTTTTAAAAAAAATTTATTGCATTTTAAATTTTTCCTCTACCTTGTTACCATGTAAATCATTGTCTCACGCTACAAAATAATATCTTAATTTTTTTTTTCATATTATTATACTCTTTTTTTTTTTTTTTTTTTATGTTTTTCATCTACCTTGTCGATATGTGACATTGTCTCATGATTGTTAACATCGTGTTTTAGTGAAAGTTTTTAACTTATGCTGGCAGAAATATTAAGAATAATAAATACAGCTAAAAATTTGTTGACATTGAGGATATATGGTATTTTGAAATTTGGAAGTTTTTTTATTTTTTTTTTATTTTATTTTTATTCGTGATGGAATAAAGAATAATTGAGAAAGAAAAAAAAAATTCTTGAGAGACTCGAATGACCTAAGACTCCTTGACCAAGTCAAAATGATTTTCAAGGGAATGCTCCTATCCTACCATGCACGTTCTCTTAGTTTACCTCAAGAAGATAAGAATTAAGAGGAGGTATGAATAGTGTGGAAAATAATATAACAAGTCTAGGGTACCCCATTTTCATAGCACTTTTTTTTTGTTTTTTTTTTTTTTTTTTTTTTTTCACAGATTGCAAAGAAAAAAAAAAATAAAAAAGTTGAAGGACAACAAAATTCTTATCTTGTTCATAAAAATATGACTGCGACGACAATAGCCACGATTTTCTGCCTTTGGGTGGAAACCATAATTATCGGTTCTAATACGGATAATGAAATCCTAATCTTTCAAGTCTTAACAGTTTAATTAATAATTTTTAATTAAATGGATAAGCAGTTGTCTGTCTCTGATGAAGTCACGTCTCGATTCAAATGGTTCCATATGTCAATAAATCGAGCCATAATTGTGTGTTTGTTTGTTCTATTTATATATATATATATATATATATATATATATATATTTTTACTTTGAGTGAAAATAGGTTAATTTATCGTACATGATATATCAGACTGTCACAATGAATTATTTTTGTGGTTTCCTTCAAAAAAAAATTATGTCATTCTTAGAGCAATGCCTACGAACTAATCAAGGAATCTGTGACATTATAATTCTTCAAAAGAAATATGAATGAATAAAAATAGCATTTAGTTTCGTCCTTGTCTGAATTTGAATTTTAGAAAGATGTTTTGTGAAAATTGATATTTTTGAAGAAAACTGTTTAATTTAAAAAAATTATTAAACCATTATTATCGGTTTCATAAAACGGATAATGAAAACACAAGTTTTGCAAGTTTAACGTTAATCAGAATTTTTGAATTGAGCCAGTAAAGCCCCATGTACAGGGGTAGTTCACAGGGGGCGTACAGACCCCCATCATTGTGTGGTATATATATATAGTGAATTAAAAAAAATTTGTGTGAACCCCACACTGTGACTAAAATATTAACAGGAATGTCTCCTGTGAATCACCCATGTACCCCAAGCATACTCATGATGAGCTGGGATAAACGACTGCATGACGTGACTATCACTCAAAATCAGTACAGATGTTCTGTAAAATGGAAAAAATGTATTTAAATATACACTCTCAATTTTCAGAAACGTCATAAAAATAAACTGTATTATTATTGGATGATGAGCGAGTAAAGCCCCACGTGAGAGGTGGTTCAAAAGATTAAGCATGTCGGGCCCGCCCCACAACGAATTTCCAAAATTCATTTGTGGACTCCCACGATTGTCCCCTGTGAACCACCCATCACACATACTCTTCATGAGCTGGGATAAATACGTATTACACGCAAACCCAAAACTTTTCCTTAATTTTTGTATAAACACACTCTCAATCAATTAATGTATTAAAAAAAACTGTATTATTGTTGGAGTGAAAAAAAACTACCAAACAGGAGCTTAAATGAATTGAAATTATAATAAGATCTTACAATATGATAAACTTCAAAATGTGAAAATAATAATCATCATACACTATGATAAAATATTACTTCAATATTTCAACATAAACCCCATTTTTGAATAAACAACTCAATCAATCAAAATCTCATTATGAATCGTCAGGGGATTAAAATTTCAAATTGATATGAACTAAAACCACTTTCAGGCTTGGCTAGAATATAATTTTTTCCCCCCCTACAATTAGATACATGGGTGGGTTTAGCTCCCTTGGATCTACCCTACGAACAATCGAATTAAAAATTAGTATTTTCAAAAGGGCTCCTATCTTACGGGTGCACATTAAAAGGTGAAATCTGTATTGTTTAAAATATAAAAACAATAATAAATACACAAAAGTTTGAGTTACCATTCTCAATCGAATGAACATTCTAAAATGAAATGTCGAATTCATTAAGGGAAAAGCCCCATTAGTTAAGTTTTGCTTATAAATAGAAGAGAAATTTAACTGGTTTGACCCTTATGCCCTCAAGCTTCAATTGGATTGAAAGTTGTGTGAGATTTTAACATTTACATTGATAATTTTGATTTTATAATATTGGAGATGTAGAACCTCATTTTTGAATGTTTCATGTGAATATTGACGAGCTCAACTTTAATTTTTTATTAGTTTAAAATTCTTTTCTAGAATAATTATTAATTTGAATAGGATAGTGTGCAGTGTAATTTAGGAGGAGAAATGGACAAATGTAACGGTATTCTGAGTTATATAACTATTAGTGGCCAGACAAAGAGGACAATCAATCAAGCATTCTGTTCTTTCACATGCATCAGATCCAATTGGTCCTTATTAGACAGCCTTTTTATATGCCTGTACTTATTACTGCTTCAAAATACTCTTTTGAAAACGAGAAAATTATGCCCTTTTTTAAGCTCCATTATTGTCAAAAATATGCATTTTTGAATAATTTATTAATGATAAATGTGTGGTTAAAAAATAAAAAAAAAAAATTGGATTTACATATAATATTATTTTATTGAAAAATATGTGATTAAAGTAAGGTCAAATTACTGTCGAAAAATATATTTTAATGAAAAAAATAGAACTCAAACAAGGGTTATGTCCTTTATATATTAAAGGACAAAATGCGGGATTAAAAACTTGAATGATTATGATCACTAAACTTTATGTTAGAATTTTGGTGCGATCCAAATTCTATATAGAGGTATATTTGGAGTTGATAGTTTGTTTTAAAGAAGTCTTGAAGAAGTATAAAACTTTTGGAGAAGTCTTGAATAAGTAAAAGACGACAATGAGAATGTTTCTTAATTTTGACAGTTTTTTTTTAATCATATTTCAACTCAAATACTCCGTTATTGATTTTACTTTTACCTATTGTAATATAACTTCGTTTTGTGTTATACTCTAGTTTGTATTAATTCTCCTAGTATGTTAGAGATTCTTGTATTATAAATATGTAATATATTACACATATTTATTTGATCGGTTTAGAGAGTAGTCCATGGAAAATCCAGGCTAATAGAGAGATAGAGATATCGGGAATGAGTCTTGTGAGATTCCGCATAACATATTGTACTTCTTACGTTTGATATAATAAATTCTCTGTCTCTGCTCGTAATTTTTCATGTCTTGAATTTTTAAGTAAATCTTGTGTTCTTATGATTGTTATTTTCGTCTTGCCTATTATTGCGTCTTTAATATTCATAATAATTTGGCTTACTTTCTAACAAGTGATATATGAGCTATCACAAATTTCTCACAAGTAGTGTTAGAGCAAGGATTGACAGTTCTTGGGAGAGCTAGTTTGATTTTGCATTAGAGCGAGATTTGATCAACTCTAATGAGATTTGATTGTTTCAAGATGGCATGTATAAATGTTGATATTTCACTTTTGGATCGCATAAAGATTTTTTTTTTTTTTTTTTTTTTTTTTTTTTTTTTTTTGGATGATTTTAGGTAGGAGGATGAGGGCTCAGCAATGATAAAAGGGCAGAGAAGGACCCAGTTAAATGTTTTGGGAGGTTAGATGACTAAGTTTAATGCAACTCACTAAATTGAAGAAAAGAGTTATTAGGCCTCAGAAGAGGTTCGATGAGGCTAATTTGGTTGTTTATTGTTTGATAAGCGTTGACTCATACATAATTAATTATTATCGAATTGCTCGTTGTGATAATTCGAGCAAATTTTGTATTGAAGAACCTGCTACTAGCTCAGGTGGAGTTGTTTGTGAACTTGATGAATTTGTTTTTCGTGGTAGTTCGAACAAGTTTGGTGCTCAAGGTAATTCTGTTGATAAACAGTGTTAGGATTCAGTTCACAGTTATTGAGTTTTCCCTTAGAGGTTACGTGGAAGGGGTGGAGTACTCTGTTAGGATTCAGTTCACAATTATTTGAGGACTCTGTTTGGAGAATTTTAGAAGTTTAGTTCATTGCAGTGGAATTCATGTCAAGACAGAGATTTGTTAGAATTTTGATGTGACTCGAATTCTATTTTGGAGGTGTATTTGGAGTTGGTTGTTTGTTTGTTTTGGAGAAGTCTTGAAGAAGTAGAAGACTTTTGGATAAGTCTTAAAGAAGTAAAAAATGTCAAGGAGAAGGTTTCTCGATTTTGGTAGTTTTTCTCTCATATTTCAAGTGGTATTTCTATAGGAATAGGACTCCGCCACCTTGTATTAGACTCTTGTTTGTATTAATTCTCCTAATATATTAGGGATTCTTGTATTATAAATATGTAGTATATTACACATATTTATTTGATCAACTCACATGGTGATCCAGGGGGAATCCAAGTTAATAAAGAGAAACTCGTGAATAGAGATATCAAGAGAGGGTCTTGAGAGATCCCACATAAATATTGTAACTCTTTACTTTTGATATAGTGAATTCTCTACTTCTACTTGTGATTTTTTTTTCGTCTTAAAATTTCACATAAATCTTGTGTTCTTGTGATTGTTATTTTTGTCTTTCCCATTATCTCATTTTTAATATTCATAAAAATCAACTCAATTTCTAACAAATAATATCAAAACTATTACCATTTTCTAACACTTTATACTCCATGAAAAATATACTTAGAAAAAATAAAAAGAAAAAAAATTAATAAAGGGCAAATCACCACTGCCACCCGCCACCAAATTGCCTCATCCATCGCTACTACCTCACCGTCAACTTTCATTTCTTTTTGTCACTTGGATCATAAGACTGTCATTGATTCTCGCCCTAACCGGATCTCCAAAGGTTTAAAAAAATCCCATTTCTTATTTTATTCGAATTAATGAATGGATTATTCAATGATTTTTTTTTTTTTTATTTTTTCGATTTTGTATGGCATGGGCTTGTTGGGGGTTAAAACCCTAGATTGAAGTCGTATATCATTCTTGATTCATAGATTTATTGAGATTGTAGTATTTTCATTTTAGGTTTTTCTTTCATTGTGATGAAGGCTTTAGTGTGGATGTCTAACGGGGAAGTATGCTTAATGTAGGTGTTGGAATGACATTAAAGAAAAAACAATGCTTGATTTTATTCATTTTTGAAATTGGATGGTAAAATTTGTAATTTCTTTTGTTTATATGCCTTTTACTTATTAAATGGATGAACAAGTTTGGAGCTTGTATTAACAATGACGGTATCAAAGAAGGCAAAGGTTTAGTTGTGAAAGAAGGTTGTAAAGTTAGGCCTTGAATATGGAAGAAGGAACAACAACGACAACATTGGAACGTTGAATAGTATATTAAATTCCATCTACATGAACTTGATTTTATTTTTCTCTTTCAATTATTTTTTTACCTAGATAAACACCGGAGGTGACCATGTGACTGCATGAGTTTACCAATTTCACCATGTTACATTTTAGTCCCTAGACTTCCTTTCTCGATTCTTGATCTCTTTTATCGTTTTTTTTCCTTCGTCCAGCACTTCATGTCTTCTTCCAATTAGCCTTCAAATCTTTCACGTCTTCGATTTGCCTTCCAATTTTTTGGATATTTACAGTTTGGTCCCTTGAACTTTCATTTTCTTTCACTTTGGTCCCTTTTCGTCTGTTTCTTCTAATTTTTACCATATTCATCCCTTTGCAACGTAAATCGAAATGTAAAGATACTAAGTACATTTAGGCATCAATTGGTCGCGAAAATGCGAGTATTAATAGATGAAAAACATAACAATTTATATCATTATCAAAAAGACGTAGAAATATTCATAGTCGGTGCCAAATAAACAAAAGTTTATTATCAGGATGGATTATTGCTATCAATCTACCGATTTTTCATTTATTCATTTGCCAAAAAGCTTAATTAAGTTTCACTTGATTCTATTTGTCGCATTCTATACTATAAAAATGTTAGGAAAAATACCAAAATAAAAAAATTAGAAATACTGTTGAAATTATAAAATAATGTAAAATAATATTACAATAAACAGAGTAATAGTAAAAGAGAGGAAATACGGCTTTTGATGTAATAGCGGTATTGGAAGGAGCCCAGGCCTCTGTTGCACATAGTTTTCTTAAAATGGATTCGTCATTCAATGTGGTGCAAGAGGATGGAAGACGTTTGTCTTTCAGGACACAATAGTTCAAATCAATTGACTAGCAACTCATTACTATTTTAGGTGAACTGAGAATGTTCACACTTCTATCACTGAGCTAAAACAAAAATCCTCTAACCTACTAAAAAAAATCTTGAAAATAAAGAGAGGAGAGAAATTTAGAGAGGAGAAATGTAACAATCCGGACCTTGCGCCCAAGTCGTTATATTAGACGTACTGTTCACTTTTGGGGTGGTTAGAGTCCACTTATCCCCTCACGACTTTCTGTCGCGTCCCCTAGGATTCGAGCTCATAACCTCTTCCTTAAGTATGACTTAAGGGAAATCCTCCGTGAGGGGGTAAGTGGGTTCTGCCCACCCCAAAGAGGACAATACGTATGTTTTAACGGTTTGAGCGCAAGGTCCGAGTCGTTACAAGAAAAATCTCAAAATTTGGTTTGTGGAATAAGGAGAAGAACACCTCCTTATATGGTACTAAGATGAGGGAATTTCAATTTCTTATTAATTTTGCATTAAAACAAAATATGTTATAATAGTCATTAAGACTTTGTAACCACCAATTTCAATTGATAAATTAACTAGAGAATTGAAAACTATTGAATTTGTTGTCACAATTTTTTTGATTCACTTTTTATTTTTATTTTATTTTTTTCCAACAATTCTCCATAAGAAATAAATTAACAACAATAACGGACAAATATACATGGTAATAGAATTTAACGATCAAAACCTGCATATGATATGTTGGTGTTACTCTTTAAACATTCATTTGTATAAGTATATTTACTTTACTAGTTGATCAGTAGACACGATGTCCTTAAACTATTTTGTTATTTGCGTAAACGATGGCATCTACACACACGAGTCTTCTTAACACAACTCAGTTATCATAGTTATATTCATTTGGCCATGGACATCTCACTGGTTCTACGAGGGTTTCTAAGGAATCAAGCCTTTGTAATGAACAACTATTCTCAAACAGGGCCTGTAGACACCCTGCCAATAGGGGGGACTGCAGAAACAGGGCCAACATGGCCTTGTTTTTCTAGCAAATCTCCTTTGTAATTTCCCATTTGAACCGATTTTGCTTCTCTTTCACATAGATGATCTCTTAATTAAGAGAAACCTGCATTACTCCCTTGCGGGTATCACCATTTTCATCATAGGAATGAATTGGGATAAATCTCCAAAGTAATTCAGTACGGTCCTTACAATTAGATTGTCCCTTTGAGATCTTGGGATCTCTAGTCAACTAGATTGTCTTTTTATTGTATCGATCTTTTCTTTCATGGGCTTTAGTCACATTCCTCTTAATGATTTCTCAACTAACTTTCTATTTAACCATTTGGTTAACGGATCCGTAATATTATCAGAGATAATTTCAGTAAAGATTAATTGTCTAATACTATTATGTCTTCGACTAATATATCTTGACCAACCATTATGCATGTTGTTCTATGCCCTGTCAATTGGAGATTGACTATAACAATGTATGCATATAGTAGGTACAAGCTTTGACACATTGGAATATCCTCCAAGAAATGGCGTAGCCATTCTGTTTCTTTCCCACATTTATCCTCCATTGTAGATCTAGCTATAACAATCTGTTTTGAGGATTTTCAAAACACAGTTGCACCTCCTATTGTGCACACATATCTACTAGTTGACCTTGAGTATTTTATGTCACATACCTAGTTTGCATCACTATATTTTTCTAGGACAACTAGATATCTTATATAGTGCAATCCATAGTTACGAGTATGTATTAAGTACCTCAATAGTCTCACAATTAAGATGCCAATGATTACCTCCAGGATTACTTGTATATCTATTTAGCTTATTATTACATAAGCTATGTCGGGTCTTGTATAACTCATTAAGTACATTAGACTACCAATCATTCTAGAGTACTATATTTGAGAAATACTCTCTCATTTATTCTTGGATAGATGTAAACTTATGTTTATAGGTATTCTGACATACCAGTGTCATTTTTATTAAAATTTCAAGAATATTGTCAACATAACATAACTAATTAAAACAAGTCTATCTAATGTTCTAGAGATCTTTATTCCTAAAATAATATCGGCCAGTCCCATAATCTTTTGTGTCAAATCTTAAATTCAACATATCTTTGGTAGATTTGATCATTCTATCATTACTACCACTAATGTCATCAAAGTATAGATATAGAATAACCTATCCATCCTCAGTATCTTTTATATAAATTCATTTATCACACTCGTTGATTTTAGATCCACTTGCTATTATAGCAATGTTAATTTTTTCATGCAATTATTTTCAAGCTTGTTTTAAATCGTATAAGGACTTCATCAGTTTATATACTTTCTTTTCTTGTCTAGGTGTAGTAAAACCCCTAGTTTGTTTCATTTAGATTTCTTCTTCCAAATCTTCATTCAAAAATGTTGTTTTTACATCCACTTAATATACTTCAAGATTGCGCATGTCAGTAATTGCTATACCATTCTCATGGAGTTTATTCTCGTCATAGGAAAAAAGGGGGTTAATTACCCCAATAGTCACTGAACTTTATCTAAAGTTTTCACGAGGTCACTGAACTTTAAAAATCACCTAAATTATCACTGAACTTTACAAAAGGTTTCTACATGGTCACTGAACTTTAAAAATTACCCCATTCATGACTAAACTTTGCAAAAGATTTCCACAGAGTCACTGGATTTTGCAAAATGTTTCCTAAGAGATCACTGAATCAGTGATCTCCTAGGAAATCTTTTACAAAGTTTAGTGACGAATGATGTGATTTTTAAAGTTCAGTGACACCTTGAAAATCTTTCGCAAAGTTCAATGACCCTGTAAAAACCTTTTGTAAAGTTCAGTGATGACTTAAGTGATTTTTAAAGTTCAGTGACCATTTAGGTTATTATCCTAAAAGTTTAGTGACTATTGGGGTAATTAACCTGAAAAAAGGTATCAAAGTAGTCAGTAGTCTAGACAATTCTCGTTATCTTTAACCTTTAATTGCAAGCCTTGTCTTGTATTTATAATTTGATCCATCTACTTTCATATTCCTCTTAAAAATGTACTTAGATCCTAGAGGTTTACACCTAGGAGGAAGATCCACTAACTTTATAGTGTGATTTTACATTGTAGAATCTATCTCGCTCTTGATAACCCCTTTCTGCAATGGTTTTTCAGTAGAGCTTACTGTCTCCTTAAAAGTTCGATGTTCACTTTCCATTAGATTGTTCAAAAAATTCAGACCAAAATATTTTTCTGTCCTTGATCTTATACTACATCTAACTTCATCTTGAATCTCTTCATTTTTTTTGTGGTCTTGGTCCTAACTAAGTCCACTAATAGCCTCAAATGTTTGTTTTGACGAATTTGGTCCTTCTTTGGGCTTAGTAGAAAATATATGTTCAAAGAACCATATATTTCTTGATTCCATTATTGTGCTCATGTCTATATTTGGAATATTAGACTCATGCACAAGGAATCGATATGCACTACTATTATGTGCATACCAGATGAAAATGAAGTTAACTATTTTTTAACCTATTTTTACCTTCTTAGGTATAGGTATCGCCACTTTAACAAGGCATATCCACATTCTTTGTAGGAATGTTTTCTTCCCTTCAGTAATTCATATAGGGTGTTGTCTTCCTTTTTTTGGGGCACCTTATTTAAAAGATTATTTATTAACTGGACAGCTTCTCTCCCACATATTCTAAGGTAACTCAAAACTTAATAACATTGCATTCATCATCTCTTTCAAGATACGATTCTTCTACTCAACAACAATATTTACTGAGGAGAATAAGGTGTCGTGGTTTGATGGATTACACCATTTTGGGCAGAAAACTCACCAAATGGTGATTTATGCTTACCACTTCAGTTACGTTTTAGAACGTGAATTTTCTTATTGAGTTGATTCTCAACTTCATTTTGTAGAGAGCAACATTTTCTATAGCTTTGTCCTTGCTTTTAAGTAGATAAACATAACAATATTTTGTGTTATCATCAACAAAAGTAATAAATATTTTTTTACCTCCTCTTGTTTTTATAAATTTTAACTCACATATATCACTGTGAATCAAATCGAGAGGTTCAATGTTTCTTTCAGCACTTTGAAAATATAACATTGTCAATTTTGCCTCTACACAAGTTTTACACTAGTATTTTGAATCAATTTGGAATGTAGGTATGTGATGTAAGTTAATTAACCTTCTCAAGGTATCATAATTAACATATCTTAATCTACCATATCGTAGATTTGAAGACTCAAGTAACTAAGCAGAAGAAACTAGCTTTATTGATATATTTCTTGACATCAATACATTAAGCTTTAAAAGCTTATCAAATACACACCCTTTACCAATAAAACATCAACTCTTAGAAAATACAATTTTATCAGACTAAAAAATCATACGAAAACCATGCATGTTAAGAAGCGAACTAGAGATTAGGTTTTTTTAGATTTCCTAGCACACAAAACACTTTGTTTAGAGTCAGTTCTTTTCCAGAGATCATCTTCAGAATCACTTGGCCTTGGCACTTGATCTCAGAAGTAGTAGAATTTCACATGAAGAGGTTCTCCCATTCTCGATTTCATCAAGTGAAGTGAACAACCATTTGTAAGATCATACATATCAGGTTACACCGATGTCAATTCACTTTTTTTTTTGTTAGACCCGATTAGATTTACTTCGGATATCACAGTTGACACGCTAACCTCAAAAGTATCATGGACGATGTCATCGACCATATTTTCTTCTTTGTTTCTATTTTGCTTAAGATGCATATAGTCATTTAAATTGTGACTTGTCTTTTCATGATTGAAGCACTTCCTTTGGAATTTCTTCTTCTTCTTCTTCTTCTTCTTCTTCGAGGATCCCAATTTAGGCCCTAGCTTGGACCCCTTTTTATTTGGTTTCTTCGCCTTTGAGCTTTTGACTATCCTTCATAACGTTGGGCCTTGACCTTATGCTGGTATGCCCCTTGCTCATTAGATCCTCTATTGATTTCCTCAATGCGAATTCTAATAATCAAATCATCGATACTCATTTTCTTTCGCATATACTTAAGGTAGATTTTAATCTTTCCATCCAAGGTACAACTTTTCAATAATAGCAGTCATTTGGAAAGATTCACTCAGTAACATCCACTCAACATGGATCTCATGCAAGATCACTTGGAGCTCTTAAACTTGATTGATCACAGTTTTGAAGTCTACAATCTTGACATTTAGGAAGCGGCCTTTCACAAATTTCTTGTATTGTACAAAGAATCAATAAGACCATTCATGACAAAATTTTGACACAAGCATTCAGAATATTTCCAAGCATCTATTACATTGATGACTCAGCTATCTGTCTTATCCTCCTTCAACTTCGGAGGATCCTTAGTCAAGAACTTTGCAAGGCTCAGGGTAGTCAAATAGAACAACATCTTTTACCGCCACCTCTTGAAATTTAGTCCATGAATTTCTCCAGTTTCTCTCTATGAGTAATAGATGTCGATATCATTGAGGGCTCAGAACATGAGTCATCCCACAGGCCACAACAGTGGTTCTGTCACTAACAACAGTTTCATTTGTCATTTTTCTAAAATGCCAAATAGAATATGTTAATTTCAAAAATAGGAAATTATGCTTTTTTTTTCAAAAACTTTAAAAATCAAGCTATTTTCACAATTATGAAAATGTGCTAGTTTTCCAACTGAAAAATATAATTTTTTTTTTCAACAAAGTTTAACAATTATATTTCTCAATCATGAAAGTATGCTAATTTTTCAAATGAAAAATATGCTTATTTTCCAAACACAATGAAAATTAAGTTATTTTTTCAACAACCGAACAATACTCTACAAATAATTTTCAAAGAAGAATGGAAGGGTCTAACTCTATCCTCAACAAGTCTAATCTTCTTTGAAAATATTCAGTTCCCAGGTTAGCTAGAGGGGTCACAAATGATCCCATTTGAAATCCAACCTCCTAGACAGAACTTCTCTGTATCATAATTTCAAGTTTCCAAGAATTTATAACTTTTGTTGGAGAATATTATTTTTCATAATAATATATATATATATATATATATATATATATATATATATATATATATATATTGAAATTTAGCATCTCATTCGTCCTTCAAGAAAAATTTGTTTTAACATGTTAGGAAAAATACAAAAAGAAATTAGAAATACTATAAGAAGTATAAAAATAATGAAAAGAAATATTACAATATACAGAGTAATAATAAAAGAGAAAAAATATGATTGTTAATGTAGTAGCGGTATTGGAAGGAACCAAGACCTATGTTGTATATTCTTTTCTTAAAATAGATTCGTCTTTTACTGTCGTACAAAAAGACGATTGCCATTTGCCTTCCAAATACAACAATTGAAAGTAGCTGGCTAGAATCTCGTTACTGCTTTAGGTAAACTAAGAATGCTCACATTTCTATCACCGAGTTATAGCAAAAAAGCTACTAAGAACAGGACTCTTGAAAACATAGAGAAAATAGAGAAGTTTAGAAAGATGAGAAAACTCTCAAAATTTAGGTGTGTGGAGTAAGGAAGAGAACACCTCATTATATAGTAATAGGATGAGAGGTTTCAATTTTCTATTAATTTTGCATTAATACAAAATATGGTACAATAGTCATTAGGGCTTTGTAACCACCAACTCAATTGAAAAATTAACTAGAGACTTGAAACCTATTGAATTTGTTGTTATAATTTTTCATTCACTTTTTATTTTTGTAATTTTTTTCCAACGATAGAGAGCTAGAGATTGACAAGTTGCACCATATAGAGGCAGTAGGCAGGATGGTTGGGGAGAATGAATGGTGTATATAGGAAAATAAGCCCAGTGATCGAATTGTTAATATATTCCATCACTTCCTCATCCACTTATATGTTATCTACACATTTCGACACCATTAGCTTGCAAAGAAAATTGCACCAGAATGAGGTTTGACAGTCATTTGTATCTGATGGTCAAGTAAATCTTTGAAAAAATTATAATTTAGGTGTGGGAGGGATAAATGGAAAATGTTTTGGATAAGGTTTTAGTATTGCATACATTTTTCTTAAATTTACATGAAGTGTTTATACGAGAAATAGAGTAAATGCTATTTCAGACATTTATTACATTTTGGATACATGTCGATCGTATATTAGTTAGATTATTATCACCAAATTGATTATATTGGATACCCTTCTCACCACATGGCAATGAGGATATTGAGTTTGTTCTTTGATCCTTTCAAGGGAAATAAGTTTAATATCTATCTTGCCACTCACAGCTTATGAATGTTGGGGCTAATCTTTTCTCACTTAGCGTGGAGGGCCAATGGACAAACGATCTTAATGACTATTTTTCCTCAAATGGTGAATTGAGAGTCCATACACTTGCAAAGTGATTTTTGGCCCGAATTAGGTGCTCTGAATCGAGCATGTTTAACACTGACGAGGTGTTGTTTTTTGTATGCAGCTTTGACATGGTGTCTCATGATGTAACAAATGTCTTACATGGCTTCCCGATGATTTTTTTTAGTAGTGGGTACGAGAAATAAGTAAATTAGATTGGAATGGTTTAGTGGTTTATGTGAAGTATATTGTGTAAGATAAAAATAATATGAAGTAATTTTCAATTGGACAAGATAGTTAAAGGAGGAAAAATAATTTATTGAAGAGAAGATTATACAAAATGACAGGAGACTTTAACTTTTATAATGGTTGGGAATTTCTTTCTCACTAGCTTCACTTGAATCCACTACTACATATTTATAGGCATACATAGTCGGTGGAATTAATTCTACAGTTTTCTTATTTTTCCCTTTTTTATTATTTTGTTTTACTTGTTTCTCAAGGCATTCTAGGGAATTCTAGTCCATGCTGGTTTCTAGAATATGTACCATTTTTTAATACTCCTCCTTGGTGCATATTTTAATAATTCCAATCGTCTCTTGCAACAATTCAAACTTTGCTCTTGATAGTGGTTTCGTGAAAATCTCTGCTAATTGTTCTTCAGTTCTGTAGTGTTTGAGCTCTATTTTTTTGTTTGCTTCTACTTCTCTGATGAAGTGATATTTGATGCCGATGTGTTTAGTTCAATTGTGGAATATAGGATTCCTGACCATTGCCATAGATGACTTGCTATCGCAGTAGATCTTTGTTGCTTCATCTTGTTGTTATCCCATGTCTTCAAGTATGCATTTTAGCCATATATATTGACGCATTGTCATTGCTGCTGCAATATACTCTATTTCGGCTGATGATTGTGCTACCATTGCCTGTTTCTTTAATGCCCAAGAGAATATTTCGGAACCTATAATGCATAACTTGATGTACTTTTCATATAATCCACTAATCCTGCCCAATCGCTATCAATATATATATGTAGTCTAGAGTCAGGCATAGATCGATACATATTCCATAGTCATTTATTCCTTGGAGGTATTTTAGTATCTGTTTGCATCTCCATAGTGAACTTGACTTCGATTCTACATGAATCTGGAAAGTAGGCTGGTTGTATACATTATGTCTGGCCTAGTAACTGTGAGATAGAGTAAAGTTCCAATTAGGCTTTGAAATTGTGAGTAGTCTGATTTTGGGGTACCATCTTCTTTTCTGAGAGACTTGTTGCTATCTAGGAGTGTTGCTACTCTTTAGCAACCTTCCATGAACTTATTTCATAGACTAGTGGTATACTTCTTCTGAGCAATGAAGATCCCTCTTCAAATTGAGCTATCTCGATCCCAAGAAAATAGTGCATTAATCCCAGATCATTCATCTCAAGCGTTCTCATCATGTCTTCCTTGAGTTTCTTGATCATCTTCTAATCGTTCCCTGTATAGATGAGATCATCAACATATAAAGAGATTATAAATGTACAGCTTATACCTTGATTTTTGATGTATAGAGTTGGTTTTCCTTGGCTCCTCTTGAATCCTTGCTCAGTGAAGTAGTTGTCTATTCTATTGTACCATTATACCAAGCTCGTAGAGCTTGTTTTAATCCATATAGTACCTTCTTCAATTTGAAAACTTTATCTTCTTTATCTTGTACCACATACCCTTGATGTTTCTCTACGTAAATTTCTTCTTCAAGATAACCATTGAGAAATGCTGATTTCATGTCTAGTTGATAAATCTTCCACTTCTTTTGTACTACTAATGCGATCAACGCACTTATAGTATCAAGTCAAGCAATTGGAGCAAATGTCTCATTGTAGTCGAGGCCAAATTGTTGTGAGTACCTTTGGCGACTAGTCTTGCTTTATGTTTTTGGATTAAGCCATCAGCATTAAGCTTTATCTTGTAGACCCACTTAACTCCTATGACTTATTTGTCTTTAGGAAGATCTATAAGCTCCCAAGTGTTTTTTTCTCGATCATTTTTATTTCTACGTCCATAGCTTTTCTCCATTCTGGTTATTTTGTAGTTGTTTCATAGCTTTCAAGTTCTTGATGACGACTCTGGTTAGTCGACTGGTTCTTCTATCGTTACTTGCTATGAGGACTCTGATAAATTGTTCTCCTCAATGTCACTTTCCTTTTTTTTTTTTTGGTTGTGTTAGGATGCTGATAGCTTTTCTTTCAACTTGACTAGTCTCTCAGTTATAGGTGGCATCTTCATCAAACGTAGCATCCCGACTTATAATTAGTTTCTTTGTTCTGAGATTATATACTCGATAGCCTTTTGATTGAGTACTATAATCTAAAAAGATTCTCTTTTTTGTCTTTTCATCTAGCTTATCTATTTTTTCTTGTGGAATATGTGTGTAGCAGATACAACCAAAAACTTTGAGATGCCTTGCTGATGGTTTTCGTCTGCACCATGCTTCTACTGATGTTTTGTCTTGCACAACTTTCGTAGGTAGATCGCGCTTCTTACTGCTTCTACCCAGAAGGTTTTTGGAAGACCTTTCTCCATTAGCATAGTTCTAGCTGTCTCCATTACTGTTTTGTACTTTCTTTCTGACACGCCATTTTGTTCAGGTGCATATTCAACAGGTGAGTTGATGCTACATTCCTTCTTCTTCACAGAACTTGTTGAATTTATTTGATGTATATTCTTTGCCTCTGTTGCTTCTAATAGTCTTGATATTACGACCACTTTGTTTTTTGACATAGCTTTTGAACCTTTTAAAAATCTCAAATACTTAGGATTTCTTACGCAAGAAATATACTCATGTCATTCTAGTGTAGTCATCTATGAAGAGAATGAAGTACCTGCTTTGCTCGTGTGATGGAGTACGCATCGGACCACATACATCTATATGTATAAGCTCCAATGGCTTTTTGGCTCTCTAAGATTTTTCGGACAAAAATGATTGACGATGCTGTTTCCCGAACAAACATCCTTTGCAAACTTCATTAATTTCCTTTATGACTAGAAAGCCTCTCACCATGCTTTTTTACTACAAGATCTTCAACCCATGGAAGTGGAAATATCCAAATCTTTTGTGCTACAGCCATGACTCCTCCACTTGCACCGTTATTGTCGCATTGTTTGCATATCTCCATTGCATTTAGAAGCATCTGTTCTCCCCTTTTTTGACTTTTGAAATTACAAGGGATTTATCTTTCTCGTCATAGATCATATAAAAATCTCCTTCAAAATGTAAATTGTATCATTTCTTCATCATCTAACCTACACTTAGTAGATTTTGATCTATTGTAGGGACCAAGAGAACTTTATTGATGTATCTCTTGCCCCTTTTTGTATCAACGGTAATAGTGCATTTGCATGTTGGCTCTATGAAATTTCCATTGCCAAATTTTATTTTTGTCTTGGTTTTATCAAGATTGTAGAAAATACTTTCATCTTTCGTAATGTGATTACTACAGCCACTGGTTAGATACCACGTATCCAGTTTGACATCAAATGCATCATTGCTTAAGGCATAAAATAGACTTCATTCTATATTCTTTTCTTCGGAGAAATTAGCTTGATGATTTTTTTTGAAATGACAAATTTTTTCTTCTTGACCAAAGTTTTACAGTGACGGCATTGTAGTTTTCCTTTAAACCAACAATCCTTTTCTAAATGACTTTTTCTTTTACAAATACCACGTGGAGGATACTTGCCGCTTTTATCAATTTTTTTTCCTTGAGTTTCTTTATTTTTAGAATTTTTTTTTAAATTTTCTCCCACCTTTAGATTTCTGAAACCGCATATTAACTTTAGATTGAAAAGCATTTTCCGTGTTATTTTCAAAACGTATTTCTAATCTTTTTCATGTGCTTCTAGTGAATCCATTAATTTTGCGACTGTTAATTTATCTATATCGTTAGACTCATCAATAGCTGCAATAATTGGATCATATTTTCTGTGCAAATAATTAAAAAATTTCCAACAACTTTCTTTTGAGGAACATCATCTTCATAAGATCTTAATTGATTTACTATTTCATCTATTATTGAATAATAATCTTTCACAATTTCAGAATATTTCATTTTTAGATTTTCAAAATTTCTTCTTAAAGTTTGAAGACTGCAAGTACGTACCTTGTCACTTCCGTAGAACTCCTCCTTCAATGTATCCCAAGCCTCTTATGATGTTTTAGCTCCCATGATTCTTGAAATATAAATGTGTGTCAAGCTCATTTGTAGAGCTAGTAGTGCTAGAGAATATTTTTGTTAATTCTCTTTAAGTTTAGTTAGAGTGGAAATGTCATCCAAGTTAGTATTCCAATCTTTGACGACATCCCATATGTTTTGCGCATAAAAATAGGTCTTCATTTTAATGGATAAAAAATTATAGTTATCTCCATTAAATGTTGGGATATGAATTGATGCTGGGACAGCGTCTACCATAATATATGCTTATGCCCAATATCAATTGAACGTAGCTATGATTCCATTGATAGTATTTTTTTTTTTAAATTTTTTTTTTTAGTGGGTGGGAGAAATAAGTAAATTAGATTGGAATGGTTTAGTGGTTTATATGAAGTATATTGTGTAGGATTAAAATAGTAGGGAGTAATATTTAATTTGACAAGATAGTTGAAGAGGAAAAAATAATTTATTGAAGAGAATATTATACAAAATGACAGGAGACTTTAACTTTTATAACGGCGGGGAATTTCTTTCTCACTAGCTTCATTTGAATCCACTACTATATATTTATAGGCATACATAGTCGGTGGAATTAATTCTAGAGTTTTCTGATTTTTCCTTATTTTATTATTTTGTTTTACATGATTCTCAGGCCATTCTAGGGAATTCTAGTCCATGCAAGTTTCTAGAATATGCTTCCTCTTCATACGTAGTTTGCACGAGGAGGCTACATGGAGCGAAGTAGTAACAATAGTTCCCAAAAGTCCGAGTCTAACATTTAAGTTGGCTACGGGCTATTGCTGTGTGGTTCACTTAGTTATTTGGCTGGCGATGCACTCCTTGTGGAGTTCATGAAATTTATTAAAAGGGCCTCCCTACCTTGTACAATGAAATAGTAACAAAAGTCCCCAAGTCATAAATACAAGATAGTCTAACAAAGTTTTCATAATACCGAGAGATACTAATTGGCTACATTTCTTCACTATCTCCTAAAATAACCAAACACAACTACGAATAATAACCTATCACAAGTATTTTTGACTATTTTAAAATAAATAAAACATAAAATTACATTTTAAAATTACATCATATCGCTAGAAAGTGGAAGGAAGGCTCCACTAAATGGGTTTGAGTACTGTTGTTTCAAAGGGAAAAAATAAAAAATTGTGGAGAAACAATGTATCAATTTCCCTGCAGAATTTCTAAGATTGATATTCATTAACATTATATTATTAGAGGATGAATACTTTAAAGAATTTTATTACCCACGGTTTAACTAAGAAAATATGATAAAGATCAAATTCAATAGCTAGAATGCCAAATTGAATAACCAAGTGTATTTCTTGCACTGCGAAAAATCGTGACTTCGGGGACTACCAAAAATCGCTACTCAAGATGGAAATTCGTTGCTAAAACCCTACTTTAACAATCTACTTTAAAATTCTTCAACTACGTTGATTTTCTTGCCAATATTATAGAGCTAGCGTATGTTATCCCTCAAAAAATGGTTCATGTGATATCTAATTTGTAACTATACTCAATCTTCTTGGGAAGGATACACCAAAATTCTGGAAAGAACCTCAAGCAATTCTTGATATGTGAGAGAGAGAGAGAGAGAGAGAGAGAGAGAGAGAGAGAGAGGACCATATTTTGTGGTGCAAATGGCCCCATTATGTTTTGTAACTATTAAGACAAGATTAAGGAAAGTGGGCTAGCCATGATTTGGGACAACCAAGGCATACCCCCTCGCTAACACTGCAAAAAGAAGCAATAAAATAGGCATCCTTGTTCCCATGTGCATCAATTTAAGAGCAAACTTCCAAAACACAACTCCTCTCTTGCCTCCCTAAAATCATTTTCTTTGTATCAAAGGCATACAATATAAGCTGGGAACAACTATCACCCCCCTCCTACCCACCCCTTCTTCTCTTTTAATATAGTTCCCTCTCTTGGGCACTTAAAAAATGTCGATTGATCGAGATGTTGATTTGAAGAGAGCATTTAAAGAATCGTAAAATGACACATCTCGCTTTTTTTCAATGTTAACGATAAATTCTATGTTCATTAAATATAGAAGCCATAGATAAAAATATAAGAATTTTTGTTTTTTCTCTTAATAAAGTTGATAATATGTAACTACATCTCTTAATATAAAATCAGAGTTCATAGTATTCAAACGAGCGACTGATGCGTCTAAACTTTGAACATGTTATCGAATTTCAAGATTGATGTTTTAAATAAACCATTTTTATGAGGAATGTTTAGGATAACCTCTCACAACAATTATATATCAAAATAATAAACAACATATAAGGATTTGGGTTGACCTTTTAAGATGATATATCAAGTCTTAACATATGATTGAATTATTTTTTATTTTTTTCGAAAAAAAATCATCCGAAAATAATATTTTTCCTTAATTACTCGTTAAGCGTGTTCATAGCCATAACCATGAAATTTTAATATATAGGCAACTAGATTTAATTAGTGGGGACAAATTTGGCTTTATCAACCATAAACTTCGGGTGACATTAACGAAAATGATAGGCAGATTTCAATTAATTGAAAGGGATTCCAAAGTTATTTCAACTTTAAAAATGTGTAAGTATTGATAATGGAGATAGATGAATTCATTACATCCTCTCAAAGAATATAGAGACCCGGCCCTAATAAAACTAGGGTCAAATATGCATGTGACTTGTATTATTTTCAAAATCATGCATGCATCACAGATATATCCAAAAAGATTTTAAGATCTTTTCTCTATTTTATTTACAAAGATTTTATGATCAAAGGTCATAATTTAATATATAAATTTTATATAATAAACATAAATTGAATTATTGCACTAAAATATTTGCTATTAATTAGTCTTGTGACGTAGTTTGAATGTGGATATCTATCACTCGAAACGTTTCACAAAAAATTCGATTTCCTCGAATTCTTCCCTTAATCAAGGAAGATATGTTGTCCATACGAAATTGATGATCATGTATTACCAGTAAATGTATATTGGATTCTTTCAAGTTGATGCTATAGTTGTTAATGGGTATGGATGGTTACGTACATATGCGTGAAGCTATATGTATTATTACGAGTGTTTCCCACCAGTTTAGGTGATGATCGTGTAAATCCAGCAAATTTAATGTCCAGTGAATCTAAATGAATAAAATCGTCATCGGGTAATGAACTAGTAAGGTTTAGAAGGGTGCTAAACGCTATGAAACATTATCCTTAGGGTAATTATAAGAATAAGTATTTTTCAAAAGTAGTTAATAAACTTCTATGCAGACATTCTATCGGACCTGATCCCCTGTCCATATTGGGTAAGACAAATTTTGTCCACCGATTGATGGGTCAAGAAGCTTTTCTTGACAAATAAAAAAATAAAAGGTTTGACCCACCAACGTGGTAACGCCATATTGACATCATCATGTCGACGGGTGGGCAATATAATCCTTGCCGACTGTGGGCAGGAGATCAATTCTAGACATTCTATATATAGTACATACGTATACACACAAATACAGTATGCCAGGTTTGTGTACCATAATTAAGAGGTTTGAGGTTGGCCAAAGTGTTCTTTCCAGACACATGACCTGATCAGAGTAATGACCACAACTATATTAATGTGTCTCATAAATAAAACTCAAGAGGACTCTACAAGAAAGCGAAAACTCAATAGGATGAATTTATTTATTTGTTGGTCTACAAGAGGGGTATTATCGTCTATAAATATATAATTAGGACATCCCCACCCCACAGCCTCTCTAGTTGACCTTAAAATTCATAAGGCAGCTACTTTTCCTCTGCCTGTTTAACCCATCTTCGTCCTTACATAAACGACAAAAAACTCCTCCTTTTCCCTGTGTATAAAAACAAACACAAGTAGGAAATAAGAAGAAGACATCCACCCCACCAACAGTCCCTGCAAATCAAGCATGGAAGATTGGTTCCAATGGTTATGGTTTCTTTTGGTTTCATATGTTGGGCTAGTATTTGTCGTGAAAGTTGTTGTTCATCTATGGTGGATACCGAGGAAGATCGAAAATCACTTCATGAAGCAAGGAATTAAGGGACCTAAGTATCAGCTTTTTCTTGGCAATTTAAAAGAACTTGCTAGCTTAAATTTGAAGGCTTCAGCTCAACCGATGCTTCTATCCCACAACATACTCCCTAGAGTTCTCTCCTTCTATCATCACTGGAAGAAAATTTATGGTATGAATCAGTGAATTCTCTAAGTTCTTTTTATGCACTTAAAAGTTTAAAAAAAGTTGTATGAATCTTTAGTTTATCCCTCACCACATTTAAGCTACTTTTGTGTGTGTTTATCTGAATTTTTTCTCATTTGGGGTCTACCCTATCCATTGTCCTTGAATAATATGGTGAAACTCACCTTTTTCACCCCTTTTAATTTTTAAAAAACCATGTTTAGAACTTTTACATTCTCTTTTTAGTCATAAAAAAAATTAATGAATGTATACTTGATTGCAGGTGCAACGTTTTTAGTATGGTTTGGACCAACGCCTCGTCTCACCATATCTGATCCATCACTCATTCGGGAAATTTTCGTCTTGAAATCGGATTATTTCGAGAAAAATGAGTCCCCTCTACTTGTGAGGAAACTTGAAGGTGATGGTTTGTTAAGTCTCAAAGGAGAAAAATGGGCTCACCACAGAAAGATTATTCAACCAAATTTCCACACAGAAAATCTCAAGGTAATTATTTACTTTCCACACAATGTGAGATCTGATCGACAGTCTGTCTAGTACTATTCAATCATCCCCACTACCACAAAACTTACCTTCACTATAAACAGTGAAATATTTTGTCCTGAAAAGTCATTTTTCAGTTATTTAGTCGAAAATATTTTCGTCGTTAAAAGTCAAATTTCTTGTAGTCCGATACTGATCAGTATTTTTGTTGTATAGTTAATGATGCCGATGATGGCGAAAAGCATAGAAGAGGCAGTCGAGAGATGGTCCGACGAGATATCGAATGTCGGAAAGGTAGAAGTTGAAGTATCTGAATGGTTTCAGAACTTGGTTGAAGATGCCATTACAAGAACAACTTTTGGAAGCAGTTATAAAGATGGAAGGGCAATTTTTGATTTGCAATCACAACAAATGGTCCATGCCACTGAGGCCTATCAGAAAGTTTTCATCCCTGGATACAGGTATGTAACAGTAATAAATATTAAAAATTAACCATAGTAATTATTAGTTCAATAACACTATCCAGCAAGATACATTGCACTCTATAGTTATATTATTTGCATATATAAAAGCTTAAGCCTTTAATTAATAGTTTCCACATGTTTAATTGAATGGATTCATTTAGTCCAAATCTTATCATCAAGCCATCTGCTTACAAAAAAATTACATGTCAGACTTTTAATAAAAAAGTGATTGTGATCTAACTTTTAACGTTATCTCACAGAGTCTATCCGGATCATTTGAGAAATTAATGATTCTATTTTATGGCCTCATCGAAATCGTTAATTTTACACGACAGCAGAGAGCAAGATAGATGAAAATAACGTTAAAAACAAGGACTATTGAGATTTTTAACCTTCATATCTTTCATTCTTGATCTTCCAAACCCATTTATTTTCTTTTTTGGGTTTGTCTATTAATGGCTGGGGCTAGCCACTTGTACAACGTAGTTGTAGCTACCCCATAATGAGTAAATTATAAGTTGTTAATATTTTCTCTTGTATAAGACCCTTTAACAACAAAAATTAATTAGTAATTTTGAAATTAACACCATATTAATCAATTTAAATATTATTTATTCAGGTTCTTGCCGACTAAAAAGAATAGAATTTCTTGGAGACTGGATAAAGAAATTCGAAAATCCTTGATGAAGCTGATCGAGAAAAGGAGAAGAAATTCAACTTGTCAGACATTGTCAGAAGAATGTCCTAATGATTTATTGGAGTTAATGATCAAAGCAAGTTTAAAAGAGACACAAAATAATAACACGAATATTTCTTCGACCAGTTCTCCACTTGCAATAACTGTACAAGACATAATCGAGGAGTGTAAGACGATTTTCTTCGCCGGAAAACACACAACGTCGAACTTGCTGACGTGGATGACAGTACTCTTGGCCATGCATCCACAGTGGCAGGAACAGGCACGTGAGGAGGTCTTAAGAGTGTGTGGAGCACGTGACTCCCCAACTAAAGATGATCTTGCAAAGCTCAAAACGGTATGCCATAAAGCTAAAGTGCAATTTTATTTATTATATATTCAACGGTCCCCAATAATATATATAAATAAGAAAAATAAAATTAAAAAAAGCTATGTATTCCATGTTACTAAAAAGACAACCATACTTTTGCATGTGTTAGATGCGAAACAAGAAAAGGGCATAGTTGTCTTTTTACTTCAAGTTTTTGTGCTATTCTAGGTGAAATATAGTTCAATTATTTCATCTCAAAAAATTTCAAAAATTTCCATTTTTGGATATAATATTTAAGTGAAGAATTTGACAATTAATTGGACAATGATTTATATTCCTTTTAATTTAGTCCTAGTTGAATTTGGTGAGAAGACAATGATTTCAATTCAAAATTATCAATAATATCCATCTCGGGATATATATTTTATTTGTTACTAATCTAGTCTGGTCTATGTTTTTCTTTACACTCCGACTTCTTGCATATAGAAAGAAAGGCATTTTGCTAAATTCAAAAATATTTACATTAATTTAGTCATTACTCGAATTGTGTAGCGAAAGAAATGGTTTTATATCTCTAGTTGTAGTGACACCCTTTATTAGGATACAATTATAGACATATGAAAAACTAAGTTAAAAGGATAACAGTTCTTTCACTATTCTTTTTGCATAATTTTCTTGAACCCCATTTGCAGTTGGGAATGATTTTGAATGAATCTCTAAGATTGTACCCACCAGCAGTGGCAATAATCAGACGAGCCAAGATCGATGTACAATTAGGCAGGCTACACATCCCGTCCGGGACCGAGCTTCTCATACCGATTCTAGCTGTTCATCACGACCCGACATTGTGGTGCCACGATGTACATGAATTCAACCCGGCTAGATTTGTCAAAGGTGTAGTCCATGCAGCCAAACATCCCTTGGCATTCATGCCCTTCGGCCTTGGTTCGCGCCGCTGCATCGGCCAAAATTTGGCCATTTTGCAAGCAAAATTGGGCATTGCCATGTTACTGCAGCGCTTCTCATTTGAGCTTGCACCGCATTATAAACATGCCCCTAGTGTCCTAATGTTGTTGCATCCACAAGATGGTGCACCAATTATATTCCGAAAATTGTAGGACCATGTGGGAAATATTAAACTTTAGGACCAAATGTTGTCATATCTTATGACAATACTACTAGTTTTCTAACCCCTCCACCAATGCCTAAGTAACAATAGAATTTTTCTCGGGATGGTGTTGATTATCAGTTTTGTTATAAGATATTAGTCCGTTCTGTCGTAGTTTATTTTATCTAACTTAGAGTTTTTGCCATAGTTTAACCTATTTTAAGTTGTTCTTAATTCTCCTTGTCTATGTACTATGTAAATTCTTGGTCGGTGGATGTGTTCATAATGTTTGTGGCATTAAGTCTCTTTGTAATCAGTCAAGTGTAAAAAAAATATTCTCCTTGTCTATGTACTATGTAAATTCTTGGTCAATGGATGTGTACATAATGTTTGTGGCATTATTAGCATGTAAAAAGTTGTATTTGTTTAACAGTTCTTTTTCTTTTGTCTTCGCTTTGTTTTCCCTCATCTATGACTATTAATACTCGTACAGACAGGTCAATGGCTACTCAAAAAGTACATGTTGACAACCTCCAATATATTTTGGAGGACGTCCACTAAAAATCGATTCAAAGATTCAAACTTTATGATATTAGAGTTGAAACATGATTGTAATTCTATGATCTCTGACTAAAACATGTAGCATGTTGGCCTACATGCGTCCACGATAGAAAGAAAAATCAGTGTATGGTCACGAATTTTTTCTGCCTCCATGCCATAATTACCTAGCCATTTTCCAAAGAAAATTGAGAGCCAAAAGTCCAAATTACTATTACAAAAGTTATCTTCTCCAAGAGCCAAAGCCATTTTTTTCTACATTGATTGCCTTTAACGTCCTCCGTGATCCTTCCCAAAACTTATTTGCAATCTTTCTAAATCCTTCATCATTCATTATTCAACCCCTAATCATTGCATATTTCCTGTAATCAAAATTGATACATTTACGAGCATTTTCCACAATATCCGTCACACTTTTGTTTTGTGCGTGAAGATTGATGTTGAAAAATGAGTAGATGGCTTTCGCATCTACAAACTGTAGTAAGAATTCTTGTGTATCATTGAAAGACCAAAAAAATGGATGTCGATTTCTGCGGTAAACGTTGTAAAATGACTAGAAGGCTTCACATCAACAAACTGTAGTAAGAATTCTTGTGTATCAATAAAGGAAAAAGCCTCACTGCCGGAGAAAAAAATGACAGAGGTGTTGACAGTCTCTCATTATGTGCGGGCCCCACATGAATAAACAATTTTTTTAAAAAAAGTGTGTCCCACCCCTATTGTGTGAATCGGTCCGACTTCAGTCATTTTTTTCCTGTTGCTGCTGTAGCATCTTCCATCAATAAAATAGATGTCGTTCGCATAAAAATAACTGATGGGACAACTAACAACAAATTCGGATACACTGTTAACTTAGTTTAAATGGCTTTCACCAAAAGTGGTAAGAATCATAGTGGTTATTGTACTTCTTACTTGACATGTGGAAATTTTAGAGGGGAACAAGACGCATGTCTTTTGTCAATCAATTTTCCTGCCAAGGGACATGTCAACCTAATTCTGTCATTTAGGTCAATTTAGGTGTAATTGGTACTACTGGATTTTATAACCATTGGAAAATAATTAATTTAAGTTTTAAATTTTCAAATTAATACCTTTAAATTTGTTGTTTCTATTTTTATTTCAGTTTAATACAAAATTAAATTAATAATATTCAAGGTTCTAAATAGCGTAATGCATGGCGATGTGTGAAAACCAAGCTAAGGGATAGGCGAGGTTAGACGAGGTTAATGCGTAAAAATATGTTTTTTTATTTTAATATTATTTTAATTTTTAATCAATCAAAAAATTATTAATAATAAAAATAATTAATTAATAAATAAATAATTATAATATATAAAATAAAAATAACAATAATAATGTGCGTCTTATCGGTCAACGCCTCGCGTTGATCGCCATATTACGCACCAAGCGACTTTGTTTGGCGTTACAGGCACGCTACGCGTCTAGGCGCACACATTGGCGCGCTATTTAGAACATTAATAATATTATAGTGTAACATATATTTTAAATGATTTAATTCTCATAAGTGTGGGGGTTAAATTTATCTTTATAAAAGGGATTGATGTTCATACAACTTGATATATAACTTAAGATACAACTTGAATACACCAAAAATCCTCCATATACATTCTATTTATATATTTTAGCAATTTGATAAAGGTTCGTTCACTTATCTCCATATGTCTTGCCCATTGAAGGAGAACTGATTGTGAGTCACATGAATTTTATCTTAGAGCCGTGTAGCATCAAAAGTATCCACACGAAAGGAAAGTAACACGACTTTAGGATAGTGTCCTTGTCGTGACTCACAATGCTTACTTTATAAATCTCCTCTATTTTATGTTATATTATTATTGAATTATATTTGTTATTTTATTATGTTAATTGATAATTTATTTACACACAAATCGCCCATTTTTTCTAATAATCTAAAGTCGTGTTGAGTGATTTGTGTGTAAATGATCCTTTCTCATGGGTTGTTTGATATGATTTTAGAAACTATAAACGGGCATTTTCGGGATTGAACATCTTCACTACTATCTTGTACTAAGGATGTTCATTTCTATGTAATCTTCAAGAGGTAAATTAATTTACCATGTTTTCATGCTTAGGTGTCAGGAATATAAACCATTTAGTATAAAGTAACAGTTACGAGTATTTAATTGAGAAAAAAAAGTGACAATTATATTATTCAATTTATATTTGTAACTCATATATATTGTTATTAATATATGTTACTGTATTAAAAAGTGGTTGAAAAAGTGTGGAATATACATCTTGTACTATTATGATGCTAATGTCTATGCTTACTTGATGACCACTAAAGGAAAAAAGATTTTTTAAGCTATGATGCTCAAGCCTTAAGGTTAGATTATGTGATTTTTACATAGTCATTAATATTTGTGTATATATATGAATTTTGCGATTATTTTTTGTCAATGACTAAGTGAAAATTGATCATGATATAAGTTTGCTAGATTTTTTTCTAAAATTACCTACGTGCATATATGTGGGAATAAAAACTTATTGAACAAATTATACTAGAACATAATTGTTATTCATTTCAAATTTTATATGAGTAAATGTATCAAAGAGAAGTTTTATAATTTAAATAGAATAAAATTTTGTAATCAATTGTATAAAATGACTTTACCAACACCTAAATAATTGAGGTTATAATATTGTATTCTATATGTTTGAGATTTTTTAAATTTCATCTCCTTTTTATTAGTAGGCTAAAGTAACTAAAGAGAGAAAAAAAAAAAGAGTGATATATTGGTGATTATATATGGTGTAAGATGCAAAGGGATAAATTTAACTCACTCTCAAGAATTCCATACGAAGGAACATACTAAGATGTGATCCCGTCCACACGTGTACTCAAAGTGTCAAAATTGGCATATATTTTTACTTTGGTCATAAGTGTAGTGTACGAGTACTTGAAGGTATAAGAAGAGTTAATAATGTCTCTTAGTATATTCCACTTTATTTCCCTAAAGCATTAGGTGTGGACTTTCCTACTTTATTTTGGAAAAGAAACACTTGATGATGCCTAGATTGTTAGTCATTTTCTTTAGTATGAATCGTTTGATTCTCATTTTTATGAAAAAATATATTTTTGAATAGTAGATTGATGGAGAATATGTAGTTGAAAAATAAGGAAAAATTTTGATTTACGTGAAATATTATTTTAATGAAGAATGTGTGATTGAAAAAAAAATAGAGAAAAATGCATTTTCATAAAAATGGGAATCAAACAAGGGTATATATGTGATGATGATAAAATTTTGAAACAAGGAGAAAACTTATTGAAAATCACAGGTGGGTTATTGTCCTGAATATTGTAACATAAACCTATAAGTTTTAAATTTCAAAATTAAATGTAATTTTAATTTTTCAGTTTTCTATTTTAATTATCTTTTTAATACATAATTAAAAACTCATAATTAATATTGTAACATATATTTTAATGGTCTAAATGTTTCTTTTCCTCCAAGACATAGTGCAAATGTCTTAAATCTTGTAGGCAAAATGTGATGAGAATGTAAATTTGATTTGTGGTATTGTTTTAATCTCATTCATTATTAGTGGTACTCCTACTTAATTTGGTTGGTATTCTAAATAAAATCAATTATTTTGTTATAATTTATTGTTATGAAAATAATATTTTGCTAATGTATTTAATAAGAATTTGTGGATCTATTGGTAGATAAAAATCATGAAAGTGTGGGAAACATGTGCATTAACTCATCTCCACACAATATTGGATCATATCAAAAGAGATAAATTGTAAGATTGTATACTCATTATATTCAAGTCGGATATCTTTAAAATGTGGGGTGTTTAAAAATTTCAAACAGATGTACATTACATACTTTGTTGAAAATTGACTTTTGAAAAGTGTTGAAATAAAATTGTAAATGTTGAAATTTATGAAAAGTGCCCCAAATTTAACTAATAACTCGAGGCGTTACTTAAGTCAAAGTAACCTGTAAATGAATATTTTGAGCGCCAAAATGCGAAGCATTATATCAAAAATCAAAGCAACTTATCACAAAAAGTCAAATTTCTAAAATTTTATTTTTTTGTTTCAAGTGTCAATCAAAATCTAACCATTTTAACCAAGAACAACGAAGCCCAAACACTTACCTCCACCCTAGGCCCCTTTTGGCCGGATTTCTCGTCGGAAACAGCCAAAAATTCCGCCTCCTAGCTTCGGTATTTAGCTCCGGTCGACGCTAGCAGAAGTCAATTTCTAAATTTTATTTGTTTATAATGATATTTTAGAAATTTTAAGAAAACTTTGCAGGTGTGCAAATTGCAGGGACGAAGAATAAGAGATTGTAAATAAATATAGTCACAGATGGACATATAAATCATCTAGAGGGATGAGTTAAGCCCATAAGGAAGTCACCTTCGGGAGCAATCCAACGTTTGTGATTGGAGATTCCATGAAACAACCATTAATGTTATTGAGTGACTTGTAGTAACACTATTTTATTTGTGTTATTACACTATGGTGATAGTACTAATAATAAATATGATGTTAGAAATAGTTTAACCCCGAATGAGTACTAAGGTTAGAATTCTCTTGAGGTGTGGGTCACACGCATCATTGGAGGACTCATCTATGGAAGAGTTGTCATGAGACCGTGGCTATGGGATTGTGCTATCCCTAGAGACTTTTACTAGAATCAAGATTAGAACGCATGGTCTTTAAAAGCGCTACCCACTATGGATTAGAGCCTAAATCGATACTCTGAGTGTGACAATTGAAGTTTAGCCAAAGAGACATAATTCAAGGTTTAGTCCATTATGACTCACTCAAATGAAAATTGTTATCAATGAATGAGGTTCAAATTCAAAAGACATACACATATTGCACAATTTAACGTTGTCACTATATATATATATATATATATATATATATATATTTCTTTATTTTGAAAGTTAAAAACTTATGGGAAATTGTTGAAAAATATATTTTAAATTTTCAAATTAATACCTTTAAATTTGTTGTTTCTATTTTTATTTCAATTCAATACAAAATTAAATTAATAATATTATAGTGTAACATATATTTTAAATGATTTAATTCTCATAAGTGTGTGTGTGTGTGGGGGGGGGGGGGGGGGTAAATTTATCCGTATAAAAGGGATTTGTTTTCATAAAACTTGATATATAACTTAATATACAACTTGAATACACAAAACATCCTCCATATACATTATATTTATATATTTTGACAATTCGATAAATATTCGTTCACTTATTTCCTTATAGTCGTGCCCATAGAAAGAAAACCGACTGTGAATCCTCATGAGTTTTATCTTGGAGTCGTGTAGCGCCAAAAATATCCACACAAAAGGGAGGCAACCACGACTTTAGGATGACACCCTTGACTTGATTCTCAATACTTGCTTTCTAAATATCTTCTCTAATTTATGTTATATTATTGTTGAATTATATTTTTTTATTTTATTATGTTCATTGATAATTTATCTACATACAAATCACCCATTTTGTCCAACATTAATTTGTTGTTGCTAGGTTGAAAACCTTTGGGGAGAGTTATTCCCTTTTTATTTCTTTTTATTTTAAAGTGAAACACTGGCAACTTAGGTGTGATAGTGGTGGCAATCGACGACTCAGCTCGAAAAAGTTCGATCTGTGAATAGTTCGAACTCGTTTGAGATGAGGTCGAGCACGAGCCTAGCGTGTTGACTGGATTGGCAAGCCAAGAGCCATCCATGAGCCCGACAAGTCACTAGCCAAGCTCGCCTAGCCAAAATAATGACCATTTGGTAACATTCGAAGTTTGTGGCCGTTTAAGAAAATGGTCATAAACTTTAAATGAAACTGTTTTTAAAATCTCTCCAACGGTCTATGAAAAAAAAAATTAAATTTTTTTTCTTTTAAAAATACCACACCTAAATCATTTTTTTCTCCCAACAAATTCAACATTCTCTCTTTTACTCTCTCTACAATATAATTCTTTCATTATTTATTTATTCTACAATTGTTCTATTCTCTAAAATTATATTACATACGCATACATTCATTACTATAATTCTATTATATACATTCTTTCAATTCTATTCTCCACATACACTATATATTATCCAATTTATACATTTCATCTTTATTATCTATACTACAAAATATCCAATTTATGCATTTCAAAAAAAATTATATTCGTAACAAGTTGTCTGTACCTACTTGAAAATTAAGTAGCCTGCCCTCAAACCCGAATAAAAGGAGGAGGATTTAATAAGAATTAAAAAGAATTTCAAATCCCAAATTAATTTATTATTTATATATTCCACTCCTAGGACTTTATATATTTCATATTTCATATTCATACAATTCAATTCAATTTAACAAAAATGAAGAATACATTTCCTCAAATTTCGAGTAACATCAATAAAGTGTGCTGCCAAACACATGAAGTGTTTGGACAATCGCTTCATTGACGTTACCTGGAAAAACATAAGAAAATGCTTAAATAATTTTTTTTTTTTTTTTTTAATTTAAATCAAGCATCGAAAAACGAAGAATCTATTTTCTTAAGTTCTAGTCCAGATATCGTCAATGAAATGTGTTTTGCACCATGCTTCATTATTGCTGCCTGGATTGAAACTTGAGAATGAATTTTTCATTTTCGAATGCTTGATTTAAAAAAAAAAAAAAAAAGTGTACACGTAACAAGTTGTTTGTATACAATTTTAACTCCAACAACTTGAAAGTACTTGGTCACAAACCCAGATAAAATTAGGAGGGTTTTAAATAAAAACATTTTTAATCTAATTTCAAAATTTCAAATCTCAATTGCCAACCATCTTCAAAAATGATGAATTAAGCCTTTTATTTATAAGATTTCGAAAATCTAATTTAGCCAAACTAAAATTCGAAATAAACTAAATGACAAAAATAATACTAACTGCTGAGTTGATTGAAGAAAACCCCATTTATACAAAATCTTGTTACATTGAACTGAGAAGAGAACCTTACTTTTGTGTACAACAAGAGTGATAGCCCCCTCATGTGAGGGGGCCCCACAATCAGCATGGGCCTCCCTCATGTGAGGGGCTGTAAATGTGTACAGCACTACATATATCATTTTGGGTTATGTTATATGTACACAATAGTGTACATAATACTAGTCTGCACCCCCCTTACATGGAAGGAGGCCCACACATAATAAAATATTTTTGGATCCCCTCCTTGTAAGGGAGGTGTAGCCTATTATGTACACCATGAGGTGTACAAGTAGGTTTATCCTATCATTTTCCCTGAGAAGATTTGTTTTTACAATTTTCCAAAAAGAACATCTGCAAGCAGTCAATTTTTCCCAAACAGGGTAGCTCAAAATGGGGATATGCAGGTAGTTTATAAATGAAAAATGTTATTTATACACCTCATGGTGTACCAAATGCATTACACCTCACTCACATGAAGAGGGGTCCACGATTATTTTATTGTGTATGAACCTCCCTTCATGTGAGGGGATATATAATACATTTGATACATCATTATGTACATATAACACTTCCCTTTATAAATACCAAATGGCCAAAATAAGCTGATTTCAGACCCAATTAGTCAAGTCCCTTTAATATTAAAAATTTATTAGCAATTTCTCTTATTCTCTCTTTCTGTTTCTCACTGCTTGTTATCTACGAGATAAAGGCGATACTAAAAAACTCCCAATGGTCCAAGGCAAGGTTCTTAGAGGGCCCTCAAGATTGGAGTTCAACCTTTTTTTTAAAAAAAAGTCTCCCGAGTTCTCCGTACTTTGTGTTCATTAGTAATTGATCGGCCGTACGTATAATACCATAAAGTTGTAAAATATGCTTTTTGGTTCACAGATTTACTGGTTATCGACATTTGTGGCTGTGGGTTTGTCCATCTTGTCGACATATTTCCATAAATTAATTATCTTCATGCATCTATGGAAAAAAAAAATGTGAAGTAAAGACTTGTGACACCTCTAATTATCGATCTGGAATTTATGTGTTGAACATTTCTATATATAGGTACACCCCATACTTCTGTAATAATCCCATATATGTAGGGAAAAATGAAGACTTTAAAGACATGAATTTATTATTAAAGATACAACACTAATCACAAGAAAACATAAATTATCATGTACCACAGTTTTACAGTCTTCACGAAATTGTAACAATCAACATACATATTATACATTACACACTATTTTCTATGAACTGTTGTGACGTATTTAACCAATGTCCGCTTCCTGCTGTAGTGATTATGGATATGCCATCCTAAAACCAAAACAATGTGAGGAATTAAAGCAACTCAAAAATACCAGTGACCTTTTCTTCTAGTGTTCACAGATAGGACTGGACAGTATAATATAAAAGAATTTAGCTTATTCTTATGTCATATACTACCTATTCCCCCTGTAACATGCCATAAGTGCAATACCATCACCATCACCATCACCATCACCATCACCATCACCATCGACCCATTCTCCTTTTCCAAGTGGAGCTCTATAATCTTAACATTACCAAGCAACAAGCAGCTCCATGGCATACGTATCAACAGTAAAATTTTGACGTCTTCTCTGTATAAACTAGATTTAAATTTTGTTTACGAGACATCTAGCTATGTGGCATACAAAACAAAACATTTTTTGGAAAGAAAGTGCATATAAGCAAATATTAGGACTTTCTTAAGCCAACGAGAAAACTCATTAATTATTCCACTTTCATATATAAGACATGAAGCAAAAAAAATGTAAACTAACCAGTGTGGGTGAGACATTTTCAAACTTGTTTACAAATTAATAGATGGGTAATAAATCATAAATAGATGACAAGATAAACAATAAATGTGAAACATATCTAAATTTTATGGCATGGCACGAGAGAGAAATACATCTACAAAACCCCTCCCCCGGGCCCAACTAAACTGAAGTAGAACATCAAGGCTACTTGCATCACTAGAGAAAGAAACAATTTAGGCATTTTTATAAATAGCAAAAATACCTTAGCTTTCAGCAGGTGCCTCAACATGAGAGCTCCCTTCCCCACCAGAATGCAAATCTCCAATCTGGTCTGGAGCAATCCAAGATATGGGAATGGCAGCAACTGTCATAATAAATTATTCCAATCAAGCCTAACTATAATCTGACTATCTAAGAAATGTAATATGGCAGAGAATATATAAAGAAATATATTAACATGAAGATCTAATGCAAAAGAAATATGGATCTATTTGGAAATCTTATCAAGTCAGCATCAAAGATTAAACCTGGCATTTCAGCTTCACCCGTGTCGGGTGAAGCAGAAGATCGGGCAAGACGTTTTCGAACATAATTTTTCTCCAATGGTACAGGAGTCTGAAAGGAGAACTGTGACATTGTTACGTCTATGTATTCTGGATGCTCATTTAGGTACCTTGAAAGAACGTAGGAAAACACTCAAATAAGTAAAAGCAAAAGATTCTGAAGTCTAAAATACAGAACCTTCAGAATTAAAAACCTAAGCAGCTTTTAATGACCATCAATGGATAAATTGTACCTCTCAACTTCCCTCGTTGTTCGTAACCACTTGCCTGATGATGGAGGAACATAATACCTGTTAGGAAAAATGACATCACCCAATTGAAGTCAAAATGACATTTCCATAGCTCGAAGCCTTGACTAAATGAGCTAGCAAAAAATATGGATTCCCAAACATACACGGCAAATTTTGTGCCTCCTTCAGCTCTGAGTCGTAAAATTCGTTGCCAGCCCGGAGGAGGTTTAGGAATACTGGGCTTGTCTATTGCCCAACGCCAACTGCCATCA
The DNA here is from genome assembly GCA_019395295.1 of Osmanthus fragrans. Classification (NCBI taxonomy): domain Eukaryota; kingdom Viridiplantae; phylum Streptophyta; class Magnoliopsida; order Lamiales; family Oleaceae; genus Osmanthus; species Osmanthus fragrans. Next base: position 22,557,655 of record CM033341.1, on the reverse strand, counting down.
TCTTTCACAAGATCTGGTTCAACATCACATGTTATCTCAGGGCGCCATTCATGAGCCATTTTACAAACAAAAGGTTGTTCCACTATTGTTTCTCGTATTTGCTCATACTTCTCCTTTGTGGGGATGAACCTCCATTTTAAGCAATTGGCACACTGAACGGTAAAATTTGTTATTGAATCCGAAAGCCTTTTAGATGCCTTCGGTGAAGATGTGGGACGGGTGACAGATTTGGTTTCAGGAGCAACATTTGATAAGCTTCCTTCCATTTTTAAAAGAACTGTCAATATGAGAAGAAACGAAATCATTGGAAAAATAGAACACAATAATAACAAAAGAAGAAATATTGATTGCAACACAGTTAACGGAATTTATATTTCAAACAAGATGAGAATCTTCAGGTTCTATTTAGAGTATGCTTAATCCATAGCTCTATGTTCTTCTCTTTTCTAGAGCAAGGTTGAATACAAAACCACAGGGGTCAAGTAATTCCATAAATAAAAGTCCTGTCAAAATTGGTATTTATCTCAACAAAAATATGACAAAATAGGAACACAGAATACCATATCTCGAAAAACAAAAGACACGAGACTGCTAGATCAAGTTAATTAATATAACAAAAATACATATTTGATAGACTTATAGCAACAATAACTATAGAAATCTAGAAAAAAACATATTTATTTTTCTTTATTGAGAAGAAACAAATTACTAATAGTCTCCAGCATTATAGTTGTAATCCATATATTTGGCATTATCAAGAACATAATTCAATATATGACGGCATAACTATTAAGTTAAATATAAATAAATAAATAAATTCTCAACATTAGTCATCTTTCATTAATGTTGCAATGCTATATTGCATAATACTTCATTTGAATGATCTCTGGTCCTTGTTTACACGTGCATTGAACTTAAGGGGGAGAGACATTTATTTATTATTTTTTCCTTTTACTTATTTGTTGAGGGCGTTTTAAAGTGAAATGTATGCATTCATAGAGTGTTCAGCATGTCATGTCATGTCTAAATGTTAGACACGGAAAGGGTATGTTTCCTGTAAGGGCCTGGGTTGTGAGTTTTGGGTACCGGTTATGAAGATTTTTTAAGGTGCCCATTTTTGGTGATTTTTAAAAAAGTCTAACCCATGCTTGGGAATTTATTATTCAGCGGTTTTAAAAGTTTTTTAAAAGAATAAAATTACATATATGCCTATATGTAAAAAAATGTAGGTATATGAAAAAACAATATGCAGAAAATGTGTCACTCCTTGCAAATCACTGTAGCTTTATATAAATTTATTCAATTATTTCTGTTGTGATGGACTCACCTGGGAATAATTATTGTTACTTTTATAAGCTACTACATGCCAATTATTTTCTATTGGATTATAAGTTGAAGAAAAACGAATATAATTGTGAAGCTAATTATTATGAGTAGGTAAATTTAAGCTATTTCTACTAAATACTTCTTAAGAGTTGACATCCATCAGCTTTGAACAAAATACAAGTTGCAAGATAACTATTTGAACACGTTTATTTCTCTGCATTTTGACGCGTCTTCATTAATATGCTTTCGAAATGGTGCCATGAAAATTACTAAAATATCCATAACTTTGTAGGATTCTCAAGAAGAAAAGACTAAACATCAAGCAACTCATCCTCGTCATCTTCAACCCCAATCTGAACTAAATGCACCAACAATTCATTGTCATTCGAAGAAGATTGGTTTGCACACTACAATAACATTTTATCTATAAGATGTGTTGCCCTAAAATCCAAAGAAATTTAGCAACTTGTTCTTCAATTGTGGCTCTTCAAGTTGCACGAAGACTGCCCTTCCTTACTAAAATACTACAAAAGTCAATAAATGTTGTGAGACTCAATCGAACAAAATGGGGACAACTTGATCCTGCTTCCTGCAACAAGTTGCATTACTTCATGTCGTACTCGCTCACAATGCAAACGCAATGCACGAATGATTCAATTCAAACATGAACAAGTTCGTGCAGTAGGCTGCTGCGTTTATTTAAGTCCAAGTAGTAGGAGAAACATCATATGGATATGATGTACACAAATGGATATATACATGAAAAGATTATCATCATGAAAACAGTGACGGTCGGCCATCTGACAATACAAAATTGTAGACATAAAAGACATAACTAAAAATCTAAACAATTAGCAACAAAAATCGCATACAATGATAACCATAAATAAATCACATTAATTAGTCTAGAAAGCAATGAGGCTTTGATAATAACAATGAATATACTGCTAGTGAGTACAAAGATGGCTCATTTAATTAGCTCGGGCTTGGTGTGCTTTGAATTGAACTTTTAAAATGTAATCATAAGGGGAAAAAAAATGACATTCATGGAATCCACCAAACAATCTTAAGAATCTAATAAGGAACTGGAGATAATCAACACAAGTATAAGAGAAGAGAGAATACCTGATGGAAGATCTGAAGAGTGGGTACGTTCTGAAGCGTTTGGAGAGAAAGAGTTATTTGAAGAGGATTTCTTTTCTTCTTGTCCAAGCTTAATTCCTTTTAGGGTAGATTTGGAAATAGTTGTTTTTAGACTGTAAAATTGGAAGAAATTTTGAAAAGCCCAAAAATCACCAATTTGTTGAGTCGAGAATTACAACCCAAATTACACTACACTGATCCAGCGCCCCCAATAAACTAACAAATCACTGGCTTTCTCAACATCTCGTAAACAGTGTCACCCAGATGCAGTCAAAATCAGTGGGAAAAATTTGGCAAGCAGGCCCTAAGTGTTTATTCTTCGCTGGTTCATAATATTTAAAGGGGAAAAGCCCTCAAAAAATGATGATTTCTTAAATAAAGAATCACGAAAAAAAACGTGACTATTAATTGCTGATCTTAGATTACAAATCAGTTGCTACAAAACCAAAGAATAAACGAGAATGCTATGTAGCTTGAAAGAAATGCACAAAATTACTGAAAACCCAGACTCCTTACAGGATCAGAATGCAAAAAACTCAATATAAGAGAAAAATAATTTTTTTTAAAGAAAAATCATTCGCCTGAAAAAAATGAATCACCAGTTAAGAATCAAACAGAAACGCAGAAAAAAGATATCAAAATAAGCGATGAATAAATGTGTGAGAACAAAATATTTACCTCGGTATGCGGCAGTGGCGCGGCGACGGCACGGCTGCGGCGGAGGCAGACTGGGAGTTGAGCTAGATGTAAGACTTCTGATTTTAGGGAAAATTGAGGTATATGACTCGGTTAGCTTTCTTGGCTTTTATACAAAGTATGAATTTTGACTTTAGGTAAATTGCAGCTATAGTCCTTCACCTTTTCTGTTGGTGCAGAATCATTCCTAACCTTATTTCGTAGCAAAATAGTCCTCACCCCCATTAAAAAGGGATAGAGTACTTTGCCATGGCCCTTGCATCAAGGAATTAGGACGGACATGGGGAACATGGTTTTCACCCAAATTTGTCTCGCCTCTTATGTTTCATTTTTATGGTACTAGATATAAACTGTATTTAAAAATATAAAAATTAAATTAATAAATAAGTATACGAAGTAGTAAATGGGAATATATTATTCCGGGCCCACCTTCCAAAAATCCTTAGCGAGTTGAGAAATAGGGATAAATAAATATATTCACACCATATATTTCTTACAAATGCAAAACATTTTAATTGTATGAAATGTGCATAACATTTAGTTATTGTCACACTAAGAGGAAATAAAAAGACTTATTTATCCTCATGTATTTAATAGGCCAAAAAAAAAATCAAAATTATAGTAAAATACTTCTCCATCATTTTAAAGCAAATCTTGTAAGAGGCAGGAATTGAACCATCACACTACGACTGTCAGCTCAGCTAGACTACCTCACTATTGTCCTTTGCACCACTAAACTATGCCTCGGGGGCAATTTCTATTAAGTTTATATGTGCAAACTATGTGAGTGCCTATTGTTATCTCAAAATGATGATCAACAAATTTTTCTCATCTAGCTAAGTTTTTCATTTCTGTAACTCTCTCCTAAATGACCTCAAAGGATAAACAACTATTTGGGAGGAAAATACTTTGATTTCAACCTGTTATTATTTATCCAAACATATCTATTTATAGATTTTTATTTAGACTTTGGGATAAATGTAGGATTGAACAACAAAATCGTAAAATCGTTTTTCTAAAACCATTGATTTGGTTTCATGTGAATCCGTCAACGTTTTGATTTTGAATCGAACAAAACCACCTCGAAATGGTTTGGTTTAGGTTTCAATCTTTGCAAACCATTTTAAATCGTTAAACCGTTTAAAAAAATAAAAAAAAAAAAATTTGAAAATAAATTAGTCTAAATTTTATTTAACACAATTAAAACTTAACACATTTCAGTTAAAAGATACATCCATGTTAGACATTATTCAATTAAACTCAATTCGACAATTGTCAGCTCGTTTGAGCTCTATTAAATTTATAATACATTTTTTTCTCTATACTTTTTAACTACACATTTCCCAATAAAACATATTTACACATAAACCAAAAAAAATAAATTCAGCCAATCTCTCAAAAAAAAAATCCAAAAATTATAACTCCAAATAACGGGGGCTATATATCTCAATTAATTAATTAATTAAATAATATCCAAATACTCATTAGTCATCAAGATAAAGTGTGTTTTTACACACTTAGTAGGCACTTTTGGTACTTATTATTGATAAAATTGAGTAAAATTCTATGCATAATTGTGTAATCTATACTTTTGTAGGCTAAAACCCCGAAAAGACGAAGAACGAAGCAAAATGGAGTGAAAAAGGACTTCAATTGCACAAAAATGTGAAGTTGAGGACTGAAATGCACTTGACCAAAAGATGGAGGGCTTTGATTGCAATTTGGTAGGGGCTTAAATGAAAGAAAGTTTAAAAGCTGAGGACCAAATTGTACTTGACCAAAAGATGAGGGACCTGGCGTGCAATTTTGGAAGGATTGAATTGCATATGTTTTATTGGTTTGAGCCATGCGGCCGCATGGCTCATAACCATGCGACCGTATGGCTTGGGCAGAGACTTGTAGTCTCTGCCGTGTTTCTTCCATGCGGCCGCATGGATTTTAACCATGCGGCCGCATAGAGTAAAAGTTGGAAGGCGGTTTAATTTTCGGCCAAAATTGATTTTGATCCAACTTGCATTATTTCCCAATTGTTTATTGATAGATATTTTTGTTGTATCCTAAAATATCTATTGTATCTATATTATTTTATTATCCTATATATAAGATATAGCTCTCTCATTTCAACACTCTCCCTTGCTAGATACTCCATTTTCTCTCTATTTTCTCTCTAGTTTCTCTCTTAGTTTTATATTTATTTTGCATTCTTGGCTCATTTTGGGAAGGACATTGGAGATAGCAAAGAGATACCTTCAAGAAACTTGATGGAAATCATTGGAGGAGTGCAAACCTATGCTAAAGAAGGGTTTATCTACACATTTGTATTCCTTTAATTAATTTTCCCATGTTTTCAATGTTTTGTATAATTAAATCTCTTTGTTATCATATATCTATGATGAGCTAAGTACATTGTGTTGGAATTTATGTAATAGCTTAACCAAAGTTTTATTTATATCTTGTTTTGGATTGAATGATGTATATTTTATCAAAAGCATGGTGTTTTGATTATTGTTTTGTATTACACTTCATTTACTTGATCATTAGATGTTGTGGTTAGGTTGTTTGGGCAATTATTGAGAAATTGTTGCACTAACTAGACCAAAATAATTAATCCCCTAAGTTGTGTAGTATACTATGCTTGTTTAGGTGTATAGAAATATACATCTATCTTAGGTGACCCTTGGAGTATTCTCACAATAATTTAATGCTATTGGTTAAGTGTTAATTGACATAGAAATATTGTGGATAGGCTTAATCGATTAGGGTTAATTTCGCTCGAGAGAGGTTATTGGCTAAATTTGGAGAATCGGGTCTAACTTTGTATTTTTGGTAAGATTGCATCTTTGCGTTGTTGTTTTGATATAAATAAAACGGCGGTTAAGCGAAAATCATAAATTTCAACATCTTTCAAATCAAAAATCTTTTTACCTTTTTTATTGTCGATTTACCGTTTTAATTAAAATCGTATCGTTTGTTTATTTTCAATCTAAAAATCAAGTTTTTAAATCTGTGTGTCCATTTCGTTAACTTAAAAACAAGTACACTTGTAATTGAGATCAACACTCTTCGAGGGATCGATATCCGGACTCTAAAAGTCCATTATATTACTTGTTCTCGACCCGTGCTTGCGGTGTATTTTTTAGCGAACAAGTTTTTGGCGCCGTTGCCGGGGAGTGTTTTTATCAATTTACTAGTTTATTTGTAATTCACTTTAACGAACTTTGTTAGTTGTTTTTTTTTATTTTTTTCCGTTAAGTCCAATTGTTAGTTTGTCGTCGGGGTTGTCAATTTCCTTAATCTTAGATTGTTTATGAATCGCTCGCGAAGTTTCGATTTAGTTGAATTTGATCCTGAGATAGAAGAAACTTTGCGAAGGAGATTAAGGGAACAAAACGAATTGAGAAGGCAACAACGTGAAATGGATCGACAAGGAGATCACGTTGACCCTATCATTCAACCCGGACAAGCTCCTCGAGAAGGTATACCGCCTGGTTTTGATAACCAAACAGGTAGGGTTCAAAATCCCGTCATAAATGAGGAAGACATGTTATTCAGGAATTACTTGAATAGACCCGTGGTTAAAAATCTAGGTGGTATTATTTACCCTTCCTATGGGCATCCGAACTTTCAACTTCGCCCGGATGTTATCAATCTTTTCTCCAGCAACATATCATTCTATGGGAGATTAGATGAAAATCCCCATAATCACATTGCACGGTTCATGGAAATGGTTAGCAACTTTACTTATGAGGGTGTGAATATGGAGGCAATCCGGATGAGATTGTTTGTACACACTTTGAAAGATAAGGCGAGAGAGTGGCTTGACACTCTGCCTTCGGGGAATATCACGAGCTGGGTAGAGTTGGTACAAAAATTCACAACTAAGTTTTTCCCACCCGCTCGTGTGGTTAAGCTCAAACACGATATCACAACCTTCCGCCAACATGACATAAAACTTTTTCACGAAGCGTGGGAGAGATTTAAAGATATGCTCAGAAAGTGCCCAAATCATGGGATTACTTTAGGAGAACAAGTCCGAATTTTCTATTTTGGTTTGACTCAACCTTACCGTTCCAATGTGGATTCATCTTCGAATGGGTCACTCCTTAATAGAAGCATGCGAGCAGCATATGATTTATTAGAAGTCATGAGCGAGCAGAGTGCCATGTGGCCGGACAGAGGTGTACAAAGGGGAGTTGGTGGAGCTCGAGAGAGTGAAGCTTATTCTCTAGTTTTATCCAAGATCGACTCTCTAGCTCGAAGAGTAGAAGGTCTTTCTACATCTACATCCTCATCTGGCGCTCACTCTGCTCATATGATCCAATCCCCACCAGTTTGTGATTTGTGTGGAGCTAATCATCCAAGTTAAAGTTGTCCATTAAATGCCAGTAGTTCGGGACCCACCGAGCAGCTGGCATATGCACAAAATTTTCAACGTCCGGGGTACAATCCGTATGCTCAAACTTATAACCCTGGATGGCGTAATCACCCTAATCTCTCTTATGGGAATAACCAAAATGTGTTAAACCCTAAACCACAAGAGAAGAAAGAGGGTTAGGAAGAGGCCATTGCCAAATTGGCAAACCAGCAATTGCAATATCAAGAGCGCAATGATGCCTCTTTGAAAAATTTGGAGCGACAAGTGGGCCAAATTGCAAATATTCTCTCTGAAAGGCCACAAGGGGCGTTCCCTAGCAATACCGAAACAAACCCCAGAGAGAATGTACAGGCAATCACTACTAGGAGTGGGCTTCAATTGCCTGGTCCTACGGTAGTACCCCCAAAAATCCAAACTGATAAGGTGCTGATCGAAGAAGAGGAGGTAGTACAGGAACCTCAGGTAAGTGTTGAGGAAGCCAAGAATCATGACCAGGAGCCATCAACATCGAAGGCTCCACCGGTAGTAAAGGCTTATGTACCTCCTATTCCCTTTCCACAAAGACTCCAAAAGAACAAAGTGGATGCTCAATTTGGTAAGTTTTTGGAGGTGTTTAAGAAGCTACACATTAACATCCCATTCGCTGACACGCTAGCTCAAATGCCGAGCTATGCCAAGTTCATGAAAGAAATCCTTTCGAACAAAAGGAAATTGGAAGATCATGAGACGGTGATGTTAACAGAAGAATATAGCGCTATCCTTCAGAACAAGTTACCACCCAAAGTCAAGGATCCAGGTAGCTTTACTATTCCATGCGCCATTGGCGATGTTAATATCAGTAATGCCCTGTGCGATCTCGGAGCGAGCATTAATTTGATGCCACTTCCCATTTTTAGAAAGTTGGGAATAGGGGAAGTGAAGCCTACCACGGTGTCTTTACAATTGGCTGATCGGTCTATCACATATCCTCGGGGTATCATTGAGGATGTACTGATCAAAGTGGATAAGTTCATCTTCCCAGCAGACTTCATTGTTCTAGACATGGAGGAAGATGAAGATATCCCTATAATTTTGGAGAGACCGTTTCTTGCCACTAGTCGGGCATTGATCGACGTACAAGAAGGAAAACTCATTTTGAGAGTGCAAGATGAACAGGTCACTTTCAATATTTTGAAAACCCTCAAGTACCCGTCTGAACCCAATACTTGTCTTCGGATAGATGCTGTTGATCAGCTGATTGCCGAATCTCTTTACGGGCGGTCTGAGGACCCACTTGAGACATGCCTTGTGCGTTCTGCACATGTCAAAGACGAGGATCCAGATGTTGAAAAGATGGCACATTACTTGAGTGTTGTACCTTCCCAGTACCACTTCAATCGACGGGCACCATACTTTGAGGAGTTACAAAAGACTTCTACACCACCGCTTCCATCCTGTCAAAAAGCCCCCACACTTGAATTAAAGACTCTTCCTCCTCACTTGAGATATGCTTATTTGGGAGAATCATCTACACTCCCAGTTATTATTTCTAATTCCTTGAGTGAGGTAGAAATAGAGAAATTACTTCGGGTACTGAGGGAACACAAAGAAGCCATAGGATGGACGATTGCAGATATTCGGGGAATCAGCCCATCTGTATGCATGCATAAAACACTGATGGAGAATGACTATAAGCCATCAGTTGAGCATCAGAGGCGATTAAACCCGAATATGAAAGAAGTGGTGAGAGCAGAAGTCGTGAAATGGCTTGATGCAGGCATAATCTATCCAATTTCTGATAGTCCATGGGTAAGCCCTGTACAAGTCGTACCAAAGAAAGGTGGTATCACGGTGGTGAAAAATGAAAATAATGAACTCATACCTACCAGACCTGTTACAGGTTGGAGAGTGTGCATAGATTACCGTAAACTCAACACTGCGACCAGAAAGGATCACTTCCCTCTTCCTTTCATCGATCAGATGGTTGAGCGATTGACGGGGTATTCACATTATTGCTTTCTAGATGGGTATTCGGGCTATCACCAAATTCCGATAGCCCCTGAGGATCAAGAAAAGACTACATTTACATGCCCATATGGAACTTTTGCGTATAGAAGAATGCCATTTGGCCTTTGCAATGCACCGGCTACTTTCCAACGGTGTATGATGGCGATTTTCTCAGATATGGTCGAACACTGCATCGAGATCTTTATGGATGATTTCTCAGTATTTGGGAGCTCATTCATAGATGCTTGAAAAATCTCGATAAGGTGCTGAAAAGATGTAAAGAGACCAATTTGGTACTGAATTGGGAAAAGTGCCATTTCATGGTCCAGGAAGGCATAGTTCTTGGCCATCGCATTTCGCTGGCAGGTATTGAGGTTGATAAGGCAAAAATTCAAGTGATTGAAAAATTGCCGCCACCAACCACTGTGAAAGGAATAAGAAGTTTCCTCGGACATGCTGGGTTTTACAGGAGGTTTATTAAAGATTTTTCCAAAGTTACGAAACCTTTTTGCTCCCTACTTGAAAAGAACACTGCTTTTGATTTCTCCAAGGAGTGCTTGAATGCTTTCAACATAATTAAGGAGAAACTCATCACGGCTCCTATCATCGTAGCTCCAGATTGGAATCTGCCATTCGAGCTGATGTGCGATGCTAGTGACTATGCCGTTGGAGCAGTGTTAGGGCAAAGAAGAGATAAAACCCTGCATGTTATCTATTATGCAAGCAGAACTTTGACGAATGCACAATTAAACTACGCTACTACTGAGAAAGAGATGCTCGCAGTAGTATTTGCATTTGATAAATTTCGGTCATACCTCATTGGCTCAAAAGTAATCGTCTATACTGACCACTCGGCTATCAAGTACTTATTGGCAAAGAAAGATGCCAAGTCAAGATTGATTCGGTGGGTTCTCCTTTTGCAAGAATTTGACTTAGAAATTCGCGATAAAAAGGGGATCGAAAATGTTGTCGCCGATCATTTGTCGCGCCTAGAGCAGGCCGAAGAGGTCGTAGATGGGGAAATTAATGAGGTATTTCCTGATGAGCAATTAATGCAAATTGTGCAGCTGTTACAAGTCACTCATACACCTTGGTTTGCGGACCATGTGAACTTTCTTGCGAGTGGCATCAGTCCCCCAGATCTAAGTTATCAACAAAGGAAGAGGTTCTTCGCTGATATCAAGTTTTATTTTTGGGAAGATCCTTTGTTGTTCAAAAGGGGACCGGATTAGATCATTCGAAGATGTGTGCCGGAAGAAGAAATGGAGCAAATTCTTGAACAATGTCATTCCTCTCCATATGGTGGTCACTTTGGTGCTGTGAAAACAGCATCAAAAGTTCTTCAATCTGGTTTTTATTGGCCCACATTATTTAAGGATGCTCACACACTTGTCTCCAAGTGCGATAAATGTCAACGTACTGGTAATATCTCCAATCGCAATGAAATGCCGTTGAATTCGTTACTGGAGGTAGAGATATTTGATATGTGGGGTATTGATTTTATGGGGCCATTTTCGTCGTCATTTTTAAATCAATACATCCTTGTGGCGGTTGATTATGTGTCAAAGTGGGTAAAAGCAGTTGCTTTACCTACTAATGATGCTCGGGTGGTAGTGAACTTTCTAAAGAAAAATATTTTTTCTCGTTATGGGACCCCCCGAGCTATCATTAGTGATGGAGGTAAACATTTTTGTAATCGCCTCTTCGACTCACTTTTGACCAAATATGGAGTGAAGCATCGAGTAGCCACCCCCTATCATCCCCAGACCAGTGGCCAAGTTGAAATTTCAAATCGGGAGTTGAAGAGAATTCTTGAGTTGACGGTAATTGCGTCGAGAAAAGATTGGTCCAAGAAATTGGACGATGCATTATGGGCTTACCGTACAGCTTTTAAAACACTGATCGGTATGTCTCCATATCGGCTCCTATTTGAAAAAACGTGTCATCTCCCGGTAGAACTTGAACATCGGGCTTATTGGGCAATCAAAGCTTTAAATTTTGATATAAAATTGGCCGGTGAAAGAAGATTGCTCCAATTGAACGAACTAGATGAACTTCGCCTTGATTCATATGAGAGTGCTCGGATCTATAAGGAAAAGACAAAGAAATGGCATGATCAGCACATTGTGAAGCGGGAGTTTGTTGTTGGCCAATAAGTTCTACTCTATAATTCTAGACTCCGGTTGTTCCCCGGAAAGCTCCGCTCCAGATGGTCAAGTCCTTTCACCATCTTTAAAGTTTTTCCACAGGGAGCGTGTGAACTTTACCACGAAAAGGGGAACTTCAGGGTAAATGGCCAAAGATTGAAACCATATTTGGGAGGTGAGTTTTTGAAGGAAAAGTCCACAGTTCTTCTTGCCAATCCAGAGTGATGATGTCATTTAGTCGAGCTAAAGACTATAAAAAAAAGCGCTTGTTGGGAGGCAACCCAATATTTTGACCTGTATAGCTTTTTAATACTTGTTATTAATACTTTTGTTACTGTATTTTTTGAACTGATATAATTGTTTTTGTAGGTTATAATTTTTGTAGTCCCAGCCATTTTTGGATCTCTCAGGTTCTGGAGCAATGTGTATACAAGAGGTCAAATGCATAACAAGTCCAATACATACATGAGTTCCTCTTCACAACTGGCGATTCAGGGAAGTTTCGTTATCCCTCTTTGCTTTATCTTATAATTTACACATTGAGGACAATGTGTGAATTAAGTTTGGGGGTGAGCCTTGCCGGCTTTTGATGTTATTGATTAGATGTGAGCCTTGCCGGCTGTTGTTGTTTATGCGTAAATTGATGATTGTGTGTTGACATATTAGATGACCTTGCCGGTTTAAGAATGCTTGATGTTTGAAATTGTTATTGATTCATAAGCTATGCATGACCAGAAATGCTATCGTAACTAAATTCTTGAAAAAAATTGCTTGTCCAAAGGAGATTCTGATTTATCTTGAGCACATAGTCATGTTAGTATTTTCATTGAAGATGGTAGTAACTGAATGGTGTGAACACAAAAAGCTGGTGAGACTTTGAGCCTATAGATTGATACATTTATTACAATCTCATTACTTCTTTCATGTGTGACACTCTTTCATGATTTTGCTTCTCTAGAACTTGCATTGATTCTCTTCAAGATCACATTGACACATGTACGCGTGAATATGATTAAGGCCATCTTTTGTACATTTGACTTGCCATTTTTAGTCAGATAGCTTACCATGAAATTAATCTATCCTTTGATAAACCCTGTTGAGCCTATTTGCATTTTCTTTAGTTTACCTACATTACAAGCTTTCATATCCAGAAAAACAATTTTTTTACTCAGCTCTCAAAGCTAGTGGAGTGTTGTTCATTACTATGAATGTTGGGTGAGCAAGAAAAATAAGTTTGGGGGTATCAATATCACAGGTGAAGCTATGTTTGGTGAAAAAAAAAAAACACACACACACACACACTAATGATGTTATGATTGGGTTGTAAAAAAATGTGTGAAGAAGACTGATTTGTATATCTATATATATGATTCCTCTTGATATTCAAAAGAAAAAGATGATTGTGCTGAATTGTTGATGATGAGTGAGAAGTCATTATTTGAAGGGATAGGGTTGTATACAGATCCTATCTAAGTTGTGCTGAGTTGAATTTTTTTACTCCACTGATCTATATTTGAGGCTTCTTAGTCACTTATCTAAGGGTCTGTTTGATTGCAAGGGTGGAAAACGGGTGGAAAGAAAATGAATGGCAGGGAATTGAATTGCCTAGAAAACGTTTTACAGGGAATTGTAATTAATGGTGTTTGATTGGTATAATTTTCCACCTGACAAATTTATCATTTGGTTTTGTTTTTTACACATATTGTCAATTAAATGAATAATTTTTTTTACCATTGACTTTGGAATGTGTTCCAATTGCTAAAAAAAATTTAAAAAAAAAAAAATTTGTCAAAAAGTTGGAAAACGTTTTCCCACCACTATGGTGAAAAAACGTTTTCTAGTTTTTGTGCATCAACCACTTGTACCTTGGAAAACGTTGGAAAACGTTTTCCCTGAAAAATTAGTGCAATCAAACAGGCGAATAGTAAAAAGTAGGAAAACGTTTTCCACCTTCCACGGAAAACTTGGCCAATCAAACAGGGCTTAAATGTTTCCACACCTTAACCTTTAGCCACATTTCAACCCTGAAAAGACCTTATGATTTGTGTTGTACATGTGATCTAAGTGGTGGCGATTGAGAAAATATGCAAGCTTATGGTAGAACATTTTCACTGGAATGATTTTGAGCGAAACAGTACCCAATCTTATACACTTGAGAGTTGAGTGATACTATCTGTGAGGTTCTACATTTTTAGTTACTCTATCTTCATCTGAAAATGCTCGACAATATTTTCCTAGTTTAAGTGATAATTAAAAATGACTGTGCACACACACCAATTGAACATTGGATAAGCTTATCATGTTTTTCATAGCATTATTTGGAACATGGTTGTGAATTGATATACAATTTTACACTCCTGGTATTTTTGTCAAGGTATATAATGTGTTGACCATTATCGCATTTGCATGATTATGTTAGAAGTCAATCTTGCTCGAGACGAGCAAGAGCTCAAGTTTGGGGGTGTGATAAAGTGTGTTTTTACACACTTAGTAGGCACTTTTAGTACTTATTATTGATAAAATTGAGTAAAATTCTATGCATAATTGTGTAATCTGTACTTTTGTAGGCTAAAACCCCGAAAAGACGGAGAACGAAGCAAAATGGAGTGAAAAAGGACTTCAATTGCACAAAAATGTGAAGTTGAGGACTGAAATGCACTTGACCAAAAGATGGAGGACTTTGACTGCAATTTGGTAGGGGCTTAAATGAAAGAAAGTTTAAAAGCTGAGGACCAAATTGTACTTGACCAAAAGATGAGGGACCTGGCGTGCAATTTTGGAAGGATTGAATTGCATATGTTTTATTGGTTTGAGCCATGCGGCCGCATGGCTCATAACCATGCGACCGTATGGCTTGGGCAGAGACTACAAGTCTCTGCCGTGTTTCTTCCATGCGGCCGCATGGATTTTGACCATGCGGCCGCATAGAGTAAAAGTTGGAAGGCGGTTTAATTTTCGGCCAAAATTGATTTTGATCCAACTTGCATTATTTCCCAATTGTTTATTGATAGATATTTTTGTTGTATCCTAAAATATCTATTGTATCTATATTATTTTATTATCCTATATATAAGATATAGCTCTCTCATTTCAACACTCTCCCTTGCTAGAAACTCCATTTTCTCTCTATTTTCTCTCTTGTTTCTCTCTTAGTTTTATATTTATTTTGCATTCTTGGCTCATTTTGGGAAGGACATTGGAGATAGCAAAGAGATACCTTCAAGAAACTTGGTGGAAATCATTGGAGGAGTGCAAACCTATGCTAAAGAAGGGTTTATCTACACATTTGTTTTCCTTTAATTAATTTTCCCATGTTTTCAATGTTTTGTATAATTAAATCTCTTTGTTATCATATATCTATGATGAGCTAAGTACATTGTGTTGGAATTTATGTAATAGCTTAACCAAAGTTTTATTTATATTTTGTTTTGGATTGAATGATGTATATTTTATCAAAAGCATGGTGTTTTGATTATTGTTTTGTATTACACTTCATTTACTTGATCATTAGATGTTGTGGTTAGGTTGTTTGGGGCAATTATTGAGAAATTGTTGCACTAACTAGACCAAAATAATTAATCCCCTAAGTTGTGTAGTATATACTATGCTTGTTTAGGTGTATAGAAATATACATCTACCTTAGGTGACCCTTGGAGTATTCTCACAATAATTTAATGCTATTGGTTAAGTGTTAATTGACATAGAAATATTGTGGATAGGCTTAATCGATTAGGGTTAATTTCGCTCGAGAGAGGTTATTGGCTAAATTTGGAGAATCGGGTCTAGCTTTGTATTTTTGGTAAGATTGCATCTTTGCGTTGTTGTTTTGATATAAATAAAACGGCGGTTAAGCGAAAATCATAAATTCCAACATCTTTCAAATCAAAAATCTTTTTACCTTTTTTATTGTCGATTTACCGTTTTAATTAAAATCGTGTCGTTTGTTTATTTTCAATCTAAAAATCAAGTTTTTAAATCTGTGTGTCCATTTCGTTAACTTAAAAACAAGTACACATGTAATTGAGATCAACACTCTTCGAGGGATCGATATCCGGACTCTAAAAGTCCATTATATTACTTGTTCTCGACCCGTGCGCTTGCGGTGTATTTTTTAGCGAACACATCACAATTGTGAATGTAAAATTCTTAAATTGGGTAATGTGTTAAAGAATTGCTGTTAAATCATATTCATTGATCGTCCATTATAATTGAGTAGACAATTAAATCTAGATTATAATTCAAACTTATACATTTTATTTCCTTCTACTAATAATTTTCTCAAATTTTGAGTAAATTCAAGTCAGATTATCCAAATTCTTTTATTTTTTGGTAATTATTTCTATGTTTTTATTAGTAGTCATGTTGTTTTGTTTTAATAATTGTTAGGCTCCCTTAAAGTAATTCACCAATAATTTGATGGAATAGAAGCATTGGACGATTCAAAAAAGTCACAGTAGCTGCGTATTATTATCTTTGAATTATTTTATTCATTTTCTTTTATTAGTTATTTTATATCATTCAACTATAATCAATGAATTAATGTACTATATTTTTATTTACGAAAGAATGAATCGTGTATTACAATTATAGATGGACACCATTAGTATTGACTAAAAGTTTAAAACATTTATATAATGTTGTTGCATTATAATGATTATAATTATATAACTTTGATTTGTAATTTTTTTAATTATACAATTTATATTTTAACTTTAAATTTAGACTAATATTTATGATTTAACTTATTTGATATATATTAAATTTTTCTTTGTTAAACCGTGGGTTTAAATCGAACCAAACCGAAAAAAATGGTTTGAATTGGTTTGGTTTAAAAATCAAAATGATTTAATTTGGTTTGAAAATTTGTCTCTAACTGTCCAATCTAAACTGTGTTCACCCCTAGATAAATGGGTCTTTTTTAGTAATTGCATAAGGCAGACATTGATTGATCAATTCCTAACTTATTCTAATATTAGTTCGCCTTTTGTTTACGGGCTTATATGTCCTTTATGAGTCATGCTTTTTCTTTGTTCAGAAGAAAATTAATGTGATGGAATCAGTTCGTCGCTTCTAGTTGCGGTTCTTGTACTCATGAATGTTCGTTTCAACTTATTAAGTTTGTCTACGATTATATGGTCTGCATGGTCACGACATGAGTTCACCAATATTTCTTTATCAATTTTCTATTACTCAACAACTATTGTAAAGACCACAATGGACAAAACATGAATATAATGTTATAAGAGAATAACTAAAGAATCAAAAGAAAAGAAATGGACAAAAAGACTTCTACAGTGTGTAAATATTGTTAGATCAACTCTAAATTATTTCTCCTTAGGGTCCTTTTGATTGCAAGAGTAGGAAATGAATTCTAGGGAATTGAATTACCTAGAATTGTTTTACCGAGAATTATCAATTAATTGGGTTTGATTGGTATAATTTTTCATCTAATCCGTTTGATTTTATTTTTCATGCAAATTGTTATTTTTTGAGATAAATTTTTTTACAATCTGTATTAAAATTTGTTTTGATTGCCAAAAAGTAAAAAATAAAAATAAAAAAAAAATATTTCGAAATTTTTTTGTCTTCGTTTAGTTTCGTTTTTCATGCAAATTGTCAATTAAATGAAATTTTTTTTTAACCATTGAGTCTAGAATTTGTTTCCATTGCAAAAAAAAACAAAAAACAAAAACAAAATAAAAAAAGATGGAAATCAAAAATCACCTAATAGGTGGAAAAACATTTCCAAACAAAACGTGCATTGGAAGGTTGTACTTAGGAAAATGTTGGAATTCAATTTCATGGAAAATTTGGCGTATCAAACACCAAAAAGTTGAAAAATCCTGAAATTCAATTGCCAGTTTAATGAAAAATGTCTGTATCAAACAGACTCTTAGTATAATAGGTTAAAGTGAATGTCATTGAACAAAATATAAAAATATTAGATATGTATAGTATTTGTCAAATGTGTTAAATTTGGAAAAGCCAACATGTATTGAATTGCCGTAAAAAGGGTGATCTAGTCCACCTATGAATTTGTACTGGCACCATATGTTTACACCATCAACTAAGTCCATTCATATATGACTTTTGTTTGAAAAGGAAATTGATGTGTATAACACTAAAAAG
Source organism: Osmanthus fragrans (assembly GCA_019395295.1). Classification (NCBI taxonomy): domain Eukaryota; kingdom Viridiplantae; phylum Streptophyta; class Magnoliopsida; order Lamiales; family Oleaceae; genus Osmanthus; species Osmanthus fragrans. The sequence goes on along the minus strand of CM033341.1, from coordinate 22,539,853 downwards.
AGGAGACAATTATCCTTTTTTACATTAATGAGATCCAGCACCTCTATGACTCGTTCATGTGATCTCGATCCCATCAAAACAAATGACTGAAAATAAATACTAAAAGTCAAGTAAATTTAAAAACTTAAATACATTTAACTCAACCCTCAATTCAGAACAAATACATGAGGTTGAATAAAGATCATAACTTGAAGACAACAGCATTCCACCTCTAGTTGGAAGTACATACTATTAGTCAAGTAAAGATAAAATTTTCTTCAAACCACTACACCGCTAATGAACAAACTTCCTCATCTGAAACAATTCTTGGACAATCTCAACTGTTGGTACAAAGCCTCCTGGTTTAACCTCAAAGTCAAACCAAGAAGGGAAAACAAAACCCAGAATCTCTTTGCAATTGAAATCGCTCCAGTGTTGGGTTTTGATACTCAATAAATCCCGTGTAATGATGTTAAACAGTTTGGATTATATTTTATAGGTCTCGGCCGATGAGTGAAATAACTATCAACACAATCAATTAAAAAGCTTGACCTGAAAGTAAGTGAGTCATTAGTAACAACTTAATTAATTAATGTTACCTTGGCCTAAATTCTACTTCTTGGATGGCTCCTATATTGTTGGCCCATTTATAGTGACCTAGCCCATTTTAGTTACAACCTAATACTATATATATTTCATCCCTTTGGCAGTGGAAAAAGTTGTGACTTTGCAAGGGGAAAAAATGTTGGTTACCTACTTTGTTATCCTCTCCCTGTTTGCTTGAGTATAACCCTAATCTTCCATTGTTTTTTCTACTCTTTGTGACTTGCAAACTCATAACCATATCCTTGTCTAAGTGGGTGCAAAAGGGGAGCAACCGAAGTAGTGGTGGATTGAGTTTTTGGTTGATTGTGTTTGATTTGGGATAAGATACTACAAACTGAGCCCGGAATCCACCAATTGAAGATCACTTCCACTACCTTTGGTATCAGAGCCACGTTGATGGTGGATTTTCGGCCAAAAATTGACCAAAAACGAGTTTGAAAATCCTTCAAAAAATGAAACAAAAGCAGTCCAGTTTTTGAAAAATTCTGCTCGGACTTGTTTCTTCATTTTCCGGTGAAAACCACTTATCTGTTGAACGAACGGAGACCACTGGCATGCTCAACAATCGAGGCGGAGTTGGATGTGTGGCACGTGACTAGTGGCTTGCGCTTGGAACTCCGACGACTACGAGTGTGGGCACATGAGACATCCTCCGGCAACGATTTCTTCAAACAAGTTTCTCCAGGTGACAAGAAGGACCCTACGGTGGCGTTCGTTTTCAGTTTTGAGTGCTGCTATAAAACTTGGACGATTTTATCCCCGCGCATTCGAGATTCACCTTTTTTGCTCGATTGGTTGGTACAGTTGCTAGAGACTTTAGGACGAGTAATGGTGGTCCTAAAGTGATAAATTCGTATTTTTCGTAATTTACGGATTCAGATTGGTCCGCTCTGGTATATCGGTTTATCTCAATTTAAATTTCAGTATTAACGCATTATCGTATGGGAGTGAAATTAGGATTGAGGTTATCATGAAGGTAACCATTGTTTGTGCTAGAAATTTAAGCATTACTTGTTCTATTTGAAGTGTTGGATTTAACTGTAAGTTAATAATTGCTTCTATGTTTAATTGTTTGCATTACGTGAAAATTTTATTTTTTGTTAACCTTCGTGTTGCATTAATTATTCTATTAGAACACCCAAACTTACCCATTTGAATGTTTCCTTGATCTAAGATTTTGAATCTTACAAAACCTGGGAATTTAGAAACAGTGATTTTTGAAAGGTACTCTTAACAACCTTCGAGTGGAATAGAGAGACGGGCATCAGTTAGATAAGACACTTTTTATACAATTATAAAATAAGAAAAACTATATTTTAAATATTTATGCCGAATGGGCTTAGCGGCTTCAGAATCCTGTATTCCAAACCCTTATCTCGCAGATGGATTTGATTAAACACTTGCTTTGCCATAGGGAAGAGATCTAAAGTATGGGTCTCCTCAATCACCCTCCCTTGAACCTGTACTGGAAGTTTTTTCTTGGGCAGTACCTCTATTGATCAAAGTTCTAGTAAGCCATGGAACTGATTGACCCAAGGCAAAGAGTCTTCATGGTATAAGTCCCCGAATGAAATGGGATTTTCCTATCCAAAATAGGGCTTTTGAGAGGCGCACAGACCAATCAATTGTATCGATCATATTCTTGAATTTGGAATGAAAAGAAGAGTAATGTTTCCTAATAGAATCCTGATACTAAGGAAAGGACTCTAAGAGACTGACTTGTGATCTAAAGAAAGTGAAATTCTGGTCGCTATTGGACAAAGGCCTTGTTCAACTCCTGATGCCAAATCCAACCTTTAGATTACATTGTGTGACATATTTGTACACTTTAGTTAATCTGTTTTCTCGAAATATCTTCACATTTTGAAGTTGAAATTTTCAATGGGAAATTGAATTTTTCAATTTGACAACCAAATATGAAGGGGATTTTGGTTCAACAAAAATTTCAAAAGTCATAGATGGCAAATTTCCTACAAATTTGACAGAAGCACAAAAAGAAGAATTTGATGAACTTACTTACACTTTAATCATTTTACACTTATTTAGCATTGTTTTAAAAAAAGTTGAAAAACTTGATTCTACAAAATTTTTTTGGCAAAAGTTGGAGGACTTATATTCAGTTAAGTCCACTCCTAATAAGTTGTACTTGCTTGAAAAAAATTTCAATTTTAAAATGGATCCTTCAAAATATCTTGATAACAATTTGAATGTTTTCAACAAACTTGTTCAAGACATTGTTAACTGTGATGAAAATGTTTCTAAAACATATAAGACCATTATTTTACTTAATTCAATACGTGATTCATATAGAGGTTAAGAATACTATTAAGTATAGTAGGGACACCTTAACACACGAGATTGTCATAGATTCCCTTAAGAGTAAGGAGATTGAGATTAAGGATGAAAAAAAAAAATAAGAGGGGTAGTGAAATACATAAAGTTCAATGATCACTTGAAAGCATTTTAAAATTTAGTGAGTAAAACGTGACGAATGTATAAGTTCAGTGACAAATGGAACATTTTGAATGAGTAACGAAGTGCAATATGCTAAATCTCAGTTTCCATTTGAAAAGCATTAATTTAATGACTAACGAAATATGATAAGCCTTTGTTTGATCCCCACTTTTCGATAATATATTTTTGTCCAAATTCATTTTCAATCACATATTCTCTTAATAAAATAATTTTACAGATAACCAAAAAAAAAAAATATTATAAAAAGAGAGAGAAAACGATAAGTATCATATAGAGAAGTCAATAGACTTGTGTATTTTATTGAGAACCAAAACTCTATATTTATAAGGAAGAATTAGGGAGACACTGGTAAAAAAAAATTTATTGCTGTAACGGTATAATTATCATTCACTAATAATCATATTATTTACAACACTCCTCCTTGAATGACAAATTACAAAATATCTGCATCATTAAAATCTTGTAAAGAAATCTCAGTGGGACAAAACTTGAGTTAAGAAAAAGAATATAGCAATTCATCCTAATTTTAATAAATAAAAATTCTTGTATCAAACCATCAATGTTTTCAATATTGTAATTTTTGGTGGAGTGCATCAATGTTATCTTGTATAGTCTACAAATAACATCATTTTCATACAAGATATTTATCAATATTTGATGACTGTAGTAATACGATGATTCAAAAAATAACTCATGTTGATCTCTTCTTAGGTCTCATACATATTAGAGTATTATTTTGAGAGTAAATGTCTTTTAGGTTATGTATATTCACTACACAAAGAATATGTCTCGTTAAAACTTTATTAGGAAAAATCCAGTAGAAAAAATCTTAATAAAGGAAAAAAAACATATATTTATTCTTTTGAGTATGCTACAAAAGTTGTCTCATTAAAAATATTGCCAAGAAAAATTAATAGGACAAAACCTTGATCAAAGAAAAAAAATCACATTTTTACTTCCACTCATGATAATATAACTTGAATTATGCTTCAAGAATACTAAATCATTCATGGATAATATTAAAGTCATGTCAGATGAGATAACTATAACGTATTTCAAATTTCATACATTGAGTTTTGATCTTTATGCCTTATGTGGGCCCCTGATCTGCCTATACTAAGGTCAAAGTCTTATGATCTAGGCAGATTTAGCTTCAGTGTCCGTTTCGACTGATTTTTTAGTTGACGCTACTGAATGTATTTCAAATTTCATGCAGCGTCAAGATAACATGATATGAACTCGTGATTTTATCCACTACGATCTTTGTGAAATTTACTATGTTAAGAGTCATGCATTACATATTACGACTTCATTTTTCTCATTTTCTTTTTGCATCAGTATACACTTTTGATCGATGTATTACGATGCATTTTATTTCGATTTCTTGCTATATGATGCAATACATCATGTGCAAAAGTATTGCGGTCAACTTTTTCCTTTTTCGATTATATTCTTTTTTATAATGACATAACTTATTGAGATATTTCGATTTTCAACATATTAGATACTTGAACCTCTTCTGGGGTATTAACATTTTGTTATGTCTACATACTTCACAAAAGTATATGTCTCCTAAAATGGACCATCTTTGCTAATTGCTCCATTTCTTTTTGAAATTTTTTATCTTATAATCGAATGTATTCACGCTTTAGGCATATCATAGATATATCCAATATGATGTTAACAAATTGTCCTACTGGAACGTCAATTTAAGTCAGAGCATTTAAAGCTAGTGGGAAAGATATTATTGATCTCATCGATCGTTAAAAGCATCTAAATGGATTATTTTTCAAATTTCTGGTTCAAATTGTCTTTTACGAGAATCTAGATAATATAATGAAGCATTTATATATTATTTTTGGCTTCTTAAATTCCTCCCATAATGCTCAGAGAATTGTCCAGTTAAAATGATAATCAACAAACCGCTTTATAAAAATCACCCATTAGGGCCTGAGATATTGGATAAGGGTTCCAACTACTTATTTATTCTCAGCATTATTTACTTTCCATCATACTGCATTGTGGTGGATCAAATGTAGATATATTACACTATTGAAATATTTAGATGAAAAAATTAGATCCTGACCATAAGTCAAATATAACGGAAAAACTTTAATGTTGGCATGATACTAATAGCATTCTCTAAACAAAAATGTGAACTACTTTATTCTCAATTAAATTAATTGGAGGTATTTAATAAGTAATAATATTAAATTATGTATCGATATCTCAACTAGCGGTTATTAAAATGTTGAGATTTGAGCTTCTAGCATTAACAAGACACATTATCTTGATTATAAATGGAAATTATGCTCACAATTTAAAATTTGAGCATAAATTTCAAAAACTACAAGTTGTGAATAACATGTAATCATCTAGTAGATATATCAAATATATTAGACATAAATAATATCTAGATGGTCAACGTGGAATGCGGCGAAACCCCATATATCACTCTAATTAATTTTTACTATTATAGGAATTTAATTCCAACTTTCAGTCAGTGATGGTCAATAACCAATTTATGATACAGATAACAAGTATTATATGTGAATTCAAATGATAGAAAAATCTTCTAACTCTTCAAGAAATGTTCATTTGAACTATTATTTTACATCATTATTGATCCAGTGATGGTCTAACACATCATGCCAAATAATAAAATCAAATTGAACATCCTATTCAATATAAAATATACTTCAATTGTACTAATTAACATACTAACTTTATAAATTTTAAAAGTCCCTTTCATAATTAATAGGGATGTAAATTTGACTCACCAGCTCAAATAACTCGTAAGTTGGCTCGGGAAAAGCTCGAGCAGGCCTGACTCGTGGATCGAAGGGACTGTGCCCCATTTTGGAGCCTTGGCTCGAGCCCGAATCGAGTCAATCCTTAGGAATAAAAATAAATAAATATGAAAAGTTGTCTTAAACAGGCAGCTACAAGCTACCTTAAACAGACTTAGCTGCTTTATGTCAACTGTAAAATTTGAAGATATTGTAAGCTTTTAAATTGATTAATTTTTTTTAAAAAAAATTCGAAAATTTTAAATTTATTTATTTCAAAAAACTTTGTACACGAAATATTTTAGTAGTGTACACTTTTAAACTCTACCTACATTTATCATAGTCAATCTCAAACCCAAAAAAATGAGGAGGATTGTAACTTTTATTTAATTTATAATTCGTATAAATTGCACAAATTTTAAATTCTTTAAAAATATGTTAGAATTGTCATGAATTTAAAAAAAAATGAGTCAACTCAACTCGGTAAGACTCAAAAGCTTGGGTCGAGCCAATATTTTTTGGTTGAGCAAAAGTGAACAATTTTTACGTGCTCATAACGTGTTATGAAAAGAGGGAAAAATAGAAGATAATATAAAGAAGTTAATAGACATTTATATTTTATTGAGAACTAAAACCTTATATTTATATAGATGAATTAGGAATGTAATGGTAATAAAAAAAAGGATTGTGGAGGTGTAATTATCATTCATTGTTAATCATATTAAAAACACATTTTTCAAAAAATCATCTATTTCAAAATTTATTTTTACTAAATAATGGGGCTCAATTTGGGGCTAAATAAGTAATAAAATGCAATTTGTTAAAATTGAGCATTTTAAAATTTAGTGTCTGTTTGTGTCTTTTTTTTTTTTTTTTTTTTTTAAGAATGCATTTTACAATATTAGATTAATTGAGAATGTGTGGTAAAAAAATTAAAAAAGAAAAATAAATTTATGTATAATATTATTTTATTAATAAATGTGCAGTTAAAAGGGATCTTATAAACGTGTTTTGAAAATAACTCCCCAAATCACTGCTACCCCAGTCTCCAATCTTTCATTTCCCATTTCCCATTCGCCATTTCTTGTTCTTTGAAATTTTGAACAGTGTGTGTACTGATCTCACCTTCCCGGACGGGTGACCTGAGAACAAATACCAAACCCTAATTGGAGCCTGAAAGAACCATGTGGAGAAGACTATTTTTCAAGCTCCGGACTCTTGCCCCGATCCGATCCACCCCCGGAACCACGCAGTTTACTTCCTCTCCCGCTCAAGCACCGGTTCGTCAGTCCTTTCCCATCATCTGTCGCCATTTTAGTGCTGAATCTGGTATTTCTCTGCCGAAGACCCTAATTTCCTTTGTGTATATATATAATGATGTATAAATTATTTCTAGGTGATGTATGTGTACTTATATTTATGTCATTTATTTTTGTGAAATTTGTTAAATAGGCAATGTGACTGCAAAGAAAAAAGTGGAGGATGTAATGCCTATTGCTACAGGTCATGAGCGTGAAGAACTTGCAGCCGAGCTTGAAGTAAATTATCACAATTATTCATTAATATTTTTTATTCTCGGGGTTTTTGTACTGTATTAAAGAAAATATTTTTGATTCCCTCATTCATATTTGCTAAGTTTTGTTGAATTACTTTGATTAGGGAAAGGACCTTCTGGAAATTAACTATCCGGCTGGTCCATTTGGAACGAAGGTCAGCATGATTTCTGTACTTTTTATAATAATTTTGCCTGGATAATTTATTTGTTGCGGATGATTTCACCATTAGCTTGTTGTAATTAACATTTGGTAGTAATGAGCTGATATGCCTAGTGGAAATATGAACGTGAAAATTTGTGAATATGATTAATCTGAAATGTGAGCATTGAGTAAAATAAAACAGTGTATACTATATTGCAGACTAGTTATGACTAATAATTCATTCATGATTATTAATCAATGTTGGCCAAACTTCTTTAAAGATTCTATTCTATGCACTAGATGTTACTTTTCAGTGAAATTAGCTTATTTTGCTGAAGAAGAAAAGGATTGTATTCCCCTAGACAGTCATTTATTTGATTTTGAATTGTTTATATAATTTTCTTTATTTTGAAGAATCTTTTGAAGATTGATTAATTAAATAAATTGTTACTATGATCTTTTTCAGTATGAATAGTCTTACTTATGTTAATACAATTTGTAATTTCTGTTCCGTTCTTGTAATGAACTGAAACTACTAGCCGACCAATGTGATTGGAGTGTTTGCTTAGACAATGTCATGATACTCAAATGAAAAAAAAGTGTTCCTTTTGGGAATTTTCAGTTTTGTGCTCAGTTACTATGAGTTATCAAAACCTCATGTCTGCACAAATGAAACTGGAGAGAGAAAAAGTAACCAAGTTGAGGGGAAAAAGAGAGAGCATACAGTTTAATAAGTAGTGGAAACTGTTTCAGACAGCTTACAAGTTTCACAATATTGATGTTTTCATTAGATATTAATATATGATAAGTTTTAGTTGATGAGGTCCTTTCCATTCTTGTGAAGCTTAAATTTAGTCTGCTTTTAGTGCTAACTCTGAAATATATCCTTGTTAGTTGTTACGGCCCAAAATATATATTGTTACTTCACAGTGCATACAAATGTGATAGTGTTTGTTTGTTTAAGTTTTTGGATCATTTGTGTTGTCTAATTGAATTGCCCAAATTTGCTATAGTTGCTCTTGAAGACCATAAGTGCTTTTATTTAATACATTTATGCATTTTTGGAGTAAATTTCATGTACATTTTTTAAATGAATATTAGTTTATTTAGCTAATTTACTTAGCTGATGAGTTGTGTCTTACTTCTAGAATTTTGGGAAAGTTGGAAAAGTTGCATCATATCACCATCTTTAACTGATCCAGAACTATACCGTTTCAATTACAATAGTAATGCCATATTGGGCTATTATGCAATAGAGTGAATGTTGTATGGAAGATAACACTAAGAAAGCTTCCATTTTTCATAATTATAGATGCCCAAGTCATCAAATATATGGTGTGATAGATGAAAACAAGCTGATAAATTTGCAAAGTTATTTTATATTTTTTTGCCATTTATCCTTTCAGAGACGTAGCATTGTTGTCCTTGCGGGCATATAACTTTCCTTCTATTGTTCTTTTGATTTTCGTTTGCTTATTTAGATAACTACAATTTACATAACAAGAATAGGACATGACACCATCAATGTATCATGGGAGATACTAATAACTATAGATTCCTATAAATGGTAGAAGTACATTCTATTTTGGTAAAGTACATTTTTGTGACATATCTAGTGTCTGGTGTTCATCTCAACCTAAGTGCTGGATGTAAAATGAGAAATTGGAAAGAAGAAGAGCGAGAGGAGAAGAATTGAAGAATCTGAAACTAACTGCATATTTTTGGTAGTTTTCAATAAAATTCCGTCATTTCCCAGCCGAAAGCACATGTCTCTAGCATGTTGAACTGTCTATTGATATAATCTATTTGGATCAAAACATTGAAAATCCTTTTCTAACCAGGCCTTGGAATTGCATACTGTGCAAAACTCCATTTACAGTTCACAATCTACTACAGAACTTAACCAGTTTTGTAATGACCCGGCTTCATGCTTAAGTCATTACATCGTACGTATTGTCTCTTTGGAATGGCATCTGCACTTTGTACTAGGATATAACTTAAGTCTCTCAAGACAGAGGTCTTGGGATCGAATCTTGGGAGAGACGATAGAAATTCGTGAGGGATTAAAGGGCAGATCCTAGTTTTTGAGGAAAATATTTTCTTTGTGGGGGTGGGGTGGGGTTTGGGGGGGGGGGGGAATGTTTTTGTTTTACTCAAAACAAGGAAAACATTTTCTTTTCTATGAAACATTTTCAATGCCATTCAAATACATCCTAAGCATATTCCTTTTGCTAGGATGAAGATCGTAGGATTTACTAAGCATTTTGTCAATCCGTACTGCATAACATTGAGCATCTTAGCAAGGACGTCCTCACTTTGTAAACTGAAAGGAAGTTAAAATTTGAGTTTAAAGTTCATACCAACCTTTAACAGGATTTAAATGTTTGTTTAAGTCTTATCATTTGCATTTCGTTCGAGGAGTCAATATAACGGTGTTGTATATGAAGTTCGTTATGTCATTGTTTCTTTATTAATGAAATTTTGAGTGCTAAGACTAAGCATGAGGCCACATAATATGCCTCGAATGTACCTTATGGCCTTAGAGATTAAATAATATCTGGGTTCTTACTTTATGGGATTTGCATCTTGCCTCTTGTTGAATAATCTCGTCAGTCCCTTTGCTACTCCAAGTAAAAGATTCCAATCCACACTTTTGTGAATTTCAAATGGACCAAACTCCATTTCCAAATCAGGAGTAACACCATTTTTTTTTTCTGGGACAATGTGTTTTCATCCTTCCGCCTCATGTCCATTTGCTTCTCAAATTAAAGACACTATTATCATGCTAGATGACTATATCTTCAAACTATCTACTGCACGATCATGCACACTTGTTTCAATTAACATAGAATAACCAGCCCAAAATGCTGAGGCCAATAATAGAACACTCAGAAGATGCAAGTTGAGTGAGTGCACGTTCAGTCACCGTGCTTTAGCCTTGAGGCATTTTTGTAAGTCAATAAGTAGAGGCGGAAGCTGACAAATTGTGCAAAGGCGTATAATGAAAGCCTCACATTTGGCATGCATAAGGCGTAAGCCTCCAGCACTTTTTAAAACAACGGGCATGAAATTACCTACGAGTTTTTCTATGAAGGTAAGACAATTGTGTTGGGATTTGCGAAGCCCTAGTTTTCACAAGCCAGCCTGCAATCACGTCCACCTCTGGAGTCACCAAAGAATACGATTTAGCTTTTCTTTTATGAATTTTGAGCATGAAGGAAGTCATGTCCAACTTGCCTCCCACCTCCTACTCTTTATAGTTTCTTACAAATTTTCACTTTTTCTTCTTTTAAAGATCAAAGTCGAGGAAGAAGTTGTTAGATGGCAAAGTTTAGTTCTCCAAGTCACTTGACCACACTTGGAGCATATTATTTCACCAACTTGCAATTTTCTATGGAAACAAGGTTCTATCTTATCATGTATTGATTACAGAAAGAATATCCTGCCTTGTCTAGGAAGATGGTCAATGTTTTTGCACAACTGATTATGCGATGTTTATCACAAGGACTACTTTTAGTAATTTTACCATTTAATAGAGTAGGTTGAAGACAACTGAAGTGCATCTTAGTATTGTAAACGAGCCTACCTTTAAGTTTGGTTTGATATTATTCAAAATGAACTTGAACAAACTTTTGATGAGTTGAATCAGATCAGAAGTCGAGTAGTTTGTTCTTTTTTACACTATATTTGATACTTCTTAGCTAAAGGAATTGAATTTGAGCCAAGCTGGAACATTTCATGGTTTGAAATGTGCTCATGCTCACTAGTTTCGTTCTTGAACTTAGAGTGAAAGAGCTAGAGCAGTCGTGGTTTTGGAAATGAGCCTAACTTTTGAGTTTGGCTTGTTTATTATTCAAGATGAACATGAACAAACTTGAGATGGGTGAGTTGTTTGGTTAATTTCCGTTGTATTTGGTACTTGTGGGTTGATGAGCCGAGTTCGAATATTATGCCCCTGTTTGATGCACATTATTTTGGAAAGAATACATTTTTTGGGTGATGTGATGGTGAATATGTGTTTGAAAAAGAAGGAAAAGTTATTGATGCGATGAAAAAATTATTATTTTATTGAAGAATGTGTGGTTGAAAATGAGTAGAAGAATGAGAATGAAAATTATAATGTATATCTAACAGGGGCTATATGAGTTTGAAATGTGCTCGTGCTAGCTGGTTTCGTTCTTGAGCTGAGAGTGAATGAGTTATAAGCCGTCCCATCAGTTGATTTTTTTTATATATTGTTTTTTGTTTTGACAAAGCTTATTTGGGTTTCCTTTTTAGTTCCTTATAATTGACTTTTCAAAAATTACTTTTTACCCCACATTTCACTTGACTTGGTTTGTTCTTATCTCTTCTAGTGATGCGTATATGTGATGTTTACCTTATCTTGTTTGCTTGCAGGAAGAACCCGCTATCATAAAGTCTTACTATGACAAAAGAATTGTGGGATGCCCTGGTGCTGAAGGCGGTAAGTCTCAATTACGTGTTTGCTTTTTGCTATTAATGCAGTAGTTATTGTAATTTGGAGTCAATTTAGCTCACTGCTTATTGGCTTTTGACCATTTCTTTGCTTCAATATCTAACAGAGGACGAACATGACGTTGTTTGGTTCTGGCTAGAGAAGGGAAAACCACATGAATGCCCAGTATGCTCACAGTACTTTGCGGTAAATACATGATTGCCCTTGAATAATTATTTTACGTTGATATGTAGATAAAAATTATGAATATGGACATAGAGGACATTTGCATGCACTGAATCACGTTCTACCTCAACAGTAATTCACAGGAGCATCTATTAGAACACCTACTTATGATTAATTTTCGTGGTGGTAATAAAGACTCATTTAACCATCTATACCATAGTTAGGCTTGCCGTATATTATTTTTATTTTGTGATTTTTAGACGATGAAAACTTTTGTTTTATTATTTTGAATCAATTGTAAATTCTTTAGACTGCAGACCCGTGGTCTTCAATTTCATTGCTTCTGTGTTTGTATACGTTGATGATGTATCCTGATTGCCCTCTAAGCCTGTTTAGTTTATCTAAAAAAGTTGATAAAATTGTAAGTCAAAGTTAACAATTAATTTTAACCATACATTTCATTGGATCCATAACTTCTATCTACTTTTCAACAATGTTTTAAAAAGCGTAAAGTGTGGCTAGGCGTGGAGGCCAAATTTCGAGCTTTACGAGCCTAGACGAGCTTAGGCGAAGTTTAGGCGTAAAATTTTTTTTTTTTTGATTTTTAATTTTTAATCATTGTAAAAAATATTCAATAATTCATATAATATATACCAAATATCTAAAATTATAAAATATTGTATGTACTTAATAATTCTTACAAAAAAGATAAGTTTTAAAATCATAATTACATAACATAGATAGCTTGTAGCTTAAATCTTATCTAACTCTTTATCATACTCCAATTCAATATCTTCTTCTTCATCTAAAAAAAAAAAAAAAGAAATGTGCATTTAATGAATGTTGACCGCTTAATGCGAGCCTAAGCACGCCTAGGTTGGCTAAGACGCGCATTAAGCGATCAACATTTCTCGTTGACCGCTTAATTCCCTCTTAGGCTCAAGGTGAAGCGCCTTAGTCACGCTTCGCTTAGAACACTGCTTTTCAATTATACATTTCATCAACTTTTATCAAAATTTACTAAAAATCTGATTTTTAGTTAAACCAAACAGGTGCTAAATGTTTATTATTTTTTTCTTGGTTGGCAGTTGGAAGTGGTTGGCCCAGGCGGACCTCCCGATGGACATGGCGATGATGATGACAACCATCACTGACTATATTTGGCATTTTTCATGCCAGAATAAAATCTGGTAATATGATGAGAATTTGCGTAGTATATTCTTGAGCTTGATTCAAAAGCTGTCTTTTGCTTGCATTTGATGAATCTTTATTGTTATGGTTGCTTTGGCAACAATGGAATCTGTTAGTCTTTCTTGAATTTTTTTTGGGATTTTTAACGTTGGCTAATCGTCCATTGGAAATACGGACTTCCAGCCTTTCTTATGCCTAACAAAATAATTGATGGCTGCTACATATATTTATGATGGCTCAGGCTGATTTGCATACCCATAAATATCTGCACTTGTTCGTATCAACCCCATCCCTTCCCCCCTTTACAAAACAGCATGGTAGAGATCCAACTAAAGATTTTGATTCTAGTGGGGACAGCTATGATCATGGTAGCTGCAGTTAAGTAGGCACGGGTATCAACCATTGTATTAGACAATGTTTGACGGGGTTAAAGAGAAGGAAATGCTTTGTATTAGACCAGTTAACTTTTCTACTTTAGTGTGTAGTTTTTGAAAATCTAAATCACAATTTAGATTTAATTTAGCCGTTGGAGATGTTCTAAGTATGTTAGATGTAAATTTCCATACAATTTGTTTGTTTAACATGAAAATAAATAAGGGTAACTTTAATTACACAAAAGTAATATATGCTCATCAATACCAGTACAATATATAGGGTTAAATGCAGTGTGGGTCATTCAATTTTGAGCAGTGTTGCATCTGAGTCATTTGTCTTCCATTTGGTTCAATGTAGTCATTCAACTTTCATTTTCTTGTAGATTTTGATCACTCATTTCAATTTAGTACAATTATGTCGCCTAACTTCATTATGCTTGCAAAGTTCGCTTTGTGCACCTGGCTATTAAAATTAATGGATAGTTGTCGCGTGAAAACGTGCTAAAGTTCATATGCTTTTTAAAGTGTATTTTAAGATGGGTGATATGTATTGTTGTGTGGCATAGATTTAAGTGTCAATTTAATATTTAAATGCATAAAATTTAACATGGGTGATCAAATTTGCAAGAAACTTGAAATTCGTAGATTTGATTGTAGCGGATTAAAAAGGAGAGATCCAGATGAAATGCAACTCAAAATTGATCGACTCACAATGCATTTAATCCAATTTGATGATAAATAATGTTATATAGCAACAATGGCGTTAAACATCAATTTATGTGTTAGTAAGTATATTATAAGTTCTAATAAATGAGCCACAAAATCTTGTATTTAATTGTACATATAATTTAATGATATAAGTGCGGCCATCTAGATTGGTGTTAAACACTACTAGTGTTGAATATCATTACTTAGCATAAATTTGAAATGGATCAATTGGATTGTATTAAGGAAATCGGCAAGGTGCACAAACTGAATTTAAAAGAAATGTTGTGATCTCTTCTATATGATATCAACCTTCGCCTTTTATTGTTACAACTGACATGAATTTCTTGAGTTTGTGTAATTGACACCAAAAAGAAGAAGAAAGAAGCAATAATATATATATATATATATATATATATATAAGAATTAAAGAAGATAACCAAGTTTTTCTAAATGACAGTCTTAATATATGTCAAAATTAGTGTTCTAACGTGACATTTTTGCCGGACCTATGAGCTAATTTAGCAATCAATAGAAGCATTGATGGCTTTAAGGCGTGCATAGGCTTGTGTAGACATGCCATGAAGCGAATTATTAATATATATATATATATATATATATATATATATATATATATATTTTACTACATACAATTTTCAACTTTTATATCAATTGGGTTGAAATGTCCAAAAATTAATAATTATAATTTTTTAACTTTTAGGACAATAGATTGTAAGGCTCAAAAAATTGCTCACCCACTTATTGGTCCACTAATTTATAGATAGTAACTCCAAGAATTTGTTGTAAACTTTCAATGTCTTTGATTTGACCATAGCACATAGTAGTATAGTACCTTTGATTTGACTGTAATGTACTGTATCTTTGATTTTGCTACAGTGTATTGTATATTTGTTTTGGATGTAGTGTATTGTACTATTATATAAATAGTTATTTGTTATAATGAGAATCAAAACCTCATATTTATAGGGAGAGGTTATGGATACAATAGTAATAATTTTTAGGGTTGAAGGAGTACAATTGTTATTTACTAATAAACTTATCATTTACAACACTCTCTGTTGAATGACACATTACAAAATATTTGACTCGTTAAAACATTGTTTGACAAAAATTCAATGGGACAAAAAAAATCAAACGAAGGAAAAATAATACAGTTATTTTGGAGCATTAAAAATAAATGTCACCTCATTAAAAATTTGCTAAAAAAATTTAGTGGGATAAAACCTACTGTGAAGAAAAAAGAGTACAATTACTCTCTTGATATTAATCACTGAAAATCTTTGAATCGACACATTTCAATCTCGTAAACCAATTTCTTGAATGTAGATGTCGGTTGTGCTTTTGTGAATAAATCAACCATATTGTCAGAAGAGCGAATTTGTTGAATATCGATGTCGTCATTATTCTGAATCTCATGTGTATGAAAGAATTTTGGAGAAATATGTTTTGTCCTATCACATTTGATATAGTCTCATTTGAGTTGTGTTATATAAGTTGCATTGTCTTCATATAAAATTGTTGGACTAACTTTTGTTGAAGTTAATCCACATGATTCTTGGATATGATGGGTCATGTTCCTCAACCATATACAATCTTGCCCTGCTTTATGGATTGCAATAATTTCAAAATGATTTGAAGAAGTTGTTGTCAATGATTGCTTCACAGATCTCCATAACATAACTGTTCCTCTACGTGTAAACACATGTCCTGTTTGTGATTTAGCTTTATGTGGGGTTTGAGAGATAATCTCCATCTGCATATTCTACTAAAGCAGATCCCGACTTTTGAGAATAAAATAATCTCAAATTAATAGTGCCTTTTAGGTAAGAAAAATATGTTTAACAACATTCCAATGTCTTTGAGTTGGTGTGGAGCTATATCTTGCGATGAGTTTTACAGAAAAGGTTGAGTGCAGTTTGCAAGATAAGTTAATGCTCCAATTGCACTAAAATATGGTACTTCAAGATCAAGAACATTTTCTCTATCTTCAAGTGGACGAAATGATTTTTTTTCCCACATGAAGTGATCGAACAACAATAGGTGATGCCAATGGATATGCATTATCTATATAAAATAGTTTTAAAACTTTTTTCGTATATGTAGATTGATGAACAAATAATCATTCTCTCACATTCATTTTTCAAATAATCTGCAGTTTTGTTGAGCTTTTCAGAAGTTTCAATTAAATTTAAATTATCAACATAAACTGTCACAATTATAAATCAAATATTTATTCCTTTATGAAAATACATGGGTAGATATCGTCATTTTTATAACACTTTTTCAACAAATATTCGCTAAAACAATTATATCACATGTGTCCAAATTGTTTCAATTCATATAATTATATTTACAATTTAATTGATAACATGGTTCTCATGTGTCATTTGTTCCTGACAATTTAAGTCTTTTGGGGACTTCATATATATATATATATATATATATATATATATATATGACAGTTGCTACATCCATAACGCATATCGAGCCTTTATGATACAGTCAAATTAATTAAGAATTTAAAAGCGATGGTGCCAATTACGGGAGAATATGTTTCTTCATAATTAATTTATGGTCTTTGTGAGAAACCTTAAGCTACGAGTTGAGTTTTGTATCTTGTAATTTCATTATTTTCATTTCTCTTTCATATAAAAATTCATTTGTATCCAATAGGGATTATTTTTCCAGGTGTTCGAATTACAAGTCCAACGCTTTTCGTTTCTTCAAGGAATTTAATTTCGCCTATATGACTTCTTTCCATTTTCGTCAATCATTTTTATGTTGACAGTCTTTAATAGACCGTGGTTTAAGATCCTCATTTTGGATAATATCAAGAGCCACATTAAATGCAAAAATATTATCTATAACAACATTATTTCGTTCCCATGATTATGATATAACATATAATTAATTGAAATCTCATTATTTTCGGACACTTGTCGTTATTCAGAAATCATCTTTTCAATATTTGATTAATCAATTTTTTCCAATGCTACTTTTTTTTTTCTCTGAAGTTTTTGTTTGGTTTTTCTCATTTACCTTTATTTTTTAATGTATAAAGTCTTTTGAACCAAATGGTCGACCACGCTTTTGAACGTATTTGAGATTTGTTTGCTATAGCAGATTGTCCTTTATGGACATTGATTTTTGCTGAAGTATTTTCTTTTGGTATATATGAAACTTTGTCACATTTCTTATATCAACAAATACATCATGTAATTGATTTGCAACATTTTGCAAATGAATGATTTTTTAAACATTTTACTCACATTGATTGTTGCGGGGATCAAAGTGAGATAGAGTCGTTTCATTCCAATAAATTTTACCATATTTTTCAGGATGAAGTTTTGTCCTTCCCAAAATTGGGGAAATCATTTCATCGAAATGACAATCTGCATAACGTGCAGTAAATAAATCACCTACCAAAAGTTCAAAACACCTAATAATAGATGGCGAAACAAAACCCATATAAGTCATAAGTCTTCATTGGGGATCTGTTTTAGTATATTGTGGAGGTGAAATAGGGACTTGGACGTATAGGTGAGAAATATTAGGTTCATGACCAAATGTCAGTTACAAATGTGAATATTGATAATATATAGTTAGTCTGATACAAACCAATGATGCAGTATGTAATATGGCATGACCACAAGTAGAAATTGAGAGTTTTGTTTTCATAAGTAATGATATAAAAATAAGTTGTAGACGTTTAATAAATGACTCCGTTAAACCATTTTGTGTATGATCATGCGCAACTAAATGTTAATAACAATCCCAATTGATATAAAATAATCACTGAATATTTGTGATCTAAATTCACCAGCATTGTCAAGACAAATTGACTTGATTGAGTAATGAGAAAATTGAGCTTGTAATTTTATGATTTAAGCAAGTAGTCTAGCAAAATCTACATTCCTAGTGAAAAGTAGGTGAATATATGATCATCTAATAGAAGAATCAATTAATACCTCAAAATAATGAAATGATCCACATGGTGAGTTTATTAGGCTACATATATCTCCATGAATTCTTTCTAAGAAAATTGAAAATTCAATATTGAGATTTGTAGCCGAAAATCTAATGACTAACTTACCTTATGAACAAGTTACACATGGATATTCATTAGATAAAAGAATATCCTAATTCTTTAAAGGATGTCCAATGCTAGTTGTTTATTATTTGATGCATTATTATAGATCCCGAATGTCCAAGTCGATTATGTCAAAGTATAAAACTTTTTAGGTCAACGAACTTCTAGTTTGCGACAATAATTGATTCAACCATTTTTATAAATGTATAATACTTATCAGATGGGAGTACTTGAAATATTTCTTTTATCGACTTCTGACCAAATAGAAAAGAAGTTATGCAAATATATTCAACATTATTTTCTTGTATCAGCTCAATATGATATCTATTGTAGCGAATATATTCAAAACTAAACAAATTTCTTCCGAATTTATTAGAATAAAGTACATCATCAATATATAATTTTGTATTATTTGATAAACTAATACAAGTTCTTTCAGAGTCTTCAATGATATTCGATGCACTCGATATTATTTTTTGTTAATATTAAGTCCGGAAAATATTTTGTCTTAAAGAATAGTATGTGTAGTTGCATTATCAATCAATCAGGTATCTTAACAATCCATCATGAATCTATAACAAAGTAGATATATTTTAGAAAATTGAATTTAAATTTAAAAGATTAAATATAATTCAATATTATGAAATTAACGATGCATAATAAAGTTTCAATTTTTTTACGAAAAGTAAAAATATATTTCAAATTGAATTTAAAAAACAAATGAAAATACCAGAAAGTAAAATAATTTATATATTTCATCACACCACTTCTAATCAAATGATCAATATTTTCATTTGAATCAGCAAAGAAATCAAACATCTAAATGAGTCACATCAATTAGACCATTATAATTAGCAAAATTTGTTTCCATTTTTTTCTTTTTCATTAATTGATTTTTAGTAGAGATCCCCAATATGCTTTGTCGTACGATAGGTATGTGCACAATACCCTTTCATTCCACATCTAAAGTAACTTTCTTCATACACTTTTTTGGGATATACAACTTTCTTTACTTTGTACCTTTTGAAATTGTTGCCTTATTTTTGATATGTTTGTTGATTATTTCATCAATGGCTTATTCCAGGTTCACGTTCACGTCCACATCCATGTTCATGTCCACGTTGTTGTCTTGATATTGGATTTTCTTCAAGCAATGCAGTATCACTTGCTTCAGGCAATGGTACAGAATTAGTTGGATATAACCCATGATTTTTCATCAGCAGTTTATTTATTTTGTTTAGCCACAAGCAAGCATACAAGATATGAGTTCTGAGTACATTTTGAAACCATTCTCACGATATTGCTGCAGCAGTAGCATATTTGAGATGTGAAAGGTGAAAAAAAAGTTCTCCAACATATCTTTATCAGTGATATTTTTTCCATACAAGGTCAATTTTAAATAGGGTTGGACAAAAAATCCCGAATCAAATCGAGCGATTCTTCGTATGTGAAATACTCGAATGGATATTTGAGTCGAGAATCGACGGGTTCGGTTCGATTCTTGGTTCTAGACCCAGAACCGAAGAACCGAATTTTTAAAATTTTTTTATTTTTTTTAATTTTTATATATGAGATAAATCAAATTATTTTAATTTTTTAAAATTTGTTTAAAACAAATTAACAAATTTTACTTTCATTTGTAGCCCAAGACAACATTTTATTGGCCCCAATTATTAATTTCATTTGTAACCCAAGACAACATTTCATTTGGCCCGATTATTACTTTCATTTGAAAATTGATTACTTTCATTTGGCCCAACTTATTAATTTGTAAAACCTACTCTCTTTACTCCACTAACTCTCCACATCTCATGCAGACACACACAACACAAAGGTTGAAGCAGCCGTCGCCAACCCAGTCGAAGCTATGACCTCCACCTCCGCCTTCGATTTTTAATTTGGTATACTTATTGATAGTTAGATGATGCAATTTATCATTTCCCTTCGAAATCTGTTCATTTTTGATTTAGTTACTAGCTAATTTAGGAAAACTGCTTTTCTCCTTTGAAATTCAAAAGATCATAGTTGTAACTCCTTCAATGAGATATCCTTGTTGCTTGACTGCAAGTAAAGTTTGAATTTTAATCTCTACAGAAGTGGAAGTTTTGCCATATTACAGAATTCTTCTATAGAGTACTTTTTTCAGCGTGAGGTGCTATTTACTTTTTCCTCCTTGTATCTATGTCTATTTGCTCAGACATTTGAAAATATTTTCTAAATTTTATTGGTTCTGGTATCAATCCAACATTTGGACTTTATGCTGTCTAATAAAGACAATATTCGATGATTATTAATTTGTTTTTGAAGAATCATATAACATAATTATGAGGCTCATGTGTAACTACAGGGTGTTGGCTTGCGTAATCTTGGAAATACCTATTTCCTCAATTCGGTATTACAATGTCTGACTTATACAGAGCCATTAGCAGCATATCTACAAAGCGGGAAATACCAAACTTCTTGTGAGTCTCTCTCTCCTTCCTCCATTCCACAATCTGACTTCTATTTGCGTTTTAAGGGAATTTGCAGTTATTTATTTTTACCTGTTCCTGAAACTTTCTTATGTTTATGCATGATTTAATCTAGTTACCAGTTGAGGTCATACCAAATTTGCCTGCTCAAATGGAAGACAAAAAACAACCAAATGAGAGGTCAGGAATATGGAATCATTTTACTAAGATACTTGGTGGAGAAAGAGCAAAATGTAATTATTATGGGAGAACATTTAAAGCTGATACTAATACTGGAACTTCTAGCATGTGGAAGCATTTAAAATCTTGTTATGCATATAAGAACACTACAGTTGATGAAAATCAAAAAAATATTGACTCGAGAAAACAATGATGGTGGTGTTATGGCTATGGTGTTTGATAAAGAAAAGTGTAGAAAAACATTGGTTAAGATGATTATTATTGATGAATTGGCTTTTTCCTTTGTCGAATGTGTGGGTTTTAAGGATTTTGTGCATCAACTTTGCCCTAGATTTGAGGTTCCTTCTTGAAGAACGATTACTAGAGATGTGCTCCATCTCTACCATGAAACAAAGGAATCATTGATGATTAAATTTATTAATGATAAGCAAAAGATTTCTTTAAGCACTGGTTGTTGGACATCAATTCAAAACTATCAATTATATGGTGGTCACAACACACTTCATTGATAGAAGTTGGAAACTACATAAGAAGATATTGAGTTTTTATGTTGTTCCAAATCATAAAGGGGAGACAATTGTGAAGCTTATTGAAAAGTGCTTGCTTGATTTAAAGTTTTTATGTTGTTCCAAACACAAATGATGCAGCGATCATTTATGTCAAAAATAAGTTGAAGAATTGGAAACCTGATGATACTATGATTTTAGGTAGCACTTATCTGCATGTACGTTGCTCAGCACACAGTCAATTTGATTGTTAAAGAAGGGTTGAAAGAGTTTAATCAAGCTATAAAAAGTATTCGCAATGCGGTCAAATATTTTCGATTATCTCCTTCCCAGTTGAGTAAATTTAAATGTTGTATTGAAAGGGAAAAGATTACATGCAAAAAACTTGCTGTTTTAGATGTTCGTACTAGATGGAATTCAACATTTTTAATGTTGGAAATTGCATTGAATTTTGAAAAAGCTTTTGAAAGAATGGAAGAAGAGGATGGATTTTATTGTAAATATTTTGAGAATGAAGGTGGAAAAGAAAAAGAGGGGCCACCTAATCGTTATGATTGGGAGAAAGCTAGAAAATTTTCCAAGTTTCTAAGAACCTTTTATGATGTCACATTGAAGTTTAGTGCTTCATCAAATGTTACTTCCATGAAGTTTGTAAAATTGAGCAAATTTTGAAGAAAATGGGTGACAAGCAAGATTATATGCTAAGTAGTTTAGCAAATAACATAAAGCTTAAATTTGACAAGTATTGGGGTAAAGTTGATATAATGAACAAGATTTTGATTGTAGCAGTTTTGCTTGATCCTAGGTATAAGTTGGAGTTTGTCTTGCATTGTATTGGTATCTTGTATGACTGTGTTAAGGTTGAAGCCACAAAAAATGAGGTCATGAAATTATTGTATGCTTTGTATCATACTTCAAACAATGGAGCTAGTGGTAGTGGAAGTGGAAGTGGAAGTGGGAGTGGGAGTGGGGGCGGTGAATCTAATGATCGAGTCACTTTGTTGGATGATTCGAATGATGATGATGATGATTGGGATGATGGTAATTTTGATTTTGGGTACAAGAAATTGAAAACTACTAAAATGGACGATATTTAATGGAACCAACTGAAGATGCTAGTGATGAAAATTTTGACATTTTAAATTGGTGGAAGATCAACAGTCAAGATTTGTATTTTTATCTAAGGTTGCAAGGGATGTTCTTGCCATTCCTGTATTTACAGTTGCTTTTGAGTCAGCATTTAGTACTTGAGGGCGCATTCTTGATTTATTTAGGAGTTCTTTAACTTCTCAAATAGTTGAGGCCTTGATTTGTACACAAAACTGGCTAAGGGAAGAATCTAGACTTTTGAGAGTTTTCGAAAATAGAGTTTGCATTGAGGAGACTGAGTTCTATGCGGGTATTGAGACATGTAATAAAATACATATTATATTTTTGCTTATTAAATCTTATTAGTTGAACAATTTTTAGTTATTTATGTTTGTTAATTGTGATTTTTCAATTTTTTCTTATAGAGTTTCGTAGTATCTAGTATGACAAGTCAAACATTTGATGGTTAAATCAAATAACTGGTAAGTATTATTGTATTAACAATACTTTAAATTTTTTTTTTTTTTTTTTTTATTTCTATGACTTCTAATTTATATGGATCATCAATGTTTTAGTATTATTAATTTACTATCTACTTTGTGTTATTTGTATACATTGATAAATTAATCTTATTGGACAACTTGTTATTTATATGTTATTAAATTGAAATACGTTAATTTGTAAAAGCTAAACATGTCAGACTGTAGTGTTGTTATAAATGTTAAAAAATGTAATTATAGTATGGAACCGAAAAGAACTGAATGGAACCGAACCTAAACGGGTCCAAAGTTATATTTGGACCCGACGATTTCGTTTACTAACTACTCGAAAATTTTTGGTTCGGTTCTCTTTAGAACCGAACTGAACCGAACCGAACCGAATCAAACCGAACCGACACGTGCCTAGGCCTAGTTTTAAATCACATTCTGCAAAATTCAATTTCAAAGAGAATCACATAGAATTTGAGATGCGAAATTTGTGGCCAACCACCAAAGAAGCGCAACTGCCAAAGTGAACAAAGTTGATGAAGAACAAGAAAAAACCAGCTACAATAATTTTGCCAAAATTAAAGGTTTGAACATGATTATGAACAACTGTCCTCAAACGATAATATCTACCACTAGGGTAAGTACTTGAAGGCTTCAATGGTAAATAGCTTATAGGAGTAAACAAATCTTAATCCAAGTTTGATCCAAACAAGACAAATGTGGAAAAAAAACCTTTTAAAAACAATATATAAATCTTGGTTTGATTTTTGATATAAAAGAATCAATTTGATGTTTGTTGTAGAAGAATGAAATAATCATGCATGCTCAATATCCGGTATTTGGATACCGGCATTTGGTGTTTGGATATCGGTATTTGCATTTGGTGTTTAAGTTCAATATTCGGTATTTGGATACCGGATATTGGTGTCCAAGATTTGGATACAGGTATTTGGTGTCCAAGCTCAAATCCGGTATTGCTTACTTTTAGTTGGTTAGTTTGTTTGGACATGTGTCCACCTTTCATTGGTTGCTGTTTGTATATATACTTTGGATTACTTCCTTGAAGATTAAGTCTGTGAAATAAAAATCAGATAGAAAACGCAACATCTTTTAGCTGTACAAAATTTTCATTCACAAAATTGAATAAGGTATCAGAGCAAGTGTTATCCAGATCCTGAGCTTAATCATCTAAGCTGTTGTCAAGTCAGTGCCATATTAAGTCATGGCTACGGAAATTCCAAATGAGCGAACTGATCCTCTACCCAGAGAACAAGGAGCATTCGAGAAAGATTACAACAATGGAGATCCATTAGATCTTCAAGGACCAGATCACCCAGGAATGGTATTACTGATTTCACCGTTAACAGGTAAGAATTATTTGAGTTGGAGTAGGTCAATTAAAATTGCACTAGGTGCAAAATTGAAATTAGGATTTATAAATGGGAAATGTGAAAAACCAGCTGAGGAATCTTCAAAGTTTGATCAATGGGTTAGAGTGGACTATATGGTTAGATCTTGGATATTGAATTCAATTTCGAAGGAAATTGTGGATGCATTCATCTACACAACTTCGGCTAGAGACTTATGGGTAGAGTTGGAGGAGAGATATGGGGAATGCAACGGTCCTTTACTCTATCAATTACAGAGACAGATTAGTAATTTAACTTAAGGATCATCATCAGTTGAAAAGTATTTCACTAAACTCAAAAAACTGTGGGACGAAATTGCCTGTCTAATGCCCATTCCAGTTTGTACTTGTGGAGCTGCGAAGGAAGTATCTGATTTAGCCTCATTCAACAAACTTATGCAGTTTTTGATGGGGTTGAATGACACTTACGATAATATCAAAAATCAATTATTGGTAATGGATCCTTTACCATCAATTAACAGAGCATACTCTATGGTTTTGAGGGTTGAAAAACAAAGGGAGGTACATGTAATTTTTCTAGAGGTTACTGATAATCTAGCTATGATGGCAACAAGAAATAATTACAGAGGTAATGGACATATGAGAGGAAGAGGAAACTGGACTGGAAGGTTTAATTCCGGAAGAGGTAACAATACTTTTGGAAGAGGAAATAATAGGAGGTTCAACAACTTTGATAAGGAAACATTATTCTGTGATCATTGCAATACAAATGGACATTCAAAGGAAGGTTGTTTCAAGATAATTGGTTATCCGGATTGGTACAAAGGATTAAAGTAACAAAGAGTTAAGGAGTTTGGAGGAAGAACTGTGGTAAATAATGTAACGAACATGAGTGATTCACCACTTGATTTTGAAAAAAAGGGCAGCTGTGGTGAATCAGAAGGGTAAAGTGTAAGTATTATGCCCTAGGTCCAATCAACTTTTGGGTATAAGTACTTTTGATATATGTTTAATGCATTTATTATGGCAAGATCTATTATATTAAATAATAGAGTCCGTAGATTCAAATCTCGATAATTTGTTAATCACAAGGAATTGTGATTGTGAGATACAAATTACATATGATTGAATCTTAAATCATCCGTGGTCGTAAGTAATAACGAGATACGGATATCGTTATTACGGATAGACCATCACGTGTGGCATTCCTTACTTGTGAACTAAGTAGCTGATCTCACAAGTTAAAGTGTAGTGACACTTAAATGAACATGTGAATGTTTTGTTATAGAACAAAACATTGGAGACCCGCTGAGAGATTCCACATGGATAACTATCTGAGTGTCAGTGGTTAATCTCTAACGTTCGGTAGTGAAATTGATCCTTCGACTTGAGATCGTCATAGTACCTTATGTGGGGACAGTCATGCTTTGGTGATACTGAAAGTTGCTCTGTCAAGGGCTGCTAATACGGCATCGTTCGGGTATGTCAAGAATCATATGAAGGTTGTGAATGATCAATAGAGGATTCATCACTCTTAGACAGTAAGAGTTTATGATCTACATTTCATCCAGTTAAGTTGATAACGAAATCCTTAGCCAAGGTGTACCTATAAGTCGAAAAGGAGTTTTTGACTTACATTGACTTAATAAGTGGAATGAAAGATATGATCGACAATCGAGATTGACACAAATTCATATCTCGTAATTGATCGGATCATACTGACGAAGGGATTATAGTTTCACGATAAACGAACGAGTTTGGTTTTGTCATACCACGTGACATTTTCCGTCACATGTATTGCCTTGACACATTGCTAGATGTCAATCTGGGACGACAGATGAAAATTAGTGATAAATCAAAAATGTGTTTTGATTTATCGATTTTGATTAGATCAAAATAATAATTCACGTTGTTAGACATCGTGATTGGGAACCTAATGGGTCACACACAAAAGGAGAACTAGAAGATTGAGATCTGCCAATTAATTAATTGACAAGCGTAGGATAATTAATTAATTGGATTGCTTATTAATATGCCCGAATTAATTAATTGGATTAATTAATTCATGGACCGGATTTAATTAATTGGATTAATTAAATATTGGACTGAGTTAAATTTAAGAGACGGGCCCAACCCGTTTGGGCTTATATAAATAAGCTGCTAGGATTTGAAAAAGATTGATGAATTTTCATTATTCTTGCTAGCACAAGAAAAGTAAACCCTAATTCCTTCTCATTCTTGTTCCCTGTGTGGATTCCATTGGAGGCTGGACAATTGGATAGCTGTGGGAGGCAGATCAGGATTGCTGGAACTACGAGAATGTCAAAGGAGTTTGCAGATCTGACAAAGGTATAGTTTCTATCTAAACACAAAGCAGATCCTCGGGTGGGAATTGAAAATTTAAGTTATTTTATACTGTGCATGTTAAGTAAATTCCCAACAGTGGTATCAGAGCTTACTTTGTATTTGTTAGAAATTGTTCTGCATATTAAAGTAATCAAAAGTTGATTATTCATTTGTTTATTAGATCTAGCAATTAATTAAATTAATTTTTCAAAATCTGTTTGAGAAAGAAAAAAAAATCTACTGTAGCAGGCAACAGCAACCACCGTCGCCGACGTGATAGCGACGCGCCACAGCAGCCGCATCTGCAGCGGCTGCTGCAGCGTGGGGAATCCACCACGAAATCGCTGCTGCTGTGGGCGCGAAATAACAGCGATTTGCGCTGCTGTAGATGGCAGCGTGGGCAGCAGCGAGAAAAGCGCTGTTGCCGGTGGCAGCGAGCCGTCGCTTGAGTGCGGCGGTCCTACTGTACATGAAAAGGTCGGCGCCGTAGGTGGACAAAGAAGAAGAAAGGCGTTTCTTCTAAGGTTTCCTCAGCCGGGAGAATTTTGGGGACTGGGGCCTTCACTGCAATTTATGAAATTTCAGGGGACTTCCTGCAATTATGAGAACGGGGTCAATGTACAATTATTAAATGAAGGGCCTTTATGAAATTTTAGAAATCTTGAGGGCTCTGTTAATAATTTAAAAATGGGTCTAGGTTGCAATTTTAAAAGGAGTTTTGAATTTATATATTAAAATGATTTTAAATTGGATTTTTAAATGGGTTTGACGTAAAATTGCAATTTTGATCCAATTAAAATTTTAATTGAAATTAACGACTTTTATATTTTCGTTAAAATTGGATTTTGACTTAAATATAAACTTTGACCCTAAATTGAATTTAATTTTATTTAGGAGTTTTATCTTAAATTAAAATATTAATTGAATTTGATTTAGAGTTGGACTCTAATTTTGTATTTAATTAAAATTTGATTTTAATTAAAATTTTCACCCTAATATGTTCTCGAAATAAGAATTTGATTCTGATTTGACATTTAATTAAAATTAGATTTTAATTAAATTATC
This sequence comes from Osmanthus fragrans, assembly GCA_019395295.1. Lineage (NCBI taxonomy): Eukaryota > Viridiplantae > Streptophyta > Magnoliopsida > Lamiales > Oleaceae > Osmanthus > Osmanthus fragrans. The sequence goes on along the minus strand of CM033341.1, from coordinate 22,511,770 downwards.
CCACGCTAAATTTTTTTTTCTTGAAATTAGAGTTGGATTCTAATTTTGTATTTAATTAAATTTTGATTTTAATTAAATAAATTCTTCCTAAATCGTGGAATTAGAGTTGGACTCTAATTTTGCTGTTTAATTAAAATTTGATTTTGATTAAATATTTTCGCCCATGTATTATGAAATTAGAGTTAGACTCTATTTCGGTATTTAATTAAAATCTGATTTTAATTAAATAAATTCGCTAATTAAATTAATTGATTAATATGATTAATTAATTAATCAATTATTTTCGATCCATTTGTCTAAATAGTTTTGATGACCTTTAATTGCTGGATTCTTGAAACATGTTTGCATATAATATTAGATATTATATAGGAACATTTATATGATGAATGTTTTTTAGTGGATGATTATGGACTCGACCATGTGGATGTGTTGAATGAGTGGTTTAATTTATGTTGTTTTATGGGTCTACGAGCTCTTAATTGTTTTGAGCCTGCGAACTCGCTACTATTGTTGTTATTATAGAGTCTGCGAGTTTTTAATTGTTTTGGACCTGCGAGTCCGTTATTATATTATTGTGGACTTGCGAGTCCAATTTTCATTTAGGCCTGTGTGCCAACTATTATAAGATACAAGTTGTAGTTGATCTAATTGAAGCTGCAAGAAAATGAGGAAACCATGGAGATGGAGCATTGATATTGATTTAATGCAATACTTCTAGAATTTGACCAACTAGACTAGATAGAATTTGTCCATAATCATCCACACTATTATATGTATGTTTATTTGCATGTTTGATGCATAATTATATATATATATATATAATTATTATATTGATGAGACCTATGCATGATAAATCCCTCACTAAAATATTAAGTTGTTTTGTAATTAGCTTTCCATCATTATAGTGAAAAACGAGAGTTTTAAATCGTCTCAGTTTGTTGAGTACACTCAAGACTGGTCTATTAGGGATATGTTTGACACTATGAAATATTTGATATTTTTGAATGATGGGTTCGATTTGACTGAATTCTATCTTTTGTTGAGTACACTCAAGGAGATAAATTTTAGAGGCATGTTAAGCTAACACATAAGATGTGTGAAGACAAGGAGTTGTCAGCTTAATGATCTGGGAGTTGTATAGAGATACAATTGATAGCAGTATCTACCCAAAAGTTTTATTAAGGTTTGTTGAGTACACTCAAGGTCTTAATATAACAAATGGAATCTCAGCCCACTAGGAGTCAAGTATGAATTCCATAAATTTATGCGAGAGGGTTATAAATTTGAGTTAGAAAAAGTTGGAGCACAATTAATTTGATAAAAGACCATATTAAATTAATTGATGCATTTTATATATTATTGTTTTACTTTTCGTCATTTATATTTATTGAATCATGAGTAACCATATGTGACATACTAGATGTCAACAACCAAACCAAGTTTTCTTGATTGACACTGCAATCTGAGAATTGTTCTCAAGTATGAGAAAAATGGTTATGTCTTTAAGTAGCTCTTTCCAGAGACACCTATTGATGACTCAACTAAGGAAAATGTGGCTACTATAATAAACACAGAGATGATGATAGTACTGCAACATGTGTGATGCTTGCAACTATGTCACCTGAGTTTCAAAAGCAATATAAGAGTATAGATGTTAACACATGACTTTTCATCTCAAAAAGTTGTATGATAATAATCATATGTGGAAAGATATGAGACTTTCAAACAGCTATACCAGTGCAAAATGACAGAGGAATCTTCATTCAATGCTCAATTACTGAAGATAATTGTCATTGAAAAATTGTCTCAATTGGGTTCAACCGTGAACCATGAACTAAGTATTGACTTAGTTTTATAATCTCTGTCAGAGAGTTATTTATAATTAATTATGAATTTTGATATGAATAAACTCGAGTGCACACTTATTAAGTTGCTGAATATGCTTGAGACGGTTAAGCCCAATATCAAATTTAGAAGTGAGCATGTCATTGATTCCTCTAAAGGATATTAAGAGGAAGTCTAAAGGGGCTTTGGGAAAGCATCTAAGATGGCTAAGACAGTCAAAGTAAATAAGGACATTATCAAATCCACTTGGGTAAGGCTTATGTCTACTTCACTAGTTTCTTGGGTATTAGATACTAGATATGGATCTCATATTTGTATAAATATGCAGAAACTAAATGGAAGTAGACCACTGCAAAAGGAAGAAGTTAACATACAAGTCGAAAATGAGCAAGTGTTGCTGCATTGTCTGTAGGAGCATGCTTCTTGCCGTTGTCTTTAAACTTAGTATTGGAATTAGAGAAATGTTAGTTTGAACCCACCAATACCAGAACATTATTTGAATTTCATGTTTGGACATGAATTATAAGAACAATTGTTGTTCCTTTTTATCTTAATGGTTATGGTGAACTACAAAATGACATTTATATTCTAAATATTGAGTATTCTATAATAAGTATAGAAATTTAGAGGCATAAAAGTCATAATCTGAATAACACCTATATCTAGTATCGCAGACTTGGTTAAATAAATGAAACTGCAATTTCAAAATTACATATAGATGTATATTTGGGATCAATTGATTTTGAATCATTTGACAAATGTGAATAGGCACAATGACCAGAACTCCTTTTACTTAAAAGGTGAAAAGTCTGCACAATTCCTGGATCTAATACATAGTGATGTATGTGGGTCCATGCCGATTAATGCTAGATGAGTTTCTCTTATTTCATCACACTTACTAATAACTATTTCAGAAATGGTCATGTATGTTTGATAAAACTTAAACATGAAACTCTTGAAATGTTCAAGGGATTCAAATTCGAAGTATAGAAACAATTAGTAAAGATATTCTCACACTAAGATCCGATCAGATGGAGATATCTTAAAGATGAAATTTTAGATTATTTAAAAGAGAATGAGATTCTCTTGCAGTAGACTCCTCACATACACCACAACGTAATGTTGTATCTGAAAAGAGGAATCGTAAACTATTAGATATAGTACGATTAATAAGAAGCCATACAAACCTCCCAAAAAGGGTTTTGAGGTCATGCATTGATTGCAATGTTCTACACACTAAATCGTGTCTCATCTATGTCGGTTGACAAAACTCCATACGAGTTATGGAAAAGCAAAATGCCCAACTTGTAAAATATCAGAGTCTGGGGCTGTGACGCTTATGAAGCGGACTGAATTGGATAAGTTTGAAACGGAATTCGATAAATACATATTTGTGGGATATCCTAAACATGTATTTGGATGTCAATTCTATAAACCCACTGAGAAGAAAGTCTTCATCTCACGACATATAATCTTTCTAGAGAAATAGTTTATTCTAGGAGAGGACAGTGAGAGTAAAATAAAACTTGAAGGAGTTCAAGAGTCCACATATATAGTTGACCTAATAGATGAATCCGAGTTTGATCCTACACCTGCTGAGGGACATACTCTTGATCAGGATATAGAGATACCTGAGGACACTCTGACTTAGCGTAAATCAAGTAGGACCATTCGACCTCCCAGAAGGTACGAATTCACGATTACTAATCAAGTATCATTAATCGAGGATGATGAGCCTACTAGTTACGCATAAGTAAAGTCAAGTGTTGACTTAAAGAAATGACAAGATGTCATGGAATTCGAAATGAACTTGATGTATGTGAACAAAGTTTAGACCTTGATTGATTAGCCTGATGGGGTAGAAACCATAGGTTGTGTAAATGAGTTTACACGAAATGTCAGCATGGATGAAAACTTCCACATATACAAAGCCCATTCGAATTTTGCTTGCAATAGTTACATACCATGACTATGAGTTATAGCAAAAGGATGTCAAAACTGTATTCCTCAACGGGAACTTGCAAGAGAAAGTGTACATAACACGACTCGAAAGTTTTGAATCCAAATATGCTTATAAGTTATGTAAGCTTGATCAATTCTTGTATGGGTTGAAGCAAGCCTCTTGGAGCTGAAATCTTCGATTTGATAGAAAAATCAAAAGATTTGATTTTATCAAAAGTGAAGACAAATTGTGTGTTTACAAGAAAATAGTGGGAGGGTTGTCGCATTCTTAATATTATATGTATGAGACATATTATTAATAGGAAACGACATCTCTACGTTTCAATCGTTGAAGTTGTGGTTGTTAAAAGATTTCTTCATAAAGATATATGAGGAGCAACTTGATCTATAGAGATAGATCTAGAAGATTGCTTAATTCATCGCAATCTACAAAAATGAAATCTTGAGAAGATTTTATATGGAGAAAATGAACTGAGAGTTCATGAATACACTGATGCTAACTTTTAGTCTAACTAGAAAGATAGCAAATCTCAATCAGGATATTGATTTACTCTTAAACGGTGTATTGGAAAGGTTCCAAACAGGAAACCACCGTTGATTCAATAGCGAGAGCCTTATACACTATTGCTTTAGAAGCAACAAAGGTTGTAGTATGGGTTAAAAAGTTCATTAATGAACTTGGAATAGTTCTTAACATTGTTGGAACTAAGGTCTTATCGATGATCCAAACAAGTGTTGAGGCGGTACCATCTCATCAAAGAGATAGTACAAAGAAATGACATAAAGAAATAACGAATTCTCACAAATGATAATATTGCAGATCCACTGACAAAGAGTTGTCACAGTATAAACATGATCGTCATGTGAACTCTTATGATATTAGATACATAAGTGATTGGATTTAGTGCAAGTGGGAGTTTGTAAGTATTATGCCCTAGGTCCAATCAACTTTGGGCATAAGTACTGTTGATATATATTTAATGCATTTATTATGGCAAGATCTATTATATTAAATAATAGAGTCCGTAGATTCAAATCTCGGTAATTTGTTAATTACAAGGAGTTGTGATTGTGAGATACAAATTACATATGATTGAATCTTAAATCATCCGTGGTCGTAAGTAATAACGAGATACAGATATCGTTATTACGGATAGACCATCACGTGTGGCATTCCTTACTTGTGAAGTAAGTAGCCTATCTCACAACTTAAAGTGTAGTGACACTTAAATAAACACGTGAATGTTTTGTTATAGAACAAAACATTGGAGACCCGCTGAGAGATTCCACATGGATAACTATCTGAGTGTCAGTGGTTAATCTCTAACGTTCGGTAGTGGAATTGATCATTCGACTTGAGATCGTCATAGTACCTTATGTGGGGACAGTCATGCTTTGGTGATACTGAAAGTTGCTCTGTCAAGGGCTGCTAATACGACATCGTTCGGGTATGTCAAGAATCATATGAAGGTTGTGAATGATCAATAGAGGATTCATCACTCTTAGACAGTAAGAGTTTATGATCTACATTTCATCCAGTTAAGTTGATAACGAAATCCTTGGCCAAGGTGTACCTATAAGTTGAAAAGGAGTTTTCGACCTACATTGACTTAATAAGTGGAATGAAAGATATGATCGACAATCGAGATTGACACAAATTCGATATCTCGTAATTGATCGGATCATATTGACGAATGGATTATAGTTTCATGATAAACGAACGAGTTTGATTTTGTCATACCACGTAACATTTTCAGTCACATGTATTGCCCTGACATATTGTTAGATGTCAATCTGGGACGACGGATGTGAATTAGTGATAAATCAAAAGGGTGTTTTGATTTATCGATTTTGATTAGATTAAAATAATAATTCACGTTGTTAGACATCGTGATTGGGAACCTAATGGGTCACACACAAAAGGAGAACTAGAAGATTGAGATCTGCCAATTAATTAATTGACAAGCATTGGATAATTAATTAATTGGATTGCTTATTAATAGGCCCGAATTAATTAATTGGATTAATTAATTCATGGACCAGATTTAATTAATTGGAATTAATTAAATATTGGACCGGGTTAAGTTTAAGAGACGGGCCCAACCTGTTTGGGCTTATATAAATAAGTCTGCTAGGATTTGAAAACGATTGATGGATTTTCATTATTCTTGCTGGCACAAGAAAAGTAAACCCTAGTTCCTTCTCATTCTTGTTCCCTGTGTGGATTCCATTGGAGGCTTGACAATTGGACTGTTGTGGGAGGCAGATCAGGATTGCTGGAACTACGAGAATGTCAAAGGAGTTTGCAGATCTAACAAAGGTATAGTTTCTATCACAATTTCTATCTAAACACAAAGTAGATCCTCGGGTGGGAATTGAAATTTAAGTTATTTTTCGCTGTGCATGTTAAGTAAATTCCCAACATAAAGCATCATCTGGAAATATCATAAACATTGTACAATAGGAATTGATGAAAATGCTCAAAGGAAAATTGTTGGTAGACAATGGAAGCCAAATCAATTTTGCACATCTCAACGATTATTCTGGTATGTGTACTCAACATTTTGCTTTTACATCACTTGATGATTTAGGATGTAAAACTTGGATAATTGATACTGGTGCCAGCAATCATATATGCACATACATTAACCAAATGACTGATGTTAAACCTGTTGCACAATCTACTGCTGTTTGTTTACCAGATGGATCTATTAAGCATGTTAAACACATTGGATCAATCACTATAAATCAAAGACTCCTCTTAACCAATGTGTTGTATATTCCCACATTGAAATTTAACCTTTTATCTGTTCCAAAATTGACACAAACTGCAAATGTTAAATTCATTTTTTACCCAACTCATTGCTCACTACAAGACCTGAAGGATGAAAGGACTCTAGCAATTGGAAAACTGAATGGGAAGTTATATACATTAGATGATCATAGTTTTTTGAACACTGAACACAGAGATTGAAAATTGTAATAGAGAAGTTAGTTTTTGTAATAAGTTGTCTTCAGGGAAATTACAACCTGGTAATGACATTTTTCATGCAAATAAAGCTTCTTCTATTTCTATTATTGATTGGCACAATAGGTTGGGACATGCTTCATACCAATGTTTACAACATTTAGATTTCCTTAGTCAATTGTGCAATGCTTCAGCCATAAAAAGCTTACAGCCATGTGATACTTGCCACAAAGCAAAACAAAGTAGATTGTCTTTTCAAAATTCTCAGATTCATACCAAGTCCATTTTTGATTTGTTACACATTGACATTTGGGGTCCATATAAACAATATAAACCAACAAGAATTCCTTACATGCTCACCGTTGTGGATGATTATTCTAGAGCAACATGGACTTTCATGTTAATCCAAAAATCACAGACAGTTAAAACTCTTGAGTCATTCTTTAAAATGGTCAAGAATCAGATTGAAAAGAATGTCAAGGCAATAAGAACCAACAATGGCAGTGAATTCACTGGTCATGAGTGTCAAATTTTACTTCAAACCTTAGGCATTTTACATCAAAGATCATGTGTGTACACTCCACAACAAAATTGAGTGGTTGAAAGAAAACATAGGCATTTGTTGGATATGGCCAGATCACTCATGTTCCAAGTAAATCTACTAATAACATTTTTGGTCATATTCGATTCTTATGTCAACATATATCATAAATAGGATTCCAAGTTCTATCCTAAATTGGCAAACTCCTTATGAAGTTCTATATGGGACAAAACCGGTTCTATCCTCTCTCAAAACCTTTGGTTGTCTTTGTTATACCACCAACACAAAACCACACAAAGTTAAATTTGAATCAAGGGCTCATAAATGTGTTTTTATTGGATTCAGCCCTGGACAAAAGGCCTACAAAGTCTATGACATATCCAACAAACAAATTCATGTCTCTAGAGATGTCATCTTTTATGAGAGTATCTTTCCTTTTAAGATTAAAAGTCAGCCTGTTATTCAAACACCCTTACCTGTAGGATCACTTCTAGAAGATTCATCCATAAATCCTACTATATCATCCACAAATTCTCCTAACACAGATCAAGATGATTCAGACATTTTCCAAGACCATGTGACAAACTCTGTCCTGATGACCATACACCAAGCTCTTCCAATACAGATACCCATACTGTGCCCATTATACAAGGTCCTTTCCCTGAATCTCCTATTGTTGAAGCAAATGATGTGCAAGAGCCTAGACATAGCAGTAGGCTCAGAGTTAGACCTGCTTGGTTGGATGACTATATCACTAATGTAACTGGAAGTTCAGTGGATCCAATTGCTAGTGTCCAAGGACATTTTGGTACCACTAAATTCACCTCACAACATACACCTATCACATATCCATACTCAGTTTCACCTTGTTTGCACCATGCATATATTTCCTTTTTGGCTAATGTATCAAGTGTTCAAGAACCACACACCTATCATCAAGCTTGCAAAGATCAAAATTGGGTACAAGCCATGAATAATGAATTGAAGGCGTTGGAAGAAAATGATACATGTGAATTGACTTATCTACCTGTTGGAAAGAAAGCAATAGGATCTAAATGGGTAAGGTTAAACTTAAACCAGATGGAACAATTGATAGATTCAAGGTGAGATTGGTAGCTAAGGGGTATGATCAAATGGAAAGAGTAGACTTCTTTGAATGTTTCTCACCTGTGGAAAAGTTAGTAATAGTAAGAATCTTTCTCGCAATTGCATCAGCAAAGTCATGGCCCATTCACCAGTTGGACATTAACAATGCATTTTTGCATGGATATCTTGATGAAGAGATATATATGGAACCACAAGCCGGATATAAACAAGTTTTAACAGGTCAGGTTTGCAAGTTGAAACAGAGTTTATATGGTTTGAAACAGGCCTCAAGATAATGGAATATTGAATTCTGCCATAAGCTTACTGGTTATGGTTATGGTTTTGCTCAATCTCAGCATGATCACTGCCTTTTTATTCATCAATCTTCTGGTTGTAGCATCTTTCTTTTGATAAATGTGGATGATATATTAATCACTGGAACACATGAGCCAGATATAATTTCTGTCAAACGATTTTTAAATTTAGAATTCACTATCAAAAATTTAGGATATGCAAAATATTTTTTGGGACTCGAAATAGCTAGAGGAAAAGGTGGAACGTATGTGAACCAGAGAAAATACATTTTGGATATCATTAAAGATGCAGGTCTTACTGGTGCAAAACCTGTTGGAGTCCCTATTCCTAATGGTACAAAATTGTCACAGAAAGATGGAAAACCTTTTCCAGATCCAGTAAGGTATAGGAGATTGATTGGTAGACTTCTATACTTGAATCTAACAAGGCCAGATCTTACGTATGGGATACAAAAATTAAGTCAATTTGTCAACAATCCTTGCCAGATTCATTGGGACACAACAATGCATTTGTTGAAATATTTGAAGGGGTGTCATTCTAAAGGCTTGTTCTTTCCTATTCAACAAGATTTTTCATTAACAGCATATTCGGATGTGGATTAGGCTCTCTTGTGTTGACACTTGGATGTCACTTACTGTTTTCTGCATCTTCTTGGGTAATACTCTGATTTCTTGGAAAACCAAGAAGCAAAATACAGTCTCAAGATCAACGGCGGAGGCAGAATATAGAAGTTTGGTTGCGACAGTTTGTGAACTTCGCTGGATTAGTTATATACTTGCAGATTTTCTGATCAACCCGTCTCTACCGATTCCTTTATGGTGTGACATCAAATCTGCGCTTCATATTACAATAAATCCGATTTTTCATGAACGAACCAAACACCTAGAAATTGATTGTCACCTTGTGCGGGATAAATTCAAGGAAGGTTTTGTTCTTCCTCAATACATCTCATCTTCTCAACAACTGGCAGACATTTTCACAAAAGCTCTGCCACCTGCTCATTTTCATTTTTTTACCACCAAGCTGGGTTTAGAAGATCTTCATCATGTGCCAGCTTGAGGAAAGGGGGGGGGGGATGTAGAACAATGAAATAATCATGCATGCTCAATATCCGATATTTGGATATTAGCATTTGGTGTTTGGATACCGGCATTTGCATTTGGTGTTTAAGTTCAATATCCGGTATGGGGATGTAGAAGAATAAAATAATCATGCATTCTCAATATCTGGTATTTGGATACTAGCATTTGGTGTTTGGATACCGGCATTTGCATTTGGTGTTTAAGTTCAATATCCGGTATTTGGATACTGGATATTGGTGTTCAAGATTTGGATACCGGTATTTGGTGTCCAAGCTCAAATTCGATATTGCTTACTTTTAGTTGGTTAGTTTGTTTGGACATGTGTCCACCTTTCATTGGTTGTTGTTTTGTATATATACTTTGGATTTATTCCTTGAAGATTAAGTCTGTGAAATAAAAATCAGATAGAAAACGCAGCATGTTTTAGCTGCACAAAATCTTCATTCACTAAATTGAATATTTGTAATATGTTTTCCAACATGTAAACCATTCCCAGGGCCGGCCCTGAGAATATGGTGGCCCTAAGCGACAAATTATGTTGAGGCCTATACTTTGAGTCATTCATGTCAATGTTTAACCCTGTTTCTGGTAATTGGTCAGGTCCGAAAAAAGTTATACACAAGAACAAACAAGAAATTTGAGTCCTAGCTTCAACTTAGATTTCAATATATTCCTCATCATCAATCCTTCTAGTTTTGACTTCACTGATTTATGCAACACACAAAAAAAACTTCCTAAGTCATCAAATTGAAAGCAAAATGTGAATTTTGTCTGGGAATCTATTATGCCTTGATTGGGTCTAGTAAAATGAATTCAATGGGAATTTTGTCTAATAAAAGGAATTCAATTCATGAAAGATTAATTTCTTATTTTGGCAAAAAATGAAATAAGGTCCTTCCCAAAATCCAGTTCCCAGTCTCACCTAAACCTACCCAATACTAAGCAAAAGTAAACACTATTTATTCACATATACTAAAATAACCAAAATCGGTGTATCCAATAATCATATAGCTGACCTATATACCAAGGCAACATTCTAAACAAATAGTCGAGTAGTGAAGGAGGCAAGAAGCCATCTTCTCCAAATCCAGCTGGGCAATTCCCAAATTTTCTTAATACTTACCAGAAACCTCACAACAACAGCATTATTGAAAAATGAAAACATTACTTACAAAAAAATAGTGGTTAAATCCTCAGGGAACATCGAACATATACATACATACTCTTTGTTTTCAGCGACTTTTGATGGCTCTTCTTTGGAGGAAAATCAAGAAATTTGGAGATGGATATTGGAGCAAGTTGCGACCCTTTTCTAAATTCACAATGGAGGAAGTAGGCTCAAATCAAAATTCAAAGGAATAGAATTGAATTGGAGAGAAGACTGGATTCAAGAAACAACTTCAATTTTTCTTCTTCACACGGTTTGTATCAATTGTAAAAACAAGGGAAAATTACATAATTCCAGTGGTTTAAATATCATAATTCAAAAATCAGGGATCACCATTGATTATTCAAAAATCAGGTATTGACTTAATAATTATATATTAAATGTTTTCACCAATTACAAACCCTAGTTTTATTTCATTCTCTCACTCTCACTCTCTCTTCCCGTCTTTTTCCTCTCCTTTCTCGCCCCTCTCTCTGTCAGAAGTCATTGTCGCCACTGTCAGAGCACCGCTGTGGGAACCGCATCGTCGCCACGTGTGGTAGCGATGAGTACGACTTGGAGATGGCGGAGTTGTAAACGTCGTTGCCTGCGACTCGATTTGAATCCCTTTTTTTTTGGGTTTTGATTGTTGGATGGTGTTTTACATGGAGGTGGGATGGTGTTTGTATGGTGGCGGACTTGATGATATTGTTGGTGGGTGGTGGCTGTGGTGTGGTAGAGTTGATGGCGGCGATTTGGGGATTGTGGTGCCAGAGCCAATGTGAAGTTGCCATTTCATGATAGATTGTGTAGTTGATTCGGTGATGATTTCGATTTTGATTTGGTGGGTTTGTGTCTGATGAGCTAGGTTGGGTTATTGGATCAGACCTGGAAGATAATAGTGATTAAGAAATGATCACAAATCTGTACGGGGGTGATTTGTATGGGCGGCAACGATTTTTGGTGACGATGGTGGTGGTTTGACTGTGGAGGTGGAGGTTGTGATGGTGGTGATGTGGCGTGACGATTTGGATCTTCTCACTTGTTTGACTATGGAGGTAGTGGTGGTGGTGGTGGATTTTTTTGGGGTGCTTGAAGGTGGTGGTGGAGGCGTTGACAGTGATTTGATTAGAGAGGTAGCTATGGCGACTTGGGTGGATGGTGGAGTGAGGTGGGGATAGAGATGGGTTGGATTGGGATGGGATGGGATGGTCGATTTGTGACCAAGTATTGGTGTATTAAGATTTGGGATTCGGGGCTTCTGGTGTATGTGACTAATTATTTATTAATCTGTGACCAAACTTTCAACTGTGACCTAAAAATTTTGACCAAATACTCATCTGTAACCCAAAAAATTGATAATGCGTGATCAATAATTGTATAATTGTGACTTTATTATATTTAATTAATTATATATAAACCTAATTTTTGAATTTTTAAACTATATACCTGATTTTTGAATTGGTGTAAACTATACACCTTAATTATGATTTTTTCCCTAAAAACATTGCTATAAATTAAGCCTTTTTTTTTTTTTTTGGAGTCAGCATTTTGAGGCCTTGGGCCCAAGTCAAATTTTTAAGGCCCTAGGCCCTTGCCTAGGTGGCTTGGTCCTAGGGCCAACCCTGATCATTCTTATATATAGAACTACAACTACTATGCACGAAAATGTGTAAAAATCAAGCCAAATAGAAGTGAAGCTCTTCAAAACCACACTAGAACTTCAAACACAACGTCTACATTTTTGTTATTACTCTTGGGTTTCCAAAACAACGGCTGGGCGATCACCCAGCCAGGGAATTTTTCGTTTCTTTTTTTTTTCCTTATTGTTTTGATTTCTTTTGCTTCTATTTTGATTTTTACATGGTTGATTCACATATGTTCATTCAAAATCACATCTCATTGTACATCTTGAACAAAATTCCAATACAATGGTGCTGGTTCCGCTACTCTTGGATTTCTTTATTCAATCCGACAATGGTGCTGGTATCAATTTATTTCTCTCTCTAAAATTATTACAGATAGGTTGGGTGGAGTGGGAAACGGTGTGGTGGGGACATGCCTTATTTATTTTTATTTTATTTTTAAATAGTTATTACCTAATTAATGAAATTGAATCTTAAAAAGTAGAATTTGAGATAATTTTCCTAAATATTAATTGGTGTGGACAACGGTTCTTAATAACGTTAATCTTTAAGACAAAACTCAAATTTTAATATGTATTAGAATTCAGTAAATTCGAACGAAAAATTCAATACATCTACAAATCAGATGAGCAATCAGATTCCAAGTTTGATATGCTCAACCTAAGTAACCATTTTGCTGCAGAATATTGGTCAAACAAGTGATCGAATTTCAAGTCTGTGTGCTCAAACTATTTTCTTGAAAGGACATGTTAAGGATATAAAATCAGATTTATTAAATATAAAAATATTATTCTTTATAAGCTTGGATTACTCATCTAAACAATATTGACTTTTTAATTAAATTTAATCTCTTAATATAATTAATGTGTAATTGGAATTCAATTACTTATGTGCTAGCATGTATTTAGTAATGGAATTTATTTAATCTGATTTGAGAATTCTTCAAGTTTTGTTTCCCTTATTCATCAAACTATTGATCTAGTTTCAAGTCTCCACTGGGGACTAGGGAGGGTGAAATTCAGAAAAAACCATAAAGATAATTGGAAATTATACGGTAAAATGTCTATAAACTAATAAAGTTGCAATCATGAAAAATTTATTAATTAATAGATACATTAATAATTTATTTAATTATAGAGTACGCTTATTACTCAACATGCATCGTCTATCCGCGTTAAAATAGTACAAGTTTTGAGATTTTAAATTAGAAGAAATCATTGACAACATCACCGAGGATCCTGATCATGACAAAACTTTCTCATGACGAAACTCAAGAAGATATAACAAATTTGAAACTTATATGTTGTGGAAGCTCATTCTAGGATTTTAAAATCAGTGATTTCTAGACTCAATTTTATATTATATTTCTCTACCAAACAATCAATCAAAATGGTTTCGACCCACAACCAATTAATCGCTTATATTTGTTTCTCAATCTCTTCCACAAAGGACAAGATATTGACATTGACTTGTAAGCCACAAAAGGCAAGAAGAAAACAAGGAATATGACACAAAGAGACCAAAATCAAGAAGGCAACCACAGATTTTTGAAACACGAAACAGTCGATTATTCTCTCCAAAGTCAACCACATTTTCTCTTATTTTACACAAAAATCATACACAAAAAGGGCCAGAGCCACACACACACACACACACACACACACCCCAATCAGCATTATTTTTGGTCGTGAACAACATTAATATCTTAAGTTACTTTCAATGGTCCACGTTGTTTTTAGGTTGAGCCTTTAGACTTGGTTATTGGTAATCAATTCACCATCGGCGCCTGTGAAAATATAATCCGACATTTTACATAGGTATCCGGGATTTATTGGGTATCATAACCCAATAAATCTCCACTGTGATGCCCAATCAACATGCAATAAATTAAAATACAAATTTAATAGTTGCATAATTAAGGTAACCAATAAAATTAGGATCACAGACGTTACCTCATGTTTCGAACTCAAAACACATACCATACCTTCTTCATGTACTTACCAACGCTAAGGTCAAGAACACACAAATAGAAGCAAATAATCACAACCATCATCACTCGAGTCACTACAGTTTTGAGCCTTTTCCCAGACTCATTTGCTTAAATTTCATTCTACTCTTCATCATATATATCTCATCATTCCTCTTATCGTTTCTTTCATCCTTAATCTCAACCTTTTTACTTCTAATAGAATCAATGACATTCTCGAGTGTTAAGGTATCCCTAACATACTTAATTGCATTCTTAACCTCACTATATGAGTTAGACATAGAATTAAAAAAAATAATGGCCTTCTATGTTCAGACACATTTTCATTACAAATAACAATGTCTTCAACAAGCCTATTAAAAACATTCAAATTGTCATCAAGGTCCTTTGGATGATCCATTTTAAAACTGAAAAATCTTTCGAACAAGTACAAATTATTAGGACTAAACTTAAGTAAATATAAGTTCTCCAACTTTTTCCAAATTTCTTTTGTAGAATCAAGTTATCCAACTTTTCTCATAACAGTATTAGATATGTGTAAAATAATTAAAGGATAGCAAAATCATTATATTCTTCTTTTTTGACTTTTGTCAAATCAATGGGAAAATTTGCCATCTTTGATTTTTGAAACTTTTTTGTTGAACCAAAATTTTCTTCATCTTGTATTGCCAAATTGAAAAATCTACTTTTCCATTGAAAATTCACATTTTGAAAAAATAGAACAACCAATGTGCACAAATAGATCACACAAAGTAATCATAAGGTCGCAGTATACATCGTTCTAGATTCCTAGAATTTCATGATATTTGAGATTTCAGTATCAAGGGAATGGTAAAACGAGTCAAGTCCAGTGTTCTAATAGAATAATCAATGCAATACGAAGGTATGTCAAGAAAAATTCAATTTCTCATGCAATGTAGTATCACATAGTGACTTAATGACAATTAAAACACAAATACAATTATCAAATTGGAATTAAATCAAACACTCCAAATAGAGCAAATATTCCTAAATTCTAGAACAAGCAATGGTTACCCTACATTGTAACCTCAATCATAATGTCAAACACGCGATGACTCGTTAATGCTAAAATTTAAACGGGATAAGCCAATTTACCAAAACAAACCAATCTGTAGTCCGTAAATAATGAGAGATTTGAATTTACAAAACTTTAGGACCACCATTATTTGCCTTAAAGCTCCAGCAACCAATCAAACATGATTGAATTCCAAACGTGCAAAGGGCAAAATCGTCCAGATTTCACTGTATAACTTGAAACTGAAAATCAACAACACCAAAATATCAAAAATAATGTTAGGAACAAATTGTTTGAAGACACCGCCGTTGAATTCTTCTCCACGTGCCCTCACGCTCCACGTCAGAGTTTTGCACGTGACCTCACGCGCCTAAGTGTCGGGAATGTCTCCACCTGTAAGTCACGCCAATGGTCTCCGTTTCACCAATCGGTCACTGGATTGACCGAAAATCACACAAAACATTTCTGATTTTTTACAATTTTTGGATAGTTTTTTTGATCTGCTTTCTGCTTTGATTTTGCCATTTTTTGGTCAATTTTAAAGCCAAATCTACCTCTTAGGAGCTCTGATATCAATTGTTGCAAAAGCTCGCTTCAAGATCTTCAAATCAGTGATTTTCATGCTCAATTTCACGTTATATTTCTCTACCAAACAACCAATCAAAATGGCTTCGATCCACAACCAATTAGTCACTTATGGTTGCTTTTTAATCTCACCAACAAAGGATAAGATAATGATGTTGATTTGCTAGCCACAAATGCAAGAAGAAAATAAGGAATAAAGCACAAAGAGACCAAAATAAAGAAGGCAACCACCGATTTTTGAACACAAAGTGGTAACCTATTTTCTCTCCAAAGGCAGCCATGTTTTCTCTTCTTTTACGCACAAAAAAAAGGACTAGGGCTAGACAACCATATATAGATATAGGTTAGGCTTTAGTTGGAACAAGAAAAGGGTTAAATGGGCCCAGACTAAATAGCCATCCTATAAGCATTAATTTGAACCACGAGCAGCATTAATATGTTAAACTATTTTCAACGGTCCACATTGTTTTCGAGCCAAGCCTTTAGACTTGGATGTTGGCAATCAATTCACTATCGACCGAGGTCTATGAAAATATAATCTGATGTTTTATATCATCGTCTGAGATTTTTTGGGTATCAAAACCTAACACTAAACGCTCAACGAAACAGTCTAACCATCAATTGCACTTCATAATCTTTTGTTAGACTTTGAGAATTCAACCCCTTAAACTTTTAGTTCATTAAGAAAACTTGAAGATGAAATTTAATTCGATTTAATTTTTTTTGAAATAAACAATAATGGAGTCATATTCGAAAAAATATCATGGTCCATTATATTTATACTTTTAAGTCAATTATTAATTTATGATATGATCAGACAGAGATTTGTATCGATATGATCAGAAATGTATTATTTTATCTATATATTGAAACTACTAGTTTATCACATTAGCCCAAGTCGAGATCGGAATATTTTGTTGTATAATAGAGGTTATTAATTTATAAAAGTTATTGTATTTGTATTTTTTTTTTTGCTTCGTGCTTGAAGAGAGACTGGCATGACTCACCTTTTAGATTTATTAATTAAAACCATCCACTTTGAAATCAATAAGAATACTAGATGTGGAAGCGTACCTTGATCCATAGGTGTTTAATTTCTTGAATGGGTTATGATCTTCCAATTGAGATATGGTCTCCTCTTGAGTTTTCTCTCTGTTGATGGGGATGTAGAGATATGAAAAACCACCTTCAATTTGAGGACCATGACCCATGATAAATAAATACAGTTATTTATCTTTTAGTTATTCTAAATTGACCCCTCATCAATTTAAAATAACTCTTATATCTCTACACTTTATTCCCATGATATTTAATACCCATTAGTCCAAAATCAACTTTAGTGGATCACTTTATTGACTAAACTTTAAAGATAGCATCACACATTATGATATATACACGTGCGGTCCTATACATTGGAATTTTTCCAACATCGCCCTCTTCTCGTGACCCGTCCTACCATCCAAAATGGTTGGCCTCCTCTTTCAAATATTTATTCTTCCTATATATATCCCTCTCATTTACTGTGAGAGTATGTTTAACTTACCTTCAGAAAAATGTTTTATTTTTTAAATATGTTTTGCACATTGATAAGGTCAAAATTGGTAACCTCAAGATCATACTTGAGCTCCATGTGCAAGGGGCTTCCGCCTTTACTCCTAGAGAAAAGTGGCCTGAGCTCCCTGCCTTAAGATCGGTACCACGACTCCCTCACTAATACTATTACCTTGACCTCCTATCACCCAGGTGACTAGGGGGGGTGCTTCAATAGAGATCATGTTTCATCCTTCACCTTAATGTACATTCAATATTCATAGGTCATCCACAACCCTTCCTCAAGGGCCTCAACCTCATTCCGCAAGAACGTCATAGGACCAATGGTTCAGCATGAGGTATGACCTCAAGCACGATCTCGATCTCACTATAGGTCCTCAACCTAGTTACCTAACAATTGTATTTCCAAGATCGTGGCCATTCTCCAGGGGATAACAAATGACCTAGATCTAAATACTTAGTAGATGACCCGACCTCTAGAACTTAGCCACTAGAAAGTCAGATGAGTAGGGTCCTCAACCTCTTACTTAGCTTACCACAGGTTATACTCGAGGCTCCACTTCCTTAACATCCAATTCATACCTTGTGACTCAGGCATCCCCAATTAACGGACCTTGTTGTTTCGCATGACAGTAAGTCCACCCTCATAGGCATGGCCATGTCCTCGACATGCATAAATAGTGGCACCTCGCCCTCTTTATATTTAAGCTCCTTGTACGACAATAAGGGCAGGGGCGGACCCACCTATGGACCTAGTGGGTCCTGGGACCAACAAGTCTTTTTTTTTTAAGTTGTAATTTTTTTTTTTTTAAAATACGGTAGAATTTTAGGGCCAATGACAATGGGCCATTACAATTGCAATGGCTCATTGGACCAAATTTGTGACCTAGATGACAACACAGAGATAGGGACTGAGAGTCGAGAGAGGACACCGCCCGATCGCCGTTCAACTGAAAATCCGCCGCGTGCGCCGTCGCCCTTCATCTTCCGTCGTCGTCCATTGGATCTGCTACTGCCGGGGGCTCTTCTCTTATAGTGTGGAGACTAGGTTTCTTACCTTACCTCCCTTATAAATTTTGCAGTCATTCAGTTAAGAAAACACGGCAAAATCTTTAGAAAATGAAAATAATGAACTTGTGATCCTGCAATCCTCAAGTATTTTTTCTCAGTCCTTCATTTATGCTTTCATCTTCTTACTAATCGCTAATCGCTATCCTTCGCTTTTTGCAGGCTTGCAGCCGTTCACCTTCATAATTAGAGACTAGGGATTTTGATGAAATTGTTGTAATAGTTGAGCTCCAATCTCAACCCAAGTAAACTCTTCAACCCTTAAAATCTCTTCTATTTTAGAGGTACAATTAATTGATTTGTGGACTGTTCGCTGTTGGTTGCCCCTTGTCGCCTTGTCGGTGTTGTTTATTCTGTTGGTTTGAATATCTTGTCGCCTTGCCGGCGTTGCCTGTGTATAGACTGTTGTATAGAAATGGACTTGTAACGACCCAAATTTTTAATTTAAATCGTTACTAAAATTTCATTCAATAAATAAATAAACACATTTCGCATAATAAATTTTCAGCAACTGATATCTTATAATAGAAACTTCATGCATATCACGTTCAATTGACAAAATATAAAGTTTATATCCCACCAACATAAAAATAAAGAAAAACAATCATTTGAAGAATAAAACCAAATAAATTATGTTCTCAATTCTAAATTACAAATCCACATAATAATAAAATTTAAGCAATTTCTGAAAATAAAAATATTTAATCACGTTACACCGGATTATTTTTTGAGTTCCATAAATTCTGACATCACGACTGCACCTCATCGCCCGCCAATCAATGACCCGTTCTAATCTGTGAAAGGTGGGGAAAAGGGTGAGTATATGGGAATACTCAGTATGACATAAATATTGGTGCATCCCGAATAAAAAATTTAGAACATGTATCAGAAAAATCATACCGTCATCATATCTTTATAAACCGGTAATGGCTCATATCATATCATATCACTTGTACCGGAAATGCCATAACATCATATCATATCTTTCATAAGTATAAAGATTCATCAACATGAATAAAAGTATTTTAAACGGGATAAATCAACTGCACCTCTTTTCCTACATTGTTAGATTAAATAAATTCTTGAACAACGAAAATCTCAAATCAAACTTTTCTCTCTTCTCGTACTGTGAAATACCGTCTTTTTTGTGTTATTTTATCATATAATATCATGCATAGAAATAAACAATAACAATTTGTGCAAAGTAAGAAAACGTGTGGGGGTGGGAAAACGTGTGAAAGTGGGTATCATTTAAAATATACTATTTGACTAAATCTTCAACTAAAATTCAACAACCCAATCACTTCCCAAAGCATTCACACGTGATGGCACCTTATCTACTTAAAAGTGAAAAAGAAAACCAAATATAATATTCTTATTAATTGGCAATAAGTACACACGTGCCCACAACTCTTTTAAATTCATTAAATTACTCAATTAAAAATATAGTTTTAAGGCTAATCTTTCTACCTCGATAACTTGGGCTACGTTAATCCAAATTAACTTTTTCTTGGGTCTATTACGTATAATTAATTACGATCTATCCAACGAGCCTAATATTCATATACTTATCATTATTCGATTAATATCTAAAATATGACTCAAAATAAAATTAAAATTCGCTATAACTCATTTTAGTCCCTAACTTTTCAAAACATAAAAATATAGCATACAAAATTAAATTCTATTCTATTGAAATGTTCGAGGCATTACAGGTCTTGCCTGTGTATAGACTGTGTATAGACATTTTTCCTATCATGTTTATAGACTGTTGGTGTTGGAGCAGTTTTTCCAATCCAATTCAAGCTAGATTTCCCTTGTAATTTGGATGTCTTAGACATTTACATGTAATAGTTTTAGGTAGGCAATGGACTTGCCTGTGTATGTTGGATTAGATATCTTATGGTTGTATGTTGATTTCTTTAAGTGTTCTATCTAGAGTTGAGTGTTTTCTAACACAATGTCAATGGATTTTTACACCAATAGCAACCTCAACTGAAAATCAATAGTGTCCCTTGCCAGATTAGCCCTCATTACACATGAATTTCAACTTAGGCATTTTAACAAATAACTTGAGTCAGTTGAGTGCACCCTATCAAATACCTCTTTTTTTTTTTTTTAATTCCAATGAACTGATTGTTTTCCTTGATTTTTTCTATCAGTTATGGAGAAGTTCTTTAAACGTAAATCAGCATGTTATGGTGACGAGCAAAATGTTAACAAAATGAATGTTACAGATAAAATGGATGAAATAAATGCTTTAGTTTACAAGCTTGTGACATTAACTTTAGTTCTTCCCATGGCTACTGCTACAGTCGAGAGAGCATTTTCTACGATGTCAATTGTCAAAAATCGTCTTCGTAATCGAATCGAGGATCAATGGTTGAATGATAGTTTGATTGCATATATTGAAAAAGGACTTATTTGCCAATATTGAAAATGACGTCATTATGGAACATTATCAATGTATGAGAACTCGTAGAGAACAATTGTAATAAGATATCGAATGGTTAAATTTTTTGTCAGCTTTTTGACATATTTGAGTGTGCCCCACTAATACAAAATCTTTGCATCCGCCACTGAATAAGGGTGAGGTCTCCAGCCTTAACCTCGAGGTCTCTACTTAAGCATTGTAGAACATCAACCTTGGGAGTCCTACTACAACTTAAACCATATGATCAATCTCCTCAAGTCCGGGTACACATGTACATCAACATACATGCTACCTAATTTTCAAGTACAAAAGTTATTCATGGTAATACTAAAATAAAATAAAGATAAGTTTTAAAATAGAATACTTTACTTATTTCCACCTTTGATCGACAAAAAAAAAAAAAAAAATAATAATAATAATAAATACAACTTCTTTAATTATAAGTAAATTTACTTACAAGTATTTGTTTAAGCATAGCCAAGCATCTACTCGTAAAGTGGGTTCACTGCCACTCCCTTTACACCTTTTAGTTTGAACATTGATAATTGGGCAGTTTGACCCTTTTGGAGGTTTAGGGTTTTTTTGGGGACTTTTCTTAGTTCAAGCAAGTTAGTAAAACTATTTTAGAACCGTGGGTTGAACGAGTAACAAAAGAACATAAATATTATATAAGTTGCTTTAGGGTGCCAATGAACCAACAAAAAGACATTGAAGAAGATTACTCGAGATCGGACATAAAAAAAAAAAAAAAAAAAAAGAAATTAAGTAACAAGGAAGCAGAATTAGATTTGTTCCTGAAACGTTATTTGCTTTTTCAATTGAGATCTTTAGTTTATCAAGAATATTGTGATGAAAGTCAAATTAAAAAGAAGTTCTTTGAACCGTATACTTCTTGCACATAGTATATTTTTACAAGGCCCTCACAACCCTGGGGCTTAGATAGCTATAGGGGTGCAATTTTTAGCTCACCTCAAATTTGAAATTTTAGCGCGTTAACTTAAAGGGAATAAAAGCCACAGGATTCTTCGAGTTAAGTTTCAATTTCCAAAATGATTGTGGGAATAAAGGCACCATAAACCAATTGTTGGTACTATAGTTAGAAAGCTCGATGAAAAAAAATGAGAAACTTTTTAAGTATTATTCGAAAGTTAAAAGGAGCATTCCTCATTAGGTTTAGTGCTCATGTTTTTATTACTGGAAAATATGGAATTGATTCATTGACAATAATTTAAACAAGAAGCCTAGTGCCAGCAGAATATGCTTAATTAAAGAAAATTAAGAAAAGATTTAAAAAGATAATTATTTTGAATTAATTTGGATTCTTCTTTTGTTGCATGTAGGTAGTTGTGGAGTTGACAAGCAAACGATTTTTTTTCCCCTCTATTTGCGATCCTGATTAGACCATTTTAACATGGTGTCAAACAATAATGAATTAACAACCTAATAATTATTTTGCACGTGTTTCCACATATATATAGTACCTAGTATATGGTTCTTGACAATCGATTTCAATCGGATGGCTTGTACTTGTCACTAAGCTCGATCTATGATTTTCTCTTGTCCTTATGCCCTTATGGAAATTAGGACTCACAAAGTAAATTCTTGGATTTGTTGCATGTGATGTAAACAATAAAGCGCTAAGAAGTACTTACGTCGAATTATTAAACCCTATGCAGAGTGCACAAGATTGGAGAATGGTAACATTAATAATAGTTAATCATTAACTCTGTGCGGAGAGTATGAGATTGGATTACGATATCCTTAATAGTAGGTTGGAATAGCCCTATAGTACGAAGGCACGGTGGAAGAAACAAATATTCCCTAAATTGATGAAGAATAAGTCAAAAAAATTATGTCGTTGCTGCAATAATCGAGGCCTCAATCCATAGATGAGTAAGAATTAAGTTACCCACCACATCATATCTAACTCATCCCATAAAGATATGAGTTAAAGGACAAGCTCATGCATCATGAACGACAACAAATAAAATTCAAACATTAATTTGCTGTATATTTTATTTGTACTAGTTTTCCAATTTAGATGTAGACGCCTATCACTTATTGATGGCATGATGCTCTAACATCAAGGTTGATTTGTTTCAAGTTGTATTGAGATGAGTCATGTTCATATCTAAGGCCTATAATCATGTTTATTCGGGCAAGTCGGTGATCAAGGCATTCTTTTGTCTGGCAGGCCTCGACGACCGAGGCATGAATGCTTTATTCATGACACTTGAGCAAGCAATGGGACCCTTTTTGTGGTTGACATGGCACCAAATGGACAATAATCATTTCTACATGTAATATTTACCATTTATTAGGACGATAATGTGTGGAAGTCGGTCAATTTTTCTGGTGGATACGCTCTACGTGAAGACATTATTTTTTCATATTTCAACCTCCAATTTTAGTTGATGATTTACATGGCAAGCAATAATTGAAAATCACTCATTAAAGTGATGAATGGTGATGATAAGAGAATCAAAATAAAATTGATTCTAGAGGTGCCCATTTATGTCCCTATCTTACCAATAATGGGAAAAGATTAACAAGAGATGTGTTTCCATTCCTTTGGAATATAATTAAGAGAGACAATTTCGTGGAGAATATTTTTGACATGTAATTTAGAGGAATCATATGAATGTAACTAAGTAAATTTATATATATATATATTTTTTAGTCACATCTAAGCTTCCTTTTGCTTTCACAAGGAAAATGGTTCACTTGTAGAATATACATTGGTGTTACGTACCAATGAAGTCTTAGATTTCAAAAGAACAATGAAGAGTTGGTTAAGAAATAAATATAATGTTGGTTAAATCTAAAAATATTAATTGGTGTGGGCTACTGCTCTTAATACGTTAATCTTTTAAGATAAAATTTATATCTTAATTAACATCATAGTCTACTAAATTCAGACGAACAATTCAATTCGTCTAAAGTTCAAGCGAGCGATCAAATTCCAACTTTGGTGTGCTCGGCCAAGTAACCATCTTGCCGGTGCATGTTGCTCAAACAAGCGATCAAATTTCAAGTTTGGTGTGCTCAAATAAGTAACCATCTTGTAAGGACATGTCAAAGGATAAATATCACATTTGTTAAATATAAATTTTTTAATCAATATATACGAGTTTGGGTTACTTCTTTTAATAGAATTAACTTTTTAAGATGAAAATTCAAGTTTGCATAAATTAACGTGTAATAGAAAAATCCATGAATTGTGTGTTTGTACGCGTGATAGTAAAGGAATATAGGCAAATTGAACCTTTGTAGACCTACATACCTAGTAGATGATCCTGATTTCTATAAACTTAGCCACCAACAGAATCATAGGAGTAGGGTCTAGATCTCTCACTCAGTTTATCATAGGCCATTGCCAAGGCTCGACTTTCTTAACATCCAAATCTTACCTTGTGACTCAACACTCCAAACATCCCAGATCGACGGGGGACCTTGCTCTTTTGTATGAATGTGAGATAGGCATAGTCATGTCCCCAACTTGCATGACCCGTGACACCCCGACCTCCTTATATTTGAGCCCCTAGTATGGCCATGAGAGGCCCCCGACCTTACGCTTATATTCTCTCCATCTATTTACTGACTTAAACAAGAGGGGCTATGATGTCAACAACTATAACCTTGTTCCAGGTTATTGGAAGTTTTGTTCGTGAGCTTAGCTTCGTCCATACAGCTCAACCTTGGATACGCTCAAGAACAATTTTTTAAATCAACACATGCTGCCCTTTTTTTATTTTTTTTTTTTACAAGGTAAAAGAGTTATTTATATTAATACTAAAATCTATATGTGTAATTTTTAAAGTAGAATAATTTACTTACTTTCAACTTTGATCAACAAAAAAAATAAATAAATAAAATAAAAAATTATTATTACAAATTTTCTGTCTTTAATTCTAAGTAAATTTACTTGCAAGTAATTGTCTAAGCTTAGCCAAGCATCTACTAGTAAAGTGGTCTCAATGCCACTCATTTCATATCTTTTAGTTTGGTAATTGATAATTGGGCAGTTTTTAGCTCACACCAATTTTTGAAATTTTATTTCGTAGTAGCTGCGATCATGATTCATGACCTCATCTGTCTTCTACTTTAAAGGGAAGAAAAGACACAATATTCTTCAATTTGAGTTTCAATTTCCTAAATGATCGATGGAATAAAGGCACCATACAACAAACCAATTGTTGGTACAATAGTTAAAAAAAAATGAACATAAATAAGACAAAACTTTTTAGTATTATTCAAAAGTTAAAAGGAGCATTCCTCATTAGGTTTAGTGCTCATGTTTTCATTAGTGGAAATTATGGAATTTGATTCATTGACAATAATTTAAACAAGTAGCTAGTGCCAGCAGCATATACTTAATTAAACAAAATTTAGTCTATTTCAAATTTATGTGGATTCTTCTTTTGTTGCATGTATCTAATGGAGTTGACATATAAAAGATTTTCACTAAATTTACTCTCGTAAAAGTAGGGAACTATTACTTAGGCTAACTTATAATATATTTTTTTCTCCTTTTTAATTTTTTATTAGTGAGTTTAGGTGTTCCAAAAATCATGGAAATTCAATAAAGTAGACCCTTAAATAAATTCAAGTAGAGTATAACTCCGGTGCAAAGCTAAGAGTTCATTTGATTTGTGTTTCAGTATTCATTTGAGTATTCATTTTAGTTCATTTTAGTATTCTGTTTTGAGAATCTATTTTAAGATTCCTAAAATATATTTGATTAGTCATTTTGAAAATCAAATAATATATATGCATTTTATAGTGAATCTTATAAAAAAAATTTGGTACAAAATTAAAATAAAAATAAAAAAATAAGTTGAGATGGCAAAAGATAGCAAATAAAAAATAAAAATTAATGACGTTGACTCATAATTTTATCCATGTTCATTTAAAAATATTTTTTTAGGTAAATATCATTAAGAGTTTGAACAATTTTTATTTATTACATTTTAAAAATTTTGTTTTCTTCAATTTTATAAAATATTATTTTTTTTAATAATTTTATAAATTTATTTTTTAGGATTTTATTTTTTTGAAATTTTTGATATATATATATATATATATATATATATATATATATAAAATTGAATTTTAAATTTTTTTTATATAATATTTAATTTTTAGAATTCTATTTATACGCTTGTGTTTTCATGTTTTGATTGTTTTAATTGAAAACACTCAAAACGTCAAAAATGTGTTTTGAGTTTTTTATGTTATAAGTTTAATTTTATTTTCGAAAATGCATTTTAGAAAATACCAAACCCAAGATGTTTTGTATCTATTTTAGTCGATTTGGAAGGTAATGCGTTTTATGAAGTAAAATTGCCTATTCATCATTTTTTTTTTCTCTCTACAACATTTTTCTCTTTCTAAATTCAAGATTTATATGTGTGTGTGTGTGTAGGTGTAGACCATTTTAACATGATGTCAAACAATAAACTAACAACTTAATAATTTTTTGCATGTGTTTCCTTATTT
The DNA here is from genome assembly GCA_019395295.1 of Osmanthus fragrans. Classification (NCBI taxonomy): domain Eukaryota; kingdom Viridiplantae; phylum Streptophyta; class Magnoliopsida; order Lamiales; family Oleaceae; genus Osmanthus; species Osmanthus fragrans. The sequence goes on along the minus strand of CM033341.1, from coordinate 22,485,018 downwards.
ATAATATCTATAAATATATGGTTCGTGTACATGTCACTGAGCTCGATATATGGATTTCCCTTGACCTTCTGCTCTTACGGCAATTAGGACTCAGAGTAAATATGTCACGACACAAAATTTTTTTTATGTCATTTACTTCAGGGTTCGGACTTATATATATATAATTCCATAAATTCAAAATACTTTTTAAAGAGGAAAACTGTTGACGATTTTTAGGGATCGACCCTTAAGATTACAATTTTGACATATTTTGTTCCTTTTTAAAAAAAAAAAAAAAAAATCACAATCATTGAAGGATATGGAATTGGTAGGCAACATTAACTATAAGATAATAGTATATTTTTCTTATGAACTTTGTGGTGAAAGTACAAAGAGACTAAAGGTTACACCTAAAGTTTCATTTCACCGATCTTACTAGTTTTGTACAAAAGATACTTTATATATTAAAACCCCATAAATTTTTTGAAAATAAATACACCATGGTGGTGGCTTCAAAATAGTCAATTTAATAGTGGGCTCCCAAAATGTCATGGAAGTCGAGGAACTCCGGATAGCTCATCCATGTATGGACCTCCTTGACATACATCCAATACAAGCCGTCTTCCGACATAATCCATTCCTCCAAGGTAAAATCTATATATTTAACAGTGATCATCTAGAAAAAAAAATCATTATAACAATATGAATACAAGTATTCAGTGAGCAATCTATACCATATATGCCTTTCTTTTCAAAATAGGTCAGGAAACAATGAACCCCAATTATAGATTTTCAACTCTACCGGTGCACGCCAATAGATCAATATGAGCTCATTAGTCAATTACACCAATTAGGTGTCCAATCAATAATACCAAGCATTATTCAATGCAAGGCCAATATTCAATGTTCAATGAGTAGAGTCTTAAATCTATAATCAATTTTAAAAAAACAAAAGTAATTCAATGAACATAGTTGCAATAAATATGTTTTAAAAAAAAGATAGACATAGACTACTCACCTTTAATTTGTAGATGAAGTATCTTCTTCACTTCTTCCTTATTGGTTCTTAAGTGCTTTCTTTACTAATTTCCAATTTATGGTATGATTAATCTTCCTCGCCATGTCTCTATTTATAGTGGAGGTTGGAGATTAAAATAATAATTTGCTAGATTTTCCATAATCATAACTTGGCCACATAATAGATTAGTTGTCCCTATGATAAATTCTCCGTAATCATTACTTGGCCACATAATAGACTAGTTGTCCTTATAATTAATTTTTCATAATAATTACTTGGCCACATAATAGACTAATTGTCCGTAATAAGCCATTTTTAATTATAATTAATTCTCCCTAATCATTTCCTTGCCACACTTTACCCTAGCATGCCATTTGTAACTATAATTAATTCTCCCTAGTCATTTCCTTGCCACATTTTACCCTAGTATGCCATTTGTTATTTTAGTATTTAGTGTGGCAATTATAGGGTAGCCTTCTCATTCTCCCTATTTTCTTCACATGGTTATTTATTTTTAACCAAAGTCTTAATTAAATTTGTTGACGTAAAAAAGTGTAAGTACCGACTTGAGCCAACTTTCCGTAATCATGATGTTCTCTTGGATTACGACGGTCATAGGACCGAGCTCAAGTTCTGATGCCAAACTGAACTGTATTATCGAACTACATGATGTCAAACTGAACTGTAGATTGAATGAGATTATTGCTCAATATATCTTTAATTCAGGCCGGAGGTCACACATCACAGATCATCAAAATAAAAACATGATAAAATTTTGGGATATTACAATTTCTCCCTTTAAAAAAAAAATTCGTCCTCGAAATTACCTTAGTCAAAGAGTTCGGGGTACCGAACTTTCATTTCGTCCTCTCTTTCCCAAGTTTCTTCTTCGATGGCATTACTTTGCCATAAGACACGAACTATAGGTATTTCCTTCTTACGAAATTTCTTCGTATCCCTCATTAATATTTTGACCAGTTTTTCCTGCCTGGTCAAAACAGGATGAATATCGACTGACGTCTTTGTTAACTTATGAGAGGGATCTGGAATATATTTTTGAAGAGTTAACATGTGAAATACATCATGTATTTTTCTTATTTGTTCATGTAGATTCAATCGGTAGGCGACTTTACCAATACGCTCTAGGATTTCAAAGGGTCCAATGTATTTTGGTGTCAATTTTCCCTTTTTCCCAAATCTTAATAAATCCTTGATAGGAGATATTTTGATAAAAAAACGTTATCTCCTACAACGAATTCCAGTGGTCGTCGTCGTTTGTCTGCATAGCTATGTTGTCGATCCTGAGCCGCCTTTAATCGTCTCTTAATCTTTTCAGCTGCTTTCACCATATCTTGAACCATCTCGATGTTTGTGAATTTATTTTTACCTACTTCATTCCAATGTAAGGGGGATCAATATTTCCAACCGTATAAAGCTTCAAAAGGAGGTATTTGGATTGACATGTGATAACTATTATTATAAGAGAATTCAATTAAAGGCCAATAATGATTCCAACTGTGTTGAAACTCCAAAACACAAGCGTGAAGCATGTCCTCCAAAGTTTGGATAGTTCGTTCTATTAGCCCATCAGTTTGTGGATGAAAAGCTGTATTGAATTGAAGCTTTGTACCTAAGCACTTTTGTATCTCCTTCCATAACCGTGATAAAAATCGAGGGTCACAATCTGATGTAATTGTAATGGGTACCCCATGGAGTCGTACTATTTCTTGTATATACAAGGCAGCAAGTTGTTCCATTTTGAAGGTCATTTTAACGGGTAAAAAGTGTGCAAACTTGGTTAGTCGATCTACTATTACCCAAATAGCGTCAAAATCTTTTTTCACCTTGGGCAGACCACACACAAAATCCATTGTAATTTGTTCTCATTTCTATTCTGGAATTTGTAAAGGTTGTAACAATAGTGTTGGTCTTTGATGTTCTATTTTCACCTGTTGACAGGTTAAGCATTTGGCTACAAATTTCGTAATTTCACGTTTCATACCTGGCCACCAATACAATGCTTTAACATTGTGGTATAATTTGGTAGTTCCAGGGTGAGCAGTATAAGGAGTTGTATGTGCTTCGTATAAAATTTCATCCCGTAATCCGTTTATATCTGGAACATACATTCGATGTCTATATAGAAGAATTCCTTGAACAAAAATACTATAATTGGTTGGTTTCCCACTTGCTAAGCTTTGTCTAATCTTAGTAGCAAAAGAATTGATCTTCTGACATTCTTTAATCTTCTCCATGAATGTAGATTGTATAGTAAGAGCGGTCAATCGTTTTCTATTCGATTCTTTTTCTTCCAATCGGGAGCTTCCTTGATCTTCGTTTGATTGGTCAAAGGTCTCTTGGTGGAAAAGTTTTCTGCTCAGCGCATCAGCAACTACATTTGCTTTTCCTGGATGGTAACTAATGGTACAATCATAATCTTTGGTCAACTCCAACCATCTTCTTTGTCTCATATTCAACTCATTTTGGGTAAAGAAGTGCTTTAAGCTCTTATGATCAGTGAAGATCTCACACTTTTCTCCATAAAGATAGTGGCGCCATATTTTGAGCGCAAACACAATGGCTGCCAATTCTAAATCATGTACAGGGTAGTTTAGTTCATAAGATTTCAATTGTCGGGAGGCATATGCAATTACCTTACCATGTTGTATCAACACACAACCTAATCCATTTCTCGAGGCATCACTGTAAATCGTAAATCCTCCTGCTCCGTCAGGAATAGTCAGAATGGGTGCAGTAGTAAGCCGTGTTTTAAGTTCTTGGAAACTCCTTTCGCACTCATTTGTCCATCTGAATGGAATATTTTTCTGTGTGAGCTGAGTCAAAGGAGAAGCGATCTTCGAGAAATTGTGTACGAACCTTCGATAATACCCAGTTAACCCAAGAAAACTACGTACTTCGGTAGACGTAGTGGGTTGCGCCCATTTAAGTATCGCATCGATCTTACTAGGATCCACCGAGATTTCTTCTTTGGAGATGACGTGTCCTAAGAACATAACTTTTTCCAACCAAAATTCACATTTTGAGAATTTAGCATAAAGTTTCTTTTCTCGTAAAATCTGTAGGACTATGTGAAGATGGTTTGCGTGATCATCTCGAGTTTTTGAGTAGATTAAAATATCATCAATAAATATAATGACAAATTTGTCTAGGTAGTCCTTGAAGATCCGATTCATTAGATCCATAAATACCGCTGGTGCATTTGTTAGTCCAAACGACATTACAAGAAATTCGAAATGCCCATAACAAGTACGGAATGCGGACTTATGAACGTCTTCCTTTTTAATCTTCAATTGATGATATCCAGATTGTAAATCAATTTTTGAGAAAATTGCAGAACCTTGAAGCTGATCCAATACATCGTCAATACGAGGTAGCGGGTACTTGTATTTTATAGTGATTTTATTAAGTTCCCGATAATCGATACAAAGTTATAAGGATCCATCTTTCTTTTTAATAAAAAGAACTGGAGCACCCCGCGGAGATGTACTTGGTTGGATGAATCCTCGCTTCAGCAAGTCATCTAATTGACTTCTTAATTCCTTAAGTTTAGAGGAGGTCAATCGATATGGAGCTTTGGATATAGGATACGTACCTGGTTGTATTTCTATGCCAAACTCAATTTCCCGATCAGGAGGCAACCCAGGTAAATCCTCAAGAAATACATCCTCAAATTCCTGGATAATGGGTAATGATGATGTGGTAATATCTTTTTCTACATTAAGTTGGTACAGACTTACCCAATACCCAGAGTACCCTTGACTCAAAAGCTTGGTAGCTTTAGTTGTCGAAATTATAATTCTAGATGTTTTCTCAGGCACTGGAAAGAATATGATGTTTTTACCTAGAAGCTTCAATGTTTTGGACTTACAATCAATTAAAGTCTCATAGGTGGTTAACCAATCCATGCCTAATATAATATCAAAATCATGGAAATCAAGTAGGATAAGATTTGTTGGTAGTTCCATATGTTCAATATACAACCTGGCTTTTGGCAAAATAAATTTTGTATGACGATTTGGTCCACAAGGGATAATGATGTCCATATTATATGGTACTAAAGTTGATTCCATATTCAAATTCTGCAAAATTTTTGTGGATATGAAGGAATGAGTTGCACCTGAATCAAATAAGGTAAGGGCAGGGGTTTCGTAAACATATGTCGTACCTGTGACAACTTTCACATCTTTAGTGACTTCAGGTCGTACCATTGCAAATACTCTTCTTGCTGGAGGCCTCGGTTCCTGCTGATTTTTCTTGTTGTTGTTTGGACAATCCTTTACCAAGTGGTCCTCTTTCCGCAACCGAAACACAATCCAAGTTTATGTTGACAAAACCCACTATTGAATTTTCCACAATGAGGACATGGTGTAGGCATAGTCCCCTTGGATTTTTCTTCCATTCGAGACTTTTTATTTGGAAACAAATGAGCATTTTTGCCTATCCTGGTATTTCTAGGAGTACCATTATAACTCCCATTGTTTGAGGTTTTCACTTCTCGGGCTCGAGTGATTTTGGCCTCCGCTTGTTCTGCCACTAACGCCTTGTATATTATCATAGAAAAATCCAAGCCTTGAGTTTTTGACATTTGTACATCTCGTGCCAACTCGGGTTTTAGCCCTCCAATGAAACGATCGATTTTCATTTCGCTAGTAGTGATCACGTGAGTTGCAAATCGCGATAATTCCTCAAACTTCATAATGTTCTCAGATACAATCATTGCTTCTTGTTTTAAAAATAGAAATTCATTTAACTTTTGTTGTCTGGCAGCAGAAGAGAAATATTTTGCTCGAAACTTTTAGCAAAAGGCTTCCCAGGTCATGTCTTGAGCTTCTCCAATGCTGGTTAAGGTATCCCACCAATGTCCAGCATTTACCCTTAACATAAATGACGCACGTATAGCTTTTTCAGATTCTGGAATATGTGCATATGTAAACATACATTCCATGGTACGAATCCAATTTTCTGCTTCGATTGGATCCCTCGTATCTTCAAATACCGGGGGTTTTAATCGTTGAAAACGACTACTAGTATCATTTCCTTCTTTGGTCTGGGAAGATTCTCTGTTGGAGTATGATTATTAATTAGTTGATTTACCTGTCAAGCTTGACGTCGAACCAATTGAGTCAAATGTTCAATTGATGCAGTGTTACTATCACTTTGACTATTCTGAGACATTTCCTGGCCAATTGTGAAGCAACAATGTCTGTAATGATATATATATATATATATATATATACATACAACTTCTTAGAAAGTTTCTCATAAAATATAAGACTTACCTGGTGAATGGATGCCAGAAGACGAAATATTGCATGTATGTCATGTCACTAGATCGAGTTTAAAACCTTGGCTCTGATACCAAACTTATCACGAAAATTTATTTTTCTGTCATTTACTTCAGGGTTCAGACTTATATATATAAATTCCATAAATTCAAAATACTTTGTAAAGAGGAAAATTGTTAACGATTTGTAGGGATCGACCCTTAAGATTACAATTTTGACGTATTTTGTTCTTTTTTAAAAAAAAAATCACAATCATTGAAGGATACGGAATTGGTAGGCAACATTAACTTTAAGATAATTGTATATTTTTCTTATGAACTTTGTGGCAAAAGTACAAAGAGACTAAAGGTTACACCTAAAGTTTCATTCCACCGATTTTACTAGTTTTGTACAAAAGATACTTTACGTATTAAAACTTCATAAATTTTCTGAAAATAAATACATCATGGTGGTGGCTTCAAAATCGTCAATATAATAGTGGGCTCCCAAAAAGTCATGGAAGTCGAGGAACTCCAGATAGCTCATCCATGTATGGACCTCCTTGACATACATCCAATACAAGCCGTCTTCCGACATAATCCATTTCTCCGAGGTAAAATCTATATATTCAATAGTGATCATCTAGAAAAAAAAAATCATTATAAAAATATGAATACAAGTATTCAGTGAGCAATCTATACCATATATGCCTTTCTTTTCAAAATAGGTAAGGAAACAATGGGCCCCAATTATAGATTTTCAACTCTATTTGTGCGCACCAATAGATCAATATGAGCTCATTAGTCAATTACACCAATTAGGTGTCCAATCAATAATACCAAGCATCATTCAATGCAAGGCCAATATTCAATGTTCATTGAGTAGTCTTAAATCTATAATCAATTTTTTTTTTTTAGAAAGTTATTCAATGAACATAGTTGCAATAAATATGCTTTAAAAAAAGATAGGCATAGACTACTCACCTTTAATTTGTAGATGAAATATCTTCTTCACTTCTTCCTTATTGGTTCTTAAGTGCTTTCATTACTTGGCCACATAATAGACTAATTGTCCTTATAATTAATTTTCCATAATCATTACTTGGCCACATAATAGACTAATTGTCCCTAATAAGCCATTTGTAATTATAATTAATTCTCCCTAATCATTTCCTTGCCACACTTTACCCTAGCATGTCATTTGTAACTATAATTAATTCTTCCTAATCATTTCCTTGACACACTTTATCCTAGTTTGTCATTTGTTATTTTAGTATTTAGTGTAGCAATTATAGGGTAGTCTTCTCATTCCCCCTATTTTCTTCACATGGTTATTTATTTTTAACCAAAGTCTTAATTAAATTTGTTGACGTCAAAAAGTGTAAGTACCGATTTGAGCCAACTTTCCGTAATCATGATGTTCTCTTGGATTACGGCGGTCATAGGACCGAGCTCAAGTTCTGATGTCGAAATGAACTGTATTATCGAACTGCATGATGTCAAACTGAAACCGTAGATTGAAAGGGATTATTTCTAAATATATCTTTAATTTAGGTCGAAGGTCGCACATCGCACATTATCAAAATAAAAACATGATAAAATTTTGGGATATTACAAAATTCTTATATTTGTTGCTCATTACATTATCTTCTCACTCAATAGATTTGTCATTTGGTATAGTGTAATATGTGATGATGGTAAGAAAGCGCTAAGAAGCACCTATTTCAAATTATTAAACACTATACAAGAGAGCATGAGATTGGAGAATGATAACATTAATAGTAGTTTAATCATTAAATATTATGTAGAGAGCACAAGATTGGATAACGATAACCTTAATAATTGTAGGTTGTATTGCCCCAGGCTAGGCTAAGACATGGTGGAAGAAACAAATATTCCCATTGTCAATGCAAAAATGAGGGCTTACCTACAACATAATATCTAACTTAACCCACAACAACATGAGTTGAAGGACAAGCACATGCATCATGGACAACAACAAACAAAATTTAAATGTTAATTTGTTGTATCTTTTATTTGTACTAGTTTTCCAATTTTGATGTAGCTTAGTCGCTTATAACAATTACCCACATAATTATTCCAACAAAGCCTAAAGTAGTGTTTTACTTGATCTCAAGTGTTTTTTGACAAAGTTACATATAATAGTGTGTGTCATTCTCAAGAGTTGCTTGACATAGCATTATGCACTACTAGACATGGTATAAAGTACGGCTTGTCACATTAATCAAATTGTTCAAATTAATTAAATTATTTACAAAACAAAGAAAGATTGTTTATCTGCAATAACATTTCGATTATAGGAATACTTTGTTAAACATTTAACCAAAAAAAAATTAGGTTAACAAAATAAACTAGTCATTATTATGAAATGTCGTTTTATAGATATTGTTGTTGGGTTTTAATATGTCATGCGGGCCTACATATGTTATTAATTTGTAAAAAAACATTTTCAAATGAATTTGTAGTCTTTCTTCAAGAAAATAAGAATGTCATTGAATTGGTGGAAGAAGATCCAATCAACTTTCATCAAGCAATGAAAAGGAGTAATTCTAACGAGTGGATTGATGCCGTGAATAAAGAGACAAAGTTCGTAAAAGACAATGATGTTAGGGGACTCATCTCATTGCTCAAAGGGAATACATTGATAACAAAGAGACTTCCCTTCCGGTTGCAACGAAAAACTCTTCTACGACTATTAAGATATTATTGAAAATTTTGATCTTAAGCTACATAAGATAGACGTAAAGACAACATTTTTCAATGGTGACATTGACGAGACGAAATTATATGGTGCAAACAAATAACTTTATGTTAGAGACCCAAAGAAAATGGTTTACAAAATAAGGAAATCTAGTTATGGGCTTAACCAGACTTCCCATCAATGATAACACAAATTTCATCAAATAATCATCTTGTTTGTTTGTTTGTTTAGATTAATTCATTTGATGGTTGTGTATATCACACATTTAATTGGAGTTAGCATATTTTCCTGATATTGCACTTTGATGACATACTGCTTGTCTGCAATTATATAAGCTTATTATATGAAACTAAGATATTTTTGTTATGAAACTCTAAAATGAAAGATTTTGATGACACAACTTTTGTGTTAGGGATACAGGTACATTGAGATCGTTTTTGGGGAATTTTGGAGGTTCTTAAGAGATTTTGGATGCAAGAATGTAAACCAGGTGATACCCATTACTAAGGGAGACAAGTTTAGTTTCAATCAATGCCTTAAGAATAAACTTAGAGAAACGAAAATACAGAAAATTTCCTATGATTCAACAGTTGGGAGTTTAATGTACACTCAATTTGCACACATCCGAATACAGCATTCGTTGTTGGAATGCTGGGCAGATACTTAAGGAACTCTGGATTGGATATTTGGAAAGCAGCCCAACGGATTATTCAGTATTCAGAGAGAACTAAGGATTACATGATCAAATACAGGAAATCAGACCAATTGGACATCATTAAATATTCTGATTCTGATCATGGAATATGACTGAGACATTTGTCACAAGACTGCACATTTTTGGATTGAATTGACAGACCGCTTAAGTTATCATGTACTTATAGTAGTCTTGCATTCCAACAGGAGTTCGATGATGTCAAACTTATAGACATTGAGTTCCTAGTTGTTAAGGAAAGAATTTTGAGTGGTCAGATTTCTATAGAGCATATTATGACAAACTCCATGATTGTCGATCTGCTCACTAAGGAACTATCACTCAATGTCTTTCATGAGCATATTGCTCACATGGGTGTTGCATCTTTTGATAATATACTAGTTTAGTGAGAGTTTGTGTTTGGATTTTGTCTGTTTTAAACACATAGTTTTATTTTTGGATATTTGGTTTATTTCAAAAATAAAGTATTCAATTTAGTATCACTCTAATTAAAGTTTATGGATGATCTCATGAAATAATAAGGTAGGATCAGTTGGAAATAGGCATGTTTGGATCACATTGCACGTAATTTTCATGCTATACATCCACACTTGATCTATGTAATTTGATTGTGTTGATATACATGACCATTAATGGGTTTAGTTATGATACATGTAACCAAGACCGTTTTGATCCTATATTGACATAATTAATGGACAAAATTGTTCGAAGATGCTTTTGGTTATAATAGCAAAAGTGTTGAACTCATAAGATTATGCACATTTATAAGGTAACATATGTGGCCCAAGTGGGAGATTGTTGGATTTTAATATGTCTTGGAACCTACATATGTAATTAATTGTGTATAAAGGCTATCTTAAAGTTAAGCCCATTTAAAGTGATTTAATAAAAAAAAATTGGGTTCGGGATCTAAATAAAGTTTGAGTTTAATTATGTGTAGAGACCATATTTTTTAGAATTGTATTTATGGTTGGCGAAATACTTATGGATATATATAGGGTTATGGTCCCTAATTCATATACAATTTTTCATTCTTTGTGGCGTCTCATCAACACAAGAATACAAGAGGAAACATATTGAAGAGGAAAATCTAAAATAAACATTCAAGAATTAAAAATAAAGAAGGTGGAATTGAAGAATCAAGAATATGGATCAAAAAGCAAAACCAAGAACAATGACCAAATAATCAAAGGAGGAAAGATTAAAGATCCAAGATCCAAATCAATGGATCAAGGTACGTTCCACATTAAATAATTTTCTTAGTAATTTAACATGAAAATCATGGCAATTTATAAAGTTTTATAAAGTTTAAGTTTCATAAATATTCAACAATTGTTGTTTGAATACTTATCATACATGTGATTCTATCATTCTTATGAGACTAAAAATCTATTTTTGAATATATTTGTATAATTTTTTATAAGTATTTTTTTCTTGCTGGAAGAATTTTTTTATAGGAAACTGGTTTAAGGTACATTTTAGTGTTAGATTTTTATTGTATTGACAATTATTTAGACAAAATGATTATTATTAAAAGAGTTGTAAAAGTCAAGGAGTCTGTTGGGTTGTTGTATAGATGAATTAAGAGTCTTAGGGTTCGAGTATGGAACATGTAGAAAGAGTCGTCGAAATTACGTTAGCCTATCGCTAAGCTAATCCTCGAACGTCCAAAATAGAATCATTGTTGCTCGACTGTCGCCTAACTGTCACTTGAGCAACGATGTTACGAGCGAAACCCTAGTTCGAATTTTTCAAGAGTTTTATCTGGCCCATACTACCTAATTACCTCTTACTATAAATACCAAAACCTAACACGTTTTGTATGTGGTTATTCATTATATTACTTTTTCATAACATCATTCCAAGATCCAAGAACACATTCAAGTATTGAGATTAATCCTTTAATTCTTGAGATCATTCAACCACAACTTTGGAAAAATATTAAATTTACATAATCCAAAAATACCCACTTTCTATACACATACATGAATGTACTTTCTCAATAACTTTCAAAAGTTGCTAAAGTTTGAGGAAGGTTGGACCAGAAGCACATGAAGAGTACAAGAACAAGGTGATCTTAGTGATCCACAAGAGATAGACAATTCCTGAAGATCAGGAACAGGTGTGAGTGAAGCACATTCCAGCGGGTCTTGGAGATTGCAGGTATTAGATTGGCGACTCTAGTGGGTTTTCTAAGCTGAATAAAAGTGTAAGTTCATATTGTCTATAATGGAGGTTACTGGCTTGGTCCCGAAATTTTTACTCAGTTGGATTTTCTCCGTCAACATATTTTATGTTGTTTATTGCTTTCATATTATTGATTGTGGTAATCAAACCGTAGGATAATCTGAAGTGATTGATTAACTATCTAGAAACAATTTAAAAGTGTCTTGTTATTTTTAATTGTATAATTTCACATCTTGGTTCAAAATAAATTGGCTAAATCTAAACTAGTGTATAAGAGCCCAAATTTGATCCTGACCCTAGTTTTTCTAGATGAGTAGTTCATTATCTGTCCTGCTATATTTTGATGGCAGTAACTATACGTATTGAAAAGTTAGAATGATAATCTTCCTAAAATCGATGGATGAACGTATTTGGTTAAGCGTAGTGAATGGTTGGACAACCCTTCTTGCCCCGTTAATGGTGTCATCACTCCCACTCATATTGCTAATTGGTCGAAATCTAATTTAGATGAGGTCAATTAGAATAGTAAAGCTCTACATGTTTTATTCATGGTAGTGTCACCTGAAGAATTTAGGCAAGTATCCATGTGTGAGGTTGCTAAAGAAGTTTATGATATTTTACAGACCACACATGGGAGAACTCGGGCAGTTAAGAACTCCAAGTTACAAATGTTGACCACTAAATTTGAAGAGATTAGGATGAAAGAGGATGAGACATTCGATGACTTCTATGCGAACTTGAATGACAGTTAATTCTAGCTTCAACCTAGGTGAGAGAATTTTTGATCCTAAGATTTTTCAGAAAAATCCTTAGATTCTGCTACAGAGGAGAGTAAATACAAAGATGCTATTAAGGTTGAAGAGTTGGATGGATCTTTTCAGACATATGAACTAACATTAGCTAAACCTACGAAAGACAAGTCTTTGGCATGGAATACTGTTAGGGATAATTTTAATGAGTCTTCTGATTCGGAGTCACCTAATGATGATGAGATAACTTATTTTGTTGAGAAATTTAGAAACATGTTTAGAAACAGAAGAAGCCTAACGAGAGACATAGATGTACTCCCAGTGAGTCTAGAAAGAGATATCAATCTATGAGATGACATAAGTATCAAGGTTTTGGCCATTATAGGAGTGAGTACTGATGTGATCCATGGAACGAAGGCAACGAATACAAGTTCGGGTAAAGATCTGTTGATCGTTGAAGAAGGGCTGATGACTCGATCGCGAGCAAAGCGGGCCAAGAAAGCAATGTGATTGTTGTTCAAGCTGCAATGGAGGAAACGTCGATTTGACGAGCAAATGAACAAATTTCATGATGGGCCCGAGAACTGAAACAAGTTAGTTCAACAAGATTCGAGCAAATGACGAATGAGCCAAAATTTGCAACTATGCAACCGCAACAATATTCATTTTCTTCATTGAACGAATTCCGAACTTATCAAGAATTATTTTCTTGTGATGTTCAAACAATCCGGGTGAGATTCTTAAGTTTGTAATCAAGAGGTCAATATATTGTCGGCAATTGGTTGCTTGATTCAATATTTTTAGGTCAAACTCAAAACTTTGATTATATTGGTTTTCTTGGGTTGTGATTTAATCACGTGAGGGTTTCGTAGCTACAACTACTACGTGAGTTCACATCAGTTGATATTAGAGCTTGAGATCCAAAAAATCAAGGTTATATCATTTCCTTTTTGTTTGAGTCTTTTGTTTTCTGTTCTTTCCATTCTTCCCGTTCTTTGTGTTCTGCACTTTCTTCGTCTTTTGAATATTTAATCCATCAAAGTTCTAAAAAAAAATTCAAAAGTTGTTTTTGCGTTAATTTAGTGCCCAAATTAGTTTTAGTTTTTTTTTTTGTTATCGTAGTCGAATTTTCGAGCCAAAAAAATAAAAAAAAAATTATTATATTACTATTTTTTTAAGAATTACCAGCAACATAGGATTCTTTTTTTAGTCATATATATTAGTCTTGTCCAACCCAAAATTCAAGAACCATTTCTCTTGGATTAGAATAGTTCCTATTCAAGGTTGTCAAATTCTCTTTTGCTCATTTTTTTTCTTCCTTTCTTGAGTCTTCTAAATTATAAGTTCTCACTCATATTTCAGTTTTAATTCTACGATATTAAGACTTTGTTAAGTCCAAATTAGTTCTTTGAACCACTTGGGTGAAAGTATTGAGTGGAAAAATGCAAAAGTTGTGAGACTATTAGAGGGAAAAAACTAAATTTGAGTTATACATGAGTAAACACGTGAGGCACATATTTTAGATCTAGGATGTCTGATAAGGATGGTTCTACATCAAGTCAACATGTCGGAGTAGTTGATAAGATGGTTTGGGATGTTGTTTGAACATATGAAGGACATGTTGGATAGGATAGAGGAGTAGATGAAAATGCAAGACCCATTGCTTTCCAATTTACATAGGGGAGTTTCCAATCTAATTAGGCAAGTAATCCTGGGCCAAAAAAATAAAAAAAATCGATCAAATCGAACCGATTCGAGTCAGTTTGGATCGGTTTGACATAGGTAATTGGTTTGATTTGGTTTGGTTTTTTCTAAACAAAACCACGATGAGTTGGTTCGGTTGTGGTTTGAAAACTCAAACCGCTGGTTAACCGAACCAACTCAACCTATTTATATGTTTACCCTTTTTTTTCAAGAAAAATAAAAATTAAAAGATAAGTCATAATCTCATTACTATATTTCGATTCCCTCAAATCTATAATGTTTTCGGTAAGTAATAACACATAAAATTTCATTTCACAAGCTCATTATATTCTACTTAACCTTTTTTCCTACTCACGCAAGCATGCTACATAATGCATAAACAAAAATAAAATTCCTAAGATTTTCATTGATGTCTCTATTAATCTGATTTTATTTGTTAGTCAATAATTCTTGTAATATAAAATTATTTTAGTTTTTGTAATTTAAGTGGGCCCAAAACTTAGACAATTTTTTTTAAAAAAAATTAATTTGGACTAAAAGTCCAAACCCATTAACCAAACCAAACAGATTGAGTGGGTTGGTTTGGGTTGAAATTTATCAAAACCGACTAATTTGGTTTTGGTTTCGAGTTGGAGTCGAAACCGATCCAAACCAAACCACGCCCAGGCTTAGAGGCAAGGTAGGCGATAGCCTAACGTAGGAAATCGTGTAGAATATGAAGTTGGTAGTGGCATTGATGAAGAAATGTTGGTGGATGCGGAGTTAGGAATAATAAGGGATAGATGAGTTAGACATGAAAGGAAGGACATAGAATCTATTGGAGATGGAGTTGACGGTGGTATAGGCAACATCAAAATGACAATTCTTTCATTCAAAGGAATGAGTGATCTGGAAACCTACTTGGAGTGGGAGAAAAAAGTCGAATTGATATTTGATTACCACAACTACTCGGAGGAAAAAAAGATAACGATTGCGGTACTTGAGTTCATTAATTATGCTATTACTTGGTGGGATCAAGTAGTGACATGTAGGAGGAGGAATCGTGAGAGGTCAAATAATGCATGAGATGAATCGAAGGTCATCATCAGGAAGAGATTTGTGCCTAATCATTACTATAGGAGGTTTCACCAAAAATTGTAAAGCCTCTACCAAGGGACTAGGAGTGTGGAGGACTATAATAAGGAGATGGAGATTATCATGATTAGATCGAATGTAGAGGAGGATATGGAGGTCGCTATGGCTCGATTTTTGAATGGGTTGAATAGGGAAATAGTTAATGTATTGGAATTGCAACACTCTGTGGAATTAGAGGACATGCTACATGTGGCTATGAAGGTCGAAAGATAATTGAAGAGGAAGGGGACAACTAGGTATTCATCGGGCTCTTCAGGTTCTAATACATCTTGGAAACCAAAGTGGGACAACAACAATGGAGATAGAGCTGTTTCGAAGGGCAAAACAGAAATACCAAAAGGGAAAGATGAAAGTGATAGCAAGGTTACATCCAAAGTAGAATCCCAACCATCTAGGAGTTAAGATATCAAATGATTTAGGTTCTTGGTTTCGGGACATATTGCTTCTCAATGTCCAAACAACAGGGCAATGATTCTGCAAGGTAACGCAGAAGTGGTGATTGAAAGTAAAAGTAACTATGACGATATGCTGGAATTGAAATAAGTTAGCTATGGAGCAAAGGTGGAATATGTAGTGGGCGAACTAACGGTCACGAGGCGAGCTCTTAGTACTCAAATCAAGGAGGATGACTTAGAGCAACAATGGGAGAACATATTTCATACGCAGTGCTACATCAACTATAAGGTATGTAGTATGATTATTGATGGGGGTATTTGTACTAATGTGACTAGCACTATACTTGTTGAAAAGCTAGTGTTAACTTTGTTAAAATATCCTAAACCTTATAGGCTTCAATGGTTTAACGAATGTGGAGAGGTTAAGATGAATAGGAGAGTGTTGGTGAGCTTTTCGATTGGTAGCTATCATGACGAAGTGATGTGTGATGTAGTTCCTATGCATGCTGGACATATTTTGTTAGGAAGACCGTGACAATATGATAGGAAAGTAATTAATGATGGGTACGAAAATAGATATAGCTTCAAATGGAAAATTTTTTACTCTTGCGCCATTAACACTGGCACAAGTATATAAAGATCAAATTAAATTGAAACGTGAGGAAGACCAAAGATTGAGAGAAAAAGATAGCAAGAGAGAAAATAGTGAGGTGGCTAGTAGTGAGAAAAATATAGTAGAGCTACAAGAGGGAAAAGAAAAAAGAGTCTTCCGAGAGGAGAGGAAAGTCGAAAGCGAATTTCTTTGAAAAAGGGAGTGAATTGAATATGACAATAGTTGAGAGGCAACAAATGGACTTGTTAGTCTATAAAGAGTCACTCCTCAATCTCAAGAAATTTAACACACCACTACCTAGTTTGACTACTTCTTTATTGCAGAAATTCGAAGACGTATTCTCGAAAGATGTGCCTAGTGGGTTAGCACCCATTCGAGACGTTGAATACCAAACTGATTTTTTACCTGGAGCTGTCATTCTAAACAAGCCTATTTACCAAAATAATCCCAGTGACACCAAGGAACTTTAAATGCAAGTGGAGGAGTTGATTAGTAAAGGGCATATGTGGGAGAGTATGAGTCAATGTGCAGTGTCAGTGCAACTTGTGCTAAAGAAAGATGGATCATGGAGGATGTGTGTGGATTGTAGGGCCATCAACAACATAATAGTAAAGTATCATCATCCTATTCCCAAATTAGATGATATGTTAGATAAATTACATAGCTCATGCATATTTAATAAAACTGATCTTAAAAGTGGTTATCATCAAATTAGAATGAGGGAATGAGGTGAATGGAAAACCACTTTTAAAACTAAATATAGATTGTATGAATGATTAGTTATGTCATTTGGACTTACTAATGCACCAAGCACATTTATGCGATTAATGAATCATGTTTGCGTGCATTTATAGGTAAATTCAAAGTAGTTTACTTTGAGAACGTTTTTGACATATATTAAGGACCTCAATGAGCATTTAGAACATTTAAGGTGTGTACTTGTGGTCTTAAGAAAAGAACAATTTTATGCAAATTTTAAAAAGTGTATATTTTGCATAAAAAAAGTTGTTTTTCTTGGGTTTGTGGTTTGTGCAAAGGGGATAGAAGTAGATGAAGAGAAAATCAAAGCTATCAAGGAATGACCAACACCTAAAAACATAACTGAGGTAAGAAGTTTTCATGGTTTGACTAGTTTTATAGGTGTTTAGTTAAGGACTTTAGCACATTTGTCATACCACTCACGGAAGTTGTTAACAAAAATGTGGGATTTAATGGGGTGTTGAATAAGAACATGCATTTAATACTATTAAAGATAGATTGTGTAAGACACTGATTTTGGCACTTCCTAACTTTGATAAAACTTTTGAGATTGAATGTGATGCCTCAGTGATATATATTAGAGCTATTTTAATGCAGGATAAAAACCGATTGCGTACTTCAGTGAAAAGTTAAGTGCAACAACTCTTAATTATCTTACATATGACAAGGAGTTGTATGCCCTTATTAGAGCTTTGGAAACATGGCAGCACTACCTATGGTCAAAGGAATTCGTGATTCACACTGACCATGAGTCCTTGAAGCATTTGAGAGGTCAAAGTAAGCTAAACAAGAGGCATGCAAGGTAGATGGAGTTCATTGAAACATTTCCATATGTCATCTGATATAAATAATGTAAAGAAAATGTGGTAGCGGATGCGTTGTCGAGAATGTATGCATTTTTAACTTCTTTAAATACTAAATTGCTTGGATTTAAATATGTTAAGGACATATATGCTAATGACCCAGATTTTTCCAATATATACGAATCATATGATAAAGGGGTGTGGATAGGTTCTTTAGCCATGATGGTTATCTATTTCGAGAAAATAAATTATGTGTTCCTAATTGTTCAATAAGACAGTTGTTAGTAAGAGAAGCACACAGTGGGAGTTTAATGGGTCACGTTGGGGTTAAGAATACCTTAGAGATGATAAGAGAACATTTTATTGGCCTAAGTTGAAAATTGATATTGAACGGGTTTGTAATAGATGCATCACTTGTAAAAAGGCTAAATCTAAAGTTTTACCAGAAGGCTTGTATACACCTCTATATGTTTCTAATGAACATTGGGTTGACATTTCTTTGGACTTCGTTTTAGGTTTCCTAGAACTAAGAAATGAAGAGATTCGATATTTGTAGTGGTAGATAGATTTAGTAAAATGACATACTTTATTCCCTGCCATAAAATTGATGATGCTACAAACATTGAGGATCTATTCTTTAAAGAAGTAGTGCATTTATATGGGATTCCTAGAAGTGTTGTATTGAATAGGGATGTTAAATTCCTTAGTCACTTTTGGAGGGTTTTGTAGAATAAGTTAGGCACAAAGTTATTATTTTCTACAACTTGTCACCCATAAATTAATGGACAAACTGAGATAGTTAATAGGACTATGATACAGTTGCTACATACTATGGTTAATAAGAATTTGAAAAGTTGGGAAGAGCGCTTACCATTCATCGAGTTTGCATATAATATGGCTATGCATTCTACTACTCCGTTTTCACCTTTTTGAAATTGTTTATGTTTTTAATCCAGTAACACCTATGGATTTAATTCATTTACCTGTTAATGAACGAGGTAGTTTAGATGGAAAGAAGAAGACCGAAGTGGTGAAATCACTTCATGAAAAGGTAAGAATGCAGATTGAAAAGAAAAACAAGCATTATGCATCGCAAGCAAACAAAGGCCGAGAGAGCATTACATTTGAACTCGGTGATTGGGTTTGGGAACACTTAAAAAAAGAACGCTTTTCAGAGCAAAAAAAATCAAAGTTGCAGTCACGGGGAGATGGTCTATTTCAAATCCTTGAAAGGATTAATGATAATGCTTACAAGCTAGATTTTCCTGGTGAGTATAATGTTTCGCCTACCTTTAATATATCTGATCTTTCTCTCTTTGATGCAGGTATAGATTCGAGGTTGAATTCTTTCGAAGGCAACAAATATAATTCCAAAATGAAGGCAACGAATATCCATGGAATGAAGGCAACAAATATAATTCCGGGGAGAAGATCTGTTGATCATTGAAGAAGGACCGATGACTTGATCACGAGGAAAGTGGGTCAATGATGTAATGAGATTACTCATTCAACCTATAATGGGAAAAACGTCGATCTTGGCGAGCAAATGAACAAGTTTCATGTTGGGCTCGGGAATTGAAACAAGTTGGTCTAACATGATTTGAGCAAAGGACGAAGGAACCAAAATTTGCAACTATGTGACTGCATAGTTGGATCCAACATGCGGTCGCATGCAATGAAGCATAAATTCTTGAACTATGCGACTGCATAGTACATTCTGGGACCTAAAAATTGCAAAATCTTTTACTTAAATTAAAACTCTATTTTTATGGTAAGTTTTGTATTATTTAGACTTTATTACATTTTAACTAGGTTTTATGGGTATTCTTATTTCATTGTAAACATAACATTCAATGATATCAATAGAGAGAATTTTTTTGGGAGCTTATTTTGCTTTAAATTCATTGTTCTTTATTGAACGAATTCCGAACTTATCAAGAATTATTTTCTTGTGGCTTTTAAGCAATCCGGGTGAGATTCTTAAGTCTTGTAATCAAGAGGTTAACATATTGTCAGCAATTGTGTTAGTTGCTTGATTCAATATTTTTGGGTCAGAATCAAAACTTTGTTTTTATTGGCTTTCTTGGATTGTGATTCAATCTCGTGTGGGTTTCATAGCTACAACTGCTATACGGGTTCGCATCAAGTGCCCTAACAATAAGAGAAATAAGTATAAAGCTATGAGTGTTACTATCACTGATGATGAGTCTAACTCGGATAATCAAAGTAAGAGGCCCACTCATGATGAGAACGGAACATATATGGCCTTCACTGCTAGGATTAGTAGTGAATTAGATAAGGAGAGTGAGAATGTTGAAGATGTAGAGAGTGATGAAAAAAATATCAAGAGGATGAAGACATACATGAGACTTATGATAAATTGTATAAAAAAGTCTTAGCATATTGACTGTCAATAAAACCTTATGTACAAAGGTTAAAGACCTTAAGCTAGAAAAAGAAAAACTAATAGCTGACCTTCAGGAATCTATCTTATCCTTGAGTAAGTTGAACTCTATGATTGAATCCTTAGATACTCAGGTTAAGAATCTTGTTAGTGATCTTGAGGAGTCCTCTAGGAGACTTAGTGAGTTGAGCGTTGTAAATAAATCTTTAGAAAATAAGGTTAAGACCCTTATGAGTGATCTTGAGGATTTCAACACCCAACTCCTTGCATTCTCTAGTAGTTCATTAAAACTTGATATCATCTTAGGAATGAGCAAGCCTGCTGGTAATAAGGGAAGTCTAGGATACAAGGAGAATGATCACATTATTGCTAGTACTTCCAAGATAATTTTTGTCCCTGTTACTGACCAACCTAAGTACATTCCTAAACCTGAACCCAAGAATAAGGGAATTGTAAGACAGATGCCTACTAGGCAACATAAGACCAACCAACCTAGGAATAGAAATCAGCGACCACATAACCTTGATCCTAGGTTTATCCCTATTTGTTTCAATTGTGGCGAGTTATGACATATAAGGCCTAGGTGTCATAAATTCCTTAACAGAAATAGAAATTAGAACTCCAATAGAAATAAAAATCAAGATTTTGATAGCTGGATTGACTTCCTTACTAATCAGGTGAGTCAATTAACCGAGATAATGACACAGCTGACTAGGATTAATTCTTCCGCTATGCAAATTTGGGCAAAGAAGAGTGATTTGTGAAATTTTAAAATAGATCACGGTGCTCTTAAAGGTAAGAGCGTTTGTATACTTAACTGATTAGGTATTTCTGGTGTATGCTTGTGCTTATTCATTGTGATTTATTAATTATTACATGCATATCATTTTTGTATTTGCTTTATAGGTAGTAGATTCATGTATGTGCATCTTGATCAGTTTGCATTGACACATGCATAATTATTTATTTTTTTGTCTTGTGTGTTGAATATTTTTTATTTTATGTGATTAAGCATTTATTTTAAAAAATAAGGGGAAGTTTTTTAAATTATAACATGATATATGATATACTTGAACTTATGTGTTTTGACCAAATATAAGTTAATCGGTTTGCTTTAGCATATTTTTCATTATTTGTTTAGGTTTTTAAAGAGTACTTAGTATATGTTTCTTCATGTACCATCTGCACTGCACATACTATGATATTGTGAGAGAGACTTGACCACATGTGTGAGATTTGAGATGATAGTCACATGTTGGTAAGATGACTTTGAACATGAATTGACTTTATTTTAATAGATCTAAACTCAAGAATATTCCATTGAAAGAAAAAGATCAATATCTTATTCTCTTCTTTGGACCCTAGTTGACTCAAGCAATTAAACTTGAGGGGTTTCTCATAACCTGGGGCATGTGGTCAACTGACTTGGGTTAATCGGCGTAAAGCTCGTTACATGGGTCATCTTAATCGTTTAATAGAGAAGAGCCTGCACATAAGATGTGAAAAATTGATGAAAAAAATAATGAGCTCAAAAATTTAGAAAATGTGTAATATATATATATATATATATATATATATATATATATATATATATATATATATATATATATACACACACACACACACACACTCAAAGTTAGGGGGAGAAAAGAATAATATACGTGCAAAATGAGTTTCTTTTATAGGTCATAATATGCTATTATTGGTTTAACTTTCATAAGTAGATGGATAAACTTATTGACAGAGATGTTTATCATGTCATTTCTCACAAAATTAAGATTTGGAGTCCTGTTTACAAAGGATTGGTGACACTTTTAACACATGGATCGATTATACAATTTACTCCATTTTAACTTAAACTGAGTATGTGAAAATTTCTACTGATAATTAATTATGTTTGTACATACTATCAACTGCATCTTTGAGTTATTATGTATTGGTGTTCATGTGTATTTGATATAGTTCCCTTAGTCATTTGTGACAAAAAGGTGGAGAAAGATTTGAATGTAATTTTGAGTTGAGAGTTAGTTGCATTTTGGGAAGATTTTGCAGTAAAGGGAATAGATGACAGTATGTTTTATTCATGGCATTCCATATCATAATACATAACTTCTTTGAGTTTTGGTATTTGATGACATTAAACAGTTGGTATTTTAATTAACATTAATATTACTTCTCAATCTAACTAGGATATTTATGATAGTGAATTTCAATTGTTATATTTCCTGTATCACGTGCTTTTACACTTGGCATGTGAGTTTTTGATTTCAGAAAACAGTTTAACAAGGAATGCAAGAGACAAACATTCATTTTGGGTTTCGGTAGATTAGTTTTTGTTTTTATTTCATTGACTTGTATTGTATAGTTTTGTCACAAAATGTCAAATGAGGAGTTTGTTAAATTTTTATTGTATTGACAATTTTTTAGACAAAATGATCATTATTAAAAGAGTTGTAAAAATCAAGGAGTCTATTGGATTGTTGTATAGATGAATTATGAGTATTAGGGTTCGAGTATGAAACATGGAGAAAGAGTCATCGAAATTACACTAGCCTATCGCTAAGCTGATGTTCGAGTGTCCAAAACAAAATCTTTGTTGACTGCCCATCACCCGACTATCGCTCGCCTGTCTCTAGCCTACGCTCGAGCAATGGTGTAACATGTAAAACCTTAGTTTGCATTTTCCAATAGTTTTATATGACCCATACTACCTAATTACCTCCTACTATAAATACCCAATCTCTAACACATTTTGTGTGTGGTTGTTCATTATATTACATTTTAACAACATCATTATCATATCCAAGAACGCATTCAAGCATTGAGATTAATCATTTGTTTATTGATATCATGCAACCACAACTTTGGGAAAACATCACATTCGCATAATCCAAAACACACACTTCCTATACACATGCAGGAATGTACCTTCTCAATAGCATTTGGATGTTGCTGAAAAATGACAGAGGTTGGACCAAAAGCACCGGAAGAGTACAAGAACAAGGTATTCTTAGTGATCCATATGAGATAGACAATTCTAGAAGATCGGGAACAGATGTGAGTTAAGCACGTTCCAACGTGTTTTGGAGATTGTAGGAATTAAATCAACGGGTCTAGTGAGTTTTCTAGGTTGGATCAAAATGTAAGTTCATATTGTTTATAGTGGAGGTTACTGGCTAGGTCCTAGAGTTTTTTACCTAGCTTGATTTCCTTCGTCAACATATTTTGTGTTGTTTATTACTTTCATATTATTGATTGTGATATTCAAACCATAGGATAATCTGATGTGATTGATTAATCATCTAGAAACAATTAAAAAATGATTTATTGCTTTTAATTGTATAATTTCGCAAGTTGTGTCAAAATAAATTGGCTAAATCTAAACTTTCACTTAGAAAAATCTTCTACAAAAAGTAATAGTTATGTCAAATGGGCCCTTAATATGTTTAGTTAAAACTTATTCAGATTCACATAGAGGTGTGAGTGTCATAATTGAATAGAATTAATTTGAACTCAAGAAACCTAAATTCTTTAATTAGTGAATTCAATCGAGTACAACTTTATGAATTGAACTTGAGATGTGAGATTAAAGGAAATAACTACGGTGAAATCGTATGAAACAATGCTTTAATCATCATATTGAATAGTTAATCATCGATCCAAAGCAAAAACGTTCATATAGTTGTTTTACCTTTTTATTTAATATTAATTTAATTGAAACCTTACCATAAATATTTACTTTATTTAAATAGGAGCTAGGAATAGTTAGGTCAATCATTAAATAGATAATTCTCATGGGAAAGATGATGTGAACTCTCTAGAACCATTTTTCTACTTGTTTAATTGATATTGTACACTTACGATTATCACATAGCAAGTAGACAAAACTATAATCTACAAGAGAGCGAGAGTGCATGAGGACACTCGCTACCATGGGATGGAGCCGTGTGCCCACTGTAGAATTGCACTTCTTCAATCTTTTCTTTCATGTTTCCTTGCTATAATCTCCTTTGTTACTCAAGTTAAACTTCCAAAATAAGCTAAATAACAATAGAAAATAAAATGGAAGAAAAGGAAGAGAAAAAAAAAATAATATGTAGCAAGAAGAGGGGAGAGAATGTGTGAGGGAGAGAGCTATGTACTAATATATATATAGGAAATAAATTAATAGATATTATGAGATATTTTAAGACACAAAACAAATATCCTAAAATATTTACTAATAAACAACTAGAAAATAATACAAGTTGGGCCAAAAACAAAAATGGACAAAATTTAAACCGTCAATAAATTTTTGCTCTATGCGGCCGCATGATTATATCTCATGCGGTCACATAGAAAAGTCAAGAAATTAATTTTATGTCTCCGTTTAATGCTTGCGGTCACATGGTTATGAGCGATCGCATATCTCAATAAAAAAATTAAATTGCAGCTCAGTCTTTCCATATTTACAGGTCAGGTCTCTCATCTTTAATCACCTACAATTTAGTCCACAAAATTTGACTTTTATTTCATTTAAGCCCTTGATAAATTGCACTTCAAGTCTTTCAACTTTCTGGTTTGCGCACCTTAGTTCCCAACTTCACAAATTTGTATGTTTTAAGTCCTTTTTGACTCCTTTTAGCTTCGTTCTCCTTCTTGTCGGGGTTTTAGCCTACAAAAGTAAAAATTACACAATTATGAATAGAAATTTACTCAATTTTATCAATAATAAAGTCCAACAAAGTGTCAAATAAGTGTGTAAAAACACACTTTTCACCCACCATAGGTGCTATAGATAGAGACAAGTCCTCATAAATATGATGTTGCATTCTCGACCGTTACATAAACTTGTACACTTCTTCGATACATTATCTCCTCATATACCACAATCATATTGAGTAGTAGTTTCCCTCAACCCTTGTATGTTTTTTGCCGTCCAAGTGGCTACCAGAGGAGGAGAAACTACACTACTACGGAAACAAAGAACATACCTCAAATATCAACCACTCTTGAAGGTTAAAGGTACTTGTAGAAGGTGATTTAAAAATTGCACTATTTCTATAAATTAACAGTTGTCAAATTTGAGGTGTCAAATGAGATGAGTCATTTGACTCATGTATGGAGATATCAAAAATATATTAAGAAAATACAAATTGGAAACAACATATATGAACTCATTAATGACATTGTGGGAGAGCAATAGATGGCTCGCCTAGTCAGCAGGAAGAATGTCTGCACCTTAAACGATGGGAATCTACTAATGGAAAACATCAGTATCTTATGGGAGAGCAACATGAAACTCGTCTAGCCGTACACCCTAAAGGACGAAAGTCGAATAACTAAAGCGTCACAATCTTACCCTTCGAATTTCTAAAATCCTTCCTAGAGTTTCTGATTCGAATTCTACATTCCAGAATTTCTTGTGCCACGTTGGAACTATGAAAATGATAAGTGGCAAGCAATAGAAAGAAAGTTTGTATACTTTTGCTAATGCTGTCCCTCTCAATTCCAGGTAACCCAACAATGCCTTTTTATTTTGCACCGTCAAATGTTGTATTCTAACTCATACAGCAATACAAAACCTGAACTCACAGTCATTATATATATCCATTAGTGTCAGAAGAAATATGCTATGACAGAATGATGAAAAATCGGACAATTTTGAACTTCACATTCAAGATAATGGGCATTATAAAAAATGCATAAACAAATGATTGAAATAAAGATATTTTCTTGAATTTATTCCTTGTTTTCAGCAATATTTTTGAAAGTTAGTTCTGGGTGCTTTAATTATTGCCACTGCCAACAAGCATAGATTCTCTTCTATGCTGTAAATCTAGAGTCCCCCAACCTCAACGGCTCAGGGAAATTCATGGAATGAATGCTCTCTTGTGGGTTTTATTTTCTGGTTTTATTCCCCCTTTTTCAGTTTTCTTTGTTGATAAAAAGATGTCTGCTTTTTGTCATTGTCTTCACCTCTCCTTTTCAGGGATGCTTCTTCTTCTTTCTCTTTCTTGCTTTTTTAGTTTATAGGCAATGTGTAGCTGGTTCACACATACGTGTTTTGATTCCATTTTTTCAATTTATATGAACTTTTGAGTATAAATAGGGGTGTCTCTCCTGTTTTCTTCATTGCTTACAACTTTTTCAGTTCATTTCATATTGCACACAAGGTGTTCTTGAAAATTCCCATCTGCAATTTATCTCCACCGGCAATGATGAGCTATGCAAATTCGTCTGTGGGCTCTGGTTAGTTGAGATTGTTTCTTTTTCTTTCAGCTTTTGATCCTTATAACATAGAAATGAATGCTTATCACAGTTATCTCTGTATCTTTTCTGTCATTACTCTCTATGTCCTCGATTTGTTCGAGTACAATTAATGACTTCATTGAACAAATTTGTAGGAAGTAGAACAGCTAGAAGGACATTTGAGTTTGGGAGGACATATGTGGTGAGGCCTAGAGGGAAACATCAGGCAACAATAGTTTGGCTACATGGCCTTGGCGATAATGGCTCGAGGTAGAATTATTCTAGCTTTAGGCATTTTGTGATTATGAATCATGAGTATCGATTTCTCAATTGGAGTGTCAATGGTGGATGATTGTGAAAAAAGCTTAAATTATTAATATGGGGACCATGATGTATTGATTTTTATATTCAACAACTTTGATAGTTAATTTTTCCTGGTGATTGGTATATACCTTATAATAAAGTGATAGTAAATAAGTGGACCTTTTGTCACTAAAGGAAGAGGAAAAGTTCCTCTGGAAAGAATGTCAATGGCTAAAGAAGTCATGCTTACACACTTATCTTTTTCTCAAGACTTTACAAAAGAAAACTTTGCTTTTTATCTTGGCCTCTTACAATTCTAAACATAATTAACATAAGAAATCCTGAATAAAACGTTTTTGCGTTGCATACTGTATGTTTTGTTGGGAGCACTAGTTCACTTAATTTTGAAAGCTGCCTAGAACAGTTTCAAGTTCGAACCTTTTGTTGATTCCTTCCCTTGGTATTGTAATACATTTTATGTAAATATTTACAAACTTGGTCTATATTTCCTTACAAGCAAAATCTGAAGTCTCTGTAGTTAAATAAAGTGCTTGTCCTTTAGCATATTATATAGCAATTACTTTATACTACAGAAAACGGAAAGTAAAAAAGAAAATTATCTACTCATTTTGTTCTCTATTTATTTTTGCAGCTGTTCGCAACTTTTGGAAAGTCTCCCCCTTCCAAATGTAAGTTATCTATCCTATTTTTAACTGATACAATTTACTTTTCTTCTTTAATTGCATAACTAGATCCCCTAACTTTCAGAAAGAAATTGTTTTTTTTATCTTACCCTACTGAAATATTTGTGCTTAATTTTTTTCATGCAGGTAAAATGGATATGCCCTACTGCTCCTAGTCGCCCAGTGGCTATGCTTGGTGGATTTCCTTGCACTGCATGTAAGGAAAAAATCTGAAATTTTTTAATGCGGTGATTTTAATGACTTTTAGTTAAAGTCACGCTTCTCTTTTCGTGTATTTTATATTAGGGTTTGATGTGGGAGAGCTTTCTGAAAACGGTCCAGATGATTTGGAGGGTTTAGATGCTTCAGCAGCACATATTGCAAATTTATTATCTACAGAGCCTTCTGATGGTAAGATTAATTATTCTTGGTTCATCTTGGATAGTTCACTGTAAACAGTTAGTTGACAACATCTTTAAATATAACGCACCATCTCTTAGAGATTTGTGTACTTTTATTGACTCCTTTTTCAGTTTCAATAGAACAAAAATAAATTAACTTTTATCAACAACAATTAACTCCATTTAGATAGAAGCGTTTTACGAAATTTTGTTGATGACTTTTGTATGAAGTTAAGAGTCTTGTTCATATCTTTAGGTGACCTTTTTGTGTATCTTAAGTTCAACTTAACATCTAACATTGAAGATTTGTCACTTTATTTATTCAACTCCCTAAAGGCCTTCCTGTTTTCTGAGATTCACACCGAGTTTGCTCAATGTCTGTGTCATATTCAATAGAATTCATAGTCTTGCTTTTTTGGGATATTCCATAAATGGATTTACATATTATAATTACCGATGTGTGCTGTCTGGTACAGTTAAGCTCGGAGTTGGAGGCTTCAGCATGGGTGCTGCAATAGCCCTCTATTCTGCAACTTGCTTTGCTCATGGAAAATATGGAAATGGCAATCCTTACCCTGTTACCCTAAGGGCTATTGTTGGTCTAAGCGGGTGGCTTCCTGGTGCTAGGTAAGATTCCATTTGATCGGTCTCAAATGATACAGAAACCATAGAATACAAAAAAAAAAAAAAAGAATTATTAAAAATTCAATGATTATTTGACTATCTTATCTTGTTTATGCTCATTACAATCTAGAATTAAGATGTTGCTTCTTAATATTTGCATTTAGGTAAATGAGATTCACTTGCTTATAGACTATCATTTATTGCAGCAATGTGAGAAACAGGATTGAAGGATCACATGAGGCTGCAAGGCGTGCTGCATCTCTTCCGATTTTGCTCGGTCATGGACTCTGTATGTCCCAAGATGTTAAAGCATTATTATCCTTAACCTAGATTCCTAAAAAGTTTAAACTCTTACAATAGCATACTTAATAATTCCTCGAGAATCCCTCTCAACCTCTCATCTGGAACTTAATTGTTTCTGATATAGTTCAGGAGCTCGTGTTTTTCTAAACCTTGTTGCTTTCTTTAACAGGTGATGATGTTGTCCCTCATACATACGGAGAGAGGTCCTTCCACACCTTGAGCTTAGCTGGATTTCGGAACCTAATATTTAAACCATATGACGGGTATCTCAATAAATTCATTTAAATTCAATCTTCTAGTACATTTGGATGAAACTACAAAACCTTATATCGGATTTCTGCAGGCTTGGTCATTATACCGTGCCTAAGGAGATGGACGAGGTCTGCAATTGGCTGAATACGAGGTTGGGGCTTTAGGAGTGGCAATTTCAAGTTTTCACTGTCAGATTGAAGTTGCTGAGGATCAATGAGTGGGTAGCTATTTATAACAAGGGAAAACATACATAATAGTAGACAGAGACATGGTAGTTAGCTGTGGCTTGCGTGGTGAATTCTGTAGTAAATAGTATTCCTTCCAGTTTTGTTATGTTTTTTTCTGCAGTAAAATAATGGTTTTGTTGAATTCAGTAGTAAATAGTAATTTACCATTCAGTTTTGTTATGTTTTGCTTGCGGTAAAATAAAGATTTTGAATTGGTACTAATACTTTGTAGTTGCTGAGTTTTTTTTTGTTTTTTTTTCTTCTTCTTTTAATGATAGTATGTTGAATCCATCTCTCTCTCTCTCCCTCCCTCTCTCTCTCTCCTGTGCGTGTTTTCAGCAAAATGAGACTAGTTTTCAAGGAGTGTTGAAGATTCCATACTCGGGGAGTAATATAAAATTTTTCATGTCTGAATTGTAGCTCATAACAGGGCTTGTTCTACGTTTTAGCTTAACTCCATTTTTACTAATCAGTGAGCTTGGGACACGAGATTTGTGTTGTATGACCATTCACTAGCAAAATAAATGGATGTTCATCTCACATAAAAAGGCTCTGAGAGATTTCACTAGTGACAAAGTTTTTGTTGTCATGCAAATGTTTACTGAATTAATTTCCCTAATGGTCATCGAAATTAAAGCAAAATCTCAAATTGGTCATAAAAGGATTTCTGTTGCTCATTACTCCTTGAACTTGATTAACATCATATTTGACGTAGTAGCTGTTAAATCTTAAGTCGTTAAAGCAACCAATTCCTTTCATTTGACCTCATGTTTCTCTCGTCTTACTTTTTTACTATTTATTAATGGTGAAAATTAGGATTATTAATAAAGGGAGGATTTTCAATTTTTTTTTTTCTTTTTTACTAAACTAGCAATAAGCATGTGCATTGCACGTCTTATATATCGAAAGAATGATATGCGTAATATTTTTTAAGTATTAATAATATTTTTTTTTTTAAGTAATTGATATTGTTAAAGGAGAAGACATTGAGTTTAGTAAAGGATTCAATCTCTCGTTCATACGACATGTCCTAACGACCTGTACATCTAGAGTTTATAAAAAATCTCATCTTCCCGATGGCTCCGTTTTAGCAACCAATCTCTATCCTTATACGCCATGAGATCTCCATCAATTTTCAAGTAATTGAAAATTCTATCGATCAATACACCATCTACACTGTAGATATAGTGATCATTTTGAAGATTTTTTTGTCTAAATTATAACTGTTTCCTTTATACGAAAATTTCTAATTTAAACACACTATCTACATTATTAATTGTATATATAATTTTGTTATATTTATAAATTTTTATATATTAATATTAATTGACTTAATAGTCTATGTCATTTCATGTAAATTATATATGTAATATTATTATTTTTTTTATTTTATATAAGTTTTTATTAATCATATATTGATAATCAGTAATAATAATAGTGTTTAGTGGAAAATAATTGACTTAATTTTAAAAAATAAATAATTTTGATTTTAATAATAATTGAATTTAGTTGAAATAAATTTAATTTTAAGGGTATTATTGACCATAAACATAAAAATATAAGGGTAAAATGGAAAATTAAAGATATAAGGATAAATGAGGGTATATTGGACATATAACTAAATATGTAAGGTAAAATTGGTAATCAAAAGTTTCTCCTCAATTCCACACTTTTAATATATTGTAGATGTAGATGTAGATGTGAGGTCCCCCCCCCCCTTTGGGATTCATTTGGAAGATTCACAACTTCATGATATCGACACGATGATAGTTAATCGATGTCAAGATTTAACACGACGACACTGAATCTTGAATAATACCACTAAAGAAGTGACCAATTATGTAATATTATTTAATTTTAGTGACTAGATGAGTCTCGAAATTACTTTATCAGCAAATTTAAATTTTCACTTGAACTTCATTGACTATTTGTGTAGTTAATTTTACCAATAGTCACATAAGTATGTGCAAAATTTCAAATTGTTCTTCTAAGTATTTTTCCTACATATTTAGTCATTTGCAGTGGCAGATCCATCCTGTGACCCACCAACTTCAAGTTGATTTTTTTTTTTTTTTTTAAATCAAATAATCAGATTTGGGCATTTCATTTAAAACACTCCCGTCATTTACATCCCTATTGTCATTTACAACCCTTCAAAACCAATCGGTCCAACTGGGAAATCTGCCTGCTTTCGCGTCCTACAAAAACCTGCGTTGTGGTCCTTCGATTCAAAATTATGCGAACCCCGTAGCAACGGTGACTACGAAACCCACAACTAGATTGATGCGAAATCGAAGAACGCCAATAAAACTCGGGTTAGACTTAAACCCAACAAAGTGAACCAAAAAACTCAACGATAGCAAGATGCACTAAACGCCTTGATTACATAATTGAAGAACTATCATACCGATATTTGAACGTCACAAACATTATTCATCTTTGATAAGTTCGATAAATTGTTTTGGAAGAATAAAGTAGAAAGCAAAAACCTTTTAATTTAATTCAATATCAAAGTTGTTAATACAATGAGAATAAAAATCATATTTATACTAAACCTAGGAAATATAGAAAAATACGAAATTTAAGATTCCTAGAATATAGAAACTACCAAAAATAAAAAAATCGTCAAAATAATGAAAAAAACGCAGAAACAGGAAAATTTCGCTATCAATCCGGACGTCCGGATTTACGTGTTCGGTTGGACAGATCCGTCAGACAGTTTTCAGTATTTTGGTCATAATTTTCTCTACCAACATCCGATTGAAGCGATTCAAAGTGCGTTGAAAAGATTACTTAACGGGCTACAACTTTGCTTCAGACATTATCCTCCAATCCGATCATTTACCAGGTCAACAACAGGTTTCAATATGAGACTGAAAACAATTGCATAACTTTCGTGTTGATCCAATTGATTTCCGACCTCGACCCCAACATGAAACTTGTTCCTTGGTATGTGGTATTCAATATTATGGACTCCATTACTTGAACATGTAAATGTATAGCTTTTATCAACTCTTTGATGTCTCAAACTTGGCTCAAATCTCTCTCCAACATGCTTCAGATTCTTAATGGTTTCTAGCGTTGCCCATATCATATCACAAAACTCACTCAACCTCTGTAATCTCTAATTTAGCCACTTGCTAAGTTCCGCTACTGAGTGCAATTCGACAAACCTTCGCTGCTGAGTGCGATTCAACAAAAGTTCCAGCCTGATGCCTGCGATCAGCCTTTTGCAAAAGTTCCAACCTATAATCTAGCCTTCGTTAGCCTCGGCCCAAAGGTCAATTTTGCTCCCTTGCTAATGTTGTCGTATCTGCCACCCGTTACCTTGTAACCCGTTGGACTAATTTAGTTTGCTTAATTGCTTCAAGAGTTAAATGGTCGTTTTTTCTGAGGTCAATAGTGACTAACTCTTTTGTGTTGCGTATTTCTGTCCAAATAATTCATTTACTGCTTTTGACAAGAATAAACCGATTTGACTATGTGAATATTATTTGATAGATTTTGATGAAGTGTGTATCCATTAATTTACAAGCTTGTAACATTGTCTTTAATTTTCCTCGTGACTACTGCTACAATCGAAAGAGCATTTTTTACGATAACTTGTGTCAAAAGTTGTCTGCACAATTGAATCGGAGATAAGTGGTTGAATGATAGTTTGATTATATATATTGAGAATGATGCATTTGACAATATTGAAAATGATGTAATTATGGAATGTTATCAAAGTATGAGAACTTATAGAGAACAATTGTAATAAGATATCGAAAACTTTTGATTTTTTTAAAATTTGATTGTGCCCCTAACTCAAAATGTACAAATAAATTTTAAATAAAGAACAAAACAAAGAAAGTGTTTTTTTTTTATCTTTTGTTTTTAATTATTTGTTTGAAATTTATTTGTACTTTTGGAAAAATTTGGGAGGATAATTGTAATTTATTCTTTATTTTTCTTTTCTTTCTTTTCTAGCTTTTAATTGAAAAAATGGATGAAAATGATGATTTCCTTAATGAAATGTGAAAATATGGGTAAAAATGTCAAAAAATGAAAGGTAGAGACGTTTTGCACAATAATTTTGAAAGGTATGGACGTTTTGTGCTCATTACTCTTTTAATAATTTATTTGGATTCATTTGTAATTTTTTTTAAATTTGAGAGTATAATTGTAATTTGTTCTTTAAATTTTTTTTTTTTTATTTAAATAGGAGGGTATATTTGTCATTTTATTTTTTTTTTTTTTTTTTAGAAATCGGATGAAAAGTACATTTTCCACAATGAAATGTGAATACATGGGTGAAAATGTCAAAAAATGAAATGTATACCTTTTGCACAATAACATTAGAAGATAGAATGTTTTGTGCTAATTATAATTCATTAATCAAATTTTAAGTTAAACTTTCATAAATCAAGTTATAATTATTTATTTAATATTTGTTAATAAATTAGTTATCGTCATTTGGGCTAGTGGGAGAGAGAATTTTTAAAATCAACAACAGAGAAACCGACTACCATTCTTTAACCAACACTACCAAGTTCGCATGAGAGATTTCCTTATTTTTCGACCGCTATCATCGGTGTTTTTACTGAATCTCTCATCTCTACTTCATTCTTTCAAACACC
Organism: Osmanthus fragrans; assembly: GCA_019395295.1. Classification (NCBI taxonomy): domain Eukaryota; kingdom Viridiplantae; phylum Streptophyta; class Magnoliopsida; order Lamiales; family Oleaceae; genus Osmanthus; species Osmanthus fragrans. The sequence goes on along the minus strand of CM033341.1, from coordinate 22,450,912 downwards.
TTATATTAAGAAAATGTTGTTAACAAAGAGTGTATATCGAAAATCTCGTTTTGGTCACTCCCTATCTCTACAGGTGGGTGCAGGTGCTGCTGTGCTGGTATGAACATTTACCCCTTTTAGTATGTGGAGATCATGATTGCTGATTTATTTTTTGTGTGTGAAATGGCAAGAGAAAGAAATAAAGGCTAAAGGGCATTTAATATTGAGCAAGCTAAGCAGTGTTTATCTACTTTGAATTTGGAGTTGAAGGTGAGATTATGAAACTTTATTCTCTTTGGTGAGTTTGCATTGCATACAATTCTTGTCAAGTTAAATACATTCCTTAGGTTTGTTCTGTCAGGGTTCCCAATTAATTCCAATTCTGTAGAGTTGAACAATAGTTCTTTTGGTCAAGTTTCGTGTTATAAGTACAATAATTACTGACTAAAATAAAATTATTGAAAACAATTACTATTTGTTTCGTGCAGATAACGCTAACAATTAAAAAGGATCCAGACGATTGTGTGAGGAACTACAACCTCTCTAGACAAAGTCCCAACGAGGGGTGTGTATTCACGAAGATTAAAATTCACAAAGGTTCAAATGCCTTTAAGGGGCGCAAGCACACAAAGTTAACTAAGATTAATCTATGAAAGATATAAAAGAAATAAAATTACATATTCTCTGTTTGAGAGTGATTTGTTCGGTCCCTGTTTCTGTCTTCTCTTCTTTCTTTTATACTCCTGAATGATTTCCTTCATGGAATTGCTTGAAAACCGCCGGTGGTTCCACGATCGCCCACTTTCTCCATGATAAGTATTCTATCCATAAAACTTCCCACTTCCCCCATGACTTGCAATCGTTATTTTTGAATAGTAGGATGTGATAAGGTTTTCCTTTAATTATTTTCATAACTGTAGCCTTTGAATGTGAGTGGTTGTAATGCTCGTTCAAGTCTGGGATGCCTCGCGCAGTTGGGCGACATCGTTGTAAAGCTTGCTCAAGTTTTGGGTGTTTCATGCAGTTGAGCGACATCCAGCAGGTTTGGGCGATCATGAGTTACTGTCGCACAACTCTTTCTTGGGTCATCTCGCTTGGGCTTCCCATTCGAGTTGGGCCTTATTCTTTTCTCGAATTAAGCTCCATCATTTGGGCCATTTAATTAGGCTTATTTCAATTAGATTTGGTTTTGGGTGTCAACAATTACCCCCCCCAATATGGTAAAGTTGATATCCATTATCAATCTTGTGCCATATTCCTAGTTTTGATCTGCTTTCGACGTTGGAGATTATAAAAAAAGGCGGGACACTTTAATCATCACCTTTTTTGGCCGTGGCCCTTTTCGGCCCAATCATGTAACATCTCGCAGCCCTTATAAATCGAAGGACACGCCACTTCGTCACCCTTACCCACGTTCGCATCGTCACGTTCGTCTATAAAGATTCACTGTTCACATTCTTGCTTCTTTCAAACGATTTTCAAAGAATGGCAACGTCTTCAAACGCCCCAGACAATTCTCTCAGTTTCGAGAAATATCAACAGTTACTCGCGCGCCCGTATGTCAATCCAGCCTTTTTGTCCTCTGTCGATCCGGATCGTCATGAATTTTATTTGGGCCCTTCCTTCAACGATGTTGATTCTGTAAGGATAGCAGCGGTGGGCCAATTGTTCCCCTGCACCCAAGATCCTCCTTTTTTGAACCCTTTTCCATTAAAGCCAATCCGCGAAAGAGGTATTCGTACTTGGCCCAAGACTGATTCTGCTTTCCGTTTTTTGCATTCACGTTTAATAAAGCATGGCCCCACCAAAGCGATTTTTTATCGTGCAAGGATTTCTGACTTATTGGAAATTACCATCCGTCCCCCAATTTATGATTCAGTGCTTTTCCCCATTGCCCTTAGTTTTTGGTCTTCTGAATACAACACTTTCATTTTCCCTTTGGGCCCAATGTCTATCACTCTGAGGGGTGTTGGAGCTTTGGCTAACCTTCCACCTTTGGGCGACACCATTTTCCCTGGTATTTCATTTTCTGGTGTTGCCCCAAAATTTGATAAGAAGTTCACCGATTCTTATTCGGCCATGCTAAGCATATATGATAGTTCTAATGCTAGCAATTCTTCTCATGCTGACCTGGTCGCCTTTCTTTTGGTCTGGCTTTGTAAATATGTCATTTGTGTTCCTAGTCTTAAACCTTCTTCGACCTACCTGCCTATCGCGAATGAGTTAGCGCGTGGTAGGTCTTTAAATCTTTGTTCCTTCTTTTTGGTCGTCTTTTATCGAGGTATGGCTTCCCTCCAAGTCCAACTAAAGAATAGAGCGTCTCCCACTGGCAGTGGGCCTCTGTGGCTTGCTCAATTGTGGTTGAGAGCTTATTTTCCAAGACTTGGGGCGTTACCGAATACTCATAGGTCGATCAGTTGTTACGGGGTGCTCATCAACCAACTGAGTCCTGTGGCACTGTCTGGTAGGGATGTTTTTTCATTCTTTTATACTCTAGATTCCATTCTTTTTTTTTTCTTTTCCTGCCAATCAAATCCCCATTTATGTACAACCTCCCCCCACCATAAGTGATGTGGGTGCTTTTGTGCCTATCTAGGTTCAATTCTTGGTTGGCAAGGAGTTGTTCCATGATATCTTAGTTGAGAAAAATGCTAAAGCGGGGGTTGAGATATATGCTCCCCAATTTTTTGTTCGCTAATTGGACTTTTGCCAGACATGGCATGTTCCTCCCTACTTTTCCAAAAATTTGGTTGATTGTTTTCATGTCATCAACAAGTTGGAGGCATTGGCTCTTGATGCCCGTAATGCTTCTTTATTGACCGGCTTTTCTTTGGCTCCTTTTCAATCCACTTTCGCTATTCATCCTATTTTTGCACAGTTTTGGCCATCTGTGAAGTAAAAGTTGTTCGCAACCAATGTTAACAGCATTTTTCATTCTTTGGAGAGGTTAAAAGCCTCTTCGTCTTCCTTTCCCATTCCTGCTTTGCCTATATTGGTCAGGAGTCCTACTTCCCCATACACTCGATCCAAACGCCCTGTTTCGTCCAGTCCTTCCTCTGTTCAAGCAGGAACAACCACTACTTCCTCCAGTAGGAAACGACCAACTCCAGTTCAGCCGATCTTGACTGATGAGGGTGATGTTGAGGATGACGATGATGATGTTCCTCTCGCCACCAAACGAAAGGTATTTGGACCTGAGAGGAGTGCATATTTCTATTTATGTATGGATAATTTTCCATGTGCTAACTTGTTTCCTGAATTCCTTGCAGAGGGGTTCTAGCTCTTCCTTGAAGACTTTGTCTTCACAGGCTACTGCACCGGCACTTCCTGTTGAAGCCTCTTCGACCACGCTGTCTGATGAGAAGGTTGCTTCTGAAGAGCCTAAAGGTCTGGAGCATATGATCGTGCAGCTGGGTGACGATCTTCCATCTTGTTATGGCAACGCTTCCTCCAGTGTTGAAGTGTCAGGTAACATAATTTATAACGTTTTCTTTCATCTGTATCATCAAATCTCACACTAACATCGTCTGATTTCGGCAGGAGTACCTGCAGAGCTGATCGTTTTTGGGGACTCTTCTCGCTCAGATAAAGGGAAATCTCCTCAAGCGACTGGACTAATTGAAGATGCTCCCCAACGTCCTAGAGTTGCTCGTGTTGATGTCATTTTACAATCTATTCAAGACTTGTTCGCTTCTTGGGAGCAGGAGAAAAGCATTGTTGCTTCTCGTTCTTCTCCTGGCAGCCACCCTGCTGGTTTCTTTACTGCCCCCTCAGAAGAAAACATGAATATGCTCAAGCAGTCGATGTTGGAGTATGTCACTTTCATGGATATGGGCATTGCCAAGGCCAGTGCCTCTGATCAGAAAAATAAAATCGAGACTTTGGGTGCTACAATGGCTCAAGTGCTTGAGCTTCCTTCGCTTGAAATTTCTCCTTCTTTGAAGGTGTCGCTGAAGCTCATCCATTTAGAGATAACTTCTTTGCTGGGTAGGAATGCGGAATTGAGAACTCAGAGATATCAATACATTCAAGCCGTGGCTGAAAGGGAGTATTTGTTTGGTGAAATCGAGAAGTCCAAAAGCGCTTTGAAAGAAATCTCTTTTGAGGTTATGGTTGAAGATTCTCTGATGATGAACCTCGCTGCAGAAATGAAGGAACTCCAAGCAAGGATAGATGACTGCCAGGCTAGGATGGATGCCAATGAGCGTGCTACCTCTCAAGAAGTTGAACGAAACAAGTCTCTGGTTGAGCGTTATGTGAAATTGGAGGTGAAGAAGGAACTTGCAACCGAACTTCTTGCCACTTCCCAAAGACATCGCAATAAGTGGGACCAACTTAGAGAACGGATGCGTTCATATTGGGGTGGTCTGTAATTAGGCATGTTTTTCATCTTGTACTTTAGGATGACAGCCATTTGCTGACCGATGATGTAATCCTCAGTCAATTAATGAACTCTTTATTTTGTTCGTGGATTGTCTTCATAACGATCCCTTTTATTTGATATCTATCTTAATTGTCGACATTGCTTGGCATTTAATGTGCCATATTCATTGCATAGTTCGCTTTCATATGGAATAGAACCTTTAGCATTTCGGCTTTTCCCCTTTGAGATTTGAACCTTTAATTCTGGCCATTGTGCATGTACACGGTCTTTCGCCTTTTGTCTCTTCGCCTTCAAGCTCTTATAAAATCGCGAACTCGTTTCGTATTTGCCATTGCCATCTTTGTTCTTTATAAGATTAAATTGTTACTACTATCTGGCATAGGCACTCCAGAAAATCGATTAAATCCCTTTCCACTAGACATGGAACACCCGATTTCTCTCCAAATTTGCCAATTGTCTTGATGTCCTCTTTGGTATGGGAGATATAGGAAAAGTTCTTTGGCCAATAAATGTCTTCTCAGCATCTCTGTCATGCGTGGCCTTCAGAGGTTGCCGGAAGTGGGCCAATCGCTTACTGAGAGTGCTTCTTTGGCCATTTGCTTGTCGTTGCAACTATGCATTTGGGAAGGCGATGGTTTTCTAGCCAAATGAATGTCTTCTCAGCACCCCTTCCACTCACTATCCTAGGGGAGTTGCGAATCAATAGCTTGTTGAGAATGCTTCTTTGGCCGTCATTGTAGCTATGCATCTAGGAAGACGATAGTAGCCAAGCTGCCCTTTTTTGTATAATAGTTGATAGGTAGAATATCCTAGGAGTCTGCTTCTTGTTTGCGGCTTATAATTGTATTCTTTCATTAATGATGAATAAAGACACATTTTGTTTGGACGTACTTTGTTTGTATTCTGTTTAAACACAATCGTCCAGTTTTTTCTATGCGACTTACAGTCGACCTATCTGTTCATCTTCCCATATGGAAGGAACATATTTTTTCAAGTATTTACCATTGATGGATCTTACATGCTTTGTACTGTCCAAATCTTCTAGATGGTAGGCTCCGTTAGGCAGTACGCTGTTCACTTTGTAAGGTCCTTCCCAATTGGGCGACCATTTCCCATATCTTGGATCCTTGTTATCCAAAGGAAGTATCGTTTTCCAAACCAATTCACCCAAGCTAAAAGACTTGACTATGATTTTCTTGTTGTAAAACTTGACCATTTTTTGTTTTTGGACCTGCAATCTATCTAGGACGTCCAACCTTAAATCGTCCAACTCTAGCAAGCTTTGGGTCAATGATTCAGCATGTTCAACATCATCCCTACTATTTTGCAAACCCACTCTAATTGATTGTACGTTAATTTTCATGGGTAGCATGGCTTCTTGGCCGTAAGTGAGCTGGAAAGGAGTCACTTTGGTACTAGAACATGGTGACGTTTTGTAGGCCCATAAAGCTTTACTCAAGCATTCGTGCCAATTTCTGGCGTTTTCACTTATCATTGTCCTTATGATATTTTTTAAGACCTTATTAGAAGATTCTGTCTGGCCGTTAAATTGAGTGTAATAAAGTGTGGAGTTTACTAGCTTAATTCTAAAATCGCTCAAAAACTCTTTCACTTGATCTCCATTCAAGGACGTACCGTGATCCATCGTTAGTGTTTGCGGTATCCCAAACCTGTATATAATATGGTCACGAACGAAATGGATAACACTCTTCTGGGAAATTTCCTTCAATGGTATTACTTCTACCCATTTGGTGAAGAAATCCGTTACTATTATTATGAAAGTGTGTTGTTTCGACGACGGGGGATAAACCTTCCCTATTAAGTCTATCGCCCAACCATTGAACGGCCAAAGTTTGATAATGGGTACCATTTCTCTTGTTGGCGCCCTTTGTATTGGACCGTGCTTTTGGCAGGCCAAACAGCTCTTCGCGTATTGCACTAACAATTCTCCCATTTTGGGCCAAAAGTATCCACTTCTTATAATTAGCCATCTCATTTTCTGGCCTGCTTGATGAGCACTACATATTCCTTCATACACTTCAGCCATGATCGTTTTGGCTTCTTGTAAACTTACACATTTCAATAGGAGCCCATCTGATCGTTTCTTGAAAAGCTCTTCTTATATCAATGCGTAGTTCACAGATTGTAACTTCAATCTCCTATCGCCCCCCGTTTCGGGACTCCATACGAAGTTCTTGATTTCTGCCCTCCAATCTACTGCCTCTCCATTTTGTATGCAACGTACATCAATATTTTCCGCCCTTCGTTGCATCACGGGCAGTATCATTCCATATTCACAAGTGGGCTCTATATTTAGCAACTTTGTGTAGCCCGATGCCATTTGGGCCAGATTATTCGCTAAATCGTTATACGTCTTGTTGATATATTGGAGTTCTACTTGGTCAAATTCTTCCAATAATTCTTGGGCGATTTCGTATTGGTTTATGACTGATTCACTCTGACATTTAAAATCACTAGTCAATTGGTAAATTACGAGTTGGGAATCGCCCTTAATGCTTATATTCTTTACTCCCAATTCTATTAACAGTTCCAACCCCATAATCAATGCATCATATTCAGCTTGATTATTAGTACATAGTCTATTTAAGGTGAAGGCATATTTATAATGAACCCCTAACGGGTTTATCAATACTACCCCTACCCCTACACCTCCAGAAGTTTTTGATCCATCGAAGTATAAAACCCAAGATTTTATTTCAAAGGAATCAATTTCTAGTTCAATTTCTTTAGGCATATCAAGACACGGATGATCAGCCAGAAAATTAGTTAATGCCTGATTTTTTACTGCTTTCTGGGGCACATATAGTATTTCGAATTCTGAAAGTGCCAAAGTCCATAAACTTATCCTTTGATGCAAAACGGGGTGAGAAAATATATACTTAACTAAATTTACATTAGAAATCAAGTAGACAGTTACAAGCCGTAAGTAAGCCCTTAGTTTTGTACATGTGAAATATAAAGTAAGACATAGCTTTTCAATAGCAGAATAATTACATTCACATTTTGTTAAACGTCTACTCAAATAATAAATCGCCCTTTCTTCCCCAAATTGATCTTCTTGCGCGACCATTTCGGCTATTGATTCTTGCTCAGCCAATATGTATACTTTCATTGGTCATCCCTGGATAGGTGGCACCAACACTGGTGGACTTGACAAGTATGTCTTCAGGCTATCGAAAGATTTTTGATGTTCTTAATTCCAGACGAATTCGTCCTGATTTTTCAGCTTTAGAAGAGGTGAAAAAGCTTTCGTTCACCCTGCACAATTAGAGATAAAGCATCTTAAAAAGTTTACTTGGCCTAGGAACCTTTGCAGTTCTTTCTTGTTACCGGGTGGTTTGGCCTCCAAAATGACTTTTGCCTTGTTCTTATCAAGTTCAATTCCTCTTTTGTGTACTAAAAACCCAAGGAAGTTCCCTGCATTGATACTAAATGCACACTTTAAAGGATTCAACTTTAGTTTATATTGTCTCATCCGCTCGAATGAGCGTCTTAATTGTTCAAAATGGTCTTTTTCTCTAACAGATTTGACCACCACATCACTACATACACTTCTATAGAATCACCTATCATATCGTGAAAGATTAGGTTCATCGCCCTTTGATTTTTCAGGCCGAAAGGTATAACTACCCATTCAAAGCATCCTAAAGCCCCGGGGCACCTAAAGGCCGTTTTATGCACATTTTCTTCAGCTATGTAAATTTGATTATATCCGGAATATCCGTCCATAAAAAAATACATTACATGTCTGGCGGTTGAATCTATTAAAGAGTCACCGTTGGCATGGGATATTCATCTTTGAGCGTTGCTAGATTTAAATTTTTAAAGTCTATGCATACCTTTATATTGTCATTCTTCTTCATTACTGGCATGATATTAAACAATCATTCGACATACCTGGCCGTTCTAATAAAGCCTACTTTTAATAATCGCTCGATTTCTTTCTTTACTTGGGGTAACACATTGGGAGCGAAGCGCCTAGGAGGTTGCTTATGTGGCTTCAAGTTCGGTTTAGTTGGTAACCTATGTTCTACCAAACATTTATCTAAACCAGGCATATGTTCATATTCCCAAGCAAAACAATCATTGTATTCTTTTAACAATACGATTAAATCATCACTTACCTCTTGGTTAAGCATCTGGCTGACAAATGTTGGGCGATCTTCCCCTTCATTGCTAATGTTCACTTTCCTCAAAGGGTCTTGCGCTTGAGCGTGTCCGGGTTTTTCAACCTTTGTTGCTTCATCGTCCAGGTTTTCTGCCAGTGCTCATTCTTCCAAGCAATCCACTTTATTGACTTCTTGGCCAATACTCTGCTCCAATTCGAACACAGCCAGCTTGTTTCTCAGTATTTCGAATGCTATTTCTTCTTTCGTCTTTTCTTTACGTTCTCTATTGAAAGCCATTAATCTGGCTTTGAAGGCCTGAATTTCGGTCACTTTTTCTGGTCGACAATTCATTAGAGTTCTTGGATTGCATTTTTGCCAATTGCTGGCTTTTTAAGGGCCACTATATTGGGCCTCATCTGGTTAAACATTTCAGTAAGTGTGTCTACTGAAAATGGTTTTTCGCTCTGCGCGACGACCTGAGATTCCTCACCATCTTGGACTATCCCGATAGGTCCATAGTTCCCTTCATACATGAACTTTTCAATCGAGTTTGCTTCTGCAACAAAAGGTCTGTGGTCTACTTGGACCACTTTAGCTTCACCTTTACCATTGTCATTCCAGAAAACGAGGCACTGGTGGAGCGAGGATGGTATGCAACGGCTCCCGTGAATCCAATCTCTTCCAAGTAGCACATTGTAGCTAGTAGGACCATCTATCAAAAAGAACACTGCGGTCTTAGTAGTCTTTCCAACCGTTATATCCAGTGGCATCACACCCTTAGTTGAAGTTGTTCCTCCACTGAAACTGGTAAGAATGACTTCTGTTGGATCATATCGCTTTCTGTTTTTACAAATTTTCTCATCATCCTCGATGGCATGGTATTTATAGCTGTCCCATTGTCAATCAACACTTTGACCATGGGAATACCATTCACCAAAGCCTTCACATACAACGGCCTTAGATGTTCGGTCAATTTCATATTGGGCTTCTTAAAGATGACTTTCTCAGATGTACCTATTTCTACCTCTTGTTGATCTTTTGCTGAACTATTTTTGTGCGACATGTCCATGTGCAACACCTCACACTGAGCTACTGCTTCTTGGGCTTTCTCCTGTTGGTTATTGTCATTTGATACTTCTTCTTCGGATATCCAACCGGTAGGAGGAGGTATTATTCTTGGAAGCGATCCGTACTTTTCAAAATGAGGTACTCTGATTCTTCTCTTAGGTTTTCCGTATATCACATAGAAGTCATAGGAACGCCCAGATGGCTCCCCTAGTAAGTCTACTTCGCGAACACCTTCTTGGTGGAGTTGCTTCAACAATTTGTTGCGTGACACCCCATCTTTTCTTTCTTTCTTCTTCTAAATCGATTTCTTCCTCAATGTTAGTCATGCCATCACTTTCTTCTTCATCACCTACTCCCTAGGATGTCTGGCCTTCTTCGCATTCCAGTAAGCGCGCTTCTCCCTCTGCTATTTCTTTACCTTTGAATTCATTGGCTAGTACGTAATTATTAGCCATCACAGGAGGTAGTGTGCCAAACTGAATGGTGAGAGGGTGATCTGGATCTTCTTCATCTTCATCTTTCTTTTCACGTTCAAATTTTGACCTTCCAGAAGAACTTTCTGGCAGTTCTCCTAGCGATTCGCCAGTACCAGCTTCTTCATCTCCTTTAAAGTTATTGAGAATGTTTTTGTTGGCTACTTCGAGCAGTTTAGGTACTTTAGGACGCGACGACCCCAACTGTTGTCTCATCATTCGTCCATAGGTCCGTTGAAAATGCCTCTGTTGAGTTCTTGTCATCTCATCAAATGGTATGACTTTTCCTGCATTGTACTAGAAGAAGTGCCACACATTTGGTCGACGAGGTTGTGGCCTGAATGTCCTTTCATTGCTATTCGGCCTGAACTGCTGTTCAAAATACGACCTTCTACAGCTAGATGCACTTCGTCCTCCTTTGGGACGGAAACCAGGATTGATGTTAGGACGATGCTGGCGATGTTGGTGATGCCATCCTTGGCCCTTCCATATCTTCAGCCATCTCCTCTTTGCATCTGAAACACATGATGTTTTTGTTTTTCCCCGTTTCTTCCTGTGTGATCCTTTCAAAGATGCTGGTGTGCAGTTCAGAATCTTCTTCTTCATCATCTAGGACCAGCTTGAACTTTGGAAACTTATTTTTGAAGCCAATTGCCATCATATTCACACACAGTGGCTGTGGGAAAGGATTTTTCTCCACTGTCATTTTCTTCTTATCATCAAATGTGATTCGCCCTGATTTAATGGCATCCTGTAACACATGACGAAAAACCAAGCAGTTGTTAGTTATATGCGACCATGCATTATGCCACTTGCAATATTTTTTGCCCTTTATTTGTTCAGGGTCTGGCAATTTATGCTTGTCGCTCAACCTTATTTGTTTATCCTTATACAATTTATCAAAGATAAGGTTAGCTTTGGTCACATCAAAGGAGAACGTCCTAACTTTTTTGTTTTCGCTTTTAACAGGTTCGTCTTTGTTCGACGCTTTAAACTTGGCTGTTATAGGACAAGCATAGGTCTCTCCTTTAACTAGTTCGGCCAAGCATATCTCTGCCTAATCATAATATTCATCTTCAATAGCATGAACATCAAAGTTTGGGTCTCTGTAATAAGTCTCTTTACTAGAATTTTTAATCTGTTCTTCTTCCCTCATTAGACATTCATACCTAATCACATTGGCACTCAACTGGAAAAGGTCAGGGAATTCTCTGTCTTGGAACTTCTTTTTTAAATCAAAGTTCAAACAGCTTTGAGCGATTTTGACAAACTCCTTTTCGGGCAAAGGTACAAAACACTTGCTCTTGGCTGTTTTAAACCTTTGGAGAAAGCCCCCTGCCCATTCGTTTGGCATTTGACGTAAATTCGCCAAATCGGCCAGAGTGACTTCAGATTCAGTTTTGTAAAACTGAGTGTGAAACAATTGTTCTAGTTGTTGCCATGTTTGGACTGAATTTGCTAGCAAATTAATGAACCATGAAAATGCTACTCTTGTTAATGAACTAGGGAATAGTCTCACTTTGTGGTAGTCAGTTACTTCTTTACATTGTAATGTGAATCGCCCTATGTGTTCTAGAGTGGAGACTTCTTCTAGGCCGGTGAATAACGAGAACTCAGGTATTTTATATCCTCTAGGCCATGGATATGCTTGGTTTACCCAATCAGGGTACGACTTTATGTAAGTCGGCCTAACGAAAGGGCGTGTACCAAAGGCCATTTGGTCCTGCACTATTTCCATAATTTGATTGCTCAACAGAAAGTTGGGATCATATGGGACTCCCACAGGTTGGTTCATTGGCGGAATAGCTTAAAGCCTAGATTTGGTCCTTGGTTCGCGGCGTAAGCGCCATTATTCAGACCATTGTTGCCATTAAATTGAACGTTTCCACTGTCATTAGCATGTGGAGCGTTCTGTCCATTAATTTGGACATCGCCTCTGGCTATTGGGTTACCCCCCAGATTTGTTGTTCCACTCTCGCCGTTTAAATTGGCCATTCCCCCATTCCCTTGATTTGAAGTAGATGGGCCAAAAGGTGGGTCTATCGCGTGATTCGGGCTAGGTATCGGGGAACTATGTCCCACAATTGTCCTAGATTGGAAATGACTTCCTATGTTTGGCATAATTGGTTGACTAATTTGGCTGACCAACTTATTCATGATTTCATTCAGCGTATTAATTTGTTTAGCCATGTTGTCAGTGTACATTTCCATTTTGAGTAAACTTTTCAATAACATGAACGTTTTGCAAGTTTACCTGTTCAATGACGTCTTGAGTGAGTTTCCCAAGCAATACACGCATGGTTCGAGGACTTAATTCTGTCATTGATTCTTAACGACTTTGGTTCTATCCATCTATCCCTAGAGTACTTTGCTGCTTCTCGAATTGTTCGATTACAGACTGAACTAGTCGTTGGTTTGCTGGCTCTTTGTCAGAATTTTTTGGAGGCATGTTGAGTTGCTTGTCGTATCTTCAAACACCAAATGGGTCCCACTGGGCGTGCCAAATTGTTTCGCGCGGATAACGCTAACAATTAAAAAAGATCAGACGATTGTGTGAGGAACTACAACCTCTCGAAACAAAGTCCCAACGAGGGGTGTGCATTCACGAAGATTAAAATTCACAAAGGTTCAAATGCCTCTATGGGGCGCAAGCACACAAAGTTAACTAAGATTAATCTATGAAAGATGTAAAGGAAATAAAATTACATATTCTGTGTTTGAGAGTGATTTGTTCGGTCTCTGTTTCTGTCTTCTCTTCTTTCTTTTATACTCCTGAATGATTTCCTTCGTGGAACTGCCTGAAAACTACTGGTGGTTCCACGATCGCCCACTTTCTCCATGATAAGTATTCTATCCATAAAACTTCCCATTTCCCCCATGACTTGCAACCGTTATTTTTGAATGGTAGGATGTGATAAGGTTTCCCTTTAACCGTTTTGATAACTGTAGCCTTTGAATGCGAGTGGTTGTAATGCTCGTTCAAGTCTAGGATGCCTCGCGCAGCTGGGCGACATCGTTGTAAAGCTCGCTCAAATTTTGGGCGTTCCATGCAGTTAAGCGACATCCAGCAGGTTTAGGCGATCATGAGTTACTGTCGCACAACTCTTTCTTGGGTCATCTCGCTTGGGCTTCCCATTTGAGTTGGGCCTTATTCTTTTCTCGAATTAAGCTCCATCATTTGAACCATTTAATTAGGCTTGTTTCAATTGGGTTTGGTTTTGGGTGTCAACACTATTCAAGAGTGTTTATTGTGCCATATTTAGGCTCTAGGCTTGCACTTATTTCTGGAAAGGCAACTCCCATCCTACCTCTGCTTCATACAAAAGCAAAAACTTGCACACCAACACCAGCCCTTGTATTTCCAGTCGGTTGCATGTCGTGATTTGTATCGATATTATCTTGGCACTGATCCCATCTCCATTCTTCCCAACGAGGAGGAAGGAAAAATTCAATGTGGTGTTGGAATCTTGTTCAGTTAATTGTAGGCGGGCTTGTAAAAGAAATTTTGGCTAACCAATTTGAAATGGTATAAAGCTAATAATAAATAATTACTGGTGCTTTTAGAACTATATGTAAACTTGTGTAATAAGGATTGGCTAGTATTGTGTAATCTAGTGTGCAGGTAATTAGATTGGAACATTTTGTTTATAGTAATTTGTATTGGTCCATCACTGCTTCTTGTATATTCTGCAGGTTGCTGAGCCACAGAGAATTATAATCTAAAAATATCAGCCTTAAAGATCCAAATGGAGAAGTTGGGCCAGAAGTTAAAAGAGTGCAAATGTTCATGCACAATCATATAAAAGAAGCTAGGATGCTGGAAGTTGGAACATGGAAAAATTCACCTAGAGTAGAAGTACCAATTCGAGTTTAATAGATTTGAGCAAGCCACAAAGCGAGGAAAAAAATGGAACTAAATGATTGATGTATTATTTTTTTAATTTATTAGCTTGAGAGATAAATAGTTGATGTACTATATGGTTGAAACATTTATGGGTCGTTTGAGCCCCGTTTTTCCCCTTTCTATCTCTATTTCCTACAGTAATTGGTTGACAATAGTCAGTGAAGCTTACATTAAACCTAATAAATGTCAGAGATGGGTGCAAAAGAAAAATTGTCGGGACTATTTTGCCCTCCACTATTTTTTATTATACCAATACTAAACAATATTTGAAGGGCAGAAATGTAAGTAAAAAAATTGGTTATTCAATTGACATGCAGCGCCGCAGTATTCCTTAGTTTTTATCAAGGAAGTTGTCATTTTCTTTGACAGGGGCCCACACCCGTCGTGACTGTTGACAGCCAAATACTGTAGGAAAACGAGATAGAAGGGGAAAAAACGGGGCTCAAACATGGGCGTGCAAGTTTCTATCAAATAAGCATGTCATATGAGATTTTTTCCTATTATTTCAGCTGGTCATTAGTTACTTCATATTGTTGAACAAATGTTATCCACCACATGTCACATATAATTGGTCACATGTTGTATCACAAATCACATGTAATTGGTAACATATCACAATTAGACATATATCTAGTTACATGTCTCATATCACTACTCCCAGGCCATGGTTCAAAGGCCGTGGTTCAAAATTGGTCACATCACCTTTGTTATAAGTTACAATTCAGTTGTCAAAGTTCAATGTGCACTTGTTACCTATCACACGTCACAAGTCTTTATGCAATTGTTAGAGTTCACTAATTTATACTTACATATCACAGGTACAAGTTCACAGGTCACATATCATTGTACATAGGTCACAAAAATCCATAGGTCACAAATTACTGATTTATGTTCATAGGTCACATGTTATATTTCATGGATCACTTGTCACAGGTAACAGTTCAGAAGTCACAGGTCATATGGAATATATCACATATTATTGTCAACAGGTCTCAAATCAAAATAAAATGGTTACATATCAGATGTTAATGTCATTGTGCACTCGTAACAAATCGCAGACTCAAAAAGTTTTAACATTAAATAAGTTGTGACTTATAAAATTTATGATCGAAAAATAAGTCGTGACATATTAATTTGATAAATTATTATTGATAAATAAGTTGTGACCTATAAAATTGTTAATATGTGACTGTGACGTTATTCTTCTCACAATTATATATATCTAAATATAAGTAGTTATGTATTCTTTCCGCAATTCATTTATTTTACTAATGTTGCTGGTGAAATTTTATATATACGAGGTTCTTGTCATTTAAGCATATCATATGAGATTTGATCATGTAATAGATATATCTTGCAAAAAGTTATCTGCCAGCCACAGGTCAAACTAGATATATATCTTATTACAACTCCTAGGTCACTAGTCATAAGTAAAATGTCATTATCACGTGTCAGAACTAGACATATGTCACGTGTCATTGGTCACATGTCATATTTTGCATTGATATCAAGTCACAACTAGACATATATTTAGTTAAACTCCTAGGTCATAGATTACATATCACATTTGACCTCTAATTAAATTTGTGACATATACTTTAATTAAACAGGCCACATTCATAATAACACATAATTTGTGGCCATGGTCACGAGTCAGTAATAAACCACACAATGTCACTATCACGTCAAAGACATAATTGTAAGTCACGGTTACAAAATTAATAGCAAATTAGACGTTTTTACAGACATAAATTATCAAATTAATTGATTATAATTGTGTACCACTCAGCGAGAGACATGAACGATGAAGACAAAATCATCTCTGCATCTTCTCTCTGATATGCTCAATCAAAGTGAGTATAAGAAATTCTCAAGCACTTCTCAACAATCCTTTCAGTGATTCTGCATTGGTTGTGATCATACTATTGTATCTGATTCCATTGAAATGTGCTCTTGACCAATACTTCACGCCAACATCATCCTCTAGGTACCCTCGAATTTTCTTGTGTAGACTGCATAATGATTGCATATTGATCTCAAATTTTGCCAAACTATATGCTCTGCAGTAACTCTAAACAATGGCACAATATCAATGCGGGGAAACTTGCTCTTCAAGTTAGTCTGCAAATGCCATATACAATGCCCACGATGTGCGTTACGATAGACGTTGCTAAAACCATTTGATATGCTTGCTGCATGGTCATATATAAAGACTAACTCATCTGTGTCATCAGTTGTTTGCCATAATTTCTGAAAGAACCATGTCCATGAGTTATTGTTTTCTGAAGCTATTATGCCCTACACAAGTGGATAAATTTGACTATTTGCATCTTGACATGTGACAACTAATAACGTACCTCGATACTTAGATTTCAAAAATGTTCCATCGACACAAATTATCCGTCGGATTGAAGAGAGATTCATGTATGTTTGGTCCTAATGCCATGAAAAAATACATGAAATGTCCATCATTATTAGTTTCAATAAAAGTCAATGTGCTAGGATTATTTCTCTCCAAAACATGACAATACAATGGTAACTTCACATAGCTATCATCAATGTTACATCGAATCTCTTTGTAAGCAAATTCTTTGACCATATACGCCTTGTGATATTTTATAGTTATGCTAAACTCTCAACGATTGTCATCAATGATGTTTCTTGGTTTGTACACTATGTTGGCATCCTGATACTTTAGAGCTACATGCTTTCCAATTACCGAATAAATAGCATGTCTATTATCTCTACGACGAACACTCACGGAGCAAGTGTGATGGCTAGAATATTTTCGTATTTGAAAAATTTCAGATTCAGCTATGCTCATTGCCTGTAAATGCCAGTTGCAACTTTCTTCAACACAAAGGATTGTGTACACACTCTTATTTGATTTCTTTACTTTAAATTCAAATCGGTACTTCACAGCACTTTTAGTTTGAAATAGTTCATCGATGTGTACATCCTCATCTTCTGGAATCCTAACTAATGATCTATAAGGAATTAAACATACAACTTGTATTGGAGTACTACTAATGTCCTCTTGTATGGAAAAATCAACATTGTTTTCATCTCTCCTAGGAGATTTATATTCGAAATCTTTTTTTTAGAACTACCCTGAATTATGTGCAAGTTATCTCAATCCACATAGTTTCCTTCTACGTTATCATTCCCATAATCGCCATCATATTGCACAACTTCATTTCAATTGCTCACATCTCCCTTTTCTACTTCACCATTAGTATCTACTCCACAATCTATTTCAAACTCCCTTACACTATCATACTCATCTGCAACTATGGTCGAAATAGTCACGCAAAGAGGATGTTTGTTGCAAATAGAAAGAAACTACTTCACTTTCATATCACAGTTAATCCTTTGTGGTGGAACTGAAAACTTTGAAATTCCAGGGTTAAGAGACATCATCTCAATTTCATATATCTTTGAATCCACGTTAACAAGTTCTTGCATTTTGTTGTACAACTCTATATACGAAATGCTAGTTGGAACATAAAGAATATCCACATTTTCTTCACTATTTCTTACATAGCTCCATGTCCATTTTGCCTTCTTTAGTCTTTTTAAACTCAACAAAATAGCATACTTATTCCCATATCATTTCAACAGAAGCTATAGCTACGAATAAAATAAATAATTTAAATAATTTACTCAAATATATATTAATGTAATATGAAAATAGCTATCATATTTAAATTATCAAAGTAACCACATTATATTATCAATAATGGACAGACAGATAACGACTGTGCTGTCGTTTTATGTGGAAGATAATGACTGTAGTGTCGTTCTACACTTCGGATAACGACCGTAGTATCGTTTTATACTATTGATAATGGCTGGAGTGCTGTTATCGTCCAATAAATGCGGACAGCAAGAAAAATACATCAAATGCGTAAATAAAATCAACTAAAATATCATTTCATACTATATTCAATAATAATAGTACCAATATACATGAGATTTCTAAAAATACTTTTCTCTTTCTTCGAATATAATAGAGATTCAATGTAGTTAATATAGAAACCAAAATTCATGTTCAAATGCTCAAAATATTGGAGAAGATAGGTGAATTAATGAACAACAAGACTCTAGGATTGCAAGCACAAGAAGAGCACACGCATGAGAGAGACAGGTCGATGTGTTTTGATGATGATTTGAGGAATTTAATTGGATTGAAAGGGGGTGTTTGAGTCTTTTCCATGGTGAGGTTGTTTTGGACATTTGATATTATTATTTATTGTATTTTGTAAATTTAGAATCATTTGACTAAAAAACATTAAAATGAGCTTATTTAAATAAATATATTGTTTGACTGAGCTTTTTAACAAACTCTTCCTTCTCAAAATATAGTATATATGAATTTTTCCTTATTTTATTGGAAGAGTTGTGAGTAAAAATGAATATTATAAAAAAGTGATTGAGAAAAATAAAAATAAAATGCGGCTTATTTACCTGCCGGGTCCAAATCTAGAGCGAAATTCATATTCGGGCCAGTAGCCCGACCAGGACCACGTTCCTGATTTAGGGTTTAAGCAATTCCCTTCTCGTCCACCAACAGAAACCCTAGTGCTCTTCAAATACTTCACCATGAATTACAGGTTCCAAAACCTGCTCGGTGCCCCCTATCGTGGCGGAAACGTTGTTGTAGTCAACAATTCATTGCTAATCTCACCGGTTGGTAACCGCGTCGCCGTCACCGACCTCGTAAAATCCGAAACCATAACACTCCCTTGCCAGGCCTCCACCAATCTCCGCCGTATAGCCGCCTCACCGGACGGCGTCTTCCTTCTTACTGTTGACGAGAACAACAGATGTCTTTTTATCAATCTCCCACGCCGTGCCGTCCTCCATCGCATCTCCTTTAAGCATCCTGTTTCCGCTGTGAAATTCAGCCCAGATGGTAATTTCATTGCTGTTGCTGCTGGGAAGCTTCTTCAGATATGGCGTTCTCCTGGATTCAAGAAGGAATTTTTCCCCTTTGAGCTGATAAAGACATTTGCGGATTGTAATGATAGGATTACTTCGCTGGATTGGAGCCCTGACTCTGAGTTCATACTCGCTGGCTCTAAAGATTTGACTGTAAGGCTTTTTTACTTGAAGCAATCTAAGAAAAAGAGCTATAATAAGCCTTTCTTGTTTTTGGGCCATAGAGATGCAATTGTAGGCGCATTTTTCGGTGTCGATAAGAGGACTAACAAGGTTACAAGAGTATACACTTTATCACGAGATGGGGCGATATTTAGCTGGGGATATAGTGTCAGTGATGTTAAATATCAGGAAACGGGAAGGAATGATTCAGAGCCCGAGTCTCCTGGGACACCGGAGCAAAGACAGGGAGAAGATGGGGAAGGCGAAAATGTAGGTAATTTATTGAAAAGGAAGGATTATGATGGGAAAAATGATAATTTTGATGAATTGGATTTGTTTTCATTGCATAAAATGAAATGGGAATTGTTGAAAAAGGATTTTTTCATGCAAGCACCGGCGAAATTAATTGCATGTGATTATCATAGGGGGCTTGATATGGTGGTTGTGGGATTTTCGAATGGTGTCTTCGGCCTCTATCAGATGCCTGATTTTGTGTGCATCCACTTGTTGTCAATTTCGAGAGAGAAGATTTCAACTGTGATGTTTAATGACCTTGGGAATTGGCTGACATTCGGGTGTGCAAAGCTTGGGCAGCTGCTTGTTTGGGAGTGGAAATCTGAGAGTTATATATTGAAGCAGCAGGGGCATTATTTCGATGTAAACTCCATTGCGTATTCGCCAGATTCACAGTTCTTGGCCACCGGAGCAGATGATAACAAAATCAAGGTAAGTGAAGGAACATATTTTTCTTTGCATCAGTATTAGTTTTTGGATTTCGCTGCATATGCCACTCTGCGAAATTAACCTTTGAACTTGTAATGGTACTCCAACAAATTGAAAGGGTATTCCTTTTCATTTTCCAGCTAAATAAAGGTCAATTTGCCAAAAACTACTAATTGTGAAGTATCAAGTGGCCCAGCTGTAGATTAGCGATATGCTGCTAAATATTAATTGACTAGTGTTTTTTCCTCATTAATATCTTGGTAAAAAGCACTTGTTAATCTCTCTAGCGTTATGTTCCCTCTAGTTTCTGTAGATAGATTCAATATTTTGTTTTTACAGCTCGCTCGACTCCCCTAAGCTTTCAGCAGCTTAAATCCATCCAAAGTATTTGTTTTTGGTTTTTTTCCCCTTTATTGACTCTTTCAATCCTTATCCTTGTTTACTGATTATTTACACATCCTACACATGCAATAGCTAGAAGTATATGTTAAGTTGTTGAGCTTAATTATTGTCGCTCTGGTGGAGATCTTGAAAGGACTGTGAATCCCGATAGCGCCATTGTGAACAGCAAGGAAAGAAGAGGAAAGCACGGGAGGAGGATTCTTCCTTTGCCTCTGTCCTATTATATACAGTATAGACAGGAGTGATGCATGTGTGGGGATGCAAAAATCTCGAGATCATTAAGTTGGGTAAGCCTTTCTTCCACTTCTTTTTTCGAAATTCAACCGAGTTCTAGAGCACAAGGGAATGGACTTTCATTCCCGGGACCGCCTCGTCTATGTTTTCGGCGCCTCCTCGAGTGAACCCGAAATAGGCCATGTACTTGGATCTACCAAATGATAAGAATGCCTTTGAGATTCAATCACAAACCACTTTGCCTCAGTTGTATGTATACCCTTGACCCTCTTATTTGAAATAAGTAGTCTTTCTTACCTCTCTTAAGTGCCATTGTAGGACCTATTTTATAGTTCCATTCCAGTTGTAAGTCTTTCGATGGCAAGCCAGTCTTAATTCTTTTACAACTTCTGGATACTTTCTTTCCTAAGAAAAGCCCAAAGAATGCTCGTCCTTGGGTGTTCTTCCTATCACTGGCCGCCTGGGTTCTAGCAGGCAAAAGGAATTCTCGATTTTTGTAGCTGAAGGGTATAAAGGGGAAAGTCTGAGTAGTACAATTCATAGCATGGGGGGTGATAGTCTCACATATCCTCCTGATTCACCAAACCAAACCTTTCAAAGACCCCCCCTTCTTCTTATAGCAGCTCCTTAGTTCTTATTCTGCTGCTTTAGAATAGTTGTAAGACTAAGCAAGGAAAGAACTATTAGAGATAGATTCTTGGGTAGCGAGTGCACTCAATAGGCTTGCCTTGACCCTTTACTAGGTTGGAGCTATGAAGCTTATCTTATTTATTATTAAAAAGGAAAAGGGCTGTATCTCTATCTTATGTTTGGTAAGGTAGAAGCACTTGATGCTTTTAAGGCTGTCAAACATAATAAGTACTTAAAGATTCATATTGAACTTCGATGGGAGTTTCTCTTGAAGCAATAACGTGTTGATCTAGTCGCCTGTAGCCACAAAGGACTATTTAAATTGATTCATTTCTGCTGCCTGTAGGATAATTGATCAAATATCCTACGCTAGGCATGTAACGAAGATTCTCTCGCTTTTTGTAACTGGGTTACATTAGTTGGTGATGATCACGAGGGGTATGCGCTAGCGCCCTTGACAGGCACTCTAGAACCCACCAACGCTCGTGAAAACCTGTGTTTAGACGCAGAAGCTTGTCTTGTCCGATACTATCTCTCTGATGATCAATCTTGCTTACAATTGGCTTTATTACATAATATAAGCTCGCTCCAGTTCGGAGCCAGTATGCTGTACATTGATCGCCCTCCATAGTGAGGTCTGCGTGGGGTTGGAAAGGAGGCAGGAAGCCCCAAAATTTCATGAAGGTCAGTTTAGGAATTTGTGTTCCTCTAAATTACGTCTTAGGAATTTGAGTCCTTGTAAATTTTTGTTTTACCCTATTTTTTTTTATCAATAAGGAGCTGTCATTAGGCTTTTAAATCACCATCATAAAAGAAAAAAATGACAGGTTAAAGAAGATAGGTGTGTGGTTTTTTCTTGTAAACATTCATCATAGTGAATTACTCAGTGACAAAAGAGGACTTAGTCTCACATCAAAGCTAATCTCTATAAATCTTGTGTCTTTTTTTCTTTCTGCTAATTGATTCCTTTCGGTGAAACAGAGTTTTTAATTCTCAGCTGTATGTTTACATATTAAGATTTCATTTGCCAACTTTGCTGCAAACTGAAGTGAAAGTTTTACTGCTTATGTTCACAGGTGTGGACTGTTTCATCTGGGTTTTGTTTTGTGACATTCTCTGAGCACACGAATGCAGTCACTGCACTACATTTTATGGCTAGCAATCATTGTCTCCTGAGTGCATCATTGGATGGGACTGTTCGTGCGTGGGATTTGTTTCGCTATCGAAACTTTAGAACATTTGTAACCCCCACACCTAAGCAATTCGTTTCTCTAGCATCAGATCAGAGTGGTGAAGTGATTTGTGCTGGAACGCTGGATTCATTTGAGGTCATTACAATTGCTATTTAGATTCTCACGTTTTTAATATATCATTTTTAATATTTACTGACAATGTTACTGATTGATTGCTTATTAGATATTTGTCTGGTCAATGAAGACTGGGAGGCTGTTAGATGTACTCAGTGGGCATGAGGGTCCTGTTCATGGATTAATGTTTTCTCCCACAAATGTGAGTTGTTGTATGCTCTTCTTTTAAACGTTTGCTACCCCGTCAATACATTAACATCATCATTTGTGATCATCTCGATCATGTGAATAAAAAATGTCTCTTTGGAGATCAAAAGATATTGATTATCACATTAATCACTATAAATGTTTTCTGCTTTAAATCTGCAGGCTATTTTAGCTTCCTCTTCTTGGGATAAAACTGTTCGCTTATGGGACCTTTTTGAAGGAAGAGGTGGTGTTGAAAAATTTGATCACACACATGATGTCCTTACAGTCGTTTACCGCCCAGATGGTAAACAGCTGGCTTGTAGCACACTTGATGGACAAATTCATTTTTGGGATCCACTACAAGGCTTGGAGATGTATGCAATTGAAGGCCGTAGAGACATTGCTGGTGGACGTCTCATGACTGATCGCAGATCAGCTGCTAACTCAACTGCCGGCAAGTGCTTCACAACCTTGTGTTATTCTGCTGATGGGAGCTACATATTGGCTGGTGGAAGTAGCAAATACATTTGTATGTACGATGTTGCTGACCAGGTTAGTTTTAGTACACTGGTGCACTCTCTACTCTTGCTCATTGTCAAACTAATCAATTACCTGTATTTTATTATATTCATTGCAGCTTAAAGGCTATGTCAGGAGTATTATCCTGTATATCCAAAATAATATGTAACCATTAGATTAGCAATAAGAAAATTAGAGATGGTAGAAAATATCAGCTATAATTACCCAAAACATATCTGATCCAAGAAAAAAAAAAACCTTCTCATTATTAATTTGGCTATCATATCATGACCAATGTTTTCAAAGGAAAGGCACACGGGAGTCACTGTGCTAAAGCACGGTTGATTTTTTTTTTTTTTTGTATTAAAACTATTTAATTATGAAGATAGGGAAAAATTAAAACACAAACAGAATGTGAAACGAAATAGTGGTGGCATTAATACTAAACAAAAAGAAAATTCTATAAAGCTGAACAATAGTATTTGAATTTCTATTAATTAACCTTCAAAAACTACTATAAAATAGCAGTAGTGCCACATAGCTAATCAATCTAATCCCCAGTTATTCGACACTAGGATAAGTCTGCACGTTTTAGAAAACAAATACAGTATAATATTGTACTATATAATCACATAATTGTATATTCATAAAAAATTCAAAAATTCTATAGAAGGCAAAAGGGAAAATCTCAAGACATTGTCACGAGAAAATCTCGAGACATAAATAGCTTGATTTAATTGAATAAAAATAAATTAATCATATTGAAATACCTTGCCCAAGTTTAATCACCTGAAACTTGAACAACTCCAAAATTGAGCATAGAAACAAGAGGAAAAGAAAAAGAAAAACAAACGAGATAGGCAAGATAGTAAGAGAGAGTGTGCAGGATAGACTGAAGTTTAGGTTCTGTTTGTTTGTCAGTGAGGAGTTGACCCTTCGGCAAAGCATAAAAGAACTATGCCTGACCAGCCTGGGCATGTGCCTGTGATAACATCGGAATGCCTCACAGGATATTTGACCATCCAGAATGATCCGGGACTTTGTAGTTGCACCTTGACCAAAGGCAGGGATCACGCCACAGAACTTCACATTTGAAACCTTTAACTGTGACACGTAAAGGAACCAACTTTGCTTGGTTTTCTCTCTTTATTTATGGAAAGTAAGTCGAGATGGGTTTGTCCTTTGAAACCTATTCTCAAATGTCGTTTTCAAAACCTGAGTGATATATTACTTAAATGTTGTGTAATTTTTTGGCTAATCTCTCCATCTTTTGCACTGAGCTTTTGCTTAGGAATAAATTCAATCTGATGCTGATCTTGTTATTGCAATTCCCTATATTACTTTGGGTTAATCTATTTGTACAAAATAGATTACAAAAAGTTTGACAAAATAGACAAGTGGCGCCCCCCTATTGGAGCCAGCCGCCCCTCCAATAGGGGGGCGCCACTTGTCTATTTTGTCAAATTTTTTGCAAAAGTTTTGTCATTGTAGCATAGTCCTATTACTTTATGAAGTACTTATACTATTTTTACTAATAATTTCAGGTACTGCTGCGGAGATTCCAGATAACCCATAATCTCTCACTAGATGGGGTTCTTGACTTCTTGAACTCAAAGAATATGACAGAAGCAGGTCCAATGGATTTGATTGATGATGATAGAAGTGATGGGGAGGAAGGTATGGATAAGCAAACACAAAACAAATTGGCATATGATTTGCCAGGATCAAAGCCTAACCATGGAAGGCCAGTTATTCGAACAAAGTGCCTGAGAATTGCGCCGACTGGCCGGAGTTGGGCAGCTGCGACCACAGAAGGAGTTTTAGTGTATTCTATGGATGAGTCTTTTATGTTTGATCCCACTGATCTTGATATAGATGTTACTCCGGAGGTGAGAATTATATATTCTTTTCCTGGAAAATGAGTTCCATTGAACACTGTTTCAGTTATACATATATTATGTTAAATGAAGTAATAAAAAGGTATATGAATAATTACTCCACCTTAGTGTGGTTTTATTAAAAAAATAAATGTAACAAAAAAGGAACTTCTGACATTTCATTTCCATTATGTGCTTTAGCATGTTTGGTGTGCATCTAAGACATGCTTACATTTGTCTGTATCTATATTTTACCGTGTTGAGCAGGCAGTTGATGCAGCTTTAAGAGACTATCAACCAAAAAGAGCTTTAATCCTTAGTCTACGCTTGAATGAAGATACTCTAATAAGGAAATGTATTATCACCGTCGCTCCAGCAGATATACCGGCTGTAGCTTCATCAGTCCCTTTCAAATATTTGCAGAGATTAATAGAGGCACTTGCAGAACTCATGGAGACTTGTCCACATTTGGAGTTTATTCTACGTTGGTGCCAGGTTATATTTCTACAACTCTTCCAACCTATATTTTTAGTTGTGTTAGGTGCATATAAGTTTAGACTACTGGATGAAAATTGTCTTGGGTTTTGATTGTTTTATTTTTTTGGCAGGAGCTCTGCAAAGCCCATGGCCATTCTATTCAGCAGAATTCTAGAAATCTGCTTCCTGCTCTGAAATCATTGCAAAAGGAAATTACTAGGTTGCATCAAGATTTGGCTGATACCTGTTCTTCAAATGAGTATTCACTTCGATATCTCTGCTCTACAATAAACAAGAAATAGTGACATTATTATGTCAGTTGACTCTATGGTAAGATACTGTATGGAAGTATATGGCTACATGATCCTGGTGGGATGTCACTATACAATCTTTCTTGTTGATCTGCCTGTGTACGGTCTTCATTAGTTATCGTGTGTTTTTCCTGCTGCATATGATGTCCATGTATGCAATTTAGTTATATGGAGGCAATTAGACTTTTATAAATCGGATGAAAGATAAAGTTTTTAAATGCCTCGTCTTATGTTCAAATTTGAATCCCCAAGTTTCATTTAGTTATAGTATAAGGTGATGTAATTTAGTATCCAGTTTTAAGCAGATAAGTTAACAGGTATGTGCGAAACTGAACCAAATGTGAGGGAGACTATTTGGCAAAATTAAGCAAGGGACAATTTATTTTCCTTTGTAGACATCATTTTTCAAATGTTGTCATCAATCATGTTTAGCCCTTGTATGACTTACACACTTAGGTTGAAGTGTACTAGTAAAATGCTTGTCTGGCAAACACTTCATTAATTTTTATGCAAACTACTGAGACCTCCGCTCAAGTATTGTTAGACGCGCCCTCCCTTAAATTCTAAGATTCTTCACTATCTTGTTATATCTGTACCTTTCTAGTTCTCTCTACTCATTAGTGTCTTTCTAAATTATAATTGCTATTGTACTTCTTTAAGAGTTACCTAAGGGATTTTTGTGCCTTTCTTTTGCATAGAACTGGTTACCAAATCCTGGAATAAAATTTATTCCTGCAGTATTCTGCTAGTCGTTCTGATGTGGTAAACACTTGATGCAGAAGTAACAGACATGTACCTGCTTTGGACAAGGTTGGTGATGCCTACACGAGTTGAACACATGTATCTGCAGCAAATTGTGTCTTCTCATAATTGTTATTATTCTTGCTTTGATGCCTTTATCGGCTAACGGTGGTAAATTCATAATGCATCTATTACTCAAGTTATAACCCAGTATGCTCTGGGAGACGGACAGTTTTAGCAGGGTTGCAGTGATAAATTTTGTTCGAAGTATGTATTCACCAAGAATTTTGCAATAGGTATACAACCTTTTGATGCTTATTTACATCATTTGCTATATTTCTTGTGCCAAGTGAATTGGCATCAATACCTCTGGGCCTTTCTTGGAACAGTGTCTGAAGTTTAACTAGCTACACTGTAAAACAGTAGAATAGATTCACACCCCCTTTTTACCTTTGTTTCTCAGTAATCTTTGGATTTGGTAAATTATATAAGTTTGAAATTTTCAGTGGTTTCTTTCACCAAATCTGCAATTCCGTTGAGGGCAAATAGATTGATTCTTGGTTAGGCTCTTGATATTTATCGAATTTTTTTGTTTTCCAACTGCCGGTTTCAGAGCCAACACCCCAAGACATTCAGCTTGTCTAATTTGAGTAGAACATACTGACATGTTTATGTTACATTCATTATTAGTTGATATTCTTGTCTATCGCATAATTAGTAATGGATGTCAGTTGGCCTTGATGGTGCATAGGCTTCCATCGTATGTTTAAGTAACAAATTAAATTTTTTAAACTTATATTTCTGTTAAAAAAGGGGACAATTCTTCTGCAAATGAATTTGATCAATAAATTTGACAAATAATCAGAATCCTGAAATAAAGCTCATATAAAGGTTTAGATCATTAAAACTTCATGTGTTTTGATGTGAGTTTGGAGTTTTTAAAAAATGTTTTGATATATGTGGACATTTATATTAGCTTGAATTTATTGTTAGGTCTTCCCTTTAAGATAAAATAATTTATATTCTACTCTACTGTCGAACTTGTATTTTTCAAGTGCTATGAGTGGATATAGGACGGACAATTTTAGAGTAGACTAATCCTCCATCTAATGGAAAATTATGGTACCGTTAGTAGTTTGCGAACTTCTTTAACTAATATATTATATTACGATTTGTTTATATTTGTAGTCTAGTGCATTTTTACTAGTTAAACTAGTGATGTACAAGTTGAATTACTAAACCAATGACCTGGCAAATGATCAAGTCAGGTTTAATAATTATATAAGAAAGTGAGATGCAAAATTGCTGGATCCCCCGGGATGTTTTACAGAGACGGCCTAAGATTTTGAGACTTGAGAGGCGCCGGGGGAGGGAAGAAAGAAGAAGAGAGGATCTTGGGCTGTCTCTATGTTGACTTGGGCTAAGTTGGGGCAGGCCTTTTTTAAAAAAAAAAAAAGGCAGGCCTTGGCCCAATATATAGGAGAAATAGTCCCTGTGAGCAGCCTCTTTCTCATATCAATTTCATCTCCCCAAGGCCCCAACCCAAATCAAGAGACAACAATCCCAACTTGAACTTACCAGAAGCAGACAGCGATTGAGCAAACCCTTCATTCCATTCCATTTGTTAATTGAATTTTTGCTGATGCTGACGGTTGGGGTGCTGGGGGAGCTTTCTTTGTAAATGGATGGTGAAGAAGACTTGGACTTCTTCTTGTCGGATCGGATCGGTGAATTGGATTTACACCCGAAAGATCGGGGACTGTTCGAGGATCTATCCAGGCTGGAAGCATCTGACTTTTTAGAGGAGGAAAATATCTCCTTAAACACCATTTTTACTGATCTTTATCCTTTCCCCTTTCCTTTTCTGGGATCCATGGTATTACAGACCAAACATGAAAATCCAAATTGCTGCCATTGAATTCGTACTAGCAACAGTAGCAGTAATAGATGATTTCGATGGAAATCAAGAGTAATTTTTTATTCATTTATTGTTTTTCTGCATGTTTTTTTTATAAGAAAAATATACGTACGTTGCGGTTTAGTTGAAAGGTTTTGGACTTTGGACAGAAAATGAATTTAGAGAGAGAGAGAGAGAGAGAGAGAGAGAATGGGTTGATTTTAAGCAACCAAGAAAAGTCTGAAATGGTGGTAAGAAAGAGACGATATATATATAGATACATATGGCTTCATTTGGATAGGCCTCAAAAATGCATATTCGATTTGACTTTAAAAAAAGTACTTATTTGTAAGCTTTGTTTGTATGTAAATAAGTAAAAATAATTTTAGTTATTCTCACAGATAAAATAATTGATGCCGGTCAGTTTTGTCTATCATGATATTGGGAACTCAATAAGTTGTATCATGCACGGTGTAAGAGAAAATATATATGTTTTTGGAGAAAAATGTATACTTATAGATGGTGAAGAGTTGCTATATATCAAAAGTTGAGAATGCAAAAAATTATACGTTGTATTGTGTCCATCATCCTTTATATATAGAGTTTATCAAAGTGATGTCGCAAATAATGATTATAATCACGTGGGACAAGTTTTTTATACTTGTGAGAATGGACGAAACTCTCTTCAACCTCAAATTTTAATAAACGATCGGTTGGACCAAACTATTACTATCGTTGATTGTCGACGGTCAACGATCAAAGTCAACATCCGCTCTAGTTGAACATTCACGTTGGATTCGTCGCTGACTGGACTATAAAAGTTCATTTGTTTCCTTTTAAATTTTTTAGATAACTATGTGACGGGAATATTTCATAACTCTCCAAGGATCGGTTATTCTTCCCGATCAGCTTGATGCACACTGGATCACCGTAACAAGGATATTGACCGTGAGAGATGACAACAAGCCAAGCGGATATTTGTGACTCTCGTAAAATGGTTCTGAAGGGGATTCTCACTGATTTTGACTTGAAATCTTAGTTTGATTTTAATCTATAATTTTGTTTGAATGGGTAAGAAGAATCTGGAAATTTATTGAAGGAATATAAGAACAAAACAAGTGATTTCTCTTTCGGGGTGAGAAGAAAGAAATTTTTTTCTTTTTTTATTTTCGATAAAGGGACCCACAAAAACTTTTTGTCATGTTCTCTCTCTTTTTTTTTTTAATTTTTTTTAATTTTTATTTTATAGAATACGACTTTTTTTACCAAATCGTTTAAGCCATCCGCATATATTTTTTTCAACAAAAATGCTGCCAGGGTGCCTCCCTGCCTCCCCCCCTGGTAGAGGGACACTTGTCCCGTGACATTGTACAAAGTCATGTGGTCTTGTACATGTAGCATGCTTGAGTACCCAATGCCAACGGGTGACGGAAAATCTAAATACGAGCCCTGCTTCACGTTCATAGATTTCTGCCGGACAACATACAATGGGGAGTCCTGTGCAACATTTTTTTAAAATATATGTGGAGCCTGTGCTTACTGTGAGGGGTCTGTAAGGCCCCTGTAGCACAGGGCATTTTCCATCTAAATACTTCTTCAGATTGCTTTAGGAGGTCAAAGCATGATGACGCATTTGATTGACACCACTTCGCTTTTCCAATTCTAGCAAACATTCTTTTTAAATCTGATTTTGAAAGAATACTTAGCCCATTTCTCTATTTCAAAATTCTTTAGTTTTCATAGAATTGATATATTGTTTGTTAAAAATAAAAAATCTGAAAGATTTTTATGTTGCAAAAGCGAAAGTTTTTGATATCATTTTCTTTAGTATGAAGAAACTGAGAATCAAGTTGGGAAGGAGCATATTAACACAATTTCATTCATGAGGAAGAAGACAGTGATAAAACATATTAACAGGTCTCTCTCTGCTGTTATTGAACCAGCAGAGGAGAAGAGAGGAAGATGTTTTCTATAGGGCTTAAACTACATGCTATGACTCGAACTATTAATGCAACTGCTGTTAGGGAACCTGCTGAGAAGATCTTGATATGAGATGTTCAGTCTTTGATGGAACATCCAAATGCAGTATGATCACCTACATGTTGTTCCTAAGTATATTTAAAGACGGTTTCAGTTCAAATTTTCATGTTGGAATCACACCAAGGAGAGCTTCCTACTATTGTTAAAGATTGTTGAATGACTAAGATGAATAATGTGGATACTGATAAGAAGAATGAAGAACGAAGAACAAAGTTCAAAGAGGTGAAATCATAGTCACATTCAATGAATTTTTGAACTTCATGTTTATGACGAATAATAAAGGAACTATGATACTTATGTTGGGTTGTGTGCCCATATAGTATATTTTGTTATGATAAAATAATAATTTATAATAAATAAATTGTGATTTTATTTATTTATTGTATTTATTTATTATCGAGCATGTTAATTAATGTATCATGATCACTTGCAATAATATAAGTTGGGTGTTTGTGTTGAGAAGTACCGTGTGACAACTTATATTTTGATCATAAATAATTTGTTCACAATCAATGTATAACGGTTGACACTTTGTACTTGAAGGTTGCTGTGTTGACAGATTCACTATTCGAGTTTGTGATTTATCATTATCGCAGAAATAGTTAAAGGTGTTACTAGTACACTTGGAGTGTATTGAACGGATCACGTGTTGAGTTTAATTCTATAACATGACCGTGCGAAGAATTAAAAATCCACTTGATCTTCGTGTATTTCATCTAAATTCCTTGTTAGAATTATGTATATCTTCTTTTTTTTTTTTTTTTTTTTTTGACTTTAATGGTTCTTTGATTCATCAACGAGTGAAATCAATTTAATTGGTCAAATATCTCGATAAGTTGAAAACTTGAGAATGACCAAATTGAGAACATGAATTCGTGTTGAGAATCATTGCCTCGAAAAATAGATAGAGTGACTGTTTAAGTATATTATGTTGAATAGTAAAAATCTAAGCTCAATGTTAAGCGATTGCTAAACTTTGACATTTGTGATTAGTTCACATGACCGTTGAAGAAAATGGTACTTAAGTTAGTAAGAATAACTAGAAGGACAAAATGATCATTTATGCTCATACCTAATTATCGAATCTCAGACGGGGACAAAATATATATACGGCATGTCAGATGAAAGTATTACAAATTTATTAGCTTCTGTGATATTCCAAAAGTGCAATCTTTTGCATTTAGTGGAAAAACAAAGTCTAATAATTAGATTGAGTGATTTAGGGTCGACTAAATATGATCTAATTATTGGAACTATGATATTATATTTTCGATTAGGTCCATGTGGTAGCTCTATACAATAAAAATTTTGTACTTAATTGTAATTACTGTGAAAGTTGTAAATTTTATTGTAATTGAAGTTGAAGTTATAGGACTACACATATAATTAACTATAAACTAATTGGATTTAAATTTTAATTAAAACTCAAATTTGAATTTTAATTATGACTCCTATTTGAATGTGTAATTCTTATTGTATATGAATTGCAACTGTTTTATCTCTATAAATAGAGACTAGATTGAACCTAGACATCGTGTTGAACTTAATACGGTAATTTCATTGTGTTCAATTTGGATAGAAAAAAGGGAAAATTTATTATCTCATTTCATTCAATTGTACAATCCAAGAATTAGCTTATTGATTTAATTAAAAGAAAGTGTCCACCTACCGGCGTAATCTTGACTTTGGAGAATACAACAAAAACTTGGAGGTTTAGATTATCAAGTTCTTGGAATTAAAAAATGGAAGTTCGTGATCTAAAAAGCTGGAAGTTTGTGATTCAGAATTAATTCAACAATTGACTATCAAATTTAGGTAAAAATTCGAATCCTTTATTATTTATTAACATACACGTGAACATCTAGACGGTCTTGTTTCTTAAATTAAAGATTCTTTTTAAAAATTTTGGGGTAATTCTACTTCTACATTCCAACAACTAGTATCAGAGCAATCTAAACCGTTCACGTGCTTATTATTTCTAAATCATGATTGCATGTTCTAGTCGAACGATGTCTAGCAATATTTTATTATGTGATGATTGAATTATTTATAAATTATGATCCAATTATTTATAAATTATGATCCAATTATTTGTGGCCAGTTCTTGATTGTAATTGGTTATATCAAGTTGTAACATGATATGTGAATTTCGACTCCAGCATCTTGATTTAATTTTATTTTCTATAAAATTCGAAATTGTGAGCCTACGTAACATATGATTTATGTAATTTTTTAATTCTTGCAATTTTTTTATTTTATAAATTGATTTAAGATTTAAGATCGGGACAATGAATATCGAGAAACTTTGCAACAAATTTCCAAAAAAAAAAAAAAAAAAAAAAGAGAAAAAATTATTATATAACAGTTTGCATGAGCAGCTTGAGTAGCTGGCTGCTGCCCGGTAGCAGCTTGATCTGCATACAGTAGTTATGCGTGTGTAGCGTTGGTTTGGGTTGACTTTTGGTCCAGGTTCACTTTTGCGAATCAGGTTGAATTTGGTTAAGTCGGATTCGAAATTAATTAATTTTTTAAAAGGTACAATGGCAGAATCATATTGCTATTTGGATTGCTACTGTTGGATCCTTGAAGAATTTTGGGCTGAAGATTTAGATTAAATATTGGGCTTGAGTCCAACTAGTTTTAAATTTAATTATTGAGTCATTTTGGGCTACAAATAATTGTTAATTTATCGCTTAATGAATGCTTTAAATTATTATCGTTCTTGATATCATGATATATAGATTTATTTATGACATCACATGTATTACTATGAATAGGATGCATATCATTGAACACCGATTATTTTTGATCGATTTAATTTAGGTTAATTTATTTTGGAGGAGAAAATTGTAATAATTGAATTGTATGTTAATTTGATTAATGTAAATAGCTGGTAATTATTTAAAATTAAAATCCATTAAAATATTGAGTGCGAGAGGGTGTTTATTTAAATAAAAACTCTTGATTTCCTTTGGTCAATTCATAAGCAAAGTAACACATTTGCCTCGTGCTGGTGATGCAACGGACTCCCTATAGGTGGGTCGCGTTGTTTATGTTGCTTGATTTATTTTTTTATGATAAGATCATTTAGATAGAATATAATTTGTTATCATCATTTAGATGACGAAATTATTTTCAATTATCTAGAGACCGAGACAAATTTTATACACTCAAATTGAAATCATCTACGAACCTCGTATAGATGCTCTCATTTATGATTTTAGGGACCAAATGATACTAGATTTGTATAGACATTTGTTGTTAGATATAATTTGTCTAGTGGGAGAGTCTTAACTTGATCATTGGGCACAATGACCTTTCATATAAAGGGTCATGTTGGATCACAAGAATTAAGTAGTCGTTGCATTATAGTAGGTAAATGGATCTATATCTAATTCATGCATCATCTGATAAATTTTTTTTCGCTGTTCAATTTTAATATGCAATGAATGGTTATTTTTATACGAAATATCACTTGGCCCATTTTTCCATTATTCTAAACTAAGACCAACTAATCGAGAAAAATTATGTGGGCTGAAAACATAATTTGATGTGTATGTTCAATGTGAAAAACTTAATTTTGTGCTTTCGAGATGTCTTGATGTAACTACCGAGACCATGTAATAAGCCTAAAAGGACTGCATATGCTAAGTGGGTGACTACAGACAAGATGGCTCACTATTACATTTTGACTTTGATATCAGACGTAATGCAGTAAAGCTTGAAAGTCAGAGTACCTCCTCTGGCATACTACACACCTTTTAGGGCATGTTTGGTCATCTGAGTAGGAAAGCTCTTTTGAAGCCATTCATACTTTATAGAAATTCATATGAAATCAATAATGTTTGTGAAATTTCATAGTTTGACTATAATTGCACACTTTAAACATGGCTAAGAGTCTGAGTTGAACCACTATCAAGGAGACTCAGTTTTGACATGGTGTTGAATTTTTTACCTGATATGTTTTCATAGTTTACTATGGACTGTCACTTGTACAAGATGAAGTTACCATTAACTGTGCTTATGATAGAGTTGTGATGTAGAAAATGGTCTTAAGGATATAATGGTGATGCTCTTGTATCATTTAGTAGCTCCTCTGGTTCCAAGCTAAAAGATAGATTTGGAAAGAAGCGGACGAAAGCTAACAAGAAGCATGAGAGCAACAAAAGACCAAAAATAGATAGAAACGCTTTGAGGCAAGTATTCCAACTGCGGTGGAAAAGGACACTAGAGAAAGATGGCCCATATGCACCGCTAGAAAGCAAAATAGCATTATTTGGTGGTTGATACTACAAATTCCCAAGTTTTAGATTTTGAAACCACTAATAATATTTGTATGTTAACGTGGGTGCTTCGGGAAAGCAGAAAACTCAGTATAGGTCAATTTGAAATCATCGTTGGCAAAAAAATAATAGTTTTAGCAAGAGCGTAGAAGTATTTTGTTTCAGTAGTCGTGGGAGTTTGATTCCTAGATACTATTATTATGTCCCGCGAAGGAAACATAAATTTGATTTATTTTTTTGGTTTAATAGGACAAGATTATTTTATAAAATCAGCGTCTGATACGCTTTATATTTTAATGAATAAAGTTCTCATTTTCTTTGGACATTTGATAAATGGTCTTTATATTTTAAATTATTCCACAAACAAAATAAAAGTTATTTCTACAACCATAAACAAAAGTCGTATCATACTAGCGATACATATCTATGGCACCTTGGACAAATCAACCTTAATAAAATACAAAGACTGACAATAAATGGTCCTTTCAACTTGGTGAAGATCGAACCATTGTCAGTTTGTGATTTTTGTTTGGAAGACAATATGACCAAGATATCTTTCTTTTTTTCGGACAATGGTTCGATCTTGTTTTATTTTGATATGTGTAGACTTGTGGATACACCTGTGAGATAGGACTATGAGTATTTCTTTATAGATTATTACTCTAGATTTAAATAAATTTATCTAACGGTTTGAAAGTCAAATACTTTTGAAAAATCAAAACAGTATTAGACTAAGGTAAAAAAAAAAACATTTGGGTAAAAATATTAAGATACTTTGATCTGATCGAAGATAAAGAATATCTCTCGAGAGAATTTAGGGACTACTTGACAGATAATGATATTGTTTCTTAATTGAATACGCCTAGTAATTCCGAACAAAATGGCATTTCAAAAAGAAGAAACATGACATTGTTAGATATGGCTAAGTCAATGATGAGTTTTACTATTCTATCTCATTTAGGGATATACATTGAGACAACTGCATATATTCTTAACTTAGTTCTTTTTATGTATGTTCTCAAGATTCTCTTGAAATTATGGTATGGATTCAAGTCTAGCTTGCATCACATCCAAATTTTGGGGGTCTGGCTCATGTGTTGATTGAGAAGACAAAAAAGTTGGAGTCTAAGTAATAGATATGCCTATTTGTGAGAGACCCTAATGATACCAAGGGATTTTTTTTTATAAGTCCTCTTAATAGGAAGGTGATGCAAACCTCGTAACAACGGTGACTACGAAACCCACAACTAGATTGATACGGAACCCAAGAACGTCAAATAATAACCCGATTTTGGACTTGAACCCAACGAAGTAAAGCAAAAAATCCAACGATAACAAAGATGCATTGAACCCCTTGATTACACAATGAAGAACCAACGATCCAATATTTGAACACACAAGAATTAGATATTGGAAGTTCGATTTGTTGTTCAATAGAAGAACAAGAGAGAAAACAATATTTCAATTAATTCAATGTCAAAATAATTACTGGACACAAAAATACGAAGAACATAAGATAAAGGAAAATACAGACTTAACAAGGAAAAATAAGGGATATAACCTGATTAAATTGGAGCCAAAACTCTGATACCAACTGATGAGATCTCGGTTGGGAGAATCACATGGAACTCGCAGAATTAGTTTGAAAATGCCGGGAAAGCCCAAATTCAGGATGTAGACGATAGGATCTCGACCCGAGCCTCACGAACCAAGAATCTAAGGTATATTAAACCTTAGATCCATTGATATGCGAAAACAAGAACCTCGATTTGCGAACGCCACAAATGATACATATTCCTTTGATAAGTTCTAAGGGTTGAACGTCATAAATATAACAATATATTTGATAAGTTCGAAAAATGTTCATTCAAGAGCAATGGAGAGAAAATCTCAATTTCATAATGTCAAAACTTAATGCTACAATGAAATAAAATCCCTATTTATACTAAACCTAGGAATTATGGTAAAAACGTAATTAAAGAGTCATAAAATATAAAAAGTTACCAAAATGAAGAATTCTAACTAAAATAGAGTTATCACGAGAAAAGGAAAATATTGCCCCAAATTTACTCTATTTCGGATCATATCATCCCCTCTTTCTTCAAAATGATTCGTCCTCGAATCCAACCTTGTGATCGCGTAGGGGATACCCAATATGCTGGTAGTTTTATCACCGTACCACCTGGATCAAATGGAAAACTTTTCCTTTCCTGGCAGATGATCAATGCATGACAACTATCAACTTTGTAGATATGTATGCATTGCAAC
This sequence comes from Osmanthus fragrans, assembly GCA_019395295.1. NCBI lineage: Eukaryota > Viridiplantae > Streptophyta > Magnoliopsida > Lamiales > Oleaceae > Osmanthus > Osmanthus fragrans. The sequence continues at coordinate 22,413,973 of CM033341.1, read as the reverse complement.
AGGAACTCAATCAAATCATCTTTGTTGCTCAAACCCTTGCACTCATCTTCACCCTATTCACTACCGATCTCATGTTCATCCATTCTAGGAACTCTCCTATCCGTCCTCCTATCATGAGGTACATCAACCGGTTGTCCCCTACTAATATTTGTCATTGAAGTACCCAATTTCTCCATCTTTTCCCCCATATCCAGCAATAGTCGCTCAAACCGATCCATCCTATCATTCTGTTTGTTGGTTTGATTACCATACCTGCTGAAATTCGAACCTTCCATATCAGACATTCTCTCAATTTCTGCCTCACCAAGTTCGCTCGGAATCACTCAATTGGCTTTTACCCTCTAATAATCTCACTGTCTGCCTTTTACCACTCAATACTTTCACCAAGTGCTTTTAAAGACAACAAATAACTTACCGGACCAAACTTGTGAATTCAAAATCGAATATGAGAAGAAAAGTGACTCAAGAGTATTATAAAAATTAAAATTTGGAATGAAGAATTTTAAGGAACTCAATGGAAATTTTCAACTTTGAATTGGACACAACTTATATGACAAGATTTAGATAGTGAATCAAAGTTTGTAGAAGTGTCGGTAGCAAATCAAACAAAAACTCAATTTTTTTTTAAAACATAAGATTGCACTACCAACAAAAAAAATACGGATCTAGGAAAATACGAAGAACACAAGATAAAGGGAAACAAAGACTCAATAAGGAAAATAAAGGATATAACTTGATTAAATTGGAGCCAAAACTCTGATACCAACTGATGTGAACCCCGTAGCAACGGTGACTACGAAACCCACAACTAGATTGATGCGGAACCCAAGAATGTCAAATAATAACCCGATTTTGGACTTGAACCCAACGAAGTGAAGCAAAAAATCCAACGATAACAAAGATGTGTTGAACCCCTTGATTATACAATGAAGAACCCACGATCCGATGTTTGAACATCACAAGAATAGATCTTGATAAGTTCAATTTGTTGTTCAATTGAAGAACAAGGTAGAAAGCAAATCTTTTCAATTAATTCAATGTCAAAAGTTTTTACAATAATGATAATGAAAACTATTTATACTAATGCTAGAAAACCTATAAAATTCGTGCATAATCTCTAAAATATAGCAAAACATCAATAAAATTTGAATTTTAAGGAAACTAGGATTCTCGCCAAAAATAGGCAATTTGCCCAAATTTTGTACCAAGCGGTCGCTTGGTTATGAGTTTTGCCGCCTGAAATTCTTGGTAGGCGTCTGGGCTATAGCTTGGTTATTTTCCAAGCAGTAGCTTGGAAGTCCGGCTGGGCTTCTTCTTTTGCTCCTTGTACACGTTGATCCAATTGATTTTCGATCTAGATCTAAACATGAAACTTGTCTCTTTTTGCGTGTAGATCATGTCATCGTCCATCGTTGCTTGTACAAGTAACCTCATAGCTTGATTTACCCATTTTGCCCCTTGATCGCGTCATCGGTCTGCCTTCGATAATCAACGGGTCTCGTCCTGAGCTCGATTTCGTCGGACTCGACTTCTTGATCATATCAGAAGGTCTCTGTTAGCAAAAATGCAACATTTCTGGAGGATAAATATATTAATGAACATTAGTCCAAGAGTAAATATCGTGTTGGAAGAAATAAGTGGGAGTAAGTATAGTCCATCAATTCCTTAAATATATCCTAGGATAGACATCCCATGATGTCAAGTATTCCTGGACAATGTAAACGGAAGAAATTAGTTGTCATATGATCCTATAGATCAATAGAATGTTAAAGGTAACGAGGAGGTAATGACATTACTTGATGGTAATACTAGAATTTATGAAAGTATTATGATTACAAATGATGCCACAGTCCATGATCAACTGTCCCTTAGACAACGTCAGATGATCATCAGTGTGCCTTCTAGGCACTAGTTAATTGGAGAGTCCAATATGGCGATCCCCATAGTACACGTTGATGACTTGACTTCATATAAGAATATAGATGATGTGGATTCAATGATTCATGTATGGATTGAAGTAGACATTGAGATCTCGGAACAAAAGATTCAACAAAGTGATTACGATATATGATTTTGATTAGAACTTTGACATATCACGTGTCTATAAAAAAATACAGGATAAAATTGTAATTCTCTCAGTGCTTTATGAAGATGATATTCTACTAACTGAAAATGATGTGGGAAAATTATCGCTTACAAAATGTGGTTAGCCTAACAGTTTCATAAGAAGGACTTAGTGAAGCTATTTATATTCTAGATTTCAGATCTTGAGAGATCGAAAAAAACAAGGTCATAGCTTTGTCCCAAGTCTCATATGATGACAAGATACTTGTTAGATTTACTATGTAATATCTTGCCCTTAGGCATGAAATCCAACTCTCCAAGGATTTGTCCTTTAAGACTCCTGAAGAGATTGAGCAATGAGAAGTATACCTTATGCCTCGATAGTGGGTAGTCTCATGTATGCTGTGATGTGCAATAAACCTAACATTTGTTATACTGTTGGTATAGTAAGTCGATATCTATCCAACATTAAGATCAAAACATTGAATGGCAGTAAAACACATCCTTTAGTACATCTAGAGAGCAAGGAACTATATATTTCTCCCCAGATCTTTTTCGATTGGTTAAAAGAATTTGAACTTCGAATGAAGACTATTGCAGGTCTACATCAGTATCGTCATTTACACTTGATGGTGAGGTCATTGTATGGAGAAGTATTAAGAAATTATGCATTTCTAATTCCACCATTGATGTCGAGTATTTGGTAGCTTGTGAAGCTGCTAAATTGGCTACATGACTCTAAAAATCCTAACGGACATCCATATGGTGCCTACATATGCACAACCATTATATTGGGATAACAGTAGGGCTATAACAATTGCTAAAGAACTAAGTGTCATCCGAGGGATAAACACATTGAATGAAAATATCATCTCTTAAAAGAGTTTTGAAAAAATATGGTTGTCAGTAAGATTGCGACTAGGGATAACCTTGTAAGACTCGTTTATTAAGAGCTTGTTGGCTAAGGTTTTCAAGAGCATTTGCAAGACATGAGGTTGAAAAACATGATACATATACTTTAGGACAAAATGAAGATTTGTTGGGTTGTATGCCATATAGTATATTTTGCTATGATAAAGTGATAATTTATAATAAATAAATTGTGTTATTATTTTTATTGCATTTATTTATTATTGAGCAGGGAAATTAAACTGCTAGGATTACTTGCAAAAATATAAGTTGCGTGCTTGCGTTGAGAAGTATAGCGTGACACAACTTTTATTTTGATCGTAAATAAATTGATCACAATCAATGTATAAGGGTCAACACCTTGTATTAGAAAGGTTATAGTGTTGATCGATTTACTATTCGGGTTATTGAGCGAACCATGCGTTGAGTTTAATTCTATAGCATGACCATGCGAAGAATTAAATTCGACTTGATCGCCGTGTATTTTATCTAAATCAATTGGTATGATTATGTATATCTTTTTTGTGACTTTAATGGTCTTTGATTCATCAATGTGTAAGATCAATTTAATTGGGTAAATATCTCGGTGAGTTGGGAATTTGAGAACGAGCAAAATATAGTAGTATATTAATTTGTGTCGTGAACCATTACCTTGAAAAATGGATAGAGAAACTACTTAAATATTTTCTGTTGAACGATTAAAATTTGAGCTCAATGTTTAGCGATGGCTAAACTTTGACATTTTTGATTAGTTCAGAAGGCCGTTGAAGAAAATTGTACTTAAGTTAGTAAGAATAATTAGAGGGTAAAATGGTCATTTATGGTTGGTTAGAGGAAAATATTATAGATTTATTAGCTTTAATTATTTTATATATTCCTAGAGTGCAATCTTTGCTTCTTCTTCTTTTTTTTTCTTTTTTTCTTTTTACCAAAAACTAATAATTAGATTGGGTAGTCTAAGGTTGACAGACATGATCTAATTATTATAGCTTTGATGATATATATTCGACCAGGTCCCTATGGTAGCTCTATAGAGTATTGAGACTTAATTATGATTATAATAAAAAAAAAATTGGGCTTAATTGTAATTACAATAAAAGTTTGGTACTTAGTTATAATTATTAAGAAAGTTGTAAACTTAATTGTAATTATAATTGAAGTACACATGTAATTAAGTATAAATTAATTGAATTTCGACTTTAATTAACACTTATATTTGGATTTTAATGGATTTTAATTATGATTCCTATTTGTATGTGGAATTATTATTGTATATGGATTGAAATTATTTTATTTTTATAAATAGAGACTAGATCGAACCTAGACATCCCCATCGAACATAATAAAATAATTCCATATTGTTCCGTTTCTTGATTTAATTAAAAGAAAGTGTCCACCCACTAATATAGTCTTGATTTTAGAGAATATCATAGAAGATTTGGAGGTTTGGAGTATTAAGTTCTTGGAATTAAAAGCTGAAAACTCATGTACCAAAAAGGTGGACGATCATGAATTTAGGTAAAAATTTGAATCATTTATTTTTTATATAACATACATTTGAACATCTAAACAATCTTGTTTCTTAAATTAAATATATATATATATTTTTTAATTTCCGGGTAACTCTACTTCTGCATTCCAACAACTTATTTGTAAAGCGGGTGTGAGTATGGTTTGTTAAGATACACCGTAATTTGGAAAATTTAATCAATGTGAAGATTGTTGAAATTTACTGAAATAAAAATAAATAGTCGAATGGCCTAATAATTACTGCAAAACAAAGACTTTCACAGCAGCCAAATAGACCTTTTATGCGTAGCTGAAGTCATACCTTTCGGTTCCCAAGTAGAGATTTTTTCAGGTCTATAAAGGGCAAACTGTAACATATGCTTTGACATAATTTGAGGTGGTAGAAGATGATTTGATAAAAAATCTGACCGTGTTTAAAACAGTTAAATGAAATAATATCACGTGACATTATGTAAAACTTTATGTCAGAATCTGACATTGTAGAATGATTAATGGAATATATATAAATACGGATAAACCTACTTGTACACCTTATGGTGTACATAATAGGCTACACCTCCCTCATATGAAGGGGAATCCACAAATATTTTAATATGTGTGGGCCCCGCTCCATATCAGGGGGTGTAGACTATTATGTACATCATTGTGTACATATAACATAACCCTATAAATACCCCTCATATTGCTCAAGAAGATCAGAGTATGATGTCTTATATGACCGATGTCAAATTTGTTTTTCCAATTCTAGCTAACATTCTCAAATTTATAATTATCGAGGATCATTAGAAATGGAATCCTTTTGATATACTTCGTAACATTAGTACGATGAAGTTTTGTCTCATCACCCTTCTCTTTTTTGTGTCCTTCATTTTCATTGGTATCCTACTCACATTTGGTGAGAGAAACAAGCACATGCTCATTCAAGTCAAAGTTTTCGCCATGTCTAATGCTTTGTTTCTTAGCGTCAGTAAACTTCCCACAAGTTCTTTTTTTTATCCCATAAGTTTGCAACACTTTTTGTGCTCGATGCATATTTCTAGTATGTTGGGTGGCTTTGTGCATGTTGTTCAGTTAATGTTTTCTACAATTTTGGTTCACATTGTATTGATCGGTGTAATAAATATTGATGATGAGCCGAACGTATATGAACAAGTTTGGGCCAAAATTGAACCTGCAAACTTTGAATTTGTGGGTCATTTGATGTTCTTTTTATTTTATTTGTACCATACGTAGCATAAGGTTTGCTCCTTATTTGGACAAACAATGGATTTTGTATGGGTAAGCTAATATGTATATTGTCTTATACCAGGGGTGGACTCAGGAGCCAGTTTCGGTGGGGGCAAAGTTTAGCTATGAATTTTTTTATTTTTATTTTTGCCAAATAAGACAAAATATAATATTAAATCTCCAAAAAGCAATTGTTTCCTTATTGGTTTCCAGACTTTTAATATGTTATATAATATCTTTATCATTAATCTTATTGAGTACATTTTCTTAATATACATAACAAAATTGTCATTTCTCTACTACTTGATTTCTTTCCAATATTATAAATGTATCGAATTACATAAATGTACTTATATGAACTTCAAACTCTATAATCGAGCTCAATACAAGTTATGACAAATCAAGTTGTTCTACCTAAAAATCGAGTCTCCAAATTGATATTTTATTCTTCTTTAATTAGTCATGTTCAATTATTTTTCTTGTGGAGAATATCTAATTACAATACTCTAATCAAAGTAGTCAAATAATATTAAATTAAAATAAGAGATAGAAAGTAAATATGTGCCAAGTGGTGACAACTAAAAAGGGAGAAAAAAAAAAGAAAAAGAAAAAAGGGAGTGATTTTTTTTTAAATCAATATATACTTATAATGAGAAAAGGCAGAGAGAGAAACGGGAAAACAAAAAAAAAAAAAATAACGAAGATTGAGCCAAAATAAAGCTTGAAAAAAAATTACAAAGAGGAAGAAGAAGCAGAAAAGGGAAAGAGAGAAGGCAGCATTATAAACTTGGCCTGCCTTCTCGTTAATATATATTATATATGGTACTTGTCATTAAAAATTATGAACTTCCAAAAGAATCGACGTATTTCTATTGATTACTAATATATCTTAAAACTCTTAATTGAATAATTATAAATAGTTCGAAGGGTTGAAAGATCAGAATAGAAAACAAAGAATAGCAAGACAATCAGTTAATTGAAAAAAGAAAAGGATCATATTGAACTTATTGTTGGTGCAATTTAATATATTTAATCCATTCATTACATTTTCTTTTAAAGTTTGTAGGTTTTGAAAGTTAGGAAAGCGAAAAGGTTGGAGGTTTGGAAAATGAAAGGTGAAAATGTTCTTGTGTTTATGACACCTCTTTATTTTGGGTGACCTATTTTTACTTATAAATAGGACGATTAATTAGTCATACACCACCAACGCAACAATCACAATTCTCTCATCTTCTCTTCTTTTTCACTCATTTTCTTTGAGAGATTCTTGATCAAAGAAGGGTGTTCTTTTAATAGAGCTTTGGGCTCAATTACTTGTGCAGAGTTTGTTTAAGCTATACGACGAACAATTAGACTGTTATATCTTGAAAGGGACAAGTCATAGAGAAGTTTTGCTCCACCTTGTTTTAGGCTTTGCCAACCGCAAAGGACTTGAATCTCCTTAAAGAGAGTGAGATATCCGTGCCTTAATTCGTTCTGTTTGGGTATTTTTCAATTTATTTTGTAACTCCATTTTCTAATTTTAAAATTTCACCAACAGTTTTAAGGAGATTCAAACAAATGGAATTAGCACTTGAGAAGCCCATTGACAACGTCAGAGATCTCAATAACCCCCTTCGTCTTAAGGGAGTCAATTTTAAGCAGTGGAAGAGTAAAGTTCTACTTTACCCCAGTCTTCTCAAAGTCTCCTATATCTTCACTGAGAAGAATCCAAACAAGTTCTCTACCGACATTATGAACAAAAAGGAACTTCAAGCTCCTCAAGGGAAGATAGAAAAATATAATAGAGATGAGTATAATTGTCGATGTTATATCTTGAATTGCTTAGCAAATAATTTTTATGATAACTATAATACTACTTACTCCTCTGCAAGGAAAATGTAGAAAGCTTAAAAGAAAAAAATATGTGTTAGGAAATGATGCCCAATCAACCTCTTGAATCAATATGGAACCACCCACAAGCAATGTGACAATTCAAGAAAAATAACAAAGAAGAGAATTGGGGAAGAAATGATTTCCAATTGAATGAAGAACAATGTTTGATTACTTGTACAATCCACAAGTTAATCAACCAAGAAAGAAAAATTAGTCTTTATAACAACCAAGGAAGAACAACCTCTTAACCTTGGGAAAAAACTCTCAAAAAAACTCTTTTTCTCTCTAATTTTCGGACTAGTAGAAAGGGGGGAAAAATCGGGTATAAATAGGCATCGGGGCGCCGCGGCGCCCGCTAGAGTGGCGCCGCGGCGCCACCCTGATTTCCCACAATCTCCACCTCGTCCATCATTTGATAGGCCTCAAATTTTGGACGAATAATTATCACTTGACTGCACCATACAAACCATGGTTGCCTACGTACCCAAAACCTGGGATCAAGCCTCCGTAGTTCACCTCCGTCTTCACATTCACTCCACCTCATTCCAACCCCGCCCCGAAGGGCCATGCCCTCATGGGCATATCAACACGAGCTAATATGAAGCAAGTCCAAGCAATGTTGGAACTTGCTACCCGTTACCACTTTGGTTAACATGTCAGCTGGGTTCTCATTTGTGTGTACCTTCAGAAGAGAAATATCACCTTCGTCTATGACATCTCGCACAAAATGATACCTGACATCAATATGCTTGGTACGAGCATGATGAACCTGATTCTTAGCCAAGTGAATCGCACTCTGGCTATCACACCACAAGTCCACACAATCCTGCTCAAGTCCCAAATCATCTAGAAGACCCCACAGCCACAATGCTTCCTTCACTCCCTCTGACATAGCCATATACTCGGCCTCTGTAGTAGAAAGTGCCACTGTAGCCTGTAACATCGATCGCCAACTAACTGGAGCACCGTGTATGCAGAACACATAGCCAGTAGTAGATCGTCGTCTGTCTAGATCACCTGCATAATCTGAGTCCACAAACCCACTAATATGAGAAGTGTCTCCACCAAAGCACAAACCCGTATCCGCGGTACCTTTCAAGTACCTCAGTATCCACTTCACAGCTTCCTAATGTGTCTTCCCCGGATTCGCCATGAACCTACTGACCACACTGACAGCCTGTGAAATATCTGGACGTGTACACACCATGGCATACATCAAACTGCCAACTGCACTAGCATAAGGTACACGACCCATGCGTACCTTTTCATCTGCTGTAGTGGGAGATTGTTTACCAGAGAGCCTGAAATGTGGAGCCAATGGAGTCACCACTGACTTAGCACCTTGCAACCCAAACCTAGCAATAACCCGCTCAATGTAGCCTTTCTGACTCAAGAACATTCGCCGGTTCGACCTCTCTCTTCTAATCTTCATACCCAGTATTTTCCTAGCAGCTCCCATATCCTTCATCTCAAACTCTTTACCAAGTTGAGATTTCAACCTATCTATCTCCACCATATTTTTCGAAGCAATAAGCATATCATCCACATACAAGAGAAGATAGATAAAAGTACCTCCACGAAGTTTCCGAATATATACACAACAGTCATACTCACTTCTGGAGAAACCCTGCTTTAGCATGAAGGAGTCAAATCGCTTGTACCACTGTCGAGGAGATTGCTTCAATCCATATAGTGATTTTCTCAAGCGACATACCTGACGTTCCTTATTCTCAACCTTGTAGCCCTCAGGTTGATGCATATAGATTTCCTCATCCAAGTCCCCGTGCAAGAAGGCCGTTTTGACATCGAGTTGTTCAAGCTCAAAATCACTATGAGCAAGAATACTCAATAGCACCCGAATGGAAGTGTGCTTGACCACCGGAGAGAAGATCTCATTGTAGTCAACTCCCTCTCTTTGTGCAAACCCCTTAGCTACTAACCTTGCCTTGTACCTTGTACCACCGAGCTTGGAAGGATCCTTTTTCCTTTTGTACAACCACTTGCAACCAATAGCTTTCTTACCTATGGGCAATGGGACAATCTCCCATGTTTGGTTCTTATGAAGTGATTCAATCTCTTCTTCCATCGCGCCCAACCAACTCTCACTATTTCTGTTAAGAATAGCTTCCTTGAAAGTGGCAGGCTCATCATCCTCCACCGAGAGTGCATACTCCACCAAATTAGTCTGCCCATAGTGCTTCAAAGGCTCATCAGACCCCAACTTCAAAACTTGCTTGTATGTTCGCCGTGGCCTAGAGGAAGCCAAGTTATCAACATGTTGTTGTTGTTGCTGTGCCTGTACATTCTCTTGCTGAATTGCCTCATGTTCAAGCTCATCATCTCTCTCATCTTGAGTGACTTCATGATGCTCCTCTTGAACCTGACTAGGACCCGATTTATCTGTAGGTCCTATCTCAATAGCTCGAGACATTGAAGTCTCAACTTCATCACCACCGGGCACTATAGCTTTCAACGAAGCTATCATGGAGTTCTCATCAAAAGTAACATCTCTACTGATTATGAACTTAGAATTTTCTACATACCATAGGCGATAGCCTTTTACACCCGCTCCATAGCCCAAGAATATTGCCTTCTTGGCTCTCGCATCAAGCTTTCCCTCGTTGATGTGGTAGTAGGCTGTGCTTCCAAATATTCTGAGTTTATCATAATCTGCATGCTCTCCTGTCAATACCCTAAAAGGTACATCTCCATCTAACTTAGAATGTGGGGACCGGTTCACTAGATAGCAAGCATTAGCAACCGACTCCGCCCACCATTCTTTGCCCAAACCAGCATAGGATCTCATACACATCGATTTCTCTCGAAATGTGCGATTCAACCTTTCTGCGACCCTATTCTGTTGTGGTGTATTCCTCACTGTCCAGTGCCTCGCAATGCCTTCCTTATCACAGAACCCCTTGAAGGCACCATCTGTATACTGAGTACCGTTATCAGATCGGAGTGTCTTCAACTTCTTTCCAATTCTGTTTTCGACCATTGCCTTCCACTTCTTGAAAGTGTCGAATACCTCATTCTTATGCTTTAAAAAATAAATCCAAGCATATCTAGAATAATCATCGACAAATGTAACAAAATACCTGGAACTGCCTTTGGAAGTGACAGAGGCCGGACCCCAAACATCTGTATGCACATAGTCTAGTATCCCTCTGCTTCTATGTTTGCTTGACTGGAACTGAACCCGGTGTGCCTTCCCATACACACAATGCTCACAAAAGTCCATGCAAGGCTTCTTCAAGTTCTTCAGCAAACCTTCCTTACTGAGCAGATATAGACCCTTTTCTGACATATGCCCAAGCCGCCTATGCCATAGCCGAGTGCACTCACATGGGTCTCCACCACTTCCACTTGTTCCAACTGCCACATCTTCTGTAACTGTAGTACCCTGAAGGACATAGAGATTGCCTTCACGAATACCCTTCATTACAATCAAAGAACCCCGAACAACCTTCTTTACTCCATTCCATGTCACAATCTTGCAACCACCGGAGTCTAAGGCACCAACAGAGATAAGGTTCTTCCGCAATTCAGGAACATGCCTAACATCCATCAAAGTTCTCATCACTCCATCATGCATCTTGATCCTAACCGAACCAAGCCCCTCCGTTTTACAAGAATGGTTATTACCCATCAATACGGTTCCACCATCAGTGTTTCTATAGGTAGTAAACCACTCCCTATTTGGACACATATGGTAGGAGCAACCAGAGTCAAGAATCCACTTACCGGAGGATTCTTCATCACAAGAGATGGTGTAGCATTCATCGTTTTCTCCTCCATCCGAGGCATAGCTAACCTCCTGTTTGACTTGCACCTTCCCGTTGTAGTTTTTTGTTGTTCTTATTGTTCTTCTTCCAACCCACTCATTTGTTGGTACAGTTTGCCTTGAAGTGCCCGAGCTCTCCACATTTGAAACAAGCCTTTTCTGAAAGAGGTCTAGAACTGGATCTAGATTTTTCCCCTTTCCCCCTTGCTCGTTCATTGCTCCTCCCTCTCACAAATAACCCTTGAGCTTGATCCTTGTTACCAATGGTAGACATGCCACTAGTTGCAATCTTTCGAAGATCATCCGCTAGAAGTGACGTTCTAGTATCCTCCATCACAAGTTTATCCCCCACAAGTATCAATGTTTGCACTAGATTCTCATAGGACTTAGGCAATGAGAGAAGAAGTAGGAGTGCTTGATCCTCATCATCAACTTTAACATCAATGTCCTTCAAGTCCGATATGCACCTATCGAACTTGTTGACATACTCCCGGATTGGGGTACCTTCATCCATCTTGCATGTATACAATTTGGACTTCAAGTAGATCCTATTAGTTAGAGTCTTCGTCATGAAGTTTGTCTCTAACTTGGTCCACACTTTCGCCGCCGTTTCCTCACCATCTACCAAGAAAGCAACATCCCTTTCAAGGCATAGGATGATCGACGCCCGTGCTTCAAGATCAAGCTCCTCCCAATCCTCGTCCGACATATCCTTGTGCTTCTTCTCCTTTCCCCCCAAAGCCTTGTGCAATTTTTGAGAAATGAGCACATTCTTCATTTGCATCCTCCAACAAGAAAAATCATTTTTTCCATTGAATTTTTCGATATCATACTTCCCAACCTTCACCGTTCCACTAGTAGACATGATCTATCCACTTGTTTCGATGAAATTCGACAACTAAGTTCACTCAAGAATTTTCACAAACACCTTATGTGCACAATTGACTCAAGCCTACCTCCCTCAAATCGAAGCTTGACCACCTTGATTTGATTTGTAGCTCTGATACCAAATTGTTAGGAAATGATGCCCAATCAACCTCTTAAATCAATATGGAACCACCCACAAGCAATGTGACAATTCAAGAAAAATAACAAAGAAGAGAATTGGGGAAGAAATGATTTCCAACTGAATGAAGAACAATGTTTGATTACTTGTACAATCCACAAGTTAATCAACCAAGAAAGAAAAATTAGTCTTTATAACAACCAAGGAAGAACAACCTCTTAACCTTGGGAAAAAACTCTCAAAAAAACTCTTTTTCTCTCTAATTTTCGGACTAGTAGAAAGGGGGGAAAAAACCGGGTATAAATAGGCATCGGGGCGCCGCGGCGCCGTTCTGAGTGGCTCCGCGGCGCCACCTCTTCAGGCGGTGGCTGCGGCGCCATGATGGTGGCGCCGCGACGCCACCCTGATTTCCCACAATATGATACTGAGGGAGCTATCGCAAAGAAATATGCTGCTAATAACTTCTTTTGCTATCAAATGGTGGATGGAAAATTTGTAGCAGAAGAAGCACAAAAATTTCAAATGATAGTTGCATCAAAATTGGGGACAACCTTGTTGTGGCTGCACTCTGACAAACTACTGTCATCATGGAGAGAGTTCTGAAATTCAATGCGCAACAAGCAGAAAGAGATGTCCCTGGAGACCTTCGTCACTTGCATCCGCGTAAAGGAGAAAGCCAGAGGCCAAGATGCACCATTAACACAAGAAAGCAATGGACATTCTAGCATGAAGGTAAATTTAATTGCCGTAATTAATCACTTGCCAATAATAAATTTTCTAGAAATAGTCAATTGAAGCCAAGAAAGAAAAATATAAAAATTTTATGGTAAATCTCACAATTGGCGAAACCTAACCGAAAATAAGAACCAATGACCTCTTTCTCAAAATAAAATTTATAATACATGTTTGTCCGTGGCAAATGAAAAGTGGGCATATTGCTCAAAATTGCAGATTTCGAAAACAATAGCCTTTTCCTTAGGCTAATATAACCGAAGAGCCACTTGTAGTAACGATAACAAACATTAACATGGTATAGTATGTTGAAGGGTAGTGGACAGATTCTGGTGCCAATGGGCATTTTTGATGTGATAGAGATTGGTTCAAGATTACACTCCCTCCGAGGAAGAGAAAACTATCATGCATGGTGATAGGGCTGTAAGCAAAAATCGCCAAACCGGAAAACCAAACCGAAACCGCATTTTGGAAACCGTCGGTTTGGTGCCACGTGGACCCGTCAACGAAATGGTTTTGAACCAAACCAAACCGGTCAAAAACGGTTTGGTTTAGGTTTGAGAAATTTTATGGCGGTTTAAAACCAAACCGGACCGGTGAAAAAATATATAAAAATTAAAAAATTAAAAAAAATGAAATTTTCTAATTGTAACTTGTAAGACTTTTGTGTTATACTTTTTATTTATTTTTAAATGAGGTTCATATGTTCCATAGACTTTTAAACTAAAAGTCTGAAACGATTCATCAAGTAATCCCATGTTATATTCCATATAAATTACTATCATAAACAATCATCAACTTATATAAACTGCATAGTACTCCAATGATTAAATAAACTTCAATCAAAATCAAAATCAAAATCAAAATCAAAATCCTACATTGAATTGGATATCCTTTTAAAAATTATTGCAACTTCTGGTTCTGTCGATTATAATTTGTAGAAATCTAAATGAAAAGTTTTGATCGGATCAACAACTATGTAATCAAAGTGAAAACAAAATAAAAATTTCGGATCTTAGAAATGAAATTATATATTGTAAATAAATTTATTTAGGTATAGATTTACCCAATATTCATTTGGTTTGAGAATCAATTAATCAAATAATTATAAGAAGAGAGAAGAAAAGAATCAAAGAGAAAAAGGAAAGTGCTAAGGTCTAAAATGAAAAAGGAATCTTATTATTTTTTTATAAAAGTGATTGGAGATTGAATCATATATTTTACCAAAAAAAAAAAAAAATCATATAAGAATCATCCGGTTCCCAGTAGTTCCCATACTAAAACCGAGAACAGGACCGAAACTGGTTGGTTCTTAATAATTTGTCCCAAAATTAAATTATTTTTTCTAAATGGTTCCGGTCCGATTCCACCGGTTCTTGAAAAATTGTCCACTCCTAAATAAATGGCATAAAAGTAGATAGACAAAAAAATATACGGCGAAATCGGTGGTTTAAAATCGGACGACGGGCAAAAAAAAAAATATACGGCGAAACCGGCGGTTTAAAACCGGACCAAACCGTTAGGTTTAGGTTTGAGTTTTTTTCAAACCGTTCAAAATGGTTTGGTTTAGGTTTGAGTTTTTCTCAAACCGGTGTAAACGGTTTGGTTTGAAAATCTGTCAAAAACCGGTAAAACCGGACCGCTTACACCCCTACATGGTGATTCTAGCAAAATCAAGATTGTTGGGAGTGGCGAGGTTGAATTGAAATTTATATCTAGGCCTGTTCTAACTTTGAAAGATGTTTTACATGCGCCATCAATGAGGAAGAATTTGATGTCAAGTTTTCTTCTTAATAAGGCTGACTTTAGACGCACTATGAAATCTGATCAATATGTGATTGCTAAAAATGGTTTATTTGTGGATAAGGATTATGCTTGTGATGAAATGTTTAAACTGGATGTTGAAAATAATAAAACAACATTTACTTTTGTTTACATGCTTTTGGTATGCTCGTTTATGTCATATAAATAGTAGATATGTGAAAATCATGAGTAGTTTAATATTACTCCTAAGACTGAAAAATAATTTCAAAATATGTAAAATTTGCAGTCAAGCAAAAATTACAAAAAAGCTTCATATAAGTATTGAAAGAAATACATAATTATTAGAATTAATTCATATCGATCTTTGTAAATTTGAAAAAAAATTAACTTGTGGAGGTAACATATATTTTTTCGCTTTTATTGATGATTTTTCAAAATATTTTAATGTTTATTTATCAAAAAATAAAAGTGATGCTTTTGATAAATTCAGAATTTTCTTCTAAGAAGTTGAAAATCATTTCGGTAGAAAAAAAACTTAGAAGTGATAGAGGCCGAGAGTATGATTCTATTGCTTTTAATTCTTTTGTTTAGTCTTTAAGAATAATTCATGAGACTACTCTACCATACTCACCTGCATCTAATGGCGTAGCTAAACGAAAAAATAGAACTTTAATATATTTAACACACGTCATGCTTATTCAGTTAGGCACTTCTATAAATCTTTGGAGTGAAACAATTCTAACCGCACGTTATGTGTTAGATAGGGTGTCCACAAGAAAACAAAAATCATACCTTTTTAATTAAGCTGTGGAAAAGGTATAAACCGAACTTAAAAATTTTAAGAATTTGGGTCTGTTTAGTCTTTGTAAGGCTTAAGTACGGCTTACAAATTTTTAGATATTAAAAATAATATTATTTTTGAGCCAGATAATGCTGTTTTTCATGAAAATAAATTTTCTTTCAAAACAAAAAAAATAATGGAGGTGAAGAATTAAAACAAAATATTTTATTGGAACTAAGTTCTTCTACTACTTTTTTCAAATAGCGAAAAATTGGGCTTCTGGCGTTCTCAAATTTGGGCTTCCGGAGTTCTCGAATCTTGGCTTCTGACGTCCATCAAATGCGTCTGAAAATGAGGACTTACTGCTGGATTTCCTCAAATCCCAGATGAAGATGAAAATGAGTTCTCATCAGCTTCAGCCACATGAGTTTTTCCTTCATTTATAGCCGCAAGTTTTTCCTTCAGCTTCAGGCGAAGTCTTGTGGATGGTGGTGGCGATGGCCGACAGTGAAGGTTTTGGTGGCGATGGCCGGCGATGGATTAGTCCCTGTTGTCTTGGTTTGGTCTTGAGGGAGGAAGGGTTTTCGTTTTTTAACTTTTTAATTTAATTTAATTTAAATTGTTTTATTATATAAAATATAAAATTACTAATTTAACATTTTAAATTTGGTCAATCCTATGATTTTTGGTCAACAAACGGTGAAATGGGAGTAAATCATCCATTTGACACAATTTGAAGATGAGGATAAAGTTTACAAAAATGTGAAAAGTTAGGAACTGTTACTGCAATTTTACTTAATTTTAACACAAATTTCATGAGATTCAACCTTTTAATTATATATTTTATCATCTTTTATCAAAATATGTTAAAACTTTTACAATTTTTTTTTGTCAAATAGTTCCTGAATACTAAAAACGTACAAAGGAGCAGTAATTTCTATGATCATAGAAGAAAGTTAAATGACTTCTCGTTAAGAATGCTAATTTCAACATTTGCAATTGGTAAAACTAGTAAGCAACTTGCACCTGATTTTTTAATTACATCGTGATACTTTATTTTTAAATAATTCCCTAATTATAGTTAAATAAACCTATGGTTGATAAGAATATGACATTTTACATTCCTGATTGGTGAGAATTAAAATCAATTTTTTAATAGATTTTGATAAATGTTGATGATATGTGTGGTTGAAAAATTATGAATTTCAAGAAATATATGTTTAAATTTAATTATTAACTTTGACTTATATTAAAATCTCTACCAAACATAGACTAAATAACTATTTTCCCTTCTGTATCTACTTTATAGAAAATAACCATCCCTTTCTTCTCGAATTTGTACTGTTAGCTCATTGAAGTCAAAAAAAAATTCACCATATATAATGCTTTGCTTCTTGGCCTGATTAATCTTCCCACAAGTTCTTTTTTGGTATGTTTATCCCATCTTTTTCCTACTCCTTTAATTTAATATGTACCGAATTTGTTTGGCATTTGCTCTTTATTTGGACAAACAATGGATATTGGATGGGAAGATCCAAGTAAAAAAATCATTTGTAGGTCGAAGCGTGTTGTACTCATAAAAATTGTATTTTCTGATGTTCATTAATCAACTTATGTTGGATTGTTATACCTTTACATCCGTAAATCATCATGACTTACATAGTAGCATATGTCACGTTGATTCAAGAGAGATGATGCATTCTTATTGCTAGATCAATATATTAAAACCTGTTTGATTTAGATAAAAATCAAATTATTAGTAAATTTTGATAAAAAAAAATGATGAAATATATAATTGCAAAATTGTAAATCTCGTAAAATATGTAAAAAATTTAACTTAAAATTTTACTCTTATTTCTAATTGAACCAGATGGGACTTAATAGTAAAAAGCATATTAAGGTGGGTGGAAAAAGCCACTTGAAGAACTCCCTGGTTGTCCAGGGAGTTGTTCAAGTAGCACAGTCCAAGGTGGATAGACACCTAGAATAGTCAAATATGACAGAGAGAGAAAGTTCATTGACTTCTCTATATCTAAATAATTAAACTAATTTACCCGAAAAAATTTGACACAATACTTGACATCCTCTCACGTGTTAGGACCCATACGTGACCCATATGAATTAAAAATGACAAAAAATTGTCTCCCACCCTCTCTATTGTGAGGAGGTGTCGCCTAGCAAGGTTGATATCTAAATTACCACCTCTAAAGCAAATTTTGATGCGATTGTAAAATTAGTTTCAAGTCAAAATCAATAAATAATTATAATAAGAAGTTTACAACTTCCAATCATATATTCCATCATTTTTTCTCAAAATTAATTAAAATTTTAATTTTTATCCAAACTAAATAGGGGCATAATATGTAATATATAAAATCTACATGATTTTTTTAATACCATTGTGATACTTCATTTTTTAAATATTTAAATTATTATAGTTAAATCGAAAACTACTATTAAAATATGAGAATAAGAAATTTAACAATATGGTACAATATTTGTTTCTTTTGTCAATATTGTCCTCAATTTTTATTTCTTCACGAAGACTAATAAATAATTTTTTTTAGGCTGACTTCAAAAATGAAATCACCACAAGGGGCATGCCATTTTCTAGTCTATACTAAAAGGGGCAATGATTTTTAATACTTACAGAGAAGGATATATGTAAGAAGAGTTGCGAAGTAAGCTTTTCAGTTATAAGAAGAAGTATCTTACCTTCATTATACCACACTAGACCAAATTATGAATAAAAGATAAACTACGTGCGTGCGCACTCACACACAGATAATGTCAATATTCAATCGAATCATATATCCACGTGGTGGATTCACTTTCCGATGATGAAGGAATCACATGCTCGTTGATAATAACCGCTATACATATTAGGCAACTCCAATTCAATAATAACTTAGTGCATCTACGCTACAGTTCAAGCACCTTTGCGAATTCCATTTACGATAAAATCTTTCATGAAATCCTTCAAACTCCAATCACATTCTTATCCCCAACTACAAAAAATGCTGCCCCAAGACTTTCGCTTCAACGTTAAGCTTTTTATAAATGTGGTTTCTACACTTATCTGGGCCATCAAAATTAGGTATTTGGGAGTCAATTTGATTGAACTACTGTTAAATTTGGTTAAATATCAATTGTTATAGGATAAACTCGATGTTGGATGGCTATTGACGAAAATAAGTTAAAAGCGATCAAAGAAAAGTAAAAAATGGTACCGATATTTACATTCACAGTTTTTATATATACATCCACTTTTAAAAAGATAATTATATGATCTTTTTCATCTTTTGTAAATTTACCTAAATAGACATATAAAATTAAGAAAAATATATTGTTCTAGGTTCATCCACTTGAGAGAAACCTATAAATTCAAGAAAAGAAATTTGCTAACCTTTATAACTAAATATTAAAGTATCGCATGACAATAGAAAATAAAAAAACTAAGAACCAGATTAAATGTTGATACCGATTGGATGAATATAGTTATTTTTGAAATTGTATTAAGAATGTATTTATAGTATGATGAATATATAAATTTGTATGAATGTATAATGTTTAAATGAATAAATTTAGTAAAGATAATATTGACATTTGACGTGGATGAAAAAAAAAAAAAAAAAAAAAAATATATATATATATATATATATATATATATTGTTTTTTTTTTTTAATTTTTAAATTTTAATAGGGATGTATATGGAGTGTGATGCATATATTAAAAAAATGTGGATGTAAATAACGGTACCCATTGAAAAATCTGTGAACTAAATCACAAACTTCCAAAAGTTGATCCAGACCAAGACTGGATAATTCTATGTGCTCATGGAAAATACAAAAGAGGACCCAAGATGAGGAGATTAGGGATCAAAGTAGAGATAAGACAAAAATACTAGTGATCTCAAGGTCAATCTGAATAATTCTAGTGAGCAAAATTGGATAATTTTGCAATCGCAATAAGTTGCCCCATGCGACAGCATGATTCAATTCGACATTAGAAATTTATTTCATTCTTTAACTTCAACTCTTTATAGAA
This sequence comes from Osmanthus fragrans, assembly GCA_019395295.1. Taxonomy (NCBI): domain Eukaryota; kingdom Viridiplantae; phylum Streptophyta; class Magnoliopsida; order Lamiales; family Oleaceae; genus Osmanthus; species Osmanthus fragrans. The sequence continues at coordinate 22,394,253 of CM033341.1, read as the reverse complement.
AGCAATTCAATCACATTTTTAATCGACTTTAGAGGTTCAATTTTGGGATACCAAGCATTAGAGAGAACAAGAGGAAAAAAACAAGTTTTCATCATTCAAATACACAATTTGAAGATAATTGTTTGAAATTTAGACAAAGAAGAAGAAGGCACAACATGATATTGTTTAGGAAGAATTATAAAGATTCAAGAATTTGTGGCTTTTCCTCTTTTTTTTCTACATCTAGAATACGGGTGATGTCTCATAATTTAAACATGGATTCTTGTAATTGTTAGAATATCTTATCAAGATTCAAGTACAGAAGAAGTCCGTAGCAATCCAAGAAGTCAAATTATTAGTTGATAAGGTTTTGATTTGTTCAAACTATTAGTGAGAAGGATGTTTAACAAACTTAGTTGTAGAACATTATTAAAATATCCCCTTTGTTATCGGTTCTTTTATTTTGTAATCTATATGTACATACTCAATATACAGAGTTTGGTGTGTTGTACCAGACTTTTCAATCCATCTTTGATCTCTCTACTATATTGATTTCTTCACATGTTATCAGAGCCATAACACGGCTTACACCTTTTCTTGTCTAAATCATAGCTCCTATACACTACTTGCTTGCTAAATGGCCTCACCCAGCCCTTCCTCCACATCTAGCGACAATATTTTCTTACTCTCCCATGTTGGAGGAAAGAGAGGTTTCCTAACCTAGATTGGCTAAGGCTTTTATGAAGGACAACGATAATAGGAAGAAGTATGTGAACAAAAGGAAACTTGTATTTCTCAAACACAACACTTACACACTTGGCTTGGCTTGTTACAAAATGGAGGGATCCTACCCCTCTATATAGTGGTCACATAAAACTTCTAATCCACACAATTTACTAGAAAATTCTATACCACATTAATTTACATGACACTTCTAGACTATATATTTAAACTAGATATTTTCCTAGGATATTCTAGATGGACATCTGACCATATCTTTACTTAGATATTTTACATAGATTTTTCTAGAATATGTTTCTAGAAATGTTAGGCATTGTTGGGCCTTTTAATTGAATTGGGCCTATGATCAAAATCTTTAAGCCCATATTAATTAGTCCAAAATTCAAATTTACTTCTCAACATCCCCCCTTAAACTTGATTTTGTTACTCCAAGTAGAGTTCTTAGTTTGCAGAACACGTCATGCTTGAGTGGCTTAGTGAGAATGTCGGCGACATGTTCTTGAGAGGTTACATATTTCAACTGCACCTCTTTCTTTGCAATGCTTTCTCTAATGAAGTGATACCTTGTATCTATGTGCTTGCTTCTATCGCGGAATATTGGGTTCTTTACCAATGCCAGTGTTGATTTATTGTCAACATGGATCTCGGTCGGTTCTTCTTGTGAGACTCCAAGTGTCTTCAACAAGTTTCTAAGCCAAATTGCATAGCAAACACTTGATGTAGCTGCAACATATTCAGCTTCAGATGTAGATAGAGCCACGATCGATTGCTTCTTTGAGCTCCAAGTGAATGCAGTATCGTCCAAGTAGAACACATACCCAGTAGTACTCTTTCTATCATCAGTGTCTCCATCCCAATCGCTGTCACTATATCCTACAAGCTTGAATTCATTAGATGATGAATAGACTAAGTCATAGTCAAGCGTATCTTTAATGTAGCGAAGAATCCTCTTTGATGCCTTCATATGGGTCATGGTGGGTGTCTCCATATAGCGACTGATGAGCCAAACTCCAAAGAGGATATCTGGTCTTGTGCATGTCAAATATCTTAGACTTCCAACAAGACTCTTAAAAAGCATTGGATCCACTTTTTCACCTTCATCATACTTCGATAACTTGGTTCCGCATTCGACGGGGATGCATACAGGCTTGCACTCCGACATGTTGAATTTCTTCAAAATTTATTTCGCATACGCTTCTTGTGAGATGAAGATTCCATCATCTATTTACTTTACCTCAATCCCAAGATAGTAGGACATAAGACCAATATCCGTCATCTCAAATTCTTGAGCCATAGCCTTCTTAAACTCAGTGATCATAGTTAGATTATTTTCTATGAATATAAGATCATCCATATGCAAACAAACAAGTAGGATATCTCCTTTCTCATTTACCTTTGTGTAAATGGCATACTCGTGAGGGCATTTTGTGAAGTTGTTTTCTAGAAAGTACTTTTCAATTCTACTATTCCATGTCCTTGGAGCTTGCTTCAACCTATATAAAGCTTTTTTGAGTTTTAAGACTTTACCTTCATGTCCTTTTATTTTATAGCCCAATGATTGCTCTACGTAAATTTTTTCTTCAAGATAACCATTTAAGAAAGCTAATTTCACATCCATTTGAAAAATCTTCCACTTATTCTGCGCAGCAAGAGAGATAATTAATCTTATGGTTTCTAGACGAGTAATAGGGGCAAATACCTCTTCATAGTCGATCATCGACCGTTGGTTGTAGCCTTTGGCAACCAATCTTGCTCTGTATCTCTCCACTCTTCCTTTAGCATTCTTATTTGCCTTGTATACCCACTTGACTTCGATTGCTTTCTTTCCTTTGGGAAGAGTCGTCAGCACCTATGTATCATTCTTCTCAATAGCTTTAATATCTTAATCCATGGCATCTCTCCATCTTTTACTTTGCACTGCTTCTTCATACCTTATTGGCTCACAATCAGCAAAAACACAAAAAAGTGTGATATCATTTTGATTCTCTGTGACCTATAGTTCTTGTAAACTCCTCATCCGTGGTGTCCTTTCGCTTGAGCTTTCTCCTTGTGAAGATAATGGTGAAGCATTTCCATGAGTAGGTGACGGAGGTGGACTGGTAAGCTCTTTCTGCTCTCCATTCTCCTGTTATTCTTCCTCAAAGAATGGCAAAGAAGTCGTAGTTTTCTTCTTGGACACCCCAATCCCAAGCTTCTTCTTCATCGAACTCGACATCTCTACTTATGGTGAACTTCTCCTTGCTTGGATTATATATCCTATAGCCTTTAGAGCGAGAGTCATAGCCGATTAAAACATACCTTTCACTCCTGTCATCTAGCTTGGACCGCTTTTGATTCGGCACATGAGCATATGCAATGCTCCCAAATACTCGTAGGTGAGAGATGCTGGGCTTTCTTCCACTCCATGCTTCTTGTGGTGTCTTATTCCACACACTTTTAGAAGGTGATCGATTAGATAGGTACACAGCACAATTAATAGTTTCAGCCCAAAAATATTTTGGGCAATCTCTTACTTTTGAGCATGCAGTGGGCCATATTAAGTGTAGCGACCCGAAATTTTAAAAGTACAAATTTTATAACTTAAAGTGTGTCGCTACGACAATCTCGTCAAAGTTTAGAATTCATTTTACGTCCGTCGAGTTGTCTAACAAAAAAAATTAATTCAGGATTTCAAAACGATTTTAATCTTTAAATTTCAATATTTACTTATCGGGTTCAATCTCGAACATTTTTAAAAATATCAAATACTTATCAATTCAAATCCAATTTCATTAAGTCCAAAATTTATCTTTTAATCATATTTTATTAAATCCTGTTAGCCGAAGAATTATTTTCCAACCCAAATTCTAAGCCCAATTTATTGCCTCGTTTTTCGTGCCCTAATATACTGTTGATACTGTTCAATACCATCTACCCCACCCCTCACAACAGCTCCATCCACGGCAGACAAACACCCACAGCAACTTCAGCAGCCTAGGTAAGGAGATCACCATCACCATCTCCATCAATTTTATCTCAGTGCAATTTAAACTTCACACACACGCACACACGGTTTGACACAACTCCAACCAAACCGCCGCCTTCATTCACCCAAAATTCAACCACCAATCGAGTTGCAGCCACCAACGCCAATCACACCCCAGTTTTCCAAACACCACCACCACCCTGCAAACTACATCGCCATCCCACAGCCGAACCACCAACGAGCCACCACCACCTCCTCATACCGCATCACAACCACCCAAAAAACGGCAGCACCTTTTTGCCCAAAAATTGACCCCCATTTCATCCAAAATCAACTCCAAAACCAAGAAATCACAACACCCAATCATTTACCTCAATTCAATCGACCATTTGGTCGGATTACCCGTCGGAAAACCATGAAAAACCGAACTGTTGGCCTCGATTTTTGACCCAAATCGACACCCAATCGATCCCCACCGCCGGCGCTACCTCGAGACGGCGACATCTCTGCCTTTGACCGGAGTTCGCACCACTTCCCTTACCCTCTTTCATCACCGGCGTCCTTCCTCTCGAGCCCTCCCTGTGCGTCGAGTGAGAGAGAGAGAGAGAGAGAGAGAGAGAGAGAGAGAGAGTTAGAGATAGGTTTTGTAAATAATTGGTTTTTTGAAAATTGCTCCTTAAGCCCTAGTCTTTAAGAGTCATCCATTTTAGCCCAAAAGTATTTTTAAAGTTTATTATTTCAATTTCAAATTTTTATAAATTGTTTAAATTCAGTCCCTATATTTTAATAACTTTTAAGTTAGCCCACAAATTTCAAAAATTCATTTTCAGCCTTCAAACATTTAAATTTAAGTTTCAATATCTTTTCAATTAAGTAAAGGTTTTTAAGTTTTAATTAAGATTTGGTATCTTAAATAATATTAATTTTATGTTTGCTAGACGAGATCGCGGGCAAAGTGTGAAGCACAATAACATTACAATTGTTCAATTTCCAAGAAAGTTTTCAAGACTTCGAGGTGGGGTTTACATTTAAGCAATTGTGGTTATTTGTCCATGTTAATTCTTGATGTGTGATTTTGATTATGATATAATGTTTATACCTATGAAAATGTTGCCAGGGACCGTAATAGGTCCGGGATCGAAATTGGGTCCTTGGGAATGCCCACAGTACATATTCTATAGTATGTTGTATGGATATTATGTTCACCACTTGATTGCATATTTTAACTTAATTTGGACTGATTGTTGTATCTCCACTGAGTATAATTCATTATGCTCACCCCACTATTTTTCCACCCTTTCAGGTTAAGGAATTTGGCAGGGCAAGGCAACGAGCGGGGCAATTTTAATTTAATAATAGAACTTTTGAATTTCAAGTTTTGAAACAAGAAATTTTAAATAGTTGATTTCCATTTTGATACTTAAATATTGAATTTTGGTATCTTTGCAAATGTCGGTTTTTGCTTATTACATTTGGTATTAACTCTTGAATGTGAGAAAAATTATTTTAGAAGTGATGTTTCCGCGTTTTGTGCTAAGTTGCTTTAGTTTTCAAAATATATGCATGTCTTCGTATTGTGGCGACTTTAAAAATGTTTATTTACAGGTTACTTTGACTTAAGTAGCGCCTCAAGTTATTAGTAAATTTGGGGCATTACAGTGTGGTATCAGAGCACGGTTCTACCTTTCTGTAGACTTGTGAAAATTTTTACAAAAAAAAAAAAAAAAAATTGTGTTTAATATTTAATTTAAATGCTACCCGCTCTTGCCGCGCCACGCCTACTCCGAAAAGGTAAAATGCTTAGCAAATTTTATTTGATGAAGTCTGAAAATTTTCAACTGCTGGATACCATGAATTTATTATATAACTGCATCTGAAATTGATTTTTACAACGGAAAGTTACATGAGAATGAAATTTTGCTATAGTTGATGCAGTTTGAAATATTTGAAAGTTTGTATCCAGTACATGTTATAAAAAATTCCATGACTTATTATGCTTGGGAGTTGAACTTGTGATGTGAAGTATTTAAAAAATTTTGAAAATTATAAATTTAGTCCTCGGAATTAGGCTAAAACATGAAGTAATCCATTTCGATAGAATTTACCTTCAGAATTGATATGCCAAAAAGGAACGTATGAGATAGAGATGTAGGAAGAACTGTTTGTGGAAATTTCAATAGGAGAACATATTTCGGATTATAGGTATTGGTTGCAATTTTATTATTTGTTTTCCTTTTGGAAAATTTGAGATAATAATAAAATTTGCTTTTAGCTCTACTGTGCTTTTCTATGATTTTCCTTTTAGATTTTATTATTCCTAAATGGCCATTGTGAATTTCACAACTTAGTGGATGCTGAGACAAATGTTGTTGTGGTTTAGCGAAATGTCTCGTAGAACAAATCGAGTTCTCGTGAATCAAGCTGCCGCAAGACAAACTACCCCAGGCCAGGCTGCTACTGGCTATGCGGGAAATAATTCATTAAGGGATCTCATGAATGCTCTTCAGGGGCTCATTCAGCAACAAGCCCCAACAGCTCCACGAAATGCCCATAATCCACCAGCTAATGCAGATAACACTAGCATGGTTTTTGAACAATTTCGCCGATATAAGCCGTCGATATAAGCCACCAATATTCAATGGTCAAACAGGACCCCTAGCTGTAGACGAATGGCTAAGGGCATTAGAGAGGATCTTTAAACATATAGCCTGCTCAGACACTCAGAAAGTGTCATGTGCTGTTTTTCAGCTTGAAGAGGATGCTGATCATTGGTGGGAATCATATCAGCGCACCAGAACTGAGGCACTGCAACTTGAATTGACATGGAAAGGATTCAAGGAATTGATAATACAGAGGTATTTTCCCCAGTCTTTCCGGGATCAGAAAGAAACAGAGTTCCTTGAACTTAGACAGGGAAGTATGTCCATGGTGGAATATGAAAAGAGATTCAATCAGCTGTCCAGGTATGCTATCCATCTGGTTGACATAGATATCAAGAAGGCTAGAAGATTCGAAAGGGGCTTACGCCCAGAAATTGGAGGAATCATGGCAGGTTTGGGACTCACTACCTATGCTGAATCTATTGAGCGAGCACAAGCTATATCCTCTCGCTTAAACTTGGAAAAGACTGCTTAGAAACCCGCAGAGGCACCAGTGAAAAGGAAATGAGACAGTCAGAATATGGGCAAAGGCAGATATCAGAACAAGAAGGGAAAATCATGGGGAAAAATGGAGGAAAAGGCTAGCACTGAGAAACCTATATGCCCGAAGTGTGATAAGTGTCACCATGGGGAGTGCTTACTCAGAAAAGGGATGTGCTTCAGATGTAAGAAACCCAGTCATTTTGCTGGTGAATATCCTGAATTCAAGGGTAAGGAAGATGCTAGGAAGGGAAATGCTCGAGTTTTCTCTTTGACTCAGAAGGAGGCAGAGAAAGATCCAGACGTGATGACAGGTATTCTATCAGTATTCAATATACCTGCTATTGTTTTGATTGATTCCGGTGCTACGAATTCTTTCATCTCTACTAGTTTTCATGCTAAGATTGGGAATGTGTGTGAAAGTGTGAATGATGCCTTAGAAGTTAATATCCCTTCAGGTGAAACTATTATTACTAATCTGATGTCGAAAGCTGTTAAGTTTGAAATAGATGGAAAGAACTTAGAGGCTTACTTGTACTTAATAGACATGAGGGACTTTGATATCATTTTAGGCATGGACTGACTTAGTTGCAATCACGCTACGATTAAGTGTCATGAGAGGGAGGTGCTCTTTCAGAAACAAGGAAAATGTGAATTTACCTTCTTCGGGACAAAAGTCAAAACCATGCCCCGTGTCATATCCGTGTTGAAAGCACAAAGGATGTTGAGAAAGAGTACAAATCAAGGATATCTAGTGAGCATCACTAGTGTTCAGGCAACTGAGGTAACTGTTACAGATGTACCAGTTGTGCGTGATTTTGTGGATGTATTTCCAGAAGATCTAGTTGGTATTCCACCAGATAGACAAGTGGAATTCATGATTGACTTGGTACCTGGAGCTGCACCCATATCTAAAGCACCCTACAGGATGGCACCGAAGGAACTTCAGGAGTTGAAGGTACAACTACAAGAACTGTTGGATAAAGGATTTATTCGACCAAGTGTATCGCCTTGGGGAACACCGGTTCTGTTTTTGAAAAAGAAAGATGGATCAATGAGGATGTGCATTGACTACAGGGAGTTGAATCGCCTCACAGTCAAGAATAAGTATCCTTTACCACGAATAGAAGATTTGTTCGATCAGTTAAAGGGTGCTGTTGTATTCTCCAAGATTGACTTGAGATCAGGTTATCATCAGTTGAAGGTTAAGGACAATGATATACCAAAGACTGCATTTAGGACTCGATACGGACATTATGAATTCACTGTGATGCCGTTCGGGTTAACTAATGCACCAGCTGTCTTCATTTACTTAATGAACCGAGTATTTCATCAATACTTGGATCGGTTTGTAATTGTCTTTATTGATGACATTCTGATTTATTCAAGGGATAAGGAACAACATGAGGAGCATCTCAACATTGTATTACAGACACTTCGACGGGAAAGGTTGTATGCAAAATTCAAGAAGTGCGAATTCTGGCTTAACCGAATTGGTTTTCTTGGACATATGGTTATCGCAGATGGTATTGAAGTTGATCCAGCCAAGGTTGATGCTGTCACTAATTGGAGGGCACCAACCAATATAAATGGAGTTCGTAGTTTCTTGGGATTGGCTGGCTATTATCGAAGGTTTATCGAAGGATTTTCAAAAATTGCTGGACCGATGACCCAGTTGACCAAGAAGGGAGTGAAATTTCAGTGGACAGAAAAGTGCGAGAAGAGTTTTCAAGAATTGAAACAGAAATTGGTATCTGCACCAGTTTTGGCTATTCCAGAAAGGTTAGAAGGTTTTTTAATCTACAGTGATGCATCGAAACAAGGTTTGGGATGCGTACTGATGCAGTATGGAAAAGTGATTGCATATGCCTCTAGACAGTTGAAGCCACATGAGCAGAACTACCCTACACATGACTTGGAATTGGCTGCTGTAGTTCATGCTTTAAAAATATGGCGACACTATCTATATGGTAGTAAGTGCGAGATATACACAGACCATAAGAGTTTAAAGTATTTCTTCACTCAGAAAGAATTGAATATGAGACAGAGAAGGTGGTTGGAGTTAGTTAAAGATTATGATTGTACTATCCACTACCATCCCGGCAAGGCCAATGTTGTTGCTGATGCACTTAGTCGGAAAGGTAAAGGACAGTTAGCTGCCTTAACCAGCCAAGAACAATTGATCAAGGATTTTGCCAATATGAGACTTGAAGTTGTAACTCCTCCACATCACACAACTGCAATTATAGCTACTATGATTGTTCGACCGACTCTCAAAGACAGAATTAAAGAAGCTCAGGGTAAGGATAAATTTTTGTGCAAGATTAAGGACCGAGTACTCGCTGGCAGTATTAAAGGTTTTGAAGTAACAACTGATGACACTCTTATGTTCAAGGGAAGACTGTGTATATCAAAGGATGAAGCCTTGAAGAAGGAGATTTTAGAGGAAGCACATTATTCACCTTATACCGCACACCCAGGAGGTACGAAGATGTACCAGGATCTACGAATAATTTATTGGTGGAGAAACATGAAGAGGTCAATTGGCTTATTTGTTGAGAAGTGCATGACTTGCCAACAAGTTAAAGCTGAACATCAACGTCCGTCTGGAATGTTGAACCCACTTGAAATCCCAGAATGGAAGTGGGAACACATAACAATGGATTTTGTCGTGGGACTTCCTAGATCAGTTAAAGGTCATCAAGCTATATGGGTCATAGTTGATCGTTTGACAAAATCTGCTCATTTTCTACCAGTGAAAATGACTTTCAGTTTAGACTAGTATGCTCAGTTGTACATCAGAGAAATTGTAAGATTGCATGGTGTACCAGTTTCTATAGTGTCAGACAGGGATTCCAGATTTACATCCAAGTTCTGGGAAAGCTTGCAAACAGTTATGAGAACTAGATTGAAATTCAATACAGCATATCATCCACAGACAGATGGACAATCAGAAAGAACTATACAAACTTTAGAGGATATGTTGAGAGCTTGGTGGTAATTGGGAAATGCATTTACCTTTGGTTGAGTTTGCATATAACAATAGTTTACAGTCTACCATTGGCATGGCACCGTATGAAGCTCTTTATGGCAGAAAGTGCAGATCACCAATCCATTGGGATGAAGTTGGTGAGAGGAAGGTTTTGGGTCCAGAAATAGATCAGAGAAAGGATTAAGACAGCACAAGACAGACAGATGTCTTATACTGACAAGCGACGAAAGGAACTACAATTTGAAATTGGTGAAAAAGTGTTCCTTAAAGTGGCTCCTATGAGAGGAGTGGTAAGGTTTGGACAGAAAGGGAAACTTAGACCAAGATTTATTGGACCTTTTGAAATTTTGGAAAGAGTTGGAAACGTGGCCTATAGGTTGGCTTTACCGCCAGAGTTAACAGCAGTACATAATGTTTTTCACATCTCAATGTTAAGGAAATATGTCCATGATCCGGACCACATTGTTAATTATGCATCCTTGGATGTTAACAAAGATATGACATATGAGGAAACTCCTGCAGTTATACTTGAGAGGAAAGTTCATACCTTAAGGAACAAAGATATCCCTTTAGTTAAAGTCCAGTGAAATAGACATGGTAGAGAAGAGGCAACTTGGGAAAAAGAAGATGAGGTTTTAGCCAAATATCCAGACATTCTCAAATCAAGTGAGTTTAATTTCGAGAACGAAATTTATTTAAGTGGGGAAGGTTGTAGAGCCCGGAAATTTTAAAAGTACAAATTTTATAACTTAAAGTGTGTCGCTACGACAATCCCGTCAAAGTTTAGATTTCATTTTACGTCCGTCGAGTTGTCTAGCAAAAACAATTAATTTAGGATTTCAAAACGATTTTAATCTTAAAATTTCAATATTTACTTACGGGTTCAATCTCGAACATTTTTAAAAATATTAAATACTTATCAATTTAAATCCAATTTTTATGTCCGATATTCTATTTAGAATCCAATTTCATTAAGTCCAAATTTTATCTTTTAATCCAATTTTATTAAATCCTGTTAGCCAAAGAATTATTTTCCAACCCAAATTCTAAGCCCAATTTATTGCCTCATTTTTTGTGCCCTAATATACTGTTGATACTGTTCATTACCATCTACCCCACGCCTCACAACAGCTCCACCCACGGCAGGCAAACACCCACAGCAACTTCAGCAGCCTAGGTAAGGAGATCACCATCACCATCTCCATCAATTTTATCTCAGTGCAATGAAACTTCACACACACGCACACGCGGTTTGATTCAACTCCAACCAAACCGCCGCCTTCATTCACCCAAAATTCAACCACCAATCGAGTTGCAGCCACCAACGCCAATCAGACCCCAGTTTTCCAAACACCACCACCACCCTGCAAACTACATCGCCATCCCACAGCCGGACCACCAACGAGCCACCACATCTCCTCATACCGCATCACAACCACCCAAAAAACGGCAGCCCCTTTTTGCCCAAAAATCGACCCCCATTTCATCCAAAATCAACTCCAAACAGCTACAAAACAAAGAAATCACAACACCCAATCACTTACCTCAATTCAATCGACCATTTGGCCGGATTACCCGTCGGAAAACCAAGAAAAACCGAACTGTTGGCCTCGATTTTTGACCCAAATCGACACCCAATCGATCCCCACCGCCGGCGCTACCTCGAGACGGCGACATCTCTGCCTTTGACCGGAGTTCGCACCACTTCCCTTACCCTCTTCCATCACTGGCGTCCTTCCTCTCGAGCCCTCCCTATGCGTCGAGTGAGAGAGAGAGATAGAGTTAGAGATAGGTTTTGTAAATAATTGGTTTTTTGAAAATTGCTCCTTAAGCCCTAGTCTTTAAGAGTCATCCATTTTAGCCCAAAAGTATTTTTAAAGTTTATTATTTCAATTTCAAATTTTTATAAATTGTTTAAATTCAGTCCCTATATTTTAATAACTTTTAAGTTAGCCCACAAATTTCAAAAATTCATTTTCAGCCTTCAAACATTTAAATTTAAGTTTCAATATCTTTTCAATTAAGTAAAGGTTTTTAAGTTTTAATTAAGATTTGGTATCTTAAATAATATTAATTTTATGTTTGCTAGACGAGATCGCGGGCAAAGTGTGAAGCACGGTAACATTACAATTGTTCAATTTTCAAGAAAGTTTTCAAGACTTCGAGGTGGGGTTTACATTTAAGCAATTGTGGTTATTTGTCCATGTTAATTCTTGATGTGTGATTTTGATTGTGATATAATGTTTATACCTATGAAAATGTTGCCAGGGACCGTAAATAGGTGCGGGATCGAAATTGGGTCCTTGGGAATACCCACAGTGCAAAATTTTGATAAGCTTATATCATGTTGTCAGGGACCGTAAATAGGTCCGGGATCGAAATTGGGTCCTTGGGAATGCCCACAGTACATATTCTATAGTATGTTGTATGGATATTATGTTCACCACTTGATTGCATATTTTGACTTAATTTGGACTGATTGCTGTATCTCCACTGAGTATAATCCATTATGCTCACCCCCACTATTTTTTCACCCTTTCAGGTTAAGGAGTTTGGCAAGGCAAGACAAGACAACGAGCGGGGCAATTTTAATTTAATAATAGAACTTTTGAATTTCAAGTTTTGAAACAAGAAATTTTAAATAGTTGATTTCCATTTTGATACTTAAATATTGAATTTTGGTATCTTTGCAAATGTCGATTTTTGCTTATTACATTTGGTATTAACTCTTGAATGTGAGAAAAATTATTTTAGAAGTGATGTTTCCGCGTTTTGTGCTAAGTTGCTTTAGTTTTCAAAATATATGCATGTCTTCGTATTGTGGCGACTTTAAAAATGTTTATTTACAGGTTACTTTGACTTAAGTAGCGCCTCGAGTTATTAGTAAATTTGGGGCGTTACATTAAGAATGGATCTATTCTTTCTTTTGGCTATTCCATTTTATCGTGGAGAGTATGGAACCGTCAATGAACGATGAATTCCATTCTCCTCACAACATTTCTCAAACTCTTTGGAGGTAAATTATCCTCCTTTATCGAATCTCATGGGTTTTATGCTATAGCCATTTTCCTTTTCAACAAGAGCTTTAAACTTCTTGAAAGTTCCAAAAACTTCCGATTTTTGTTTGAGAAAATAGACCCAAGTCTTTCTACTAAAATTATCAATGAAAAGAACAAAGTAATTGTTCTTACTAAAAGAGCTTGATTTGATTGGCCCACAAAAATCAGAGTGAACAAATTCTAGTGGTTTCTTTGCTCTGTAGATGCTTTTTTCAGAAAACTTTTCCTCTAATACTTTCCAAGCAAGCATCTTTCGCATAGTTGATCCGCATGATTTATTGGAGGCAAACCTTTCACCATCTTCTTCTTACTCAACAACTTTAAGCCTCCAAAATTAAGATGCTCAAATCTCAAGTGCCAAAACCAAGATGAATCTTTAAAACAAGCTTTTAAGCATTTAGCAACATAATTTTGAATACATAATGCAAACATTCTATTTTTTTGTCATGGAGACTTTGGCAATCAAATTTTCTTTTTGATTTCTTATTGAAAGACTATGATCTTTCAAATGAATATCATAGCCCTTCTCTAAGAGTTGTCCCAAGCTCATAATGTTATTCTTCATATTGGGTACATAGTAGACATTTGAGAAAAATTGATGCGTACCATTCTTCAAACGGATCAAGATTTTACCTTTGCCTTTCACGGGGATCTTAGATTCATCTCCAAAAGTAATATTGCCGCTTACCGATTCATCGAGCTCCACGAACATGTTTCTTCTTCCGTACATATGGTTGTTTGCTCTCGTATCCAAATACCAAGTGGTCTTTTGATATGAACCCGACCAAGAACAAGCTTGGCAACCCACGAACAAGATGAAACAAAACCAAGAAATCTAAAAATCATGCTACGCAAAGAGCAACCCGACCCGTTGTTCGACCCATACCAAGAACCGAGATTTCACGCGAGAAATTCTACCCGTTGATTACTCAGAACAAGAACCGTGAAGTGGGAATGCCACAAAAGGATTGCGAAGGCTTTTGATAAGTTCGAAGTTAGAATTTTAAACCACCAAGAACATGGAGGAATTAAAACTCTTAAAGTTGTATAAATCTCAAATAACAATGTCAAAGGTTCTTTTACAATGAAGAATAAAATCCTATTTATACTAAACTAAGGAAATATGGAAAAAAAACCAAATTTTAGAGTTCAAAATTAATGAAAGCTTGCAAAAAATAATGAATTCTAGTCAAATAGAAAGAAAAAGAGGAAAAATAGTTTATACCTGATGACCTTACTGGACGTCCGGTATGTCGCGTCCGTTTGGCAAGAAGGTTTCATCCGGACGTCCGGTAGGACGCGTCCGGATAGCCAATGTGCGTCCGGTTGGGCAGAATTTCACTCCCATCTTCAGCCAGCTTTATCACGTTGATCCGAGTCTTTTCGGCCGTCGACCCCAACATGAAACTTGTTCCATTTTATGTCCCGAACATGATTTCATCGATTCTAGCTTTGACGAACATCCCAACGCCTTTTTGACTCGTTTTGCTCTCACTCGCGTCATCACCCCTTCTTCGATAATCAACGGGTCTCGGCTTGAACTTGCATTCATGACTCTCGCATCCTGGATCATATCATCTCCTCTCCCTTCGAAAGGATTTGACCTCGAATCCGAATCTGCACCAAATGAAGCAACATTAGCAACGTCGAAAATGTCAACAATCACAAACTTACCCAAAAGAATCAAGCCGTGTCCATCGATTTCACGCATAGCAAGGATATGGAAATGTCCTCCTCCTCTAGGATGTAGCTTGGACCAATCGCATAGTAGTATGTTTACCCAACTATCATCACCTGGATCAAATACGACTCGACTCGATAGTATAAGAATCACCTATCTTTCATCGAGGTCATTATTAACACCAATACATAAAGTCATTAAAGGGAACAATGTTAGTAGATTTAAACCAATCGTTAAATGAACACGTGGAGTGGAAATAGTAGATATTAAGCTTACTCCCATCACACTCCATAAATCCAACCTAAGGCAGGTAAACACATCAAGAGAGAAATTCAAACACGTTTGCCTACAATCCCCAATAATGCAACCTAATTGCCTAGTACATGTGATTAATTCAGTGTGGCATGCTAGAACTTCACGACGTAGCAAGTGTATATCACAGACAAGTAAGAATTTTTCCATAAACGCATGTGAATTCGGGCTGACTATACTCATAGAGTTATTACAAGCATTTTCATGTACCAAAAAAAAATATCCCATGTGAAGGTCTATTCCAACAAGTTGGCTCATAGTCTAACATAGGTATAGAGATTTGATACGTTACCTTAGCGTGATTACATCCTTTTCACTATTACTCACCAAATTCTCCATGTGCCTTGTACCCAATGGATATTCAATGTATGGCGCCTCACGAATTATCCCGTCATGTATCATGTTCTTAAATTCCTGCAAAGGAGAAATATCCAAATTAGGGAAATGATTGTTAGCTCTCACTAAAGCCCGCTCACACTCGACTTTTCTCGCATACAAGCTCACCTTGGAATTTTCTCTCCTCTCTTAATTTTCTCTCGCTTCTCTCTTTTGTAGCTCTATTCCCTTTTTCTCATTCTCAACCACCTTACCTTCTTCTCTCATGCTCTCCTTTTTTCGCTCTTTATTTTTGTTCTCTAGCTCACTTTTCAGTTTTAATGGGTCCTCATAGACCTACTGTAGTGTTAAAGGAACAAGAGTGATGATCTTTCCACCCTTCACAAAGTTGTATCTATTTGTAAATCCATCATACTCCACCTTTCTATCGTATTGTCATGACCTTCCTAACAAGAGATGCCTCGTATGCATTGGGACCACATCACATAACAACTCATCACTATACCGCCTAATGCTAAAGTTCACCAAGGCCTTCCTGGTACCGAACCTCTCCACAACTATTCAGCCACTCCAATTTATAGGGTTGTAGATGTCTCATAAGAGGAAACCCAACTCCCTACAAGGGTCGTGCCAACCACATTTATACAACTTCTTCCATCTATAATCAAACTGCACACCTTATCCCTAATGTGACACATAGTGTGAAATAAATTCTCCCATTATTGCTCTTCTTCATCTACTTTCACTTGTGTAGTAAGAGCACACATCACCACTAATGATTCCTGAACTGGGTACTCCACACAAGTTTCATCCTTAATATCCTCCAACCCAGGCATATTGTCACTCCCACTCCCATCATCCGACTCAATCTCTCCATTCTCCCTAAGGATCATCACCCGTCGATTTGGAAATTTTGAAGCAATATGGCTCGCACCCAAACACTTAAAACATCTAATATTTCTCAATCTACCGGTTTGAGACTCGATGTTTGGTTTATTTTTATTCACCTCCTCCTTAACCTTAAGTACCTTAACCTTTTTCCCTAGTCATCACCCGATCATTCATATCACCACCACTCCATTTGGGTTCTGCAGTAAGCCTAGCTACCCTTTTCTCCTAAGTTGCCTCTCCACTTTCATAACTACATGCACTAAGTTATTCAATTCAACATAGTGTCAACTCCACTATGTTGGCGATGTCCCTATTCAACCCATTCTGAAACCTAGCCATGGTAGCCTCCCGATCCTTTTCTATGTTTGCTCTAATCATTATCACCTCCATTTCCTTATAGTAATCCTCTGTACTTCTAGACCCCTGAGAAAGAGTTTGTAATTTTTTATGAAGGTCCCGATAATAATGTCCCAGTACAAACCGTTTTCTCATACAAGCCTTCAACTCTCCCCACGTCTCAATCGGCTTATCCAAGTTCCTCCTACGGCTAGTTATCAACTGATCCTACCAGATAATGGTGTAATCAGTGAACTCCACTACAACTAACTTCAATTTCTTCTCTTTCGAATAATTATGACAATCAAACACTAATTCCCCCTTCTTTGATATTTAGTTTGATGCTTCCTAAATTTCTATCTGCTCTTTGATCAAACCTATCTTATCTATTCCTCATTCGTCCCATATCACATTCCAAATAATAATCATCACTCCTTACACTCATTGCCTCGTATTCCTCATCAAGTTTAGCCATAAGATTCCACCGTCGCCTATCTCTTCTATTCCCACGAGGAACCCATCGGGGCGTCCCTCGTTGCTGACTATCAATCAAAGTTTCATGCCTAGCTACATCGCTACTGATACGTTCAACTGTCACATTCAATTGATCAAACCTAAGATTTATAGCCCGCATACTATCCATAAACTCCATATAAAACCCCTTAGACACCGCTTCTTCCTCACATTTATTCATACTTCCATCCATGTATGTATATATATATTTTGCAACCAATTAAATAACAGAAATTAAATTAAACGAATAACAAGAAAGAAAAATAATTTACCTCACGTGTTGGCACTCGTGTATCACTCGAAGTTGGCTTTTACCCAATAATAAGCTCACCACTTTTGCCTTTTATCGCTCGTTCTCCTTTCTCAATGGCTTGAGAAATAACCGAGCTCAACCAAATAGAATACAATTCTCATAGCGATCACCACCACAAGCACACATCTTCGGATAATCAACAAGTTGCTTGGACCGTGGTAATGGACTCAATTAAAGAAGAAAATAAAAAAAAAGAATGACTCAATTTTTGAATTTTGTTTTGTTTTTGTTGCCTCTAAATGTTCAAATAATATAGAGACTCCATTTTTTGTCCCTTTTTTTATCTCCTTTTTTTTTTTTTTTTTGAATGTAATTCAATAAACAACTAAATAATAAATTTAGAGGCAATTAAACAATACAACTATAGGAAAATAATTACTCAACTCAAGAAAAATTAAAAATGGAATTTTTTTAATTTCGCGTGAACAGTAACTTGTACGGATGAACAATAATTTTTTTTGCTAAAAAACGAAAATTAATAAACAAAAATTAAAAACGGATAGATGACCTGAATTCTAGAACTGTGCTCTGATACCACCTGATGTGAACCCGACCAAGAGCAAGTTTGGGAACCTACGAACAAGACGAAACATACTCAAGAAAGTTAGAAATCACGCTGCGCAAAGAGAAACTCAACCCGTTGTTCGACCCGTACCAAGAACCAAGATTTCACGCTAGAAATCTGACCAGTTGATTACCCGGAACAAGAACCGTGAAGTGAGAACGCCACAAAAAAATTGCGAATCCTTTTAATAAGTTCGAAGTTAGAACTTTAAACCGCCAAGAATATGAAGAAATTAAAAATCTCAAAGTTGTATAAATCTCAAATAATAATGTCAAAGGTTCTTTTACAATGAAGAATAAAATCTTATTTATACTAAACTAAGGAAATATGGAAATTACCGAATTTTAGAGTCCAAAATTAAGAAAACTTGCCAAAAATAATGAATTCTAGTCAAATAGAAAGAAAATGCAGAAAATAATTTCTATCGAACGTCCGGTATGTCGCATCCGATTGGCCAGAAGGCTTCATCAGGGCGTCCGACAAGACGCATCTGGATAGCCAGTGTGCTTCTGGTTAGGCAGAACTTCACTCCTGTCTGCGGCCAGCTTTATCACATTGATCCAAGTCTTTTCGGCCTTCGAGCCCAACATAAAACTTGCTCAATTTTGCGTCCCGAACATGATTTCATCGATACTAGCTTTAACGAGCATCTCCAACGCTTTTTTGACTCATTTTGCTCTCGCTCGCGTCATCATCCCTTCTTCGATAATCAACATGTCTCGGCTTGAACTTGCATTCGTGACTCTCGCATCCTGGATCATATCATCTTTTCTCTAATTTCTTCACCTTTGTAAGCCAACAACAGTTTAGGATCCACTTCATTTTCCCAACTAGCATAGTTGGGTTTTTCCTCAACTTGGTTAGTAACATTTCTACATTCTGAAGCAAATGGCCAAGTTTTTTACAATTGTAACATTTAACTTGAGATTTTTCATACCTTGGTTTTTCATTCTGCCTCGTAGCTCTTGCTCTTCCACGACCTCTAGTGTAAAACGAGCTTTAACTTCTTTCCTTACTGTAAAATGTACTTCTTCCTCGATCTTGGCCACGTCCTCTTCCTCTTTGGCATCTCCTATTGTCAAACCTTCATTCACCCTCGTTCAAGGTGATGTTTGAAGAGCTTGCTCTAATGAATCTTCTTTCACCTTCTTCTTTAGTCTTTCCTCATGGGCTTGTAAAGATCCCATAAGTTGATCGACACTCATACTATCTAGATCTTTAGATTCCTCAATGGCTACAACTATGTAGTCAAATTTAGAATCTAAAGACCTAAGTATCTTCTCAATTACTCGAGTGACGCTCAACTTTTCTCCATTCCTCTTTAATTGCTTCACAATGGCTAATACTCTTGAAAAATAATCAGAAATTGATTCTGATTCTTTCATATGTAAAGCTTCAGACTAAAGTCGAACTTTTTCTCCTTCTCTACTTCTTTGTGGGAGTTTTGCAAGATCTCTCATGCTTCCTCATTCGTAGTAGCACAAGCTACTTTCTCTAACATTCCTTCATCTAAGGCTTAATAGATAAGGGTGAGCACCTTCTTGTCATTCTTCCTTGCATCCTTCAAACTATCTCTTTGTGCTTGCGATAGAGTGACCTCGTCTTGTGGCTCCGTGTAGCCTTTCTCTACAATCTCCCATGCATCTTGTGACCCGAGCAACGCCTTCATCCTTATACTCCAATTATCATAGTTATCCTTATTGAGTTGGGGGACTTGAAAAGGAATCATCCCGCTTGCCATTTTTTACAAGAACTTTAGGGCTCTGATACCAGTTTGTTTGAGGAAAGAGAACTTTCCTAACTTGGATTGACTAAGTCTTTTACGAAGGACAACAATAATGGGAAGAAATGAGTGAACAAAAAGAAACTTGTATTTCTCAAACACAACACTTGACACTTGGCTTGGCTTGTTACAAAATGGAGGGATCCTACCCTTTTATATAGTGGTCACATGAAACTTCTAATCCACACAATTTGCTAGAAAATTCTAGACCACATTAATTTACATGACACTTCTAGACTTTATATTTAAACTAGATATTTTCCTAGGATATTCTAGATAGACACATGACCATATCTTTACTTAGATATTATACATAGATTTTTCTAGAATATGTTTCTAGAAACGTTAAGCTTTGTTGGGCCTTTTAATTGAACCAAAGCCTTGAGCAAAATTTTTAAGCCCATGTTACTTAGTCCAAAAATCAAGGTTTACTTTTCAACATCCCAGGCACTTCAAATCCACCCTCAATCAACTTCTCACAAACTGGAAGGCTTCAACTACTTACCGTGGAAGCTCTAGTTCACAATTTTCTTGAGAAGCCATGGATTATTTGGCTTTGTCGACGAATGAGACCCTGTTCTTGCCCAGACTCTTTCCAAAGACACACCAAACCCAACTTCTGACATATTGTCAAGAAAGGATATCTGTATCATGAGTAATCTGCTCGCATCAATCTCACTATCTCAGATAAATTAGTTGCAACCGCTTATGGTTTATAGACCTCCAAACAGGTCTGGGACTCCATTCAAGCCAAAATTTCATCCACCTCTCGTTCTAGAATTGCCCTTATAAAGTTCCAGCTTCAAACTGTCACTTAAAACAACAAGTACTACTCAACTTACATTGAAGAGGTAAGCATCTGTCTGACCAACATGTAGTGACAGAAAAACTTGTCGATGACCAAGTTGTGATCAGCCATCTCATCAATGGCCAAAATGCAAACTTCACACCCTTTATCACTTCTTACGACTTTGCATTCAAAGACAAAGAGTTCACTCTTAATGATTTCCAGGTAGAACTTCAAAATTTTGAGTCCTTGTTGGAAAATCAACAACCTCATAGAGTAGATAAACAATTTGCCATTGCAACTACCAAAGGAAAAGCCCCAGCCTGCAACATGAAATCCAAACAACATGGCCTTTTTCCTAGACCTCAACCAAAAACTCCTCAGTCACAGATAACTGTTAATCCATACCAATAAGTTGCTACATGACAAAGTCAAGACAATGGAGGACGACCAATCTGCCAAATATATGAGAAACCAGGTCACATTGCGTTGGACTATTATCAAAGGTTTAACATTGCCTTTTAGGGTCGCCTACCTTTTGATGACCTCGTGGCCATGGCAGCAGTGGTTAACTCATCCTATTACTAACATGTTTGGTATGCAGATAGTGGTGCCAATGCTCACATCACAGCCAATGTAACCAACCTTGCAATTCAGGAGCCCTGGGAAAGATAAGACACTGTCATCATAGACGATCGCTCAGGTTTGATGATAAAACACACTGGTTCCAACTCCCTTCATATTGCTATGATAGAATGTGGAAGAGTCGAAGCTCTTCCACTTGTGTGGAAGTTATAGTGCATTGGTATGAAGAAATACAAGATGGATCCTTCTACAGGATGACGATCTTCATAGTGAAGAACAATGCAGATCGAGAGGAGTTGGAGCTCAACTTTAGCTCAACAAAATGGAGTTAAATAACTCAATAAAAATGTGGTTTCATAAGGGTAAAAAAGGCAATAAACATAAATAATAAACATAAAAATATACAAACATAAACCTCAATCTGCTGGTATTTTCGACCAGCAGAGGAGTGGGGGGAAAACCTCCTAAAGACTACATCTTGAAGGTTCTTTGAATATATTTTTTGTATTGATTTTCTTGTGTTCTCTTGTACATCTCGAGCTCTACAAATGTGAGCATATATATATATATGCTCACATGTGAGCATATATATATATATATATATATATATATATATATATATAAAGATATGGCAGCCAACCTACTACCTAATCTACATGTCACTCCCCTTAATTTATGGACTAGTTGCCCAATATTTAAATCTTTTCATCACATGTCTTAGTTGGTTTCTAACCAAACTAGACTTACAATATTGAAACCACAATTACAACTTAATTTGTTTGACATCAAAATGTATTGACCCAACATGCTAATCACTCTTTTAAGCTTAACCAAATCCTACACTGTCCAAATGCTTCAACTAATCTCATCTCCATTAGTAAATTTTGTTTGGACAATAATTGCAATTTTGTGCTAAATGGGGTTATTTTTGTGGAAAGAAGAACTTGATAGGATGCTTGCTGCATCACGAGCTCATTGAGAATGAACTTTATCCACTTGTTGGCCACAACATTCATTCTAATAAACTTCAATGTCTTATTGTTCAAATAGGGAATAAGACAGGACTGGAAAAATGGCATCTCAAACTAGGACATCTAGCAACCTCCACTTTAGAACGTTTAAATCATTTAAATTATCTCCAATAAAATAGTCATCATAAAAGTTCAAGTTTTACTCAACTTGTCCTCTTGGAAAAGCCAAACAATTGCCTATTTCAGAATCACTAGGCAAAGTATTAGACTTCTAGCCTTAGTCCATTCTAATGTATGGGTCTCTTCACTAACTTCGATTGATGGCAGTAGGTTGTTATGTGCTATTTGTCGATGATTTTTCTAGGTTTACATGGTTGTATCCCATGAGATTTAAATCTAATGTATTTTCAACTTTTATGAAATTCAGGATTCTAGTAGAAAATTTATTCTCTTGCAAAATTCAGCAATTTCAAACAGATAATGATGGAGAATATTTATCTAAAGAGTTCAAGGAATTCTTGTCAAAATATGGGATTTTCCGTAGACTAACATGTCCTCACGCTCCACAACAAAATGGAATTGCCAAAAGAAAACATCGAAATATAACAGAAATGCCAACTTTGTTAGCTACTACTCTCCTACCGAACACTTATTGGACTGATGCCTTTTTAACATCAGTATTCTTAATTAATATGCTTCTTACAGTAGTTCTCAACAATCTGACACCATATTAGATGTTATATAAGAAGCTACCAAATTACTCTGAACTAAGAGTTTTTTGGTTATGCTTGTTTTCCACTTTTAAAGCCTTATTGTTGGGTATTGACACTTTATTATCAAACAAATTAAATTTTAATTGTGGTTTCAAATATTGTAAGTCTAGTTTGGTTGCAAACCAACTATGACATGTGATGAAATGTATAAAATATTAGACATGTATTAGCCTAGGGGAGTGGCAAGTTGATGGTTGGTATAAGTATGGCCTTCCATATCTTTCTATATATATGCTCCATTATGAAGCATGATTATGTACAAGAAGATACACAACAAAAATCAATACAAATATATTCAAAATGTAGTCTTCAAACTGTTCTTGGACGTCTCATCTGCTAGTGATTCCAGTAGAGTGAATTTGTGTATTTTATGTTTTATACTTCTTTTATGTTTATGTCCTCTGCCATTCTTCCCCCACATGAAACCACCATTTTGTTGAGCATAGATCAGCTCCAACTCCCTCGATCAGCCTTGTTCTTCAACCTGAAGATGGTCATCCTGTAGAAGGATCCATCCAGCTTTTCTCCAAACCATTGAACTCATATTTCCGCACTCAAAGTAGGATCAGTCGATCTTAATATCTTTTTTATATTTTAACATGGTATCAGAACTACAAATGATCTTAAGGGCCAAGAAAATGTTTCCAAAAATGCTGCCAAACTCTGAACAAAAAAAATCAGATTTCATCACCCCATTTGGTCTTGTATTTTTTATCATTTTCTGAGCATTCTTAAAGAGAGTTTCCATTGTTGTTGTTTTAGCTTAGACATGGGAAGATCAAAGAATCAGGCCCAGTTAACAGTAGCTAATCAACCTATTTTCGGGCATTTTTTCAGTGAGAAAAGTGACCAGATTTTTGAGCTTTTCCTTCACAGGTTGTAGCCTATGTTTTATACTTCAGCAGCCCTCCCTAGTTGTTTTAAAAAGTGGCTGGAAGCAAGTTGGTTTAGCAGCAACCTCTTGGAATCTTGTAGTGACAGCCCTCTTAAAATGGCTCAAGAACTTTTTGGATAAAACCAATTTAAAGGTACTGAGTTCCGAGTGGTGTTAAATAGCTGATAAAACCAGGTTTTAGTACTCCCTAGTGGTTTTAAAAGGTGACTGAATTTGTGTTTACAAAAGCCAAGATCATTCGTCCCTTGTGGTTTTAAAAAGTGGCTAAATTGGTGTTACATGGCTAAACATTTTTTCGAAACAAAAAAAAAACAAACAAAACAAAGTTGAAACCAGACAAGGGGAGTTAGATGTTGAAGAAGAAGATGAAAATGGCCAAAATCCGGTGTTTAAATGTTGAAATCCTGTATGCAGCTATAAAAATCGATATCTGTTCAAATTCGGTAAGCGTAAGGCATATACGGTATGTAAAGTCCATTTACGGTAAGTGAAGGAATCTGATAAGCTAATATACGGTAAGTAAAAAGATTCCCTTCATATCCGGTATGTGACATCCAAATCCTGTAAGTGCCAAGATTAGCTGAAATCAGGTATTTGAAAGCTCAAATATGGTATGCATCCAAATCCGGTATGTTGATATCCGGTATGCTACCAAAAAAATTGTTAAAATCCGGTAAGTGCCAAAACAATGCTGAAATCCGGTATGTATTGAAAGAATCCAATAAGTTTGCTAAATCCAAATCCGGTAAGCTAAAGCCAAATCCAGTAAGTCTCAAACTATAAATCCAATATTGTATCAAAACTTGGAAAAATTCGATATTTCAAATGGCAAAATTTCAGCAACATTTCAGCAGCTGCATTGGCCAGAAAAATGAAGAAATTGAAGAACAAATTGATGAAGAATGGATCGATTTTTTTTTGAAGAATTTTGACATAAAAAAATTTGTTTTCCAATCAAAGTGTCAAAGGGGAGTTTGTTGGGCATAGACACTTTAATTTGTTATCAAACAAATTAAATTGTAATTGTGGTTTCAAATATTGTAAGTCTAGTTTGGTTGCAAACCAACTATGACATGTGATGAAATGTATAAAATATTAGGTATGTACAAGCCTAGGAGAGTGACAAGTTGATGGTTGGTACAAGTTTGTCCTTCCATATCTTTCTATATATATGCTCCATTATGGAGCATGATTATGTACAAGAAGATACACAACAAAAATCAATACAAAATATATTCAAAATGTAGTCTTCAAGCTATTCTTGGACGTCTCTCCTCTGCTAGTGAATTCCAACAGAGTGAGTTTGTGTATTTTATATTTTATACTTCTTTTATGTTTATGTATTTTATGTTTATGTCCTCTGCCATTCTTCCCCCACATGAAACCGCCATTTTGTTGAGCATGATCAGCTCCAACTCCCTCGATCAGCCTTGTTCTTCAACCTGAAGATGGTCATCCTGTAGAAGGATCCATCCAGCTTTTCTTCAAACCATTGAACTCATATTTCCGCACTCAAAGTAGGATCAGTCGATCTTAATATTTTTTTATATTTTGACACTTATGAACCATATAAACTATGTTTTCACAGCAAACAATTCTGTTTATAGGTTATGCTAGTCAACATAGAGGGTATAGATGTTTGGATATGAAAATAGGGCGCGTGTACGTCTCAAGACTTGTAATTTTTAATGAACAACACTTTCCAGCTTTGGACAAAGATGCATTCTCACACAGTTCCTTGAGTGACAAGGCTCCTGGTATGTTCAATTCTTTCAAACTTCCTTTGCTATCATCGCAATTACTCTCGTCTGATCAATTTCATGCAAAAGAGACTCTACTGAATCTGAAAAACCCTTTGAACAAACTGATCTAGAAAGAGCCCAACATGATTTAGATATATCATCAACCATCCATCTAGAAATTAAGAAAATATTATGTCCAATACTGACCATCATCTTACAGAACGACACTCTTTATCTACCCTAGAACAATTTACTCAAGATCAACTCACTAATGACCAAACGCATTCCCAACTTGACTCCGTCCCCCAGCTAATCGGTCAAATAATGACAACGTCCAAAGCTGGCCATTCCAAACCTAAAATTTTCTCAGATTATAAAACCCTTTATTCCATACGTTACCCTTTACAAGCCCTTTCCAGTATCTATAATGAAACTGAGGCATCATGTTTTACACAAGCAATTCTTAGTCTAGATTGGAGAGCGGCCACGAATGATATATTAATGGCAAATAGGACTTGGTCTCTTTGTCCTAGACCAGACAATAAGAAGGTGGTGAGAAATAAAAGGGAATATAAGATCAAGAGAAAAACTGATGCTAGCATTGAGAGGTACAAAGCGAGACTTGTGACTAAATGTTTTGATCAAAGAGCTAGAACTGACTACTACGAGACTTTCTCTCATGTAGTTAAACCATCCACTGATAAGTGTAGTATCTACACTTATTCAAGATCCTAAATGACAATATTTTACTATTCTTTAGATAAAATACTACCTAACTTGTGTTGTATTGCATTTTGTAGGTAAAACTCGATGTTTGATGAAGAATTAAAGAAAAAAAAATGCCAAAATAGTGAAAAATGGTGAAATCCAAAAGTCAGGGACTAAATTGCAAATAGTTCATAGATGAGACGGGCAACAAAATGAAGATCGAAGATACCAAGAATTTAATTGAATACAATTGGAAGCTAAAGAAACAAGATTGTAAGAGAAAAATGGCTGAAATGAAGCAAATATAAAGTTCAGAGACTAAAGTACAAATACTAAAAAGTTATGTCACACCTTAAGATGAAGATTTGAGAGTGTTAAGGGTCAATTGGATGAAAAGAAGAAGTCAAAGGGATGAAGTATAGTCAAAGTATTATCATACATCCACTTTCAACCTAAAAAAGTTATGTCTTAGATTTTAGCCTCATATTAAGACCCAATTTTTCCACAACAAACATTCGAATTGGAAAAATGATATTTCTTAAAGAACTTTATCCATATAAGTTAGCTTTCCAAATAACTTTGGATCACCTCAATCGAATATTGGGAGAGAAAGTTATGATAAAAATACTGAAAGTTGTTGAGTGTGAGAAATTAGGCGAGGCGCGCGGCCTCGCCTGATGGAGATGCTCGTGCTCCAACCAAAAATGGGGGACCTGAGGCATTCCAAACCTGCCAGGCGCATAACCTAGACATGCCTAGGCATGTACCCCAGTACAAAAATGGGAAAAAAATCCAATTTTCCTTATTTTTGTTTTGGTAACAATTCAATGCAATCTTTTTGACATCCTTTAAATATCAAACTCGACTAGAACGTGAAAAACCTTCATCCGACCTAATTCATCATATGCTACATATTTTGGAGGCGAAGAGCAAGTCTATACTTCAATTCAAGGCGAATAATACAAGGATTTTGAATATTCATAGCTTGGTTTCAAGATTTGAGCCAAGAATGTAGATTTCTCCTACTTTTTTAATCTTTCTTATTTTCGGGTGATATTTTTCGAATTATTCTTGTGTAATTTAATCAAAAGAATTTCTGGCTAAGTTTTTCATTGTATTGAATGAATTGTGATTCTTATAGTTTGTTTATTTTAATTTAAGACATTTAGTTTAGTATTTCTTGATTTTTTTTATTGGTTTTACATTCTCATTGAACTATTTGATTACTTGATCACTAATTAAATAGTAAGTTGCTTGTTGGAGTGTAAGAATACTCACAATAAGTCTATAATGCAGCAAAATCAATGCAGGGCAATATGTATGTGGAATAATATCTATAGCTTGTGCAATCATGTGTGATAAATTCTATGAATGAATGCATGTTTTTTTTTTTTTTTTTTTTTTTTTTTTTTTTTTTTTATGAATTCGGACTAGGAATAGAATTGGGTCGTGTTAAACATATGTGTAATATATTTTGGAAAAGAATATTGAATAAAAGTGGATTATCGATTGTTTTAAATGTTTGAATTTACTAGATTATAAATTAAGAATTGAATTAAATGGCAATAAGAAGATTCACGATTCCAATACAAACATTCACATATTAGATAAATATTTTATTTACTCCCTTAGTTTAGGATTAGTATAGTAAATATTCAAACCCATCTCATTTGATGTCATCATACTTCGAATTTAATAGTAGTTATTGAACTCTAAACTAGACCTTATTTCTCGTGGGAACGATACTCGCAACTCATAAATTTTATTATTTGTACAACGATCTCATACTCTTGTAAGTTTTGTCTGAATAAGTTTTTGGCGTCATTGTCAGGGAATAACAGATTTAATTTTAATTTAAGTTTGATTTTTTTTTTCTATTTTTTTCCTTTTTGTTATTTTAGGCTTTAATTAAATTACATGATCTCTTCTTTTTTCACTTTCGCAGGTTTCCATCATGTTATGCTAGATCCTAACAAGATCAAGATCCTCCTTATGAATCCCAGATCGAAAAGATTTTTAAGTAATGTCGAAGAAAATAGAGAAAAGCAAGGGTAATGGCTGAAAATCAGAATCAAATTGAGGATGCATTTCAGGAAGCAGCACTTCCATTTTTGCAACCACCTCCGGTTCAACCTCTATTAGTGGGGCATTATGTGAATCCTATACATGTACCACTACAGTCGGCAATTATCTACTCGTCATTCGGACAAGCCAACTTCCACATCCAACCAGCTATCATAAACTTCTTCCAGAATCATCAAGACATCAGGTTCTGCGGGAAAGCCACGAAGAATCCATATGAACACATACAAGTTTTCTCATGTTTTACAAAGTCATTTTCCATGAAGGAATGTCACAAGACGCATTTAGGATTCGTCTATTTCCTCGCACTTTGAAGGAAGTCGCAAAAGCATGGATATATTCACTACCTCCCTGGAGCATCGTATCAAGGAATAACATGGTACAAAAATTTATCACGAAATCCCTTCATCTCAAGTCTACTGAATCAGAAACGAAGTATATCTTTTTAGACAGAGGGACTTTGAAACATATCTAGAAGCATGGGATATGTTCAAGAACATGTTTAGGAAGTGTCCTAATCTTGACATTCCTAAACTGGCACAAATATATCTCTCTTCTACAATGAACTGCACTGTGAATTTCGTAATATTGTAGATACTTCTACGGGCGGATCAATTTTGATTATCAAGGAGATGATTCACATAATCTATTTGAGAGGACTGTTGAGAATCAGACAAACTGGCCAACAGACAGGAAAGCTCCAAGGTAGGCAACTGAGATGCATAATATGGATACAGTGACAGCGTTAAAGCACATATAGAAGTAATAACGAAGAATCTTGACACTTTAACTCAATTTGTGCAAATGATACAACATCTAACTCCAATTTGAGCATGTTGTAGGACATATCACATCACTACAAACTGCCATTTGGCTTCCACTCACATGGGTCAGCCAGCAAAGGTCAATTATGCACAGAACTATCAAAGGCAAAATGGACCGTACTTATACGACTTTCATCCGAGTTTGAACAAGCATCCCAACTATGCGTGAGTGAATAATTTGGATCAAGTAAATTAGATGAGGGACTATCTATCAACAATTCAGCAACAAGAAACAATGCAAAGACTAAGACAACGATGTAAAATCAGCAAGCCTCTATACATAACTCAGAGAATCATGTGGGACAAATAGTAACTGCATTAGCCAACAAACCATAGGCTATGTTGCCTAGCGTCACATGAAAGAATTCAAGGGAGCAGGTACCAACAATTGAGGTGGTGAATTCTAAAATCAAAGAGCCACCATCATTCACTCCTACTACCACGGTCAAGACTTATGTGCTACCCATTTCATTCCCTCTGAGTCTACGAAGGTAGCCAATAGTGTAACAGGTTCAAGCCATTACTGGCAGGAGTGGTGTTCAGTTGTCAAAAATCACTACAAAGAAGAAAAAGACACAAAACACTAAAATATCTACTAAGGGTAAGGCATAGATAGAACAGTCTGAAGAAGCAACAGATAAGGATCAACAATTAGTTTCCAAAGAACCTACAGCATAAGACAACAGTTATTAGCACTTCACTCACATCTCTAATCCATTCTCCTCAAAGGTTGCAAAACACCAAACTGGAGATGCAATTAATTAAATTTCTGTAAGTCCTCAAAAAGTTGTATGTTAACATCTTATTCATTGACGCGATCCTTCAAATCCCAAACTACTTCATGTTTTTGTAAGAGATGTTGATCAAAAAGGGAAAGTTGTTAGCACGAAACAATAGCACTATCTGAAAAATGCAGCGCGATCATCCAGCATGGGATCCCTCCCAATCTAAAAGATCCAGGTAGTTTTACTTTACAGGAAATTTACATAATATAAATTATTTGATTGATTCAGGAGCAAGTATAAATCTAATTTCTTAGTCTCTTTATAGGAAATTGAGATTGGGAGATCCTAAGGAAGTCTCTATTATCCTCTAACTAGTGAACAAATCGCTGAAACACCCCTATAAAATAGTAAAAAAAATGCTTATCAAGGCGGGAAAGGTTTTTTTTTCCAACTAACTTCAAAATAAGAATGTGCTGAATAGATTATCTAACTGGGAATCAAACATGGTAGTGATTATAGGTTTTATTAGGTTGGAAAAAACTCTCAGACCGAACCGAATTTAATCGGACCCGAACGGGTATCTGAATCGAAAATCGATAGATTCGATTTGGTTCTTGATTCGATAGAATCATTTTGAGTTGAGGTATATGGACAAGAGAACCTCATTTCTATCCCATTTTCTACAGCAAACTTCTCAAAGACTCTAAATTCTCCCCCATAGTCTGTTTGAATAGTTTTTATCTTCCTATCAAATTGATTTTCTACCAGATTTTTGAACTGTATAAAGGACTTTATAGATTCTGACTTGTGTTTCATAGGATAAGTCCAGGTATACCTACTAAAATCATCCACAAAGACTATGTAATATCTAAATCCCACAGATGATTTAACGGGTGACGGTCCCCAGACATCAGTGTGTATTAAGTCTAAAGGATTTGTGGCATGTGAGGTAGACAGCTTAAATGGTAGTTTACGTGCTTTGCCAATTTGACATGAGTCACAGAAAAATGAGATTTCATTAACTGGAAAATGTTTATTACAAGATTTCAGCACAGAACTCAGCACTTGAAGAGAAGGATGACCTAGTCTCCTATGCCATATTTCTACTTGCTGAGACTGAGTCTGAGGTTTATTACAGATTGAAGAGGAAGCAAGCACCGGGAATTTTGAGATTGTTAGAGCTGATTCTTGAAAGTGAGCTTTTGGTAGAGTCAACTGGTAGAGTCCATCCTTAAGCATCCCTTGAGTCACCGATTTCCCCGTTAGCAGTTCCTTGACAACACAAAAGTTAGGATGAAACTCAAAATAGACTCCATTATCTCTAGTAAATTGTGACACACTAAGTAAATTTTTTTTAATGCCAGGAACATGTAGAAGTTTATTCAAAACCAGACTTCTATTTCCATTGTCAGACATAGTTTTAAAACCAGTATGAGTGATAGGTAGGGAATTACCATTGCCGATCTTTATACTTTCATTACCAGTGTATATCTGTGCATCTGTCAGATTCTTTAAGTTATTGGTGACATGGCTACTTGCTCTAGAATCTGCATACCATGCAGGATCTTCCAGTATATTAGGAGAGGCCAGATAGACTGAGTGGTTACCAGTGTTGCTGTGACTGGAGCTTGCCGCCTCACCAGGTTTCATACCACCAAAGTTTTCGTTATATCTCTTGAAACACCAACCAGCTTGATGATTCATTAGCCCACAGATTTGACAAGGAGTTTTGTATTCAGTTTGTCTGTTACTTCTTCCTCTGCCTCTTGTTCTGCCTCTGTTGCCTGTATTTCTCCCAATTCCTCTTGACCTTCCACCAAGATTTCCTCCTCTGTTATAGCCTTGACTGAGATTGATGGATCCCATACCAATTCTAACTTCATTTAGGTAGTCCAGTCTTGCTTCAAATGTGAGGAGAATAGATGTCATTTCATGCCAGTTCAGCTGGTCCTTTCCATTTAGCTGGACCACAACTGGAGTGTAATCTTCATCGAGTCCAGTCAACACGTGGTTGATGAGATCTTCTTCATTAACTTTCTTACCTGCAACTTGCAGATTATCAGCTAGTTTCTTCACTTTAGTTAGATACTGGTCCATAGTCATTGCTCCTTTCCTGAGTCTTTGTAACTCTCCAGAAAGAAAAATCAGCCTCGATTTGTTTAACACTCCAAAGCTTTGCTGGATAGCTGACCAGAGTTGTGCAGTAGTACTGCTCCCCATGACTCTCATGGTTATATCAGGAGACATTGAGGCATAAAGCCATCCCATAAGAAGGGAATCACTGGAAATCCACTTGATGTATTCTGGATTTTCTTGCTGCTTGGTTGTAGTTCCTGATTCAGTGGTCTCTTGAATAGAGACGAACTCAGGTGGGCAGATTTTCGTTCCGAGCAAATGACCTTCAAGGTTATGCCCTTTGATGATGGGCATAACCATGTTTTTCCACAACAAAAAATTGTCTCTATCCAACTTAATAGAGAGGTTTTGAGTTAGGTTTAGTGTAGTTGATTGAAGATGAGCTGAGGAAATTGTTGATGGTGAAGATGAGTTAGTTTGGGACTGAGTTTCAGAAGGGTCAGCCATGGCTCTGATACCAAGATAAAATAAAACGAGAAGATGGGTTTGTTTATGAACAATGAAGAATTTCTATGCTTTTCTATATTTCCAGCACCACTGATTACAATGCACAGGTCTGAATATATAACCAGTAACCTATACATACAATACATACATGAATATAACAACCAAAAATATCCAAAAACAGATTGTACAGTCTCACCTCTCAAAATCCATTATCCAAAATGGGAAATCCCTAAAATACCGGAATACCTAACCTCTTATGTTTTCTCAAACTTTGAGTTCTTCTCAAAGTCATCCTCCAAGTTATGAGTTGATGAATACAGTCCTTCAACTTCAAGTTTATCTCTCCAAATCACTGTACGTCCTCACACCCATATCCAAACTCTCACTCTCTTTACCAGTAATTAAGAGACATCGTTCCATAATTAATCATCATAAACATGAGTCCAATTCAAAAATTCATTGAATGTGACTCTACGATTTGATCTCTTTGAACTTTGATCTTCATTGTTCTTATCCCTAGCCACATCTTAGTCACTTTCACAATCTTTAACAGTAGTAGAAGATTCTCCACGGTGCGACTCCAACATGGAAACTTCCAAAGAAATTGTCTTCCATATTGCTTGTCCAAATTATTAATAATTTTACCTTTCGTTGTAGCCGATATATTTTTCTTAACAGTCATCATACCCACTCTGTCACAGTATTCATAACTGACATGTCTCTCAACCGCATCAAACTTCAAAAGCTTATTTTGAATCTGTTTGATTAGTTTTATGAAAACTATTCTTCTAATTAAATGAGCTTTTAGAAAAAGTTAGTCTAATATGACTTTCTCTAAAAATACTTTTGGAATGGAAAACTCTTTTAGAAATTAGTTTTCAAATAAAAATTAAAGTAACTACCTCAAATAACTCTTCTACAAGAAGTAAAAATAAAAATCATGCCAAAACGAGCCCTACATCACCTACATGCGTGACTTTTGCGCTTCTCTCCCTAAATTTCTCTCTCTAAAAAAAAATCAAATCTGATAGCAGTAGCTGACTTGCAGGCAGTAGTTAATTTAGCTAAGGCCTTAGCCGAAAGTTCGAGTTGAGCCTAGATTTTTTAACCAAATAAAAACTCAACTCGGCTCGGGCCACAAATAACCCGAACTATTTTTACTCTAGTTGAACCCAAGTTTCGAGTTTCGGCTCGTTGACATTCCTACTGCCATGTGCTTTATAACACATATTGATCAATGAAAAAGCATCATATTTATAATCTAGGCCTTCTATTTTTGGATACATTATGAATATTAGTTGTGAATCATACGAAATTATGAATGAAATATTTTACTAGTTAAAATTTATCATTTAAGCATAATTTCTTCATCTGGTGCGGAAAGTATTTTACATTACATTGCATGTGACTAATAATTATTCACCCCAAAACTTATTTATGAGGGTGTCATTAACTAAAATTTTGATGAATTTTTTAAAAAAAATTATAAATTCTAAAGAATTTTGAGGATTTGAATAGATTTTCACAAATTTCATAAAAATCTCATCAAATATGATGAAATTTCAAAAGATTTGGTTCTATGTATTTTTAAACTTGATATCCATCCAAATATTTTAAAATCTCTATTAATGAAATATTTATAAATCTACTAGTTATTGAAAATACTTAAATTTTAAAGGATTTCATTGAATCATCAAAAACTCAATTGGGGACATCTAAATTTTATTGAATTTCATTAAAATCTATTAAAATATCAATTGAGGACACCTAGAAAGATTTTTAAAATTCATCACAGTCTCAATTGAGGACACCCCCTACTTTTTTGCTATGAAATTTCTTCATTATTATTATTACTATGATGCCCTCCAATGATGTATTTTTATTTAAGTCAATCCCAACAAATTCATCATATTACAATATTACCATGAAATTCTAATAAAGAGTAATATTTAAATCTCATTGAATGGATAATAAAGAGCAAAAATCGAGATCTACAAAATTTTAGGGCACCTTTTGAGATTTACGAATTAACATTTACATTTACATTTTACCCTCTCAATTGTATTCTTTTCTCAATTCTTTACAATAATAATCCGGCCCCCCTTTGACTAATTGTTTGTCCATGAATGCGGCGGAGACGCAACATATGACTAACCAGATTTTTAATTAAAACACTATCAAACAAATTAACTCTTAGTAACACCGGAGCTGCCACACGTACAGGACAAACACATAGGGGGGATGGGGTTCATAACTTTTGACAATATTTTAATCACATGGATCCCATCCATATGAGTGTTCTGTACAATTTTAGTAGAATAATTTTCTGCACTTGTGGCATTTTTCTAATAACACTTGGTAAAACCTACATGTGGGCCCTTTCTTATTTTGCTAATTATCTATTACACTCCCAACTGAATGCGGCATATGACTAGGAAGATTCTGAGCCCAAGTTTGGATTACCCAAAAATCAATTTTTTTTTTTTTTTTAGATTTTGATAAAAGTTGATGAAATATATAAAATGAAAGTTAATAAAAATTATGGTTGAAATGAGGAAAAATGAGTTCTAAAAAGCGGGAGAGTAAATAGGAGCTAAATTGAAGGTGTTGAGGATAAAAAATGTCGTGGTACTTGTAATCTATTTAGAAAGAATTCGACAAAAGTCGTGTTGTATTTGCTGGAATTTTGTGTAATTGGAATTTTAATACAAGCTATGTATAGAGAGATTTTTTCACAGCTCGATCATTTTCGTGAGGTGTTGGTCCCCTCTATATAAGCCACAAGACTAGAGCTTGCTGCTTTTGCAAGTCAAGCTACAATGTCCAACTTAGGACTCTGTGCCATTGCCCTTTTTGGAGAAATTTGATTGGATAAAAAGTTCGATGACAATTGCGTCATCATAATGCCTAGTCTATAGGTTTGTAAGTTAAGTCATCATCACTTCTTTTGACAGGTTATCGGACGGTGCTACCATCCAGTAGAACACCTATTCAATCGTGTCATGACAATGTTTTCAAATGACATTGGTCAACCTACGTGGGTGGGGCTTTGGATTATCCTTCCATAATGTCCTATTTGATTTGGGTAAAAAGCCTTCTCTCGATCAATTCAAGGTGGACCTCTAAGTGATCGAACATGGATTTTCAGATCTGACACCAACAAAAGATATGATTAATAAGATTGTGAATTAAAATAACATCCAACCTAATGCTTAATCACGCCTAGGTTGAGTTGGTGACATGAATCAACTCATTTATATTATTTACATAGTATAGGTATTAAGATATTACTCTAATTTTTCTTCCGACAGCCATATATAGAGAGACCTTTTGTTTTTTGCCGGGTGTTTAGATTTCTAGTGGAACACTAGCTAATTGAAATTAACTTAGATACAACACGACATTTTGTGATTTAAGAAATGTTACTTTTTATCGACTTTCCTTAACACGTTCAATGGTCAACACGCTATAGGCTTCGTATTTTTCCAAACCAAAAAAACCTTAAAGAATCGGTGGGGTAGGAGAGGATAGCTTCGTATAAATACTTGATTTCTTGTTAGCTTTAATATTTAATTCCTTGTTAGTGAAGGAATCGGTGGGGTAGGAGAGGATAGAATTTCTGCTCAAAGTAATCTACAACATTATACATATACTTTTTTGACTATAGGGAAGGGCGGAATGGATCATTAAAGGGGTGGAAATGTCTAGTATTTTCGAAACAAATAGTTCATTTATTGATAGGCGAATGACTGCCTTCCCTTCTTTTCTCCAATGTCACCCAATATGTACCTAACACAGCCACAACAAAGCTCAACTAATATATTATATTCAGTTATGTATTGGCTCTCAGATGTTCGTAACAATAGAAATATATTTAGATGAAGAATTTAAAAAGAGACATAGCTTGGTTCAGATCATCAAGATTTATTATGAGCTGTACCTTATAATTCATGAGTGATATAGGATTTTATTGCCTATCTCCCAACAGGGTTTGCTTTCGATAAAGAACTGGTTGCATCTCCTTTGTTAAGATTGTTGCCTCTAATGTTCTAATTTAATAGGACTTCAATTACAAATAGGAGAAAAAATTTTAATCATAACTGAACACAATTTCCCGCACTGCTTCGGATTCTAATTGAATTGGTTCTCTATCTCACTTAGAGTTGACAGAATCATTACATGAAAGGAAGACATTTAGGCAGTGATCATAGCTTCCTTAGTCAGCCGAAATTGTACAGAAGTTGATCTCTTGCATGGTCAATATCTTTCTATATATTCACATGATTTACTTCTTTATTTGGAAGTGACTTCAGAATTTTTTAATAGAAAATTTGTAAACTTAGCATCCTGATTTTTCTTGTTCATTTCTGTTGTTGACCTCCATCAATTTAAAAGCTCATTGAAGTAATTGAAATCAGTTTAAGACTGAGTTTAAATCTCATAATAAGGTCATCATGTTAGGGCGCAACTCCCAGACTAGTTCAAATCAGCTCGATATAATCTTCAGCTCATCCCGACTTATCTTTGGAAGGAAAGAATTGTCGCCGTCATTTGGGAACATCATCATTACACTCTGATTTCCCTCGCTCCAAGACTGACACCAAAGATCTAACCCAATCACTTCAGGACACGTGATGAACATCATGGGACGCCCCTAATCATGCCCGATCAAAATTTCATAATAATTACTCCCCTCCTCAGCTCCAACTTGGCAATTATGAGCCGATCTCAACAACCAATCAAAATTAGGTCATCAGCATACACATTAAGGTCGGCACTGTAGCAGATTTGATGTAACCCAAATCAATTTGCCTATTCCCTGTTGTGAATGTTAAATCTCTCCTACAAGTGAACAAATCAACAAGTGATAAACTCGATTAATAAACAAGAATCAAACCAAACAATCAAGAAAGTGAAGCAAGAAGATAAAGAACAAAGAAATAATATTCCCCCTTTCTCTTAGGCTCAGAAACTTCGATCCAACACCACAAAGATAACACCAACAATAGATTTTTGGAGTCCAAAATATACACTAAGTATTAGGTCATACAAAGGCAAGGAGAAATGGCTTCAAGGCACAAAGCAAGAAGGTTTTCAATAGCACAAAGCTCTGGAACGGTTTTCTCTCTTTTGTTGGTGTATATAATAGGGTTTTAGGTCTCTTTTATGTAGGTCTAGGAGGGAAAACGAATTTCCAAGATTTCCTACAAAATCTTTGCGGGATGGGTATCAATAATGAATAAGGTAGGTTACCAAAAGTTAGAGATAGTGTATATCTCTAACTACCAAGTCCATCTTTAATTAGGTATTGAGCACCTAACCCTAATGGGCCGATTCCCTCTAAATACCCAACTCAATTGGGTTACTACAATTGTGGTGTGGATCTTAATACATATTTCAATCCCGGGCTTAAAGCCTATGAAACGAAACGGGTCGCGATTTTTCATCATCACCTAGGGGGTTGTTTGGGCATCACCAAAATACCTAACAACCTCCACCTTGATGCCAGAACAACCTGCAAGTCAGATAAGATAACAAAATACCTTAAGGAAAGAGACTTACAAGTTTGTACCAATGTTTAGAAGATCAAGGCAACTTTTAAACTTTACCAGTGGGAGCACCTTAGTTCCCATATCTGCAGGATTGTACTCTGAAAGGATTTTCTCAAGTTTTACCAGTTCTTGAGAAATCATATCTCTAATAAAATGCAATCTAACATCTATATGTTTAGTACGTTCATGAAAAACAGGATTTTTGCATAAGTGAATAGCAGATTGACTATCAGAATATATTGTCACATCATTATCAAGAACACCAAGTTCATTTAACATACCTTTAGACCACATAGATTCTTTAAAGGCTTCAATAGCAGCAATATATTAGATTCAGTAGTGGATAATGCAACAACATGTTGAAGTTGTGATTTCCAACTAATATATGATTCACACAAAGTAAATACATAGGAAGATGTAGATTTCCTATTATCTCTATCACCAACATAATTAGCATCAGTAAAACCTTTCAATTTTACTCCTTCAGTACTAAACTTATATATTAAGCCAACATTGCATGTTCCTTTCAAATATTTAAACAACCATTTCAAAGCTTCCCAATGCGTGGGACCAGGGTTTGACATATACCTGCTAAGTGTACTAAGAGTAAAAGCTAAATCAGGTCTAGTACACACCATTAAATACATCACAGAACCAATGGCATTCGAATATGAAATATTTTTTATATATTCCTCTTCCTCTTCATTAACAGGTGATTGTTCCTTAGATAACACAAAGTGATTGCCCAAAGGCAATGAAACAGGTTTGCATTCATTCATGCCAAACTTTTTCAAGATTTTCATAATGTATGGAGCCTGATGCAAAAGCAACAATGAATTTGACCTATCTCTTTTAATCTCCATGCCTAAGATCCTTTTAGCATTACCTAGGTCTTTCATATCAAATTCATTACTCAAAGTAGTCTTTATATCCTTTAACAACTTTAAGTTGGGACCAATCAAAAGCATATCATCCACGTATAACAATAGAAACACATAGTTATCATTTATACTGCCTTGATAGTACAAGCAATGATCAAATTCACTCATTTTAAAACCAACTGTTTGAACAAACAAATCAAAACGTTTGTACCATTGTCTAGGAGATTGTTTTAAACCATACGAGAGCGTTTTAGAAAACACACATGATTAGGCTTTTGTTTATTTTCAAAACCCTTAGGTTGATCCATAAAAATCTTTTCATCAAGTTCACCATGCAAAAAAAGCTGTTTTAACATCAATTTCTTCAAGTTCCCAATTATAATGCGCAACTAATGCAAGCATAGTCCTAATTGTGATATACTTAACAACAGGAGAAAAGATTTCATTATAATCTATCTCTTCCTTTTGTGTGTAACTTTGGCTACAAGTCTAGCCTTAAATCATAAATCCTCTCCTTTGGTGATTCCCTCCTTAACTTTAAAAACTCATTTACACCCAACAATAGACTTGTCTTTAGGTCTTGGAACTAACTCCCATGTTTGATTTTTATCGAGGAAATTTATCTCTTCTTTCATTGCTTTCACCCAATTCTCAAATTGTTCACTCCTCAAGGCTTTTTCATACGTGTTTGGTTCCCTATCAACTAGTTCTTCATAACTAGTATAAGCAAGCTCAAAATTAGATTCTAATCTTTGAGGCACCCTATGTGTTCTTCTAACTCTATCTCTAGCTAAATGGTAATCAGCTAAAGGGTTTTGTTCCCCTTGGTATTCCTCTACAATCTCATCTCTCTCAGTATTTTCATCCTGACCATTTTCTAATTCAGGATTTTGATGCTCCACCTCAATTGAGGTGGTGGGGGTTTGAACACTTAAATGTCTTAAATCCTCTCGGGATTCGTCACTAGTGTTTTATTGCTATTTTTCTCTCAAAGTGTCATTCTCTGATTTTAAACACGGCATATCAGACTCATTAAATGTAACATCACAACTTACGATGATCTTAACTCCAGGTTGACTTCTATCCCAAAGCCTATACCCTTTAACTCCTTCGGGGTATCCTAAGAAAACACATTTCCTAGCTCTAGGTTCTAGTTTTTCCTTATTTTGATGAGAGAAAGGAACACAGCCAAAAGTTTTCAACATAGTATAGTCAGAACATTTATCATACCATTTTTCATATGAAGTATCACCATTTAATGCAGTAGAAGGTGTCATATTAATCAAATAACATGCAGTTATAATAGCTTCACCCCAAAACGATTTAGGAATACCAGAACTCAACATCATACATCTAACTGTCAAGTAAAGTACGATTCATACGTTCAGCCACCCCGTTCTGTTGAGGTGTATAAGGAACAGTTCTATGTCTAGTAATTCTACATTTTGCACACATATTATCAAAATCTCTATTACAAAATTCCAGGCCATTATCAGTTCTCAGATATTTTACCTTTTTGCCAATTTGAGTTTCAACTTGCAATTTCCATATTTTGAAAGCGTTAAAGGTTTCAGTTTTATCCTTTAACGGATAAATCCATACTCTACGAGAGTAATCATCAATTATGGACAAAAAATATTTATTATCACCCATTGTAGATTAGTAGCAGGCCCCCATAAATCTGTGTGAACGTATTCCAAAATTTTAGCAGTTTTATGTATGCTAGATGAGAAAGATAACCTATGATGTTTACCAAGCACACAGTGGTCACAGAAAGGCATATTAGACACACAGTCTTTTCCAAATACACCTTTATCATTTAACAGTTTAAGTCCTTTAATACTTATGTGAGCTAATCTATTATGCCACTTGTGTGTATGATGTCAAATTTATAGAAGAAACAGATTTTTTAACAATTTCAGCATTGGTCACATAGATACCGTTTCTTTTAATACCTTTACATGTGACAAGAGAACCCTTAATCATTTTTAACATGTTATTTCCAATTTTACCAGAAAACCCATCGGTTTCTAATGCTCCTACCGAAATAAGATTCCTAGCCATTTCAGGAATATATCTGACTCCATATAATTTAAGCACATAACCAGTGTCAAATTTTAACGTGATATCACCAATTCCAGCAATTTTATATGCATCATTATTGTATAAAATAGCATGTCCACTTTCAGACTCTTGCAAATTTTCAAACCAAGCTTTATGTGATGAAACATGGAATGATGCACCAGAATCAAGTATCCATTCATGCACGTGTGATTTCATTGTCAGATTTACTTCAGTAGGTTCAGAGTTCAATAACATATAAATTTCACAGTGTTCATCAGAAGAAATAACTACATTAGCCTCATCAAGAACCTTTTCCTTTTGTTTGTTTTTCTCAACATAACAATCTTTAATGAAATGTCCAGTTTTATCGCACCCATAACATTTCCTACCTTTAGGTTTACCTTTTGGCCTAGATAGACTCCTATTTTTCTTTTTACCACCAAATGTATACCCACTTTGGTTATCACGAGTCCTAGACTGAGACCTATCTCTCATCATATGGACCTTACCATTTTTTCTCTCGACTCTCTCGGCTCTCATTTCCATATCTTTACTTCTTAACGAGTCTATGACAATTTCAAGGGTTAAAGTATCTCTCCCGTATTTAATAGCATTTTTAACATCTCTATAGTTGTCGGGAATAGCATTCAACAAAATGATAGTCTTATATTCTTCAGATACTTTTTCACCACAGTTAGTGATGTCTTGCACAAGTTTATTAAAAACATCCAAATTGTCATTAAGATCTTTTGAAGAATCAATTTTGAAACTAAAAAAGCTTTCGAGTAGAAAAAGTTTGTTTGGCGTGGACCTTGACACATAAAGTTCCTCCAATTTTTCCCAAAATTCTTTGGTAGTTTTTAACTTAGCAACTTTTCTTAAAACAGCATCAGACAAGTGTAAAATAATAGAAGTATATGCCAATTCATCCAAGTTCTCTTTTTCTTCAGCAGTCAAGGTTACAGAAAAAGAATCATCAATAGCTTTTGAAAAGTTTTTGTTGAACTAGAATACCTTTCATTTTTTTTTTTTTTTTGCCAAATAGAAAAATCTCTTTTACCATTAAAGATACCCAATTCAAAGTGATGTGCCGACATCTTACCAAAAAATGCACAGAACACAAACTCAAACTTGTAAAAGTCACATGTTACACAGATTACACAGAGTGACAAGATTCCTATGGTTTCACAGTAATACTATATTCTAGAACCCCATGATTTCGTGAGAATCAAGTTCTCAGGTCAAGGGAAGAAATTAGAATAGGAGACTTGAGTACAATTCTAAAATGATATGAGATAACGCAATAACGTTCAACAAATTAAGCTAACGACAATAAACAAATAATTTCACTTAGAAATTAAACAGGTAATCCTAGGTTCTAGCAACAAACAATGGTTACCAAGCAATGGCAACCCCCAAACCTATGTGATCACCCCACACGATGATCTGCTAGTGCGATAATGTAAAGGTTTCAGCCAATTTACCAGAGCGGACCACTTCTGAGGTCCGTAAATCGGAGAGATGAGAATTTACTGCTTTAGGGCCGCAATCTTGGCCTAAAGTAATTCAGTAAATATTCAGAAGTTCTGACCGGCGATCCACCAAGGGCAAAATCGTCCAACTTTTTCTACAATACCTAAAATCAAAAACTAACAGTGCAGGAGTGTTAGAAATGATAAAATAAAGATTCTGTCAGAAGGAATCGTCACCGAAATCGGAGCACATGAGCCACACGCGTCGCCGCAGTCTTCCCCACGCGCCGCGGCGTTGACCGACTCACCGGTGGTTCTGAATCTCCTCTGCCTGCACGTTCCAAATCCGGTCTCTATTTCTCCAAAAGACTTCTGGTTTCTCCAGAAATCGAGATTGCAGGTTCGGAATTTTTGAAAAATTTCTTCCTGTTCTTCTAGTTTTTCTACAGCTTCAGTTTCTGATCTGTTTTTTCGATTCTACCAGCTCTGATACCATTTGTGAGTGTTAAATCTCTCCTACAAGTGAAAAAATCAACAAGTAAGTGATAAACTCAATTAATAAACAAGAATCAAACCAAACAATCAAGAAAGTGAAGCAAGAAGATGAAGAACAAATAAATAATATTCCCCCTTTCTCTTAGGCTCAAAAACTTCGGTCCAACACCACAAAGGTAACACCAACAACAAAGTTTTGGAGTCCAAGATATACACTAAGTATTAGGGCACACAAAGGCAAGGAGAAATGGCTTTAAGGTACAAAGTAAGAAGGTTTTCAATAGTACAAAGCTCTTAAACGGTTTTCTCTCTTTTGTTGGTGTATATAATAGAGTTTTAGGTCTCTTTTATGTAGGTCTAGGAGGGAAAACGAATTTTCAAGATTTCCTACAAAATTTTTACGGGATGGGTATCAATAATGAATAAGGTAGGTTACCAAAAGTT
Source organism: Osmanthus fragrans (assembly GCA_019395295.1). Taxonomy (NCBI): domain Eukaryota; kingdom Viridiplantae; phylum Streptophyta; class Magnoliopsida; order Lamiales; family Oleaceae; genus Osmanthus; species Osmanthus fragrans. The sequence goes on along the minus strand of CM033341.1, from coordinate 22,351,064 downwards.
AGGGATAGTGTATATCTCTAACTACCAAGTCCATCTTTAATTAGGTATTGAGCACCTAGCCCTAATGGGCCGATTCCCTCTAAATACCCAACTCAATTGGGTTACTACAATTGTGGTGTGGATCTTAATATATATTTCAATCCCGGGCTTAAAGCCTATGAAACGAAACGAGTCACAATTTTTCATCATCGCCTAGGGGGTTGTTTGGGCATGATTAAAATACCTAACACCTGCTATAGATGGGATTATAATGGTTCCCCATAGAGACCGAACTCAATAAATGTACGAAACTTACTTTATTTAATACAAAGCGCTCTTTTCTTATTGTTTTAGCATATATTTTTACTATTTTTAGCACAATTTACATATTTTAGCTCAAATTACCTCTTCCAAAACATCAATTAAGTTGACAAAAGTGACCTAATCATTTTTTTACGTCAACAGTTGGACGCTAGAAGGAGGGTCTTGTAAGCAACAACCCCATATCTCTTGTAAAAGTTCTCAAAAAATTACATATACAACCTGAAAAATCACCGTGAGCAGTAGTTCGACCTCCATAAATCTAGCTCAAACTAACCTTTGCGATATAAGTGTTCATCGTGAATTCAAAAAGAAAAAATGATGTTGAAAACATCCACCCTCAGCTCTCTGCAATAAGAGAAGCAATAGAATGCCTAACTAACACCATTAGCAGAATAGAGAGAAATCAGGTCCACTTCTCTCCTCTAGCTAACACTAAAGTTGAATCTCCAGCTCAGGAACGAACTGGCAGACTTTATGCCAGAAGAAGCCTTCACTTTTTAGGTAGAGAGTCATCAAGAAGTAGGACAAAAGAGATGAGAAGCAGTTCTCCTCCAGTAGAAAGGACTCACAAAAAAAGTGGAAGCATATTCGACAGATTAGGTTTCCAACAATCTCCATCTCCTAATGGCAGGAAAACCAATCTTCGCAAAGGAGATGGTCCAAAAAATGATGAATCTAAGATGAGCTCATTAAAAAAACACATAGCTGACCTAGAAGCCAAACACAAAAGCTTCGTAGAAGAATGCTTTTTTGGCCTCCATTTCCCTTTCATAGAAGCCATCCTATCCAAACCACTTCCCGAAAAGTTGAAAATGCCTCAACTCACCGGTTACGAAAGAGAAGGAGATCCCCTTAGCCATCTAGACAAATACACATCATGGATGGAACTGTAAGGAGCAAGCGATGCCATCATGTGTCGAGCCTTTCCCTTAACATTAGAGGACAAAGCTCAAAGGTAGTTTAGAATATTGCATCAGAGGTCCATAAAAAATAGGAATGATCTTGCTAAGGAGTTCTTGTATCAATTTATGGGCTCCAAAGCTAGGACCATACCCAAGGAATGTCTGATGAGTATTGAACAAGGGCACAACAAATCCCCGAAGAGTTACCTCCTCAGGTTCAACCAATAGTCTATAAAGGCCAAAAAATATTAGATGATGTCACCCCTAGGTTGTCCTCTCAGGACTAAGACCAAAGATGTGTTTCTGGTGGTCAGTCCATGAAGATGGACCTAAGCTATATCATGAGTTCCTAGGTTGGGGAGAAGCATATTGGAGTAGAGGAGACAACCTCAGATCAAGATAAAGGAAAGGCCAATCCCAATCATTTAGCTCATCCGAAAGATAAAAAGATGGACAAGAAGTCCATGCCTGAACACAGAAAGGGGAAGTGATATAGAAGAGCATGATTGGCACAAACGTTTCATCAGTACCATCTTTTAAACGTTTCTTTGGAGGAGATATTAATGCAAGTAGGAGATTTTGCCCACTTCAACCCATTAAAAAGAGCATGATTGGCACAAATCAAAATAGGTACTACATGTTTCATAGGACAACTGGTATCACACGAACGATTGTCGAGAATTGACGTAACAAATTGCGTCACTGATCAGATGAGGTTAGCTAAGGGAATTCGTATCCAAACCTGAAGAAACCACTCACCCTACTTCGATCCCTTAGACTGACTTGCCAATTGCCCTACCAAGTCAGCCAGGTAGAAATCTCTGACTGAGATTAAGAATGCTCGTGGGTGGAAATCAATGTGCAAATATGTCTTGAAGAGAATGTCGGAGACAAGCTAGAGAACCCTGGATCTGGCAGAAATTTTGATTACAATTTTGTGGAAATCTTACAACAGAAAATTAGAATACATTGAAATGAAACTTGATCATCATTGATTGCTGAAAACTGAAAATTACAATTGCTTGAAAGCTGTAAATTACAATGGCTAGTGCAGGGGGCGAACACTAGAAAAGCTTGAAAGATTGTTTGAAGACAAATACCCCCTATAATAGATTTCGGAACAAAAACCCAAATGACGGGAGTAGACGTCTTTTGGCCGAAAAATCATACTAAAATTTTCTAATTAAATAACAATTACAATAAATGAAATTACAACGAAATTACAACTCAAACTACTATTTACAATGTGCGGCCGAAGTTGGGCAAACTACGACTGCGATTGGGTCAAGGGGCTAAGTGAAGCTGCGGTCCTTGACACCAGCTCTAGAGTGCGTATGCACAGAGGGCAGTACTATAGATCCAAATAGTCTCAATTGGAAAGACCCATCTCAGGGGATCTAACCGAGATAGGGATTACTCATAAATACCTTAGAAGACCTTAAGGCAGCTGTCCACCAGCAAGAGCTAAGGAAACAAACTCTCATCACTCCCTAGGTGTTCTAATTGTGGCTCTGCCAATAGATGGCATAATTATCCTATGGGTCTTGGTTGGTACTGGCAACACCCTCAACATCTTGCACTTTAACTCTAAAATGGATGGAAAATCCACTTCATTTCCTACAACCACACGCAAATGTAGTTCTAGGACTAAATGAATTCTTAACTATGGCAAAGGGACAAATCAAACTCGTTGTTGAGGCCGGTGATGTTCTCCACCGAGCTCACGTTGATGCTGACTCTGTAGTGCTCGATTCCACCTCACCTCATGATGTAATCATGGAACAGCACCCGTTGTTTGATATGAAGGCCGTTGTGTCGATATATCACTACTGCCTTAAATTTCCTACTTCACATGGCCTAAGAAAGATCAAAGAAAATTAGTTGTCGAAGGATGTCATATTATTCACTGTCTTACAAAAATAAGAGTTCTCAGATTTCATTCCAGCACGGAGTAAATATAGCCTACCTGGAAGAACTTGGCCTCAGCACATTAGATCTCAAAATCAAGCTAAAAGACAAAGGAGCTGAACCTATCGAGGAACTAGACAAGGTCCAGGTCAGCTCGAGTGTACCTCTAAAAGAGCTACATATCGAGCATGAGCTACTACAACGTCTCAGATCCAAACTTGTGGAGTTACTTAGGAATAATTTGGATGCGTTCTCTGGAGCCATAAGGATATGGAGGGTATCCACCCAAGTATAGCCTGTCATAAGCTCAATATAGATCCTTCAATCTGACTAAAATAGCAAAGACGGAATCCACTCAACGTTGAAATATATGAAACCTTAGGAAAAGAAGTAGATAAATTGCATAATAATGGATTCATCAAGGAAACAACTTACCCCTTTGGTAATTCGATTTTATTTCGAGTATTTTGAGTATTTTTCATTCACAACATCAAAAAATCATTTTAAATTTTATATTGTAAAATTTTCCTTGTTTTTGAAAATGTATTTTTGAAAATAACATACCAAGCACCTTTTTGAATGTTCTAGAAGATTGAAAATGACCTCAAAACGACTAACCCAATGCATTATAACATTTTTCACTTGCAATTTTCTACCCTCTCAAGGGATTTGGTCTAAAACACAATTTTTTTTGTTTAAATATTTTTAAATCAAAAGCAGAAGTTTTATTTATTTCTGTCATTTCAAACTACAGACGAAATAAAAAAATTCGAATTTCCATCATTCCAACAATGAACACCGAAATCAAAGGGGAAAAAAGTTAATTTATTGAATACTTTATTTTATAACATAGCAAGATCCACTCTACGCCATAAATGACCAGGTTGGATTTTGGCAACATTGATACACCTCTAGTGATTTATGTTAAAAAAAGAAAAATGAAGACAATTCATCCTCCAATGAATTTGACAAATAATCACAACCTAAACTCAAGCTACTGTAATGATTTAGGAGCCCGTTTGGTAGCAATTAAAATTCAATTAAAATTGAAAATATGGCCGTTATTGTGTCTCACTCGTCTAATAAAAATCAACAATAACGACTAATTTTTCAATTTTAATCCGATTTTAATCTATACCGAACACATCCTAGATCTATTAAAACGTTTCAAAATCCATATATCTAAATCCAAACACGTCCCAGTAGAGATTTTAATAGTTCTAAACCAACAGATTAGCCTATTTTATGGATTTACATAAAAGGTTTCCATGTGAAAATCATATATGATGAAGATTCATTTTCTAGGCCTATACTATCCTATAAAGGCACAACTTTATTGAATTATGTCATTTGTACATCGGCATTTACACCGGCCCCTCACAACAGGGGGACTCATGTCCAATAAAAAAAAAAAGTGTGAGCCTCCTTGTCAGGGGCGGAGGCAGGGGGGTTCTGGGAGAGTCCTGGACCCCCCATTTTTTTGAGAATTTTTTTTTTTCTTTTGGGTTTTTTTTTTTTTAAATTGGAAGAATTGAAAAATTGTAACTTCTATTTTATTACAAATAAACTTGCGAAAAAAGTTAATCTTATTTCTTCCACTTATTTTAGGTTAATTTTCAACTTATTAGTAATATTTACACTGATGTACTATCCGCAGAGAAGGTAAATGACTCAATTAGTGAACTTTTGTTTTCTCTCATTTTTGTAGTTTCCTTCAAAAAAAAAATTCAAGGGCAGCACCCCCGTCGGCCCCCACCCCTTCATCTATATATTTTCGAATTTGAACCTCTTATTTTCAATAAACTGGTTCCGTCACTACTCCTTATTGTGAGGAAACGTGTACATCAGCTTGTCATCGTCGATGTATATATAACAAAACTCAACTTTATTTCCCCCAAAGACTAAAGGAATAAAAAAGTGTCCCCCTAAAAAGCATAAGCTGACCATGGACTGCATATAGGCATTGACAAATTTTGAGAGCAAAGATACATTTCAATGATTGATTGAAAATCATAATCAAATCACATACAATAGGCCACCCAAGGATACACAACCCATTGGAAGTAGAGGTGTCAAGATGGACGGGTCGATCAGACCCGTAAAAATCGGTCCAGATCAACCCGGATCGCGGGCCGACCCATGACTCGAGCGGGTCATTCACGGGTCAAGAAGGTGTGATCCGCGGGTTTCGCGGGTTACACCTTCACGGACCGCAATTAACCCACTGACTCGTAAAAAAAATTAAAATATAAATAAATATATAATTTTTGAACGAGTTGTGCTATGGTAACCTAAAGGCTGACCTAAGGGATGACATCCCCCTCACACATGAGGGGGAAAATATTATTTTATTCAAGTGGGACCCTCACCCCCATGTGAGGGGAATGTCATCCCTTAAGTCATTCTTTAGGTTTGTTTAGCATTATTCTTTTTGAACAACTAAATTATAGTTAAGTAGATGTCAACCTAATTGGGATGTACTTATGCTATAAATATTTGATAATAGTAATTAGAAATACATTTAGTTGTTATTTGTTTATGTTAAATTTAACTTTGCAAAGTTATAAATAATTCATGTAACATTAAATTTGAATTATATGTAAACATTTCTTGATATAAATATGAATTTATCATTTTGTTTAATTCTTAGTTTACATTTAACAAAAAAAATATTTTTTGCTATAAATATGAAAAATTCTATATTTTTATAATTTTATTTATAAAATCATACGGGCCAAATCGAAACAAACCGTGATCCATGACTCGCATAGGCTCGACCTGGTTGGGTCAGCAGGCGAGCTAGGTTGCAGTCCAAAATTTGTGGGCTGACCTGGAACCCGTAGCGGACGGACTTTTTTTCATGCGTGCCGTTATTGAGATCATATGTTGACAGGCCGACCAGGCCCAGACCACCCGGATTGAAACCTCTAATTGGAAGAGCAATTGGGTTCCTTGACAACCCCACCCCACCCTCCACTCTATGCTGTCTGAAGGCAACCATTAAATGGAGCAAGTCATCGAATGCAAAACAACATATAAGCAAACGACACTAGGCAAGCGTGATTATAGGGATGACAATTTAACCCGCCTCGATGGGTTGGCGGGACGGGGGCGGGCGTCTGGGGTTGCCCCATGGCGGGTCACGGGGTGGGGCGGGGCGAGGATGCCCCGCCCCGAACCCGCCTCGTAAAAAAAAATTAAAAATAGAATTTTAATAGATGGTTAGTTTTATTTACAATTTTATAACATATTTCTAATCCAACAATTATATTATACAATTGTCAAATTAAAATTTTACATAATTAACAATTGTTTATATAGTTTATAAATTCGATCATTTAATCTTTTTATTATAATTAAATTATATAATCTAAAATTTTGAATCATGATATTTAAATAAATATTTTTTACTTTTGAAAGATTTATACCATTTAATTAAAGCAAGTTAATATTTTGATCGAAAAAACTAGAAAAAAATTTAAAATATATGAAATGACATTTAGGTTTTGGGTTAAGGGTTGAACTTTAAATAATAACATAACTCGAATTTTAAAAATGTAAAAAAAAAAATAATAATAATAAATAAATAAAATAAAAATTAACAGAGCAACAAACAGGGGAAATTCTCGCCCCGTTCCCGCCCCGCCCAGTCTAAGGCGGGGCGGGACACCGGGCGGGACAAGATTGGAATAAGACAGGGCGGGGTGAAGGTGTCTCACCCCAAACTCGTCCCATTGTCATCCCTAAACGTGAATGACATTCGAATTAAATGGAGAAAATCAAAAGAACGCTCCCTCTAATCACGCGTTAATTGTCAGAAAATATTAAAAACTTTCCATCTAATCGAACATTAGTTACCATTAAATCTACAAAAATAAAATTAAGAAAGAGCAAGACTTCAAGTTCATTTCCTAATTATGAATAATTATAAAATCAGAAGACTATTTATCGAGTAAGATAAATATTGAAACAAGGGTTAAAATTTTATTCTACGAGCTTATGTCCCTTAAAGCAAAGTTTAGAGATACGCGAAGACAGCTAAAAACGTAGAAGGCTCGCAGAAGGAAGGGACGAACATCCATTCTTTCAGCTTGGTCATCCTATTGGCTTGTGAGACCAAGACCAATTTGACCACAATGAGTATAAATCTGGCTCATGGTAAAGTCCATAAGCATCAGATGGCATTTTCGACTTATTTACAAATTGTAGGGCAGTAGTCCACTCATTGCTTTTCTATTTCGGCTCGAATTGAAAACATTGGACAACTTCTTTCTTCTTTTTAAATACAATAGTAGTAAACGCATGCGTTGGACGTTTTATATATCGGATGAATAATATATGTATTGTTTTTGAAATACTAATATTATTTTTGAAAGTACACACCAAAATTTTGAACGAATGCACTAAAATGCTTTAATTTACTCAGACATCCTTATGTTGGATTGTAAATTCTATTAACTAATTAGTTAAAAAAGCATCCAAATATGCAATTAATTGGATTGTAAATTGTATTAACTAATTAGTTTTGTGTTATATTGTGCTGTGCACACTACTAATTTGGTTTGAACATTCAGAAAAACTCACATCTTCATTTATCATCTTGGTATGGTTTCTGATATTTAAAGGGAGAGAGGGGAAAGAAGAACATTGCACAAAAACATTAGAAATCCATTTACTTTTAGCGTATAAAAGCATGTTTCCATGGGAAATAAATTAGGAAGATGGAAGGGTTAGAAAATTATTATCTACTAATAAGATAATATAAACCAAATAAACCAGAATTAGGAAGATGGATCAAATGAGCTTGCAAATCTCACTAAATGTATGAATTAATGTCCTCAAAATAAAAATTAGATGTATGGTGAATTTAACTCGTCAACTCATCACCTCAACGTCTTTAAATATTATTATGTATTTAAGTTATATATAAATTTTGGTTTTAATGAAAAAAATGAAGATTCTTTAGATGTATGGTGAATTGATAGTATGTTTGTAATGCAAAAAAAATATAAAAGGACATTGCCATTAATTTATTAAATGTCTCCCTGATTTTAGTAATTTACATTCTTTGGTATTAAAAAATATGAAAGAACTAAAATTTCATGTGAACGTATGAACTCAAAGGATAATGGTTACGGAAATGAGCAGTCATCAAGTATTAAAAAAAAAAAAAAAAGTATATTCCATTTGGTATTATCACCCTGTTTGGTAGCCATTTTTCTCTCTCTTCTTTTCAACCATACATTTTTCAATAAAATAATATTACACGCAAATTCAAAACTTTTTCTTAATTTTTAACTACACATTCTCCATCAATCAACTATTCAAAAATACATTTTCTCCCCAAAATGGCTATCAAACGGGGTAATTTAATTGTAGAATTTAAAATTATCTTTTATTAATTGAAGGGGGGGGGGGGGATTAAGTATTGCTATCAAATGAATTAGATGAAATCATTAGTTTTGGAAAAACAAATATTATGATCTACCTATATTTAATTATGAATTAATGTATAAGAGCAGCTTCGAAAGAAATAATTAACTGTAGGTCGTTTCAAATTTTCTCTTTTTTTTTTTTTTTTTTTTTTGTTTATGAATCTATGCCATTTTTTATGTTTGTATATAATAATATTTGTATATAATTGTTTATCATTAATAATTTTTTTGTATATGTAGTAAATTATTTTGTTTAATAATATATAAATGGAAATGTATTATTAACTTAATAATGTTTATATATAAGGACAAAATTGTAAACCATGGTATATTTGATAAATAGCTAAATATATCTATATCTACATCTACATCTACAATATATATTATATATTAAAAGTGTGGATTGAGAAAAAAAAATTTGATTACCAAATTTACCCTTACATATTTAGCTATATGTCCAATATACCCTCATTTATACTTATATCTTTAATTTTTCATTTTACCATTACAATTTTATGTTATGGTCAATAATACCCTTAAAATTAAATTTATTTCAACTAAATTCAATTATTATTAAAATTAAAATTATTTATTTTTAGAATTAAGTCAATTAATTCCCACTAAACATTATTATTACTGATTATCAGTATATGATTCATAAAAATTTATATAAAATAAAAAAAAATTAATAATACTACATATATAATTAACATGAAATGACATGGACTATTAAGTCAATTAATATTAATATATAAAATGTATAAATATAACAAAATCATATATACAATTAATAATGTAGATAGTGTTTAATTTAGAAATTTCTTATAAAAGAAACAGTTATAATTTAGAGAAAAAATAATTTTCAAAATGATCATCATATCTATAGTGTAGATATGGTATTGATCGATAAAATGTTTCAATTACTTGGAAAGTGATGGAGATCTCATGGAGTACAAGAATAGGGATTGGTTGCTAAAACAGAGTCATCGGGAAGATGAGATTTTGTAGTGGTTATGGGCTCTAAATGTACAGGTCGCTGAGGCATGTCGTACGAACGAGAGGTTTCACCATTTACCAAACGCAATGTCTTCTCCTTTAACAATATCAATTACATCAATTACTTTAAAAATATATATATTAGTACTTAAAAAATATTACACATACTATTCTTCCTATACATAAGACGTGCTTACTGTTAGTATATTAAAAGTGTGGATTGAGGAGAAATTTTTGAATACTAATTTTACCTTTATATATTTAGTTATATGTCAATTCTACTCTTACATATTTAACAAAGTACCATTTAATATAATTTAACCTCATTTAATATTCATTTAAGTGTAATGTTCATTGTTTTATATTGTAATATTTAAGATTTTACATTAATCAAATTAAGTTTAATTACTTAAATTGCATTATTAAAATTACGTTTACTATTTAAAATCGAAACTCACATATATAGATGTAATTTTATTATATTTATATAATATAATATATCAAAGGTTGCATTAATATAATGGTAGATTAAATAATATAAAATAATATTTATCATAATTTTAATATAATTATATATGTAGACGAGTTTCGATTTTAAGTGATTAAACTTAATTTAATTAATATAAAATTATGAGTACTCCAATATGTAAAATGAACTCTATACTTAAAAGGAGATTATATGAAGTTAAATTGTAATTATTCTATTATTAATGTCACATTTAATATTTTAATATTATTTCATACGTACATGTATATATATATATATATATATTTTATTATTTATTATTTATATACGTGTGCTTCACTTAAAATCAACGTTCATTTAAAGATTATAAATTGCTCATTTAATTAATTAATAGTTGATAATATAACTATTTAAATACAAAGGACAATAAATTGAAAAGAATTTTTTTTTTTAAATGTGATCAACAGCTAGAAAGGAAAGAGTCGAAGATAAGAGAATCATTCATCAATCTTAGAAACCTTACTAATTACTCCTAATAATTATGAGTTACTTACACTTCCCATATTAGTATCCACCCACTAAATACAGGCTTCGCATCTAAATTACACATTTTCGCTAAATTCAATTTTTTAATTATTAATAAAAATCAATATTATGTATTCTAAAAAAACAATTAATATAGTACTGGGTATTTATTATTGCTCGTTCATTTTTGTATAAGCATCTCATTCAAAAGAAAAAGAAAACAAATTTTTGTTTAAGATTTTTCACTTCTATATCTATTTTGAATTATAACTATTTTTTAATTTAAAATAAATGCTATGGATTAATATGACGAGTATGATTAGTACATAAATTTTTGTTTCTAAATATGTTTAGATAAAATACATTTTTACTTTTACTTTTTAAGGTAAAAAAAAAAGGTTTCAGTTATAAACAAAATGAATAATTTTTTATTTTGAAAATTATTTATGGACCTTTAGTTTACAGTTTACTTAAGTAAACATTTTAAACTTAATGAAATGTACATCTTTTAATTCGATTTTTTTTCATGTCTGTTTGTATTACAAAATTGGTTGATGTCTCTATAATGGTTGAAAATAGGGGTCCAACCATAAGTAAACAAAGCATTACATTTCGGTTTATTAAACATTTTCACATTATGTATGTAATTTCATAAAATTTTTATTTATATACATATTCTTTGACAATTTTAATTTTTTTCTTTAACATTATTAATTTTCTTACTTTAAAAATATTACGTATATCATTCATTACGTAAATAAGACGTGCAACGTACGTACTTACTACTAGTAAGTGTAAAAGTAGTATTCAAAAGTTTCTCATCAATCTTTCCTTTTAAGATATTGCAGATTATACATATATTATATTTCATTTGAAGATCAACTGGCTAAAAGATTATAATCATATTTAATTTAATATTATAAGTTGCAAAATTAACGTAAAGCATAAAAAAAATTGGAAAAATTGCAACAGCAATCCCTAATATTTCACTTTTTTTTTCTTTTTTTTTTTTTTTTTAAGACTTTAACATAACCCTCAATTTGCCAATGAAGCCCAAAACATTTCAAAAATATGCAGCAAAAGTCCAAACAGATGGTTTTCATCTATTTGACCATTAGTTGATCAAAAAAGTAAATTTTGACCAAATTAAAAAGGTTAAAATGGTAACTTGATAATTACCATATTAAATAAATGAACCAAAAAAATAAAAAATCTAGATAATAAATAAAAAAACAAAAAAAATTAAGAAAAAAAAAAAAGGGTAGCTGCCCCACCCTACCCTGTCTTATCCTCTTTCCCCCTGAAATCAACCACACTACCTATCGCCGATACGACCACTAGAAAACCAATCACACACCACTGTAGGTAGGGGCGGGCAGGGTTAGGTTGGGTCGATTTTTTTTTCCAACCCAACTCAATTAGATTAAAACTCAACCCAACCTAAACCGATCAAGGTTTCAGCCCAATTAAAGTTGGATCCGATTTATTTGTTAAATTTGAATTATTTTTTAGAGTTTGAAATTGATTGAAAACCTCTGTTTTTTAAACACATATATAAGAAATTCTTTCTAAAAATAATGTATAAATAAGTTTAAAATTTATGCAACATTTTTTTTTTATAATTTTTTGGAATTCATTCATTTCATCATCGTGTCTTTGATTTTTACTTTATCGTCAAATAACATTGCATTTGTAGATAGTGTTCATGTGAATCGGTCTATGGGAAGAAAATTGACGTTTATATATTATAAGTCATTCTCTTATTTTTACTATTATATCTATTTAATTTTTTTTATCTTAGATATTAATTTTTAATTCATCGGGTTGGGTTGTGTTTTAATTCATTACCCGAGACCCAACCCAACCCAATTAAACTTAAAAAACTGACCCAAATCGATCGGTTCAGTTTGGGTTGGTCGAGTTGGGTTTTAAACTGCAGGAAACATCTTCTTCTCACTTCCATTGTAAAAATCCAATCGTGTACCCATTGTCCTTATACTAAATCAGTTTTTACTGGCTATTGTAAAATTATATTACAAAATTGAACAAATTTCTCTAAAACCCCAAGATCTCAAGAGATCCATGGTACAAGAGTTAGCAAGGAAAATGATCTGTTGATCGTAAATGAATGGCCAATGACTGGGTCACAAGCAAAGGTCAAAGAAGCCATAAGATTACTTGTTCAAGCTATGACGGGTGAAAAATCTATCACAACAAGCAAAATGACAAGTTTCATAATGGGCATGGAAGAAGATACAAGATAGATCAACTTGGATCAAGCTGTGGAGGAGGGAGCTAGGGCGAAGAACTATGCGACCGCATAGTATATCTATGCATCTAACCGCACAGCCCCTTCCGAGACCAACATAAAGATTGAAGGATGGCATATAAGACCGCATGTCATATACCTATGCGGCGGTATGATACAAAACTAGACGCGAATTTTTCAAATTTCGCATAATCTTCTATTTTAGTTAAAACTCTTTTTTATGGTATCTTTTGATATCTTCAGACTTAAATTTCATTTTAATTAGGATTTTATGAGTTACTTATAAATAGGACTCATTTTTTTTATTGTAAAACACATTTTTTGATAGATATTATTGCGAGGCATATTTGCTTTCAACCGTTCTTCATTTAATTAATTCTGAACTTATTAAGAATTAATTTCTTTTAGTGTTCATCAATTCAAGTAAGGTTCGTAAGTTTTGTGATCACGAGATTAGGATACTGTTTGAGATTGTCTTAGTTCTTTGATTCAATAATTTATTGGGTTGAGTTCTTTTCAAACATTGATTCTTGGGAGGGTTTGATCTAAGCTACCGTGGGTTTCCCAGTTTCAAGGGTTTGCATCAAGATCTTTCATCATTTGTTTACTACCCAAGGCTACAATAAGCAACAATAAAAGCCTAGCGTCAGCTAAGACTAAGAACTTGTCGTTTCTTCCATCTCATTCGCGAGTAAAATCAGCTTTGAAGCTATAACAACGTTTTTCTGTAATTTCCAGCCTAAAAATTTTAACAATCAATAGATCAATTTACAAAAATGTTGAGATAGGGTTTTTGGTTTTGGGTGTAGGTTTGGTGGTTGTGGTGGTTGTTCAGTGTACAGCTCTTACACAATGATATGGTGGGGTTTTTTGTTTTTGGTGTAGGTTTGATAGTTGTGGTGGCTGTTGGTTTTGGGTGGCTGTGGCTAACAGGCAAACCGCATAGCCCCTTCCGAGACCAACATGAAGATTGAAGGATGACCTATAAGACCACATGTCATATACTTATGCGGCATCATGGTACAAAACTGGAAGCGAATTTTTCAAAATTTGCATAATCTTCTATTTTAGTGAAAAAAAAAATTTATGTTATCTTTTGATATCTTTGGACATAAATTTCATTTTAATTAGGGTTTTATGAGTTACTTATATAGAGGACTCATTTTCTTCATTGTAAAACACATTTTTTGAGAGATATTATTGCGAGCATATTTGTTTTCAACCGTTCTTCATTGAATTAATTCTGAACTTATTAAGGATTAATTTTTTGTGGTGTTCATCAATTCAAGTAAGATTCGTAAGTTTTGTGATCACGGTGTCAAAATATTGTTTGCGATTGTCTTAGTTCTTTGGTTCAATAATTTATCGGATCGAGCTTTTTCAAATGTTGATTCTTAGTTTTCTTGGATTTGATCTAATCTATCGTGGGTTTCATAATTTCAACTGCTACGTGGGTTCGTATCAAGATCTTTCATCAATTGTTTACTACCCAAGGCTACAATAAGCAACAATAAAAGCCTAGCGTCGACTGAGACTAAGAACTTGACGTTTTCTTCCATTTTCTTTGCGAATAAAATCAGCTTCGAAGCTACAATGACAATTTTCTGTAGTTTCCAACCTTAAAATTTTAACAATCAACAGATCAACCGAAACGGGAGACCGAGCAGCTTAGGTATGTCGAATTTACGTTAATTTTACATTTTCTCTAGTTGAGGGGGGTATTGTTAAAATTTGGGAGCTACATCCTTAGCCTTCCACACCGATGAAGCCACTAACGATAAGTCAGCGGCGCTGACTAATGCGGCATAAGCATCAAAATTTACGATCCCAAGATTGAAATAGGACCACCTCGTCGAACCGACTGTCAACGTGGACTGTAGGCTTGTGGAATTAGATCGGTCAAGAAGGCCATGATAGGAAGGTTTCAGGGAAGTGCAGAACATGAAGGAGAGTTAATAATTTGAATTGGATTGGGCGAGTTTGGGTGAAAATAGGGACTTTCTCCACATGGCCAAGTGAGGAGGAGAAAGAGATGTGGCTGTATTCAAATAATAGGCATAAGTTGAGATATTATATGCAGCTTCAACAATCATTGTCTAGGTAATACTAAAATCGTAATGCTAAACTGCCAGGGCTTAGTTTGAATTTAGATGTCGACTTGACCCATCTAACCAAATACAAGGTCACCCTCAACTTCACGCTCTAATGCAACATCTGAATTCGTTAAAATATGTTAATGAAAAATATAGACTCAAACAAGAAAAAAAATTCACGTTTCCCAACATTGATTGTGATATATCTAAATCAATCCATTGGTGCCCACTCTCTGTCAATCTCTCTCCGCTGAGTCTAGATCCACAACCTAAAACATGCTAAAGCTATAATTACTTTAGGAGGAATTTATATACAAGAAACTTTGAAGAATACCTACTAAACCTACCAATTCTACCATATACAAACTCCTTAAGAGTGCCCAGTGAAGGGAATTAGAAGTTTGGAGTTGAAGCGCGATTTCAGCATATAAATCCTGAGGTCGTGGGTGGTGTTACTTTCCAGGAGAAACAGGAGATTGGAGGTTTTTTGCCTCGGCTGGAACCGTGGTTTCATGTTATACAAATCTGGTCGTCGTCTCCACGCTGCAAGGAGATACAACGCGAAGCTACGCGGAGACTGTCTCCCCCCATATCTGCCCATGTTCAAGCTCCTGTAATTTCATTAATAACTGGACTGGTCGAAGTTCTTTGTGCATGCTTCATTGCTTGCTGAACATGGAAGCATGTTTGCATAATCTTGTAAAGAATGTGGATAATGTATTCTACTATAAAAAAATGACTCCGCTTTACGTAAACGGTAAGTGACATGGTGTTTGACACAGTGATGTGGAAATTGATTTTTAAAAAAAAAAAAACAAAAGGCAAAAAAATTGAAAAAACGTAAAATGAGGAAAACGGGTCATTAGTTGCCCCAATTCTTACCCGGTTGGACAGAGCAAACCCATTGGAAACCTAAAATCTCCTCCATTGATTCCACCTTCGAGAGCAAACACATCCTACTCTACGACAACATAGAAATCGAAATGGTCGCCTCCACCATGATCGGCCGGTAACCACGTCGTTCTTCAGTTTGGGGTCCCTGTCGCGAACCGAGAGAGTTTGATTTTGAAGTATTCAAGGCGAAACCGGTGTTATCATCTCCACCGTGGACCGACGACAACATAACTCGTCAAAGAGGTAAGTATTGCGAAACAGGAATGATGAAATTACTGGGTTGGAGTTTTTTTTTTAATTAAGCTTCTTATTACTCATCAAATAAATCTTGTTTGACTAAAATTTGATTAAAATTTTATTTCTCCTACGTATAAATCTCTGTTGTGTTAACATACAGCTTCCATATTCGTGTAAATGTCCAGTGATAAAGATAGGTTCTTTTTGCTGGTTTATGTGTGATTTGTAGATGTGGGAGGTTGTAATTGGGAAGTAAAAATCATCTTTAACATCTCTGAACCTGCAAATAATATTCAAGGTGATAATTCATAGCTAAAGATGTTTTGAAGAATAATATTATATTTAAATATCTCAGCTTAAACGAAAAAATTTATTTTGTGCCCTTTTATTTGGTGAATCAGTGAAGCTACTGCCAATGAAATAGGAAGGTATAATCTTAGTTAATAATCAGCATAATGTTCAATGAATAATAATTCTGATAAATTGATTGAAAAAAATGTAACTTAGCTTCATCGTTCGATGTTAGAAATGATAGTGGCTACTGCCAATTATTTGTTGTAGTTGTTCACGCTGTTTATGTTTATTTTGATTGAATTTTTTTGCTTAATATGAAACTGAACAAAATTTGCATTTGAAATTTTGAAGTTCACGTTCCATTCAATATTGGGCCCATTGAGTAGGTGCTATGGTTGGACGGAATAGAGGTATTTGTCATAGTTGTAGGAAGCCGGGACACTTCTTATCGGACTGTCCTACGAAGAAACGATGTCCAGCATGTGGTGAGGGAATTGAGAAGTGTATGGAGGTTGAGGTAAGAACAAAAAACAATGGGCGTTTGTTTTATTGTTGCACCAAAGATTGCAATCACTTCAAGTGGGTAGATGAAGAAGAGCCCAGCGATGCTCCGTGTACGGGTGCATGCAAGGATAAAAGACCTTGTCCGAATCTCTCGTGCATGTTCACTAGATTCGCTGAGATAACTGAAAAAGGAGACGTGGAGATATCCGTCAACGTCACTATGCAGAAGGGAAAACGAGTGATGGACAATAGCGCGACAGAAGCCGGAAAAGTTGACTAAACCATTTGCAACAATGTATGAGACGAATGCTTTTTTTTGGAGTTAGCAAACTCCATCTTTTTGTAATCGGCTAGTAACGTGTAATATGCTTTGTAATCGGCTAGTAACTTCATAGACAAGTTTGTTGGGCATGGTCGATAATTTAAGGTTATGGAAAATGTTAAATTTATGTTCTCGTTGCTCCTTGCATTTTCTACTTTTTTATTTTTTACCCGAGGTACTAATTTTCATGGTTGTGACGATTTTATATGTTTATCGCTCAGCTTGTGATTTTCTTTGTGTGCAAATTGGTTTCTTATTTTCAACAAATGCACCAGGTGACAATTTTAACATTAATGGAAGGCATCCGCACTTGGACTTAAGACATCTGACTTCTAGTATTATGTATGCTGTCCATCTTTTTCAAATCACCACCAATACAATGAAGTTCCTAAAAGCTCTACTCTACTATGGGAAAATGATGCACTAATATCTGCAAGTAATGGTTAGCACCATTTCAATTCTCCATGATTGCTATTCTGGTAGTCGAAAAAAGGAAAAAAAAATTATTGCATTGCACTGCACTGCCATTTGACTAATATTAAAGATATAGTTGAGTTTCCAAAAGTTCATCAAACAGAATCAAGATTCTCTTGATTGGCAATTGAAAGCATGTAATGTCTCCCTAATAGCCTACTCAACTGTCAATCCATGCAATTACACGAGTCTAAATACATCTAATTAGTACACACATTACAAAGAAAGGAATCCACTTCACATACACCAATAGCCAAAATCCACTTAACATACACCAATATCCAAAGAAAATAGTAAGCCTGAAAAAACATTTCGGTGCACTCGTTACATAAAGACATTACAAATAAGCTAATAAATAACCAAGGCCACAGAAGTTGCTAATCCGCTTTCGAACTTGCAATGTCGGGTATAGCATTCGCATCGTTTGTTACATTATGGTAAGCTAATTGTGGATCATACGACATCGCATAGCCTACAATGTGAAACACAACATGAATAAAAATTGACGTAATGATGTAATATATAATCAGTGTGTACCATAAATTTTTATGTTACCTTCGAGTTGCGGTTGCACATGTGGTGGCTGATCTACATGGGAGTCGTTTCCAAGATTGGTTTTCCCGCATCTTGATCTGTTACCGTTGTTGGACGTCGTTTTTGCCTACCAAATTTATTATTTTTAGAAAAATAAATAAATCGGGTCGTCTACCTATAACGTAAAAGAGAGATGGAACGGACCTTATTTTTTCTCGAACACGACTCCCATGGGCTTTTTTTCGAAGTTTCTTTGACTCCCCCTTCCTTTTCGTTAACATGGGGTCTTGTATGCTCCCATTGTCCTTGTCGTTCGATATATCATACATCAAATTGCTTCTAGTAATGGAGTTTGTAATCGACATCTCATGAGATTGTACGTGAATCCAAGCTATTAACTGACGAGTTTGACCTTCATCATTTGCAGCAATGTCTGCTAATGTAGCGAACTCCTCAACAAGACTATCGTACTCAGCTGTCCAGGAGTACGAACCAGACCAGCGTAGCTCACTGCAACCTTTGTGTGTGCTCTTCTCACATCCAATCTCCATCTCCGCAATATGTACCTATCCGGCAATGAGGTAATGCCGTTACGCATCAAGACTGAAATGGCGTGTCTACACAATATTCCGCGAAACTCAAGCAAGTGACAGCTGCAAATAATGTGACAATCATCTCCGCGAAATGAAACAAAATACTTTTTCCGATGCACTCGTTCGTCTATAATGACATCCTCGACAACCTCATACATCGTCCCCGTAACACAATCCGTTTTAGAAATTATGTCACAATAAACTTTGCCTGTTATCTCTTCCTGACATTCCCGAAACTTAGAAATGGTATAAACGGACTGAAATTGCTTTTCCAACGCATATTTCGTTGCACAAGGCACCATCTGTGAAAAGGACTTGAAATCTGCTTGGAACTCTTTCTCAACCTTGTTTCGCAAAGCTCGTTCGTACTGTTCAACAAACTTCTTCAATGACGTCTTCGAATGCACATATCCGTCGAAGAATGCATTAATACTTTCACTACGTTGTGTCATAGACATATCGGCCCAAAAAGTTGTATTCAAATAACATGGGACCCAACGACCTATGTTCTCATATAATCCGGACAACTATTCATTATCATGTAAATTATAGGTATCAGTCATCACTATCCACCCTTTTTCAAATTCTTCGGTATACTAGGAGTCATACACCAACTTGTGGATAGAGGAAAAAATAGAGCCCTTTTCGGCATGGTATCCAAATTTTTTTGGCAGCTTCTTCAATATGTGCCGTAAACACCATCTATGTCTTGTGTTCGGGAACATAATTTGAATTGCATTCTGCATTGCCCTATCTTGATCGGTTATAATACCATTGGGAGCTCGATTGTGCATACACTGCAGCCATGTTTGGAATAACCACACAAAGGTTTCTGTATTCTCGTTCGATAGCAAACCACATCCAAGTAGCGTCGATTGCCCGTGATGATTGACTCCAACAAAAGGGGCAAAAGGCATGTCGTATCTATTAGTGAGGTAAGTAGTATCGAATGTCACTACATCCCCAAACTCCTTATACACTTGTCGGGACCTATTATCTACCCAAAAAACATTCTTCAACCGCGATTCTTCGTCCAAATCCATACAAAAGAAAAAACCCGAGCACATTAATTGCATTTGTGTAAAGTAGGCTTGTATTGCCGCGGCATCCCTTTCACCAAGCCTTAATTTTCTCACATTTTCTACATAGTTTCGTCAATCCTTTTCCACGAAAGTCATATTCTCATATCCCCCCGCTTCCACGACTGCGGAGTTGAAATTTTGTGCAAGGGAATTCCAGCCACATCATTAACTTCAAGCTTCTGTTTCACTTGTGCACTCAACTCCCGGTTGCATCGATACAACCTTGACTTCGAAGGACTTGTTTTATGGTTATGCTCGAGATGGACAGTACAAATTCTCCACGATCCATAAACATCTGAAGCTGCAGTAATCCTTGCTCGACAACCTGTTTGCATTGTTGGTTGCGGCTTCAAAGAAGAATTTGTACTATAAATTCTTTTGCCCTCACGACTACACGTCAATGTAATGTAATTCACTACTCCTTCATCTCCCTTTTGCGAGTTCCTTGTCCTCACCGGAAACCCAACGGCATACGCATATCTTTTATAAAAGTCAAACAGTTCTTTATCATCCTTGAACTTCATTCCCGGCTGCGGCTCAGTTGCACCGTCTCCTACTATGACATCTTCTACTACTTTTGTCACATTGGCGTCATCCTCCAACACAATCGCTAGCTCTTTTCCTGCGACAACATTAAGGGGCAAAAATCAATTTTTTTCAAGAACCTAAAGTAACATTTAAATACTTATTACAAACAATTGATGTGGTCAAATATGGACGAAAAATTGACGATGGCTACCCATTTTCTACATAGATCTAACCCAGACAGCCGTTCCAAATAATAGTGCATTAACGAAAGAAGAATTGATTATTTTGTATAAACCCCTAAATTCAAAACTACATGTTATTCAATGAAAATGCTAAATTTCCAATAATAAAGCAAAATTTTGTATACGGATTAGTTACAAATGCTTTTTGCCACGAGATCATATGAACCAGAAGCCTAACAATTGAGAGAGAGCGAGAGACTTGATGTTCCAAGCTATTTAAAATCAACACAAAATCGTATATAAGTATGTGGAGACAAACTTCTACAATCAGTGTTGATACCTATTCAAGGATCAGTACACTAGAACAAAAGGATAATTATACATAGCAAGCTACAGTTGCAACATTTATAGTTCGACGAATTTCTATGGAACAACAGTCTTCCAGTTAATAACACTAATAACAAATTACAGCTGCCTTTAACTCAGAGAACTACAGTCTACAGCGGCAAGATCAACATAAATTATAGCTGGCTTAACTTGGAGATGTGGTTATATAACTACAGTGGCAAGATCAACATAAATTATGACAACGGAACTACACAGACCAAGTTGCTCGAAATTTATAATGTAAAAAGACAAAATGTAGAGAAGTAAACCTTTCTCAGTCATCAGTGATTACTAAAAAGAATTAAGCTTCTACTGTCGATTTGGGAAACTCTACACTTGCTTCGATTTTTCTTCGATGAAGATGGGAGTTTCTTGAAAAAATTTGCAGCTTCTATTGTCAATTTCTGTACAAACTAGACCCTGGGTCTTTGCCGAAGATGGGTGAATCGGGATAAACGGGGGATGAATCTTGCTTTGGTGGGGAAAAAGGAGGAAATGTTGTGAAGCGGGAGATACTGGAAATGAAACCCTTTTTTTTATTGGGCCGGGTTAATGAGTTGAACAGTCCAGGGTCATTAATTCCCGCCTACTGGTCACAAAATTTTTTAAATCGTGTCAAAAGTCCGTGTACGTTAAGCTTAATTCATAAAAAATGTCATGATTTGTGGAAAACTTCTCTTTCGATTGACTATTGACTGCATATTGATGACCAGATCCACATTTTTTCAATTAACTCATGACTGTGATTGATTTAAAGTATATTAGTCAAGACAAAATTCCCCTTTACCAGAATTAGTATTATGGCTATATAATGAATCAGGTATATAGTCATCATCTGCAAGTAGAAAAATTATAGGCTTACTTGAAGTGAGGTATATAGTCATCATCTGCTAAAGTCGATAGCTTTTCTAACCTTAATGTGTTTTTTAATTAACTGGTGACTTGTATTTGAACATGTATATCTTTCAAGTTTTACATTTGTTCCTCTGGTTTGGTTCAAATTGTTTGTCCATGTATTCTAGCTCTGGATTTACAACTCGAAGTGCTCTGATTTAAGTTGTGTATATTCTATTTGCCGTTTGAAGATTGAGTATTTAGTATTATCTGATAACAAATAATTTTGGGATCATAGTTTTCATTAAATGTGGTTTTTTACGATATCTTCAGTTGTCTTATGGCGGAGAAGGTTCATACATAAGATCTTTTGGAATATGATTATCCCCTTGTTACATGATTTCTTCCTCGTACTGTGGTCCGTTCAGGTTTTGAAAGGATTAGTAAACCCCAATTGACCTTTTTTTGGAACTTTTTTATTCTAAGAATTAGGGAAATTAGCTTATTTTTACACTTCAGGAACTATTTTTCCGTTAGTATGCAGAAATTTTGAGACCCATCTCAAGCAGGTTTGTTTTGTCAATTTCTTGAACTTGTTCTTGTGATTCTTGGGAAAGAATAGGTAGTTTTGATGTGAAAAAGTGAATATTTAGATAACTTACTAATGAGGGATTATTGAAGATTTCTAGCCGCAAAGGTTTGGTGTTTTTGTTAATAATAATTCAAGGTTTTGAATTGGGCTTTTTCATTTGTGGTTTTGAGTTTTTGGAATTGATTAAAATTGTGGTTTTGTAATTATTGCAATGGAAAGTGAGAGGACGACTTTGCAGTATTTGGGACTGGATGGATAGAAAAGCTCTGTTGAATTTGATGTAAGCAAAAACTTGATTTCCTGCTATAATTTTTTAGAAGAACATGAAGTTTTGGCCCCATCATTTCATTAATTTAAAATTTTGGGATTCAGAATCGAGTTTTCTATTAAATAATAGTAAAATGATTAGTATTTGGTTTATATTGATTATCTTTAATATTTGAATTTAGGCGTTGAAGGTGTATCTAATTATGATAGAATATTCAATGTCAACGATGACGGGATATGAACTTCTCGAAAAGATCAAGGTTAGTGATTTTGTATTTTTAATTCAAAAATATAGGTTTTAGATTTTTCCCTAATACTTGTCATGATTTTTAGCTATTCTTGACTGATGCTATTGAAAAATGAAGTTTGTTAATGTTTGTTTTCTTTACTTTTTTTTAATCAGAACTCATTGAAGTTGTATAAAAATATAGAGAATAATAGGTTCAACCAGTATAAGTTGTGTTTGCTTTCTCCTCTTAATTTTTAAGACGAACAAAATCAGGGAAAAGGGATTATTTTTGGACAAGAGAAAAAAGAGGAAAGTTCTCGGACCTAATGGGTTCTTCCAACTTCCATTAATAATTTATTGAGCCTTACTTTACTTTTAAAACAATGCAGTAGGTCATTATTGGACTAGATAAAACAAAAAAGGGAGATTTGCTTAAAAAGTCTAGTCAACAATGCTTCTTGGTAAAATAGCTTACATTTAATAATGTTTGGTAAAATAGCATTTACTCTATTTTATCATGTATTGAAGTCCTAAATACCCTTCTTGTGAAATGTCTAAAATGTCCAATTTGATATCAAAATTTACCAAATTTTCCAAACATATATCCTACTTTCATTCTCATTTTTCATACCCAATTTAAATTCAACAGCAAAACGGCATGCTGCCTTTTTAAATGACTGTATGTCATTTTAACAAATTTCGTGTTTATTTCACTTTATTTCACTCTTATCCACATTAACATTAAATAATAAAAAAAAGTTTTAACTATATTTGAAGTGAAGTTAAGAGTTCGTGACCCAAACGGCATGTTGTTGTTATAAACGGTTCAATAACGTCTTAACTAATTTCGTTTTCGTTTCACTAGCTCTCTCGTTTTTACATTAAAATTAACATAGACAAGTTTTAACAATATTTTAGAGTAAAATCAAGATCTTATAATGTCATGCTGTCATTTTAAATGATTGAGTTCCGTTTCAACTTATTCCATATATGTTTCATTTTATTTTCACTCGTATTTACATGAAAATGAACGATTGCATTTTTTTCATTATATTTAGTCACCAATGTCGATACAAAGTTCCTGCGATGAAGATGAACACTATTGTTTTATGAGTAGACTACATTAGATTTAACTATGAACTAAGGTAAGTAATTCAAATTTGGTTATATTCAAATTATAAGACAAGATACTAAATAAATTAGCTTATTTAACTTATATAAGTCTTATAAGATGATTTGATAAATGAACGACTAGTTTTGGAGTGCAATCGAGACTTCAATGAACCAAAATAGCGTGTTGTCATTTTAAATGGCTAAGTGTCGTTTTAACTATTTTTGTGTTCGTTTCACTTTTTGTTCATTTGTATTCATATGGAACGAAACGAAGACAAGTTTTCATTATATTTAGATACCAAAGTCACTACAAAAGTTAACGAGATGTGACCAACAATATTGTTTCGTGAGTAAACTACACTAAATGTCACTATGAACGAATGTAAGTAATTTGAATTCAATGATATTCCAACTATGAGATAAGATACTCAATAAATTAGTACGTTTAACTTGTATAAGTCATGTAAGATGTTACGAATGTAAGATTTTACTACATTTGGATATTTCACTAGTTTCAGAGTGAAATCGATACCCCTTGACCCAAAATGACATCTAGTAGTTTTAAACGTATGGATGACGTTTCAACTCATTTAGTGTTCATTTTGATTCATTCACACCTGTAGCCACGTGAAAGTTTAAGGATGAAAGTTTTAACTAAATTTCGACGTTGCAGTTGACACATTTGTTCAAACTATATTGAGTCGCTCCATAATTCGATAGAAAACTGCACTACACTTGACAACAAAGAAAAATATAAGCAGCAAGTATGGTATCCAAAATATAGCATGTGTAGTCGTTCAATGTATACGAGTCATATATGATGTTTCAAACACTATTTCACTAATTTCGGAGTGAAATCGATACCCCGTGTCCCAAAACGACATCTAGTAGTTTTAAACATATTGCTGACGTTTCAACTCATTTAGTGTTCGTTTCGATTCATTCACACTCGTAACTACGTGAAACTTTAGGGATGAAAATTTTAACTATATTTCGACGTTACGGTCGACACATTTGTTCAAACTATAGTGAGTCATTTCATAATCCAGTAGGAAAATGACTACACTTGACAGCAAAGAAAAACGTAAGTAGCTAGCATGGTATTTAAAGCATAGCACGTGTAGTCGTTCAATATGTACGAGTCATGTATAATGTTTCAAAGTATATTTTATTAGTTTTGGAGTGAAATCGATACCTTGTGACAAAAAAGTCATTTGGTCATTTTAAATGGAGGGTTGCCATTCAGGGTTTAGGGTTTACAAAACAGAAAAACGTGTAATTATTCAATATTACAAGTCTTGTATGATGTTCGAAACACTATTTTATTAGTTTTGGAGTGAAATCAATACCCCGTGACCCAAAACAACATCTGATCATTTTAAATGTATGGATGGCATTTCTACTAATTTAGTGTTCGTTTTGATTCATTCATGCCCATAACCACGTAAATTTTAGGAATGAAAGTTTTAACTACATTTCAATGTTATGGTCGACACATTTATTCAAACTATAGTGAGTCACTTCATAATCGAGTAGGAAACTACACTACACTTGATGACAAAGAAAAACGTAAGTAGCTAGCATGATATCTAAAGCATAACACGTGTAGTCGTTCAATATGTACGAGTCATGTATAATGTTTCAAAGTATGTTTCATTAGTTTTGGAGTGAAATCGATACCTCGTGACAAAAAAGTTATCTAGTCATTTTAAACGGAGGATTGTCATTCAGGGTTTAGGTTTTAGGGTATAGGGTTTACAAAAAAAAACGTGTAATTTTTCAACATTACAAGTTTTGTATGATGTTCGAAATATTATTTTACTAGTTTTAGAGTGAAATCATGACCCCTTGATCCAAAACGGCATGTTGTCGTTTTACATGTAAGGGTGTTATTTAGGGAGTAGAGTATACAAACATAGCACGTGTAATGTACAGGTGAAATTGAGACCCTGTTACCCAAAACGACATGTTATCATTTTACAAGTATGACTGTCGTTTAAGGTATACAAAACATAGCATGTTCCAATACTTGTTTCGTAGTGAAATCAAGACCCCATGACCCAAAACGACATGTCATTTTAAACGTATAACTGTCGATTTTCAAACTGGGTACATTCAACGTGTAAAAATGAAATCGAGATCCTACTACCCAAAATGACACGTGATCATTTTACAAGTATGACTGTCGTTTAGGGTATATAAAACATAGCCGTTTCGGACTGAAATTCACCTGTCACCTAAAATGGAATGTGCACATTTAAGTTGAAAGATGGAAGTTTTAATTACACTTCGAAATTGCGGTCGACACATTTATCCAGTTGACAATAAAAAAAACGTTATGCCTTGTCTCGCATACGTTTTCGAGTGAAATAGATACCTCGTGACCTAAAATGGCATCTGGTCATTTTAAACGTGCGGGTGACGTTTCTACTCATTTCGTGTTCGCTTCGGTGCATTCAAGCCTGTAATCACTTGAAAGTTGAAGGATGGAAGTTTTAACCACACTTCGACGTTACGGTCGACACATTTATCCAGTTGACAATAAAGAAAAACGTTATTTCTTGTATCGTATGCGTTTTTGAGTGAAATAGATACCTCGTGACCCAAAACGACATCTGGTCATTTTAAACATGCGGGTGACGTTTCTACTCATTTTGTGTTCGTTTCAGTGCGTTTGAACCCGTAATCACTTGAAAGTTGAATGATGAAAGTTTTAACTACACTTCGATATTACGATCGACACATTTATCCAGTTGACAATAAAGAAAAACATTATGCCTGTGTCATATACATTTTCGAGTGAAATATATACCTCATGACCCAAAATGACATCTGGTCATTTTAAACGTACGGGTGACGTTTCTACTCATTTCGTGTTCATTTCAGTGCGATCGAACTCGTAATCACTTGAAAGTTGAAAAATGAAAGTTTTAACTACACTTCGACGTTACGATCGACACATTTATCTAGTTGACAATAAAGAAAAACGTTATGCATTGTGTTGTACGCGTTTTTGAGTGAAACGATACCTCGCGACCCAAAACGGCCTCTGGTCATTTTAAACGTGCGGGTGACGTTTCTATTCATTTTGTGTTCATTTCGATGTGTTCAAGCCCGTAATTACTTGAAAGTTGAAGAATGGAAGTTTTAACTACACTTCGATGTTACGGTTGACACATTTGTCCAGGACATAGCGAGTCACTTCCGTTCACAATAAAGAAAAACGTAAGTGACAAGTGTGATATGCAAAACATATCACATGTAGTCGCTCAATGTGTACATGACATGTATGACCATTTCAAACACCTTTGTACTAGTTTTCGAGTGAAATAGATACCTCGTTACCCAAAACGACATATTGTCATTTTAGCACGAGTGACGTTTCGACTCATTTCGTGTTCGTTTCGGTGCGTTCAAGCTTGTAATCACTTGAAAGTTGAAGGATAAAAGTTTTAACTACACTTCGACGTTACTGTCGACACATTTGTCCAGGACATAGCGAGTCACTTCCGTTTACAATGAAGAAAAATGTAAGTGGCAAGTGTGGTATGCAAAACATATCACGTGTAGTCGCCCATTGAGTATAAGACATGTATAATGTTTCAAACACCCATGTACTAGTTTTCGAGTGAAATAGATACCTCGTGACCCAAAACGGCATCTGATCATTTTAAACGTACGGGTGACGTTTAGCGCATATGATTTAGGGTTTAGGGTATATGGTTTAAATGTATGGTTGCCGTTTAGAGTTTATTTTACTAGCTTTGCTCATTGAACCCAGACAAAATATCTATGATGTTTCAATATTTGTTTTGCAGTGAAGTCTAGACCCCGTGACCCAAACGATATATTGTCATTTTAAACGTATAACTGCCGTTTCAAATTGGGTGAAAAACCTGTAGTTAGTCAATAATAGAACTTAGCCCGTGTTGTCGTTCAATGTGTACATTATACATTCGATTGGAAACTATACTATATTTGACTACAAGGAAAAACGTAAGTAGCAAGTATAATTTCCAAAATATAACACATGTAGTTTTCATTGTTGTCGTTTTACACGTAGGTGTTAAGGTATAGGGTTTAGAAAACAAAAAAATGGCATGTTGTCATTTTACACGTAGGGGTGCCATTTAGAAGGTAGAGTATACAAAAACACAGCATATGTAAATGTACAGGTGAAATCAAGACCCTGTTAGACAAAATGACATGTTATCATTTTACAAGTATAATTATACAAAACATAGCATGTTTCAATACTTGTTTAGTAGTGCAATCGAGACACATTACCCAAAACCGCATATTGTCGTTTTAAATGTATAACTGCCGTTTTTCAAACTGGAGTTAATAACACAATTTGTTTTGGTTCATTGTATACAAGCTATCATTAAAATTGCTTGCAACTTCATTTTTACCCTATCTGCTTCAATGTTTGAATAAAACATCCATACAATAAATAATATAGCAAATTTTCATAGCAACACTAATCAACATCCATACACATGTTTCCTAATTAATAACAAAAACTAATGCTAACTAGACAAAATTAGCATCCATGCACATATTTTCCAACTAAATCATAAAAAACACTGTCATCTAGACCAAATTAGTATCTAAGTCATATCCTCCAATCACATAGATGTGAAAAACATACACAGAAAGCAATTATGGATCGAAATACATAGCAAAAAACTTCAGCAACGAGTTTCTTTTTGCAACATTCACTTGTATCATCAGAAATAAGTTTCACGTCTAATCCGGCCGACAAAAGTTCTCTACATAATCAGCAAAATCCAAAATCGTAAAAAAGACATTTAGTTAAATAGCACAAAATAATCTCATTCTACATACATATCAATTAACTTCAATAAAATCCGAGAAACTCATTTTTCATTAAATAATTACTTCTTTAATGATAACTAATTGAACGAGGAAAAAAAGAGACATAACCATTGAAATGAATGCATACCCAATTCAACCCCTAGTCTCTTAAATCTTTACTTCCTGTTCTTGTTTAAAATTATATCAAAACACTCGTATACCCATTAAAACCATTAGTGTATACAAAAAGTAAAAAAGAAAGAATCAAAGAGCAAACAAAGTGTATTAGGCTATTTGACCCAATTTTCACAACTTATGCAAATACAGAACATAAAAATGCCTTTATATGTGTGTTAGTAAGCAAACAAATCACTCTTCCATTTTCAACCAAAGAGATTTCTTTAAGTTCCTGCTATGAAAATATATTAGAACTCATTTAACAAATCACTTCACAGAGCATATGAAATGCATGATGAACTTTTTTTTGGATGGGGATTATCCACAATTTTCAATCTTTTACTTTCTATTTATTGTTCACCCACATTCACATAATCTCAAAGTTAAAAATCCCAACATAAATAAGTGATAGCATTTGAGGAGGATGCAATACTTCAAGAAAATTATGACAAAATATATATATAAAAAAAATCACAAAACAATCATCTAGTCACAATCAGGTAAAATTTATAGAACAATCATTTATTTCTAAAACAAAAACTTTATTTAAATATTACAAGGAAAAACTAATATCATTACTCACCTAAGGTAGAATAATAATCAAATGAATTGAAGGGAAAAAAATCGAAACTTCAAATTATGATATTTTCATTTCTTAAAATGTGGAGGAGAATACTCACCGGAGAGGTAGAAGATATAGAAGAATAGGCCTTTACAAGGGAAGAAATGATGGTGAGGTACGAGAGAGAAGAGATGGATTTAGGGTTCAAATGAGTTTCTACTTCTAGAGAGGAGATGAATTTGGGAATGAAAAATGAAAAGCGGAAATTTTGTTTTGATGGAATGGGGGTAATTCAGGTAGTTTGTTAATTTTAATTTAAAATATTTATTTTAATACTTTTATTTTGGTCAAAGGCTAAATTTGCAAAGTATATTATGAGATAGGCTATTTGACCCAATTTCCACAACAAAAACTAATCAGCGAGATGGAGGAAATTGATTTTGGCATAGGCGAGCTGGATGATGACGATATTGATTTTGATGATGAGGACAATGATGAAGATACTGACGATGGTGAAGAGGATGATAATAATGAAATGGTGGAATCTCTTTTTTCAATTTTTGTACCTCTTGACTGTCAGAACTATAGCACTTAAGTCTGAACCATGATATTTGGTCATCTATGGGACTGGGTTGCCATTCTTGACGACGATGAAGACCAGGCTGAGGAGAGGACTGTGCCAAATTGGAGACAATACAATCTTCTCATCCTATGTATTTTGCCAAAAAGTTAACTAAGGTAACTATCGTTATCAGATTCTTTTGCTCAATATATAGCATTAAACCAAAAAGTGAAATATGGATTATTCTTACCATGGCTGCCAAACTAATTTTTGCGTATCTTTGAACTTAACATATACTTTTGTTATATATCTATATTGCGTATTATTATTACGTATCTCTTTCCACTTAGAATATTACTTCCATTTTACTTACCAGTCTTATTACATCTTTAGTCCAGTAAATCTATTTGCTGCTCAGGTTGCTAAAGAAAGCCTTCTAAGACTTGCATCTATGGCAGAACACTATCATCCAGAAGAATATTTATGGCCATCAATCAAGCAATGCTGTTGTAAATCAGATTGCCGGAGAACAAAAACCAGGAGGCATTGTTCAGATCAACGGCCATAAACATGAAAAGGAACCAGTTCAAGATATCCCAACTTGGGCAGAGATATTAGAGAAGGATGGAACTCTCAGAAATGGAATTTCATTTTACAAACTAGAGATGATTAAAATTCAGGTATTTTCGGCACATGGACATCAAGTAAGCATTCAATTTTTCTTCGGTGAATCTCAAATGGCATGAAACTTTTCATTCTTTAGACTTTTTTCTACTATCGAAGGTTTTTATGTTTTCAGAATGTGCCCCCAAAAGAGCATCAAATTTCAACACTCTCCTTCTATTTTTTTAACTTCGAATCTTGATTTTGGAAGTTGAAGTGGTGAGGTCAATTCACCGAAGTCCCTCCGCTTGAGAGAAAAAGTTATTGATATTTTCTCTAAACTTGAATTAGGGGGTCCAAACTTATTAACACTCCTATAGATCCATTCGTCTCGGAGGTAATCAAGGTGAATTACAGGATAATCCTGGAAGATATATAAGATCAATTGTAAAGTTGAACTATCTCGTAGTCATAGGACTGTACATCTTTTTGTGTGGTTAGTCAGTTTCTTACATCTCCAAGAGTAGTCAATGATGCTGTGGTTTGTGTTTTTCAAGTATCTCAAAAGCGCAGTGATGCCAACTGGGCTACATCTCCATTTGATAGAAGGTAAACATCATGATACTATATATTCACCTGCAGTAAAGCACTATCTTCGAAAAAATAATTAGTAGAATGCAGTCTCCAAGGTGATTAAAAGGTCTGAAGTACCAATAGCTCATGCTACTTGTAATTTTGTTTGGTTAAAAAATATGTCATCAGAGTTGGGACATGTATATTCGCAGTCTGGGACTTGGTTTATAAACTTCCAATTGAGTATTTCTCTTATAACAGTTATCTAGGCAACAAATGTAAAATCTACATACCAGTTAGCTGATCTAATTATGAAGCCATTGAGTGATCAGAGAGGTTGTAAAACTTTTAACAAGTTGGAAATATATTATACATTGTCTACCTTGAGACAGAGTCTTTATTAAAATCTCACATTAGTTGTGGATAAAAATATAGACCAATATATAAAGGATTTGGGGCTACTCCTCTTAATAAGGTTGACATTTTTAAGATGGGCCCTCAAATTCTAATACGGTATCAAAGCCAGACCCAGTTTTGCAATGTTGGGTGCCTGGGACTGGGCACGGTTCGGTTTTGAAGAAAATCGAACAGAACCGAAAATTTTCAGGTAGTGAGTAAACGGAACCGTCGGGTCCAAATATAATTTTGGAACCATTCGGATTCGGTTCCATTCGGGTCTGTTCGGTTCCATACTATAATTAAATTTTTTAACATTTATAACAACACTACAATCTGACATGTTTAATCTTAACTTTTACAAATTAACGTATTCTAATTTAATAACTATAAATAACAAGTTGTCCAATAAAATTAATTTACCAATGTATACAAATAACAAAAATTAGATAGTAAATTAGTAATACTAAAATATCGGTGATGCATATAAATTAGAAGTCATATACTCGTAGAGATAAAATATTTTAAAATATTGCTAATACACGAGTACTTACAAACTATTTGATTTAACCATCAATTGCTTGACTTGTCATACTATATACAAAGAAACTCTAAAAGAAAATTGAAAAATCACAATTAACTAACATAAATAAACTAAAATTTGTTCAACTAATAACATTTAATAAGAAAAAATATAATATATATTTTATTACCTGTCTCAATGTCCTCATAGAACTCAGTGTCTTCAATGCAAGCTCTATCTTTGTTAATTTATTTTTAAAAAGTTAAAATAATTTAATTTTTCTCATATATAAAAATTAAAAAATTTAAAAAATTCGGTTCTTATTCGGTTATTCGGTTCTGGGTCTAGAACCGATAACCGAACCGAACTCGTCGGTTCTCAATTTAAATACCCGTTCCGGTATTTCAGTTACGAAGAACCGCTCGGTTCATTTCGGTTTAGTTCGGTTCGAGAGATATGTCCAGCTCTAAGTGCCCCCAACATCGATTTATTCACAGTTGTTTGGCATGGTCCACGCTGTGCGTGAGGAGGTGTATTAGAATTCCACATTGGTTGTGGATAAAAATATAGACCAATATATAAAGGATTTGAGGTTACTCCTCTTAATAAGGTTGACCTTTTGAGATGGACCCCCAAATTCTAATAGTCTTAAAGGATACAATAGACCTTGCACATGCAGGATAAACTATGGTAGCAAATCCTAGTTCCTTCTCCTAGCTCTTGATGTTACATGCTTTCCCTTTTCTTACCTAGTATATTCCACAAGAAGTTATCCATTCCATTGTGATGTTCGACGAAATGCAACACATTGTAAATTAATATTTTCATCTACGGAATACTCAAGCTAAAAGAAATTTCATAACAATTGCTGCATGGACGACCTCTTGCAAGTTGCAAGAACATGCCTCTACTCTGAGTAAAAACTGTTTAATATCGTAATCATGAGCTTCCTTAACTGGCTTATTTTGATTGTGTATATCCAATCCCATGTTCATATTAGTGTGTGGTTTTATATGTGTCAATTTCTGTGACTAGAATATGAAATATGTACCTTACTTCATGTGACAGTGAAAACCTTCATCCCTAAAAGAATCTCACCCGGGCACAATAACAATTAAAAATATGTTATTTAGAGTGAATTGAGCCATGAATTTTATTTACAAAGTGTATGTCTATATAATAAAATTAGTAAGTGCCTGAGATTTAGGTGAGAACTTACTGAACTTTTAGAATAATTCTATTAATATTCGACACGCTAAAATTACCTTAAAAATAACACAGCCCATGCATTGCACGGGCATAAGACTAGTTATAGGAAAATAATGTAAGTCATTATTGTAAGATTAATAGCTTAATGATGTTAGGGGGAAAAAAACATACTTAATTCTTTAGGGAATTATTGATAAATGAAAAAAGAAAAGGGATTTTTTAATTTCATGTTGAATTAATTGAATTAATAAATTATTAACAAAATTGAAATTAAATAAGTGTATATTGAGCAAATAGTTAGATATATAAATTGAATTAATGCTAATAAAAATTAATGTAATATTAATTTAGGGAATTATTGACAAATGGAAAAGAAAATGAATATTCTAATTTAATATTGAATTAATTGAATTAATGTTATTAATTAATTATTAACAAAATTAAAATTAATAAGGATATATTGGACGTATAACTAAATATGTAAGGGTTAAATTGGTATTCAAAAAATTATCCTCAATTTTCCCTTTTAATATATTGTAGATTAGTCAAAGGGTAATAATATTTCCACTACAATTTTTTATATCTACACCACATTTTAATTACAAGAAAGGTTTCCAATATTTGTTCACTTTTATTTTTATGTCCTCAACATTTTTCATCGCATGGTCATTCATAACTTTCAAATAATTAACATATTTTGTCTTTGATCATGATTTTCACTCAAATATTCCACTAACTTGCATTGAAAAGATGGATAATTTTTTGTTTAACTTTTGTATTAGCTATTTATTTTGATTATTTAAAAATACGGATG
Source organism: Osmanthus fragrans (assembly GCA_019395295.1). NCBI lineage: Eukaryota > Viridiplantae > Streptophyta > Magnoliopsida > Lamiales > Oleaceae > Osmanthus > Osmanthus fragrans. Next base: position 22,316,864 of record CM033341.1, on the reverse strand, counting down.
AAAATCGTCTTTATAGACAAAATGTGAAAATTAATAAAGTTGATAATTAAAAAAAAAATTGAGAACATAAGTGTTAAGAAAAATAGAGATATTCGTTGTAATTAAAATGTGGTATGGTTGACAAAATTCGTGGTGGAAATATATTTACCCTTAGGTCCGATTGATTGTAAGAATGGAATTTGAGTGGAAAGAAAACGAATTTTAGGAAATTGAATTGCCTAGAACTTGTTTTATTGGAAATTGTCAATTAATTGTGTTTGATTTGTATAATTTTTCATCTTAAAAATGTTGAAATTTTTTATCTTTTGGTGTTCGTTTGACTTTGTTTTTCATAAAAATTGTCAATTAAATGGATAAAATTTGTTCCAATAGCTAAAAAGAAATTGCATGAAAAATAAAAAATAAAAACCACCAAACTCGAACAAAGAAAAAGGGGTCACCAGGGGGGGGAGTGGAAAACCAATTGCTTGAAAAATTTCGCCTATCAAATAGTTAAAAGGTGAAAAATGAAAAATAATTTCAATCTTTAGTCAAATGCCTCACGGATACACTTATGAAACTTTAACGATTTTTGTGAACCGATGGCTGGGCGAAGACATTTATTCGGACATGCGACAAGGCCTTACCGATTATATTATTATCACTTTTTTCAAGCAACTGGATAGGCAATTATATTAAATTGCAATTACAAAAATAATATCTTTATTCAATTTGATTTTAATTGTTTGCTTTCTGGCACTAATAATTTTAAATGTATTAAAAGTTTACCAACAGGAAAAATCAACTTGTGTCTTTTGAAAATATATTTTTATTAGACCTTTAGGAAAAATAACAGCATTGTCATTCCAGTATATTAGTTATCAAACATCAAGTATAGTCAGTGGCGGATCGAGCACCCAGTAAGCTCACACGGCCTCGCGTGCTGGATCCGCCGGAGTCTTCAGTAGAAGAAGTCATCGCCGGGAACTGAAAGAGACTGTGGCTGCAGTAGAAGAAGTCGCCAGGAGGAAGAAGATGAAGTTTTTGGGCCAAATTTTTTATTTATTTTTGGTTTAACAGGTGTTGGACTTATGGGCCTATCAATTAAAAAAAAGCCCAATGGTCCAACCGTCCAAGTCTCCAACCATGATCAATCCACAACCGAGTCCACACAAGTCACAAAATTGAGAACGATTTGAGGGTGAAATCGTCCTGCGTCTGATTCTCTGTGAGACTGTGACTGTGAGCCTGTGGGTGTGGCTTGTAGGACTTCGACTTCGAGTCATTGGGACTGCCGAGTGCCGACTACGGACTACCTCTACAACTGCCAGTGTCGTCTGCCAGTAAATTGGTAATGTGTTGTTAACCTAACTGCCTACCTTGTTGTGCGGTTGTGCATGTGTAACTATGTTGCTGTGCTTGTGGCTCAGGCTGAGTGTGTTGGCGTGTTGCTGTGCCTGTTTTTTTGGATTATTGTTTATGATTTATGAATTCCTCTTGATGCATTATGGATTTACTGTTTATGATTATGAATTAGGGTTTAGGGATTTAGGGATTTAGGAATTAAGGTTTATGAACTAGGGATTTGGGAATTAGGGTTTATGGATGGTTTAGGGATTTTGGAATTAAGGTTTATGAATTAGGGAATTTAGGTTTACGAAATTAGGGATTTCGGAATTTGGTCAATGGTCAAAGTCCCGCCCCAACTAGACTTGGAAGCTGAATTTGCACCTGAGTATAGTACTGATTATTGTAATTTCAACAATAAATTTGAAGACGAATGTATATTCTAGCTATTTCAGATCATCGCAAGGGAAAAGGAATAAAAAACTTTTTATATTTTCCGTCTCGTTGACTATTCCTCACTACATCTACAATTCTGAAGCGTGAAAATATTATAAGCCCAAAAATGTTTACACGCTCAACTATGTTCAGCTAAAATTTTAACACCTCAGAGTTAAATAGAGGTGTCAAAATATTAGTAGAAAAGAATCAATGAGACAACAAGATGGGACAGCAAATCTCAAGTTGAGATTGAGTTAATTATCAATTTCCTGACTAATGCACTTGAGGATAACTGTCTTTTTTTTATGGGTAAGGGGATGTTAAGAGGTCACTGATTTTGGTTTACATCTAACTAAAAAATTACTGTAAAGTACCAAAACTCTTAATCATTTACCAATGAAGTGGTTCATATTTTTGTCCAAAATGTCACTAATGAACATTTGGGAGACCAGTTGGCGGCTGAAGTTAGGTGCTTAATATTTATACATCATTGTGTACAAATTCATAATGTGAATTATATTAAGTGGCTTCCTTTTCTCTCTCTCTCTCTCTCTCTCTCTCTCTCTCTCTCTCTCTCTCTCTCTCTCTCTCTCTCTCTCTCACACAATCAATCTGTACATAATGATATACAAATAGCATTACTTCAGATATAATATGATTATATGTTTAAGATTATATATGTATTTTTGCAACATTATAAATATCCGAACACCTCATTGCCTCCCTTCTCCCTGATCAAGAGGCTAGATTTACTTGATGGTTCACTCAGTACGCATCCAAAAGATAGCTGCTGCCAGATCAAAAAAAAAAAAAATTAAATTAAATGACTTCTATTAAATAATGCAACTGTTGTAATTTCAAAAGTTTATTTTAATCTTACTCAGTACTCTCCTTAGTTTTCTATACTCCTTTAAATTCTAAAAGAAATCCTTCTTTTTTTTCAACACTTAAGATATATCAACTTTAACCTAACTCCTTTATTTAAGGTTACCCATGGCACTCTCTTAAAAAATTCATAGATTAATTGATTCCATTTTCCTAGTATCAAGAGAACATCCTAAAGGGCACCCTCACCCAACATTCTCACTCATCTAGGTCACTCAGGCATTAATCTACAAACACTAAGGCTTCTAGAAATTAAGTTATACTTTTATGATATGCTTAAGATGAAATGAAATATTGTGCAAATAATTAAAGCAACGTTATCATATTTTCAAAACATAATAACATGATAAACTTTACAAAAGTACTAAAATATTTTTGAAGAGATTTATAAAGACATATTAAAGAAATATAACTAAGGATTTCCCATTCGGGAAGTCCCTAAAGTACTTGAAATAAACTAAAATACTTTTATACCTCAAAGAATTTGTACAAAGTCTGATTCAGCTGTATAGTTTGGATTGAGATTTTTTTCTTAATGAGAGATTTCAAATGATTGAAAGCAAGGATTACACAGGTTGTAAGCTCGTGCGTCTTTCAAATGAAATTTGTTCCTTATATAGAGAAATTCTTGGGAGCAAATTGTCTAAATTATCCTTTAATGGGAATCTTTATTTTACAAAAAATCTCCACTATAGTCTTCTTTTCTTCACGAATCTTGCTTTATTTCAATCTTTTGTCTGCCAAATTGGATAAGAATTTTTACCGTTACTACACAATCTTTACTTTATGTATTTTTAAAGCATCTGCTTTAAATCTTTTTTACTTTCAAAACATATATCTTTAACAAAAATCAAAAAGTATTTTGTCTTCTTGTAATAATGAGGTCTTCACGAGTCTAAAGCATTGATAATATTATGTTCTCCCACTGATGAAAATGACATTCCACTGTCTGAATTATTGTAACATTGATTCTCTGGATCTTCATTTTCATTGCTTGCCTGTGATACGTCTTCACTTTTTTTTTCACTTTGTGGGCATTCTGAAATTTCTTTTTCTTTAATATCTTTCTTTTTAAAAATTGTCTTAAAGGCTTTATTTTAATTTCCTCATCTATCTTGTCTCTTACATCATCTTCTTTCTTTTTCTTAATAACAATCTTCTTGTTTTCTTCTGAAAGAAGTTCATTCCTCATTCTTTGATTGTTTTCGAAATTCTTGAATCTGGGCTAAAATTTTATTAATTGAAACTAAATCTTCATCTGGATCTTGACTATCTTGGAGAATTGTTGGATCTAAACTGTTTTGAACAATAGCTTTGTCTTTGTCTTGGATAACATATTGAATTTCTTGGTTCTGTGATGAACTTGGAAAATCTAAAGCCTGGTGTTCGGTGGACTATACTTTACTAGAAAATCATATTTACCACTGGGTTGTCCTAATAAATCACAAATTTCTTTACTTTTGTTTGTAACAGATTTATCAATCTATTGAGTCTGAATAAATGGTTTAGTAAAATAATCAACAGTCTTCTGAGTCTGTTGAACTTTTGGCAAGTTCACAGCCATCAACGGATTTGACAAGTCTTTATCAACTACCGTTTGAGTTGGACTAGTTGTTGATTTCTTAGGCTCAATAGTACCTTTAAATAAGTGTCTTTTTTCTGAAGAGGGGTTCTTTGGGTCATGAGATCCTGATTAGATTCATTAATTATTCTAAAAATATTCTGCATGCATTCACAATGGGTACAGAAAATGTTTTTGTCTTTGCTTGGAGAAAAGTCTAATGGAGGATCTGAATATTTTCTGAGGCAATGTGAAATATAAAATTTTATCCCAATATTCTGTCTAGCTGTTTCAAGAGTTTCTTGAAAATTTGTAAAATATTTATACAATGGATCTTTAAAATCTTTGATGCAATCTAATACTTCTAACCATGAATGGAAAACACCAGGGTTTATACCCTTTACAACAACATAAAACTTATGTTTACATTTATTTTGGCTAAAATGTTCTGATAATGTATTTAAACATGCAAGAAAGTATTTTTGGTCTTTTGAATTTTTGTTGTATGAAATCCAAAGATTGTCAAATAAACATTTTTCTTCTCTGGATAATGAAATATGCCTTAAAACTTTAAATGAAATGTTACTGCTAGGAAAACATAAAAGTTCTTGGTTACCAAATCTAATACGTTCCTGATAATATGGTTTGTTCTGAGTAGATGTAGTATGTAACAATGCATTTGACGCAAAAGAATTTCTCGGAGGAATTCCTAGTCTGGGAGGAGGTCTAGACATCTATAGAAATTAAACCAAATTAATCTCATGTAAATTCTTATTTTCTAATATTCTACTTAAAATGTCTGCTGCTTTGTTATCACTACCTTTATATATTCAAAATTTATACTAACTCCAGTATTAACTATTCTGCCTTTGAAATGTAATCATCTTCTTCTACTACTCGTTTTAGAGTCTAATTTTTATTTATTATAAAAGGAAATTATTGATTCGCAGTCTGTTCTTATAGTTATTTCTTTTTTAGAAATAATAGATATTTCAAAACTGTCTAAAGCATAATTTACTGCTAATAATTCTGCATCTATACTGCTTATATTACTTTTTTCTTTATAATTACCACTATTATATATCTATATATTTTTTCCAAAGTTTTATCTAAATATTTATTAGGTTTACATATTAATACTGCACTCCATCCTAACAAACTATCATTTGTTTCTATAATTAGATAGTCTGTATCTAATGGCATAGATAATTCACTACACCAAAAAACACCTTTTGCAACGGCCAAAAAACTTTGCGGTAGATCTTTTGCAGCGTTTATCGTGTGTTGCGGAGGTCGGAAAAGTTTTTTTGCAACGTTTAATGTAGACCCTTTTGCAGCGTTTATTAAACGTTGCGGTAGATCCTTTTGCAGCGTTTTTTGAACGTTGCGGTAGACCCTTTTGCAGCTTTTTTAAAACGTTGATGTAGACCCATTTGCAGCATTTTTTCAACGTTGCGGTAGACCATTTTGCAGCATTTTTTCAATGTTGCGATAGACCCTTTTGTAGCATTTTTTCAACGTTGCCATTTACCTTTTGCAAAGTTTTTTGACCGTTACGAAAAGTTGAGTTCTTTTTTTTTTTTTTTTTTTTTTTTTTAGTTACCAACAAAATTGAAAATGACACATTGTGAACAAATTTGAAATTGCATAAAAATTGATAATTTTATTATAAAGTTTTGAATCAATACACTTGAACTCTAGAATGTGATGCAACACAACCTTATTAAAAATGAATTGGGATTAAAGAGTTTCTGTTGCATCTTCTATAAAACTCGAAACTACAATAAACTATCCAAACTACAAATGGCATAGAAGCAATGACACATAAACAAGATCACCATGTTGATCACTTTCAGGATCTGCTCCACCACTTCTAGGAACACGTGTACCGAAACAACTACGAATCTTCCAATACATCATTCCTGGAAACACTTTCAAGATGTTGTTGATAGTACAAAATAGCATCACCACGTGCTCTAATCCCACTCCAAACCCATCATGAGATGGTGCATCGTACCTTCACCAAGCCAAACACAAATTCAGATTTCACAGCATTACTGATTGAAATGTTTTTAAAACTTGTAAACGAACCTTGCCAAGCATATGCTGAGGAACTCACACAAACAGGAATTATGATTGTAAAATAAAACTGTGAGTCAGCAAGAAAACAAATTAACAACATGAGATCGTAAGTCAAACATGAATTTATTTCCCAGGTAAATAAGTGATAGTCATGTTTACATTGATGGAGCAGGCTGCAAGGACACATGATATATCTGTTGAAAAAATAGAATTATTGAACAGTTCTTAACTAGCTATGTAGAATTTTAAATAGAAATTGAGTATTAAGAAAACACCATAATTAGCAAGAAAACCTCTTGAACCTTTCATATCCGACTTGGCCTCTTCTTGAAGAATCCCTTTAGAGGCACGAGTTGACAACTTTGGGTTACTCACAGGAGCAAACCTATTTCCCGACAACTGTATGCTGGGATTCAAAGAGAAATATGCAGCTGCAGAGGGATGAGAAACGGAACTGTATACAGCTCCACAAACATTGTCAATCTCACTTCTGGTCACAACACCACTAGGATTGGGCTGTGATAAGGTAGGTTAACCAAAAGATGATGAAAGACCCGATACACGACTACCATTAATTTCATTTATAATTTGATTCCTTGATAGTGGTTGAGCCAACTGTGTCATTAAAGAGACGCTTTCGCTTGATTGAGATTGGACTTGCATATTCCTAAAGGCCTCTGCAGATTGGTGCAATGTGGCAAGTTGCTTTGGTTCCATATTTGTTGGGATTCCATGAAGTAACTTCATTTGCTTACTATTATCATTTAGTTGTTGATAGCAATCACCAAACCTCAACTTTTGATTTTCATACCCGAAAATATTTCTTTGATCAATTAGGGGCACAGATATGGCAGATTTATTGGCCACTCTACCTAGTGTTGCTGCATGGATTGCAGCAAGACTTTGTGGAGGAATCTGACCAGAAGCAGCTAGAGCTTGAAGACCAAGGCCATTGAGTGAAGATATAGATCCAAAGGTCACATCAGGGGGTCCCCTAAAAGAATTAGTGAATCCATTCTGCTGCTGTGATACCCCGCTAATCCTTCTAAGATACATTCTGCTACTGTGGGATTCCCAATTTGCATTTCTGCTTCCTTTTCCTCTGCATTATATATTTGGGAATTAAATTGTACATATAATAGGATCCCGACTCATGAATTTCTCCATTTGACAGATCAAGATAAGAAATAGACTCGTCCTTCGAAAAGAGAATATATCAAATAGAATAAATCAACTCACCGAACATTCTGCCAGGATAAATTCAACAACTATAAAATAAATGTTCAAGAAAACACCAAGCCACACTTAACTCCTTGTCAGGCCACTTTTCAATATCAACTCTGAATGTGACTTATCTATATGCATACATATATACAACCTTCAGTGTAAAATATTACCATTCTTGCATAATCAAATGTTGAATAGCTAGGTCTTCAAGCTTAATGCTCATTTCAGAAATTCAGAAGGCATCATATCTACTAACATAAAACTCTGTGATTAACTAAGCTTGCATAACAAAGTATATATTCTTAACAAAGGCTCCTAACATACAAGGAAAAGGGATACTAGAGGGGTGTTATACTCTATGAAACAATATCTAAGGGTTTTCTGAGTATCAGGATCCAATGGCATCCAGTGGCCATCCTCCTTACAATGTTGTACAAAGTTGTAACAATAAGGAGCATAACTTTTGGCAAGAAGAACAGATTTAAAAAAAAAAAACCATAAAAAAGTGCAGAAGTATGAAGACTATTGAAGATGGTATAGTTTATTTAATTAGGAGTTAGGGTAAAATTACATGTGTTCTTTGGAATTAGACAGAGCAAGTGAACAACACACATTTTCTACAATAAGTAATTATTTCCCAATATAATACTTCTCTAAATTAAGCAGCAATTAAGCCAAAAGCCAGAAATTCTTATGCCATCTGGTGCTGATAAGGTAGCCACTAACTCCTTTGCTCTGCTTCCTTACTCCAATTGTCAAGCAATCCAACACATTTATGCACTGTTCTACGAATTCCTTTGTGCTGCTCTTCAGGCAAAGGCTGCCAAAATTGCATAACCCACAAAAATAAATCCCTCTAGAAATCCACAAAATAGGAACTAGAAAATAGATTTATATAGTCGACCTCAAATTTATTGTAAAACTCAAAATAGTTCTAGTCGAGCTCAAATGTATTGCAAAACCCACAAAAAGTTCATTCTATACCTTCAAGGATTGATGTACCCAATCTCAAATTTATTGCAAAACCCACAAGAAAGATTTACTAAAGTCGAGATAAAATTTATTGAGAATATGATTCAGCGGCGAGAAAGAACTCACCAATTTAGTAATGGTTAGGGTTTCTTCTGACCTAGGACTAGCACAGACACCTCAAGCTTCTTCACTTGGCTCATGACGGTGCCCAACTTTGGACCTTGGATCATTAATGCTCCTACTTTAACCTTACAACAAAAAGAAAAAAAAATGAAATTTAATTATATGAGAAAAAATTGCAGGTCTACAGAATGCAGAAAGATGACAAGGAAGTTAATGGGTCCGCAAGAAAGGGGTAGAAATTCCTCTCTCTCTTTTTTACTGAATAATTGAAGTAAAACAAAGTTGTGAACTTTAAAGTGAATGAAAAATAACAAAATCCATCTCAATCACGGCCAAACAACTCAACACCACCATCGCTTTTTCAACCAAATCCCGTTACCTTTGCTTTTGCTCTAGAAAATGGAAAGAGGTTAAGAGGGGTAACCGGGTAAGTTGCATACCTTGAATTGAAGAAGCGAACGGGAAAATAAATTCCAATAATTTTCCATAAGTCAGTGATTTGGGGGAGACGGCGGTATGGTGGACAGAGCAGGAAAAAACCGAAGCAATAGTTGAAGATTTCGACGACGGAAGACGGCTAGATGATTTCGACTGAGGTCTGAACGAAGGAAGACGGCCAAGGTTGAGGAGAATGAAAGGAAGATTTCAACGTTAGTCTCTTAAAATAAGAAGTCGAGTGGCGGGTCGGGTTAACTCGATCCACAATTTAAAAAAATTTGGCCCAACCCAATTTGCCTAACACTCCTCACTTTTCGCAATGTTTATTAAATGTTACGAAAATAATCTTTTACAACGTTTATCAAATGTTACAAAAAGTGACTTTCGCAACGTTTATTGAACGTTGCGAAAAGTTTGATTTTTTGCAACGCAAAAGATCAACTTTTTGCAGCGTTTAATAAACGTTGCAAAAGGCAACATTTTGCAACGTTTATTAAACGCTGCAAAAAGTTGATCTTTTGCAACGTTTAATAAACGTTGCAAAAAATCAAACTTTTTGCAACATTCGATAAACGTTGCGAAATGCACTTTTTGCAACGTTTTATTATAAAATGTTGATAAATCTCAATTATATTAACCAATAGCAACATTCACTTGTTAAAATGTTGCGATAGACTCTTTTAGCAACATTTTTTCACCGAATGTTGCCTTTCATGTGTTGCAAATGCTCAATTTTGGCGTAGTGATTCAGGCAAATTTTTTTTTTTATTTTTTTGATTTCTTGGGCTAATTTTATATCTTCTTGATTAAAATATCTTTATCCTGTAGGAGAGATTTTTGCATATAAAAGTCCTGTAATTTTTCTTAAATCTTTTATAAATGATCTAGTATTATTGACTAATCCTAAAAAATTTTGAATTTGTTTTAAATCTTCTAATTTATCTGAAAATTCTAAGATTTTTTGGGCTATATGAGGTTGTAATTTTATCTTACCTTTTCCTATATTTACTCCTAGAAAGTCTATATATTATTTAAATAATACCATTTTCTTTTTACTAATAATTAAACCGTGTTTAATAAATTCTGAAAATACTATTTGTAAGTGTCCCCTATGCTCTTTTCTATTCTTACTAAATACAAGAATATCATCTATGTAAACTACTACAAATTTACTATGTTTATTAAATATACTTTCCATTTTTCTTTGGAATATACTAGGTGCGTTCTTAATTTCAAATGACATTACTAACCATTCAAAATGACCTTATGGACATGTAAAAGCTATCTATTCTATACTATTTGAGTGCATCTTAATCTGTCAAAAACCTGATTTTAAGTCAAACTTACTAAAAATCTTATAGTCTTGTATTTTATTTATTAAAACTGTTTTGTCTGGTATATTGTAAGCATCATCTATGGTATTATCATTCAGCCTTTTGTAATTAATAACCGTTCTACTTTTTCCTCTTATGATTTTTGAATGTTTTCTTACTATAAAAGCTGCTGATCTATGAGGACTATCTGATTTTCTGATTACTCCTAATTTTAACAATTCTTTTATATGCATTTTAAAATCTTCTATATCTAAATTTGTAGCTTCTATGTTTTTAGTCTTTATTATGTATTCTGGATTCTTGATTTTTAACTCACATAAAATCTTGTCTTTTTCCCGGTATTTTAATATGTTTTCTCCTATTATTTCCATTTTTTCTAATTTAGATACTAAATTTTCTATATCTTACTCTGTTACTAAAGTATTATAAATCTTTTCATCATCAATAAAATCTATGTTTAATTCTATAAATTTTTCATCTTCTGTATCTCTTATTTCTTCATTATTTTCTAATAGTTGACATTCCCTTTCTTTATTACATAAACATTCTTTTTCTTTATTCTGACTACTTCCACCATGCTTCCAAGGGCACTCTGATGAGAAATGTTGAGTTTGTGTCTGAGTAAATAATGTATGTTTCTGTAGATGTATAAAATCTTTTGTAATTGTTATACTATCATTGTCTTTTAATAAAAAACTTAATCTTATAATAAAATCTGTTTTAAGATTTAAAGGTCTTACCCATGTTGAATCTTTTGGTATAGTATATTCTATATAATCTTAATATTTCTGTGTAAGTAAATAATTCTCCATCCATCTGTTGTGCTTCTATTAGACCTTTTGATTTTATTATATAACTTTCTGGTAATAAATGTCTATTTATTATACAATTACTAGATCCTGGCACTACAAGAAAAAAGGTCTTTTGCAACGTTCAAAAAACGTTGCTGAAAGGCTTTTGCAACGTTTTTCATATGTTGCAAATCTCAGTGTTGTCGTAGAGTGTGAGACTTTTTGCAACGTTTTTAAAACGTTGCCAAAAGGGGACTTTTTGCAACGTTTTAAAAACGTTGCAAAAAGGGAAATTTAGGGGACTTTTTGCAACGTTTTAAAAACGTTGCAAAAAGTCCCCTTTTGGCAACGTTTTATAAACGTTGCCGTATCCATTATCTTTTTTTTTTTTTTTATTTAGCAATATATGTAAATTGACTCGCAAAATTAAAATAACTCATTCTGAACAAATTTTGGTATTGCATAAAAATTGATAATTTCATTATAAATATTTGAATCCATACACTTGAATATTAGAATGTGATACAACGCCACCTAAATACTAGTTCCCACAGAGGAAAGGAAAAATAATTAAACCACTTAATTCTTCTTCAACTATTCCTTCATCTCCTTGTGGGTTTTCAAGAAGAAATACTCTTCCAAATTCTGGATTCCTTGACCATTGTTTTCTCTGCAAACAGAAATTCTTGCCTGACAAAGACATTTACATGTACAAGTAAGTAAACTTATAAGTTAATAATCTCGAAAAATCAAATAAACAATGAATTGTTTAGGGAATGCCATATGAGTGTAGAGTTGAGCAATTCTAGTAAAAAGAGTACTTCTTAATTGGGTTCATTAAATTATGGCTTTATTGCATTGACTTTAGCATGTGCTGCATTTGCATCTGCCTAATAGGTTCAAACTGGAAAAGGTGGCTCTATATTCTTAGAACCCAGCAAAGTGATTTCAAGCATCAGGGTACAGCAAATTGCAAAAACTGGTTATCTCCATGAAAAAGTAAAATAGTGACCTCCTCTCTTCCAGGACAATTGTAGTAGAGGTTGCAAACCTGTAGCCGATGTTGTAAGTTGGTCCTAATCATTGGAGTTAAGTTTTCCAATTCTTGTTAAAAACTCATTAATTCACTGAATTACTATCCAGGCAAAACAGAGCAGACAACTTCTTACCCATCGAGTTTTCGTCTTTCACTTTCTGACCTGCATTCAATATCACTTCAGTAGGAAGGGGACAAAATGATGACCAGTATTCATATTTTGCACCAGCTGTCTCTGCATGAACATCTGCAATGTATTGTAAATTGAAATTGGTAAAAACTCCAAATGAAAGTCAGTGCCTCTTCCTGTATTTTTACTGCTACAGCCACCCTAGGCCAGAGCCCAATGAAATGAAAAGAGAAATAACAGCGGAAAAAAGATAAAGAGAAAAACTACTTGGAAGCTTGGTCCACGAATTGCAAACTTTTACATCATAAGAGCTGGATTTGACGATTTTGTTGGTCAAGATACCAAGAGGTGGTTCTGTATGATATTTAAGAAGCTTTATGCATGTTCAAGTAGGTTTTATCTCCATGTTAGGGGTATTACAGACAACAAAACTCTCTTGCCATGTCATTTAATAAAACTCCACTGTCAATACTTGTCTAATAATTTCAGCCACTTGGATGACATTACTCTATGATCAAGCATGGAAGTTAAACTGTAATTTTTACACTAGGAGATAAGAGACATTGCATAAATTTGTAAAACACTATTGAATATGAGAGATGATAGTGACAGAAAATTTAACTTAGAAAATTTAAAAATGTAAGCATTACCACACATACCACCATGGAACATTGATGAACACCTATTTCACCACCAACATCTCCAAGACCCCCAAGTGCATCTAGATCAGGAGTAGCATTCCTCACAAACTAAAGCTTGAAGGTCAGAAAACCCACATAACACAGCTGAATGATGCTTTAATGGCAATCAATGTTTTACATAATCAGACCAAACACAGATAGGTAGCACAATCAGGAAAGTTGCAGCAATCATCACTCAAATCTACATCGAAAATAACGTTTGAAAGGAAAAAAATCAAATTCATTCAAAAAGAAATATTAACTAATGAGCAACATGATGCTGAAACTTCCCCATGTAAACAACAACATTTCTAATTACATTTTGCCATCAATTAGATAAAACTGTTGTAGCATCACGACAGCAAGAGTAGTTCTGCCAAACAATTCAGAAAGAATTTAATGGACTATATAGATAAACACTTCAAACTTAACTCCTCTAAAATGTGACCTGTAAGGCAGTAATACTGTTTCATAGAGGTCTCTGTAAATATATTCACGTGAGAATGGCTACATCAGAAAGTTTACAGAAGTTGAATAAAATGAAAAAAGGGAAACGGACTTACAATTTGATAATTAAGAACCAAAAGGAATACTTTGAGAATGTCATTTCAAAGTTGAATACATTTTTGATAAATGAACTTCGTTTGCTGGGAGAATAAACAATTTTTGATACAATGAATGAATAAAATATAGTAATATACTACATGAATAAAATATAGTAATATAGAGCAAAAATCACGATTTAGTAATATAGAGCAAATATAGGAATGAATAAAATATAGTTCCCTTCAAACAAAAATCACGATTTAGACTATGAAATCCCCAAGACTTCTTCTCATTATCTCCAGTCCATAAAATTGTTATTAACCATATATTGGCTTAATTCATTTTCAGTCAATTAATCACAAATTCCTTGAAAGCAAAAAATTAACTGTGACTACTAATTTGGAAATAGAAATAATCAGCTGAAGATGATTAAACAAATCCATAAACACTAAACCTAACTAAAAATATACCTTGATATTGATGATTTCCTGAATGGTAGGCTTGAGATCATGCTCGTCTTCTGCATCTGGAGTCGATGAGCGTTTAATTGAAGCCCTCCTTTTACGAAGCCCCCGAAAAATAAAAAAATTATTAGGCAAAAACAGAAATAATAATGAAATTATAACTGCTTGCAATATTATGATAAGAAACTCACATTGATTTATAATTTCATAGCATCAAAACATTTCAGCTATGGGAAAATCGATTTTTTTCGCTGCGGGTACCTATATAATTTATGTATGTATTTCTACGCGTCCTTGAATCTTTCAGACGTTTTCCTCCCGCTCTAGAAGTTGCGACAGTTCGGCATCAAGGCTCGCTACATGGGATTTGCGTATTGGATTTTCCATTCATCTATGACTGGGAAAATTGGGGAGATTTGTGAGTGCGATTGGCTAGGGTTTGCCATTGGTTTTTTCCACCTATCTATTTCGGCCTTTTGTTTTGTTTAATATGTGAGGTCGGGTCTGTTTGCATTGTTAAATAAAAAAAAGGGCAATCGCAACGTTTTTTAAACCTTGCCCTTTTGCAACGTTTATTTAAACGTTGCGAAACAAAAGGTTTTTGCAACGTTTTTTAAACGTTGCGATAGGCTTTCCATTTCGCAACGTTTAAAAAACGTTGCAAAAGGCTAAATCTATCGCAACGTTTAAAAAACGTTGCAAAAGGGCAATATTAGCAACATTTACTTAAAAAATGTTGCCAAAACTCAATTACATTAATCAATTGCAACATTCACTTATTAAAATGTTGCGATAAACTCCTTTAGCAACACTTAATTCACAAATGTTGCCTTTTAAGTGTTGCAAAAGCCCTTTTTTTGTGTAGTGTGAATCTATTAATTCTAAACATTTTATAATATAATCTCCTATCCTTATCTGACATTTTACCTTAATGCTTTTTAATTTTTCTGAATCACAAACTACTTGTACATATGTTGTTTGTAAATAATCTTTATCTGATTTATAAGTTATTTGTAAATAATCTTTATTTGGTTATTCTATTATTATTCCTTTATTTTCTACTATCCTCTAATATTTATATTCTTCTTATTAATATTTTTTGCATATCTTCTAATTTTTCAATTCTTCTTCTAAGAATTCTTATTTCAGAAATTTCTAATTGTTCTTTTTAAAACTTTTATTTTAATTTCTTCTTTGTCTATCAAATTTTTTCCTTCCAAATATTTTATACATACTTCTTTATAACATTCAAAACATTTTGCCCTAAGTTTTATAACTGGATACCAATTACATAAATAACAAGCTATATTATATATTCCTTTGTATTTTTGCCAATTATGTATACATTGTATTACTATAGTATTCATTATATTAATTTCTTCTTCTGATTCTGAGTTTTTTTAAAATTTAAGTTTGAAAATTCATCTATTATCTCATAATCTGAATTTTCTTGATTTATATCTAAATTTTTATCTTCTATTGATACTATACTATAAATGGATTCTTTATCTGAAATATATTCATCTAATTGTATTAAATCTTCATTAGTACATTCTATTAGTGTGCTCTTTTTATCATAATTATTTATTCTTTTTGGACATGTTCTTGCTAGGTGTTCATTACTATTACAAACAAAACAACTAACCTTATTTTTATAAGTTCTGTCTGGTTTAAATTTTCTAACGTGTCTTTTTTCATCTAAATAAAATTTTCTTTTATTAGATTTTCTGAGAAAATATCTTTTCTTATATGGTCTTTTAATTTTTTTTATTTTTTCTTTTATATTTCTTATTACCTGAACTAGAGGCCCCATAATTTTACGGGGTAAAAATATCTTTACAAAATTTATAATCTGTCTTTTTAAGTTGTTTCTGTATTTGTAATTCTACACATTTATCTTCTAGGCATCTTATTACATATTGTATTCTTTGTCCTATAATCCATTGTTTTTCTGGATTCACTTTTACTAATGTTAAATTATTTTATTTATCTGTTATTTCTAATCCTAATGGTCTGGTAATTTATAAAATAATTTATTACCTATTTATTGATTAAATGTATTTCCTGAAATTGAAACTAAATAATGATGTTGGTTTAAAAAATTCTTAACATATCAATCCTTAGTCCATTTATATAAACTAAGTTGTTCTAAATCTTTCATTGATTTTCTTTGTATCTCATATGTCCTGAATTTAGATCTGCTCCTGCAATTAAAATCTGTATCTTATTAACAAAGTTATATGAATTACTACCCATACTAACTAATTAGTCAAATTCTTCCTTCTTTTCTGATTTAAATGCTTCCCACATAACTTTAATGTTTTTCAAAAAGGTTTCTAAATATATATATATGTCTAAAGTTTCCATTTCTTGGAAATTTCTAATATAATGACCTATTATGGTATTCTTCCAAATATCTATAACATTATTCTATGTTTGTGGATCATATTCTGTAATATTTAAAATTAGTGCTTTATGACCTGCTTGAAATTCTATTTTCTTTTTTAAGGGTCTTTCACTTCCTCCTGTTATATATTTATTTTCTGAATTATTATAAATAGGATAAGCTCCTCCTGGGGGAAAACCACCTCCATAAACAAGTGTCTCATGTTTAACAGTCCTATCAAAAGGTGTTTCATCAAAAGTTTTATATGTATTACAGTATTAGAATCATCCATAAGACCTTTTGCATAACTAAAGTCTGAATAATCTGAATTACTATATTATAAATCTTCTTTAATAATTCCTACTCTAATATTTTGTTCTTGATCATAATATAAATATTCTGACTCTTTTTTTTTTTTTTTTACTGAGATACATCTGATCTAATAATTCTAATAAAGTTTTTTTTTTATCTAAATTCATTCCTAATTCTTTTGGATAAATAATCTTATCTACATTTTCATTCATTAGTTCTATATGAACTTTGTCTTGATATGGTTATTGTTCTTCTTCTTGATTAGATTCTTCTTCAAAATCATTTTGTCTTTGTATTTGATTATAATCTAAAAATTTTAGACTAGTTCTTCAATGCATATCTTTATAGGTTAATGCTTCTTGTGGTGCTATAATTTTTTCTTTGTTTTCTAAAAATTTATCCATATTTCATTCTAATCCCGCTAATTGTTTTGATAAGTATTCTTTTGGTTTTACCATATTTATTCTTTTACTACTCATTAAATTTACTACTTTATCTGTAAACATTTTGTATTTAGTTTGAGAATTATTAGAACATCTTCCAAAAAATCCTATGTGAATTAGTAAATTATCTACACTTTCTTTATCTTCATATCTTTTAGTCTGAATTCCTATCTTAATTTTTTCTGAAAAATCTTCTATAGTTAATAAAAAATCTGAATTACAATATATTATACCACTATTATTATTCTTATCTACTTCCATACTAGCAATCTCACTTTTTCCTATATTATTAATTCTTTCATCATAAATGGTTATTAAAACCTTACATCCTAAATTTTTTTCTCATTAATCCTTTTATTCCTATAACTATTAGTCATAAATGCATAAATCTATAATTTCTCTTTTTTCATTCTCTTTTAGAATCTTCTAATATTAAATTTAATTTTCTTACTTGATTTCCTATACACTGAAGAGATATTTTCCTACTATGTCTAAAAAATTGCATTCTTGATTCAAATATTCCTCTATTATATAATACTTCTGCGTTAAGTAATTTTAAACCATTAGTCTGAAATCTTAAATAATCTTGTTATGGATCTAAAATATCTTCTATATTTTGATTGTGTCTTTCAGATCTATTTAAAATTCTTTCTATTAAACTTCTATAAATACTTGAAGTACTTCTTCTAGATGTAGAGACTTTTTCATTATTTCTAGGAATTTCTTCATTTATTGTTCTAGATCTTCCAAAAAAATGGATTTAAACTACTCACCTTAAGAATTTATATTCTTTAGGTAATCTTCTAGTTATCTTTTCTTTACCTGTTGTTTTAAAACTTAAATTTTTTAACTTATGTGTTAAAAATTTTAAATCACTTTCTATAGTAGATGTATATGGTATGTTTTCTTAGACTTTACATTGTCTGTTTTATCAATTCTCTTATGCAATGATAGTAAAAGTGAAATTATTAAATTATTCTATTTTATAATTATTGTTTCTGTAGTCTTGGAAGAAATATAATTAGTTAATCCTTTTGATTCTTCTTGAAAACTTTTACAGCATTCTAATACTTCTAGATAATTTTTATCTGTCATTAACTAATAATAATTTCTTTTAGTTCTCTAATTAATCCTTCTATCTTAATTATTATCTTTTTTGTTTCTATTTCTATTTCTCTAGGTTTATTGAAATCTAAAATTCTTGTAATTTCTGAAAAATCTACTTTTATTGGTATTTTTTATATCTTAACTATTTTTTCTAAGATACTAGAATTTTGATTTTTAATATAATCTAAAGACTCTTTAATATTTTTTATTTTAAGGTCTCTAACTATAATATTATCTTTAATTATTTTTAAATAATTAAAATTCTTTTTATTTTCTAATTCTAAATTTTTAGATAAATTTATAATTAGGTCTATAACACTATTATGACTTGGATATTCTGAAAATAAACTATGTAATTTATTTTTGTTTTCTAAATTACACTTTAATATATTATTTTCTACAATCTGTACTTTTCTACTATTACTTCTTAATTCTAAGTCTAAATAGTCTAACTTTTTTATTTCCAAAATCTCTCGCAGATTATTTCACTAATTATTTCTCTTATTGTATATATGTGTCTATATTCTTCAACTAATACTTTTTTAACTATGTTTTCTCTTAGTTCTTTGGGTAATTGTCTAATTATTCTTAGTATATTGCTAGAACTTCTCTTATATCTTTACTATAAGTTCCTACTATGTTATCTTCTTCAATATAGCCAATTTGGAGCGAACCGACCAAGGATGAAAGATTTTATTTTTTTAAAAAAAAAAAAAGCTTTTTGTACAGCCATTGTTGCACCTTTCCAGCACAATCCTCCAACTGATAGTTGACTTAATAATTCATTTTCCTCCATGCAAAGCCGCCATAGCTACCACTCCAAGCTTTTGAAGATTCAGCTTTACAACTGTATCAGTAAACATTTTTGTATCCTCTTCTGTATTTCCCTCTGGAATATCAACTATATAAGACTCCAAAACGATGGTGTATAACCGTGTTTTCTCTATCAATAAATTCATTAACAGACGTAACAGATTGATAATTATTTAATCTATGCTCTCCCACAACAACCCTAAAGCTCAAAATATATTTTTCTTCATCCAAAATCTCTATCCTTTCGGTGCTAGTCGACGCTGGCAGCCCCGACACGATGGTTACTTCCCTTATGCTGCCAATGCCACCATCGCCGGCGACTATGTTGCAGCTCTTGATGAAGTGTTTGTACTTCTGCGGGTAGTTGAAACGGCGCACGAATGGCCAGACTTGTGCTGCCGGTGCATCAACGCGTTGCAATATGAGGGATGTGCATGTGTTTGGCAATTGATCGAAGGTGTGGTAGGCGGGGATGATGGGCTTTAGCACTGCGAATTCTTCTTGTGTTAGGCCATGAGGAACTAAATTACTGCCCATCTGCAAAATCTGATAATTTTTTTAGTACTGGAGAGAATGGGAATGGTATATATACATCAAGATGCAGGAGAAAAGAGCTAGGCAGAATATATGTAGAGCTTCAATCTGCAAGAAAATGGCATTAGAAATGAGAGCTTTATGTGGACCAAAGATTTAAAAAAACATTTTGTTGAAACTTTCTAAAACCTTTTAATGCTTATTTACATCATTTGCTATATTTCTAGTGCCAAGTGAATTGGCATCAATACCTCTGGGCCTTTCTTGGAACAGTGTCTTAAAGTTTAACCAGCTACACTGTATAACATTAGAATAAATTCACCTCTGTTTCTTAGTTATCTTTGGATTTGGTAAATTATAACAGTTTGAAATTTTCAGTGGTTTCTTTTATCAAATCTGTAATTCTGTTGAGGGCAAATAGATTAGTTCTTGGTTTGGCTCTTGGTATTTATCGAATTTTTAGTTTTCAAACTGCCGATTTCACAGAGACAACACCACAAGACATATTCAGCTTATGTCTCATTTGAATAGAACATGGGGACATAATTTTTGATACATTCATTCTTAGTTGATATTCTCGCATATCGTGTAATTAGGAACGGATGTCAGTTGACCTTGATGGTGGGTCAATTCTCAAACCAAAAGCTTGATAATTAATGGCTTGTATGGTTGGATGGACTTAGCTAGATAGATAGATAGAGGTAGGAATTTTTTGAACGAACCGTACTCCTTCGTATACGTCAGGAGTCCATTGATGAGAAGGGGCTAGGGAAAGCTGATATTAAAATTTAAAAGTGTGTTTTACTTCAGTGCTCTACACTTGAATCATCATATCTTGAGCTGAACCTGTAATAGGCGATGAAAAGTGTAAATTCTCTCTATAAGGCTTTATGCAATATCTTTTAAAGTAACACAAATTAATTTTTTTAACTTATATTTATGTTTAAAAGGGGGACCATTCTGCTGCAAATGAATTTGATCAATAAATTTAACAAATAATCACAGTCCTGAAATTAAGCTAATATTGATAAAGTTTCAATGTAGACAGTTATAATAGCTTGAATTTATTGTTAGGTCTTCCCTTTTAAAAAAGTAATTTATACTCCACTGCTATCAAACTTCTATATTTCAAGTTCTATGGGTAGGTGTAGGACGAATGATTTTAAGGCAGACTTTTTGTTCATTAGATAGAGAAGATCGTTAAGATTTCACAATTCACTGCTGAACTTATTCCAATTCCAAGAGGTCGGATCGAACCAGTACATCTTATGCATCGACTTGGCTTCATCTTAAACCAATGAGGCATTCTTGTGAACAAATGCACTTCGATAGCTGTATGAGCTAAAGACTACATTGCTTCCATTCTCATTGAAATTGGATATAGATGAAAAACTATGGCACCGTTAGTAGTTAGCAAACTTCTTTAACTAATATTTGATACAACGATTTGTTTATATATGTAGTATAGTGCATCTTAACTAGTTAGGTTTCTATTATAAAACTAGGGGTGGGCATCCAGTGGTTAGGTTTCGGTTTTTCAAGAACTAAAATCGTTCATTAAATTTTAGTATTTTGTAAATGGAATCATTCAATCTCATGTAATTAATGGAATATAATTGGAATTGGAGCCATTAGGTTCCAATTTGATTCTAGAATAGCAAAAAAAAATTATAAAAAAAAAAGGTCCACATTGAACTTACAAATGTATCGATATTTGACGTACATATTAAATAAATTGATTTTATTTGAATTTCTAAAAATGCATAGAAATATACATTTGAATTAAGAAAGCCAACCAAATGGACATGGGATATTGTGAAGTGTGAGTGTTGAAAGTATTACAGTGTAGACATACTAGTCAACCTAAAAATCAAAGACTCAAGATTGAAAGGGGCCGTTATTTATAGGGGACAATAAAAAAAGGGTGAAATGTTTCCAATTCAGGTAGTCGGGTTCTGGTTCCAAAAACCAAGAACATGTACAAAATCGACTGATTCTCGATTTTCTGAAATCTAAACCATAATTTTTACGGAACATTCTAGAAACAATGTTTCCGATCCAATTTAGGAGATTTGATTCCACTTAAAATATCTACACCTTTTAAAACATGCCCTTTAAGGATACCAAAAAATTCGATCGACCTGAATCAAGGGGCTCGACACAGGACATGAATTCCTTGCCTTGTTCGGGTTAGGTGTCGGATCGAGCAGGGATATGGGTAGAGGATTGTTAAATATAAAAATATAATATGAAGTATTTTTCATTATAATATTTCTTTTTAGTATAGGATTACTTTCTTTAGTAGTTGATTGTGTAATCTTTCCTTTTATAT
The DNA here is from genome assembly GCA_019395295.1 of Osmanthus fragrans. NCBI lineage: Eukaryota > Viridiplantae > Streptophyta > Magnoliopsida > Lamiales > Oleaceae > Osmanthus > Osmanthus fragrans. The sequence continues at coordinate 22,294,904 of CM033341.1, read as the reverse complement.
TTATTTTCTTTTACAGTTGTTTATAGCCCTATAAATAGAGTCTTCTACATTGTAATATTTACAGGACTATAATAATACAATTTATATTTCTTCACATGATATTAGAGCGAGTTTAACTTGGTCTTGGGTTAAACTTGCAACACAAAAAAAAAAAAAAAAAAAAAAAAAGAAAGAAAGAAAGAAACTTCAAAAGCACAATGACAGTAACTTAAAAAAGATGTCTCAAAGGTCTTCTGCAGCTAGTTCAACAATGTCGAATCATCACTTTGCAACTCCTTCTCGAAGTTCTCGGCAAAGAAACTCTCAAATAATAAGTGACCATGTTTCCTAACTTTTCAATATTTCTATTCTTTTTTTAGAAACATGAATTAAAAAATATATATATATATATATATATATTTTTCCTTTTTTTGGGAATTTAATTCTGTTTTATTTAGAGAGTCGGTACCTTGAACTTTAATGACACTCCCCCTACTTCTTAAACAAACTAGAGGTTTTTTTTATGTTAAAAATTTTTTTTGAGGGTCGATACCTTGAACTTTACCGGCACTCTCATTGCCTCTTAAACAAACTAGAGTTTTTTTTATGTTAAAAAAAAAATTTTGGAGGGTCGGTACCTTGAACTTTACCGACACTCCCCCTACCTCTTAAACAAATTAGAGATTTTTTTTATGTTAACAAAAAAAACTTTGGAGGATCGGTACGTTGAACTTTACCAACACCCTCTGCCTTATAAACAAACTATAAGTTTTTTTTATGTAAAAAAAAATAAAAATTGAAGGGTCAGTACCTTGAACTTTATCGACCCTTCCCCTGCTCCTTGAAAAATTCAAGGTTTTTATTATGTTAAAAAAAATGTCCATCAAATATTTTCTTCCAACAAATAAAAAGTCGTTTATCCCCATCAACAATGAAAAAGATCTTAAGTGCTCGAAGTTCTTCAATTTGAAAGTTTTGATTGGATCAATTTCTTCAAATTCAATATTTTACCTCATATTGAGTTTGAGGAAAGGGTGTTAAATATAGAAATATAATATGAAGTATTTTCCATTATAATATTTTCTTTTAATGTAGGATTACTTTTCTTAGTAGTTGATTGTGTAATATTTTCTTTTATATTTATTTCCTTTTACAGTTATTTGTAATCTTATAAATAAGATTTTCTACATTATAATATTTATAAAATCATAATAATACAATTTCCTATACCTCCGTGTTTAGTATTGTTTAAAAGAAAAGAATTTAAACTTCAAAGTAAATATCTAATTTAAAACAAAAAAAAATATTAAAAGGGGCACCATGGTATCTTGCCCCATGCATCACAAGCGAGGCATGGGACAAAAATCTCTGACGGGACAGGACACAGAAGGGTCACCCCATTGTCACCCTTAATGTCCTTGTGCAAAGACAACATTAGATGATCTAATTTTCTTTTTCTTTTTCTTTTTAACATAATGTACTATATAACAATTTACGAATTACCTTATAATAATCAAATGCGACTATGCAAGCCTATTGTGAATTATTGTCAAGTTCCTATTTAAGTAAAGAAGGAATATTGGACCTTATTAATGGTCAATTGATTCATACTTATGGTTTTTTCTATTAAGAAAACTACACATGTACCTCATTTTATTTTATTTTCCCAAAAAGTTCAAATATATCCTCTTTCATAATTTGTTTACTTTTACCCTAAAACTAAATTGCAATTTTAAAAAATAATTCTTCTTTATTGTATAAACTTACAATAAGAATTAAGGTATGTCTAATTGACGCAAAACGAAAAGAAAGTAAAATAAATAAATCTTTCTTCCCCAAACCCCACTCCTTTTCTCCTCCTTCCATGCCACCACCATCAGTGTTTCTCAAAATGTCGTTCCCCTCCTCCCTAACTACAAAGTCTCTTTTTAGAGGACTCCTATCAGGGTGACAAGGCAAAAATGATTATGAGAATGTTGGATATGTGTCGTGAGTTTCCTGAATTTTCGGCATGCATAGAGGAGAATGTGAAGATTAGATTGGTTATTAGAGGTCCTCTCTAATATAGATATTTGCTAGCACAATGACTTATTCTCCTTACTAATCATCACAATTCACAACACAAATGACCCTGCGTTGAATCTTTGATAAAGCCATGGCTATTCTCACTAAATTCGCAGAGATACCACACCCTATAGTTTAGTCAATTGAAATGATCGATGGATACACACGACTTGTATATTGTTAAGATATTCTTTATAAAATTTGCTAGTATCAATAGGTCGTGACATTCATCCTATTGACTTGTGAGACCAATTTGAGCACAATTTAAGTCTGGCTTGTGGTCAAATCCATAAGCATCAGAAGGCATTTTCTTTCAACTCATTTACAAATCGTAGGGCTGCTGTCAACTTATTTGGGCTCGAATTAAAACATTGTACAACAACTTTCTTCTTCTTTTAAAGACATTAGTCAAATGCGTGACGGATGCACTTATGAAAGTTTCCGGTTTTTGTGAACCGGTGGCTTCGACATCTGTTGCCTGGTGGGACTTGCGACAAGGCCTTTCGGATTATATTATTGTCACTTTTTTTTTTTTTTTTTTCAAAAAACAACTGGATATACATTTATATCAAGTTGCAATTGTAAAAATAATATCTTTTTTCGATTTGATTTAATAGTTTGCTTTCTGGTATTAATTATTTTCACTATATTTTGAAAAAATATATTTTTATTAGACCTTTAGGAAAAAATAATTGCATTGTCATTCCAGTATATTGATTGATCAAACATCAAGTAGGAAAAAAAATGGTACATAAGATATTACATAAAATGATGTGGCGGGAGAAGATTGAATAAAAAAAAAATTGAATGTGTTTTAATTTAGCAAATGATAGAGTGACATGTGATATTATGTTATCCATTATGTAAAACTTGATGTACAAGATTAATAAATTTGAAGCCGCATGTATCATCTAGCTATTTTAGATCATCACAAGAGGAAAGGGAAAAAAATGTTTTTATTTTCCGTCTCGTTGACTATTCCTCATTACATCTACAATTCTAAAGCGTGAAAATATAATAAACCCAAAAAATGTTTACACGCTCGACTATGTTCCACTAAAATTTTAGCACCTTAAAGAGTTAAATAGAGGGAGTCAAAATATTAGTAAAAAAGAATCAATGGGACAACAAATGTCAAGTTGAGATTTGAGTTAATTATCAATTTCCTGACTATACAATTGAGGACAACTGTCTTTTTTTATGAGTAAGGGGATGTTAAGATGTCACTGATTTTGGTTTACATCTAACTAAAAAATTACTGTAAACTACCAAAACTCTTAATCATTTACCAATAAAGTGGTTCATATTTTTGCCCAAAATGTCACTAATGAACATTTGGGGGACCAGTTGGCGGCTAAAGTTAGGTGATTAATATTTCAATCGTGCTAGCGGTACATCGGGATGTATCGAATGGTGTACATCCCCCTCACATGGGTAAGGGGTCCACGCGAATAAAATATAATTAATTCCAGTGGCCCCTCACTCATGTGAGGGGAATGTACACCATTCGGTACACCTCATTATGTACAATTAACATTTTTCTTAATATTTATATATCATTGTGTACAAATTGAATTATATTAACCGGTTTCCTTTTATTTCCTCCTCTCTCTCTCTCTCTCTCTCTCTCACTTAATCAATCTATACATAATGATGTACAAATAGAATTACTCCAAATATAATATGCTTATATGTTTAAAATTATATATATATATATATATATATATATATATATATATATATATCTATTTTTCAACATTATAAATATCCAATCGGCCCCCTTCTCCCTGATCAAGAGGCTAGATTTACTCGGTTGACCAAAGCCAATTTGGAGCGAACCGACTAAGGATGAACATACCCTTTATTTTTAGTTATTTTACCAGTTTCATAATCCATGTTCTTTACCTATAACCGTACAAAACTTCTAAGTGATTCCTAATTTTCTGAAAATTGCACAAACCAGACCTTATTTAACCTTAATGGTGGGTCAAACACATAACAGTGGAACATTTGTTATATTGCTCAATAAAATTTAAATCATTAAATAGACAACGTTAAACTAGTGTTAGGCACTAAGAATGTGGATTTGGTTGGACCGACTATTCAGAACTTGAAACTTCAATGTCAATGCTTCGCTTAATGTCAATTTTCTTCGTGTACAATACGTTGTCAGTGGGGCTGCCAAGCTAAATTTACATTTCTACACCTAAGTTTCTATTCGCACCAATATTCTTTCTCTGATCATTATAAGATCTAAAAAAAACAACTCTATATTGACCATCATGTCACATTTGTTATGCTACATTGAATAAAACGAAAAAGAAAAAATATTCAATTGATCATCAATCCAAGTTATATAATTAAATACTATCTTACTTATTCTTTTTTTTTTGGTGGGTGTAGGAGTTGGTTTCTTAGTTGTACGATCACAACTGATAAATAGAGAACATCTTTACAAACTCGTACAATTGTGACCATTAATGATCATCCCCGGCCGGGGGGGGGGGGGGGGGGGGGGGGGGGGGGGGGGGGGGGGGGGGGGGGGGGGGGGGGGGGGGGGGGGGGGGGGGGGGGGGGGGGGGGGGAGGGGTGGGGAACCGCATAAATTATGACCGAAAACTAAACCATAAGGAAAGCTTTTAAAGAGTTCAAAACAGGAAATGTAAACTACAGCTAGAGACCCATCAAACAGTAAAAGCACAGTAAAACACACCAGATTCGCGATCTTCAGGATCTCCGACTTAACTGGCGCCATTGTGAAGAGCCAGGCATTTGCCTTCCTGATGTATTGGGCCTCATAGGGGGTCTGTTCGCCCTATGATAACCTGACCTTGACCCTGAGCTTGACCTTGCCCTAGTCGGTGTGTATCTCCTAAGGTAAGTTGACCTGGAACTTGCCTGAGCATTTCCTTCATTATAACTTGATCTTAAACTTGGGGGGACATTTTCCCTATGATAATTTGATCTAGTCCTTGAACCTGTTGAGCTGTTTTCAATGGGATAACTTGACCTAGAATTCGTCTGTCTCCTGTCACGTACTCTGTCGTTACTTACTGCGTTACCAGAATCTGTTGCTTCTATCTCAGGATAAGATAGATACTCAAGGACGGAGAAAGAGAACTCAACCTCTAGATCAGTAAATATATTGTTATCTTCACTCGGTTCATCCTCATCCTCAGAAAGTCCACTTGGGAAGTCAAAAAAATTCCAATCACTCCACAGACCATCTCCATCCCATTCATCAAAGCTAGGCAATTCGTCCAAGTCACCCCAGTCGTAGTCAAGATCTGTCTGGTATGCACTAAGTGCATCCTCAAGGTCTCTTTGTCGTTCCAACCTCATCCACTCAGATTGCCGCTGGCTGTTGGCCTCAGCTGGTCGATCAGAAGGGTGCTCAAGCCTGGCATGCTTCCTTAGCTCGGAATAATTTCCGCTGAAGTTACAATTTTCTGAAGAGCAGCTCCTCAATTTGGAGTTCATGAACCTCCGTGCAGGCTCTATAGAAAGCCATCCAGTGATCTTTCCCCGGCAAAGGGGGCAGACAAACACAGGTTGCTCTCCCTCAAAGGAATTGATTTGCCTAGATAACGGTTGTTCACCTCTGTGTCTGCGAGTTGCAGCCCTTGGTGCTGAACCATCTTCTCGTGGAGTAGCCACTGGAGCTGGTGATGATGCACTAGATGACTTGCGAAACTGATCGAGGCAATTTGAATGTCGGGAACTTGTGTCACACATGTATGGTCGACAGCCTTTATCATGGGAGGAACATAGTAACAGGACAGCATTGTGTGGGTGGTCAATACAAACGGGGCATCTAGCTTCTTCCCATTCGGCTTCATCTCCAACATGAGGCAAATAGCTTTCTGACTTCGTGGGATCAGAAATCTTCGAGCTGCCAGCATAAGGAGATACCCTAGCCCGGTCAAAAGATGAGGAATTCACCCTTCTATCTTTCGGCATTTTGAGATATTAACAAAAAACAAAATTATGTTTTTTCTTCAACGTGCCAAGACTGCTATGATAAAACAAATCACAATTTCATGATGAGGTCAGTTATCATATACTTAAAGGTACACGTACAGGTTGACAATATTTATCCCAATTCAGCACTTAAAAATATTACATCAATTCAGATGACAAATCAATTTTCTTTAGACTTAAACTACAGTTCATCAACCCCTAATGATTTTGATTACAACAATTCTCTAAATCATAATTTTACAATTAGATGAGTAAAACACAATACAGAAAAGGACATGTGGCATTAAAAATAAGAGAATTTGTAGGAATTTAATTAAATTCTTGAATATTAATTAATCTCCTATATTTTTTTCACACAATCCACTCAGGCAAGCTTATAGCTTTTAACAGTTTAAACCCATTAATTTTTCAAGATCTTTAACCTACGCTAAACATATTATGATTATGTTTTCATTAACAGTTGAAAAAAAAAAAAAAAAAACCCCCCAAGCACAAACACGACCTGGTCAACTAATCAAAATCTTAACTTTACAGAAAACAACCAACAGAAGACCTCCAGAAACCAAACCTAAAAAGGTAAAACATCAAAATTAGAAAATATCACCCCTCCATATTACAGATAATTCATTTAATTATCACAAAAATAATCATCAGAAGCCCAAGAAGCGAGCTAAACAATCTCCAGCAGGAAAAACTTTAATCAACGTACAATTTCCATACATCAAAATTTTGTATAATTTATTAATATAAAAAAGACATGGTTAAAACTTGCATCAGATTAAAAATCTTGAAACTAGTGAATTTATACGGACCTGAGACCCGATCCGTATTAGTGGAGGCGGAGCTAGGGATTTTGAATTGGAAGAATGCGTAAGGACCGGGGATTTCCAAGAGTTAACGCTGGAGCAAAATGAAAGAGAGGCGGACGTGGTGGTTATTTATATTGGGAGAATGAATATGATTACATGAAAGCCCCTCTTACGTCGGTAAATTACCGGTCCATCCAAAGTTATACTAATTGATGGGCCGGGCGGCAAACTCGAATCCAGAACGTTCTTTTTGGAATTTGATTCAAATATGAGAAAGTTACACCAGCAGGTCCAGCACTTTCAATTTTTAAAAAAAAGGTTAAAATTTATTTATTCAAAATCAAGTGATAATTCAGTTTTTTAATATTGATATTAATATTATTAAATTAAATTAATGATTGAGAATCTAATGAGCCACACACAAAAAGAGAACTAGAAGAATGAAATTTATCAATTAATTAATTGACAAGTATTTGATATTTAATTAATTGAGTTGCTTGTTAATATACTCGAATTAATTAATTTGATTAATTAATTCATGGACCAAAATTTAATTAATTAAATATTCGATCGAATTAAGTTAAAAGACAGACCAAGCTCATTTGGACTTGTATTAATATGCTACTAGGGTTTGAAAAACTGTAGAGAATACAATAATTATTCTTACTAGTACGGGAAAAGTAAAAATCCTAATTTTTTCAATTTTGTTTCGTGTGTGGATTTCAATCGGAGGCTGGACAATTGAATAGCTATGAATTACAGATTGTGATTGTTTGACTTCAAGAAAAGTATAGGAGTTTGTAGAATTCAACAAATGTATTATTTTAACTATAGTTTCTATCTAAATACAAAGAAGATCTTTGGTGAGAATTGAAAAATAATATATATTTCACTGTGTATGATCAAGTAAATTCTCAACATTATATACTCCTGGTGTGTCAGAGATTCTTAGTATTATATATATGTAGTGTTCAACATATATTTTGATTATTCAACTATCCAACAAGTTAGTTGACATTAGACATATTGTAATCCTTAATTTTTATATAGTAAAATCTCCGTCTCTGTTCATAGTTTTTTCCGTCTTGAATTTTCACGTAAAATCTTTGTATTCTTGTGATCATTACTTTTTCATATTACCTTATTATTTATCGTCTTTAATTCATAGCAAGTGGTATCGAAGCGGTACGTAATTCTTAACAATTGGCTCACTTTCTCAACAATTGGGATGGATGAATAAATAATAATTGTTAGTTCTACGAAATGTATTATTAAAATTAAAATTACATTATGAAAAGTAAATTATAAGTTACTTATCAAGTTTTGCAAACATGATCTAAGATACTTTTTATGCAAGTCAATTAACATTAGGAATATTAGGGCTTTGCTGAATTTTGTTGTGGAGACAAGTCTCCATTATATTAATCCTACTTCGAAGTAAATTATCATAGTGCGAAATAAGTTAATAGAATGCCGAGAGCTCAACGTAAGGATGTTAGGGTTTTTGGTTTTTAGATGTAGATTTTGAATTCCATATACGGTTTTAATTTGTATTTGATCATTCGAGAATATAATTAAATAATATTGGCTGTCAATTATCAACATCCTTTTACTTGATACAACTTTTCAATTTCTTCTTACAAAATTTTCAATATTTTCTTCCATACCTTTGACGAGAGGTGGACATTTTTACTTATAGGGATGGCAATGGGCCCCGCCCCGTCCTGCCCACCTTAAACGGGGCGGGACGGGACGGGACGGGAGTTTGCACCGTTTATTTTTATTTTTATTTTTTTATTTTTTATTTTTTACATTTTTAAATTTTCGAGTTATGCTATTATTAGATAATAAAATACAAATTCAAAATTTTGAGTTATGCTATTATTCAAAATTCAACCCTTAACTCAAAACCTAAAAGTCATTCCATATATATATATTTTTTAAAAAATTCTAATTTTTTCAATCAAGATATTATAAACTGATTTTGATTATATAATTTAATTATAATAAAAAAATTGGATGGCCGGATTTATAAATTATATAAAATAATTGTTATTTAGATAAAATTTTAAATTGACAATTGTATAATATAATTGTTGAATTAGAAACATGATATAAAATTGTAAATTATATTCAACAATATTTTAAAACTAACAATTTACCAAAATTCTAGTTTTATTCTTATTTGTATTTTTATTTTCACGAGGCAGGAGATGTCCCCGCCCCGCCCTGCCCTGTCCCGCCCCGTCAATCCGTCGAGATGAATTTTTTTGGCCCCATTTGGGACGGGTTTTTTTGCTATCACTATTTACTCGGATCCACCCAACTTGAACTAGTACCAAATCAAACTAACTGGTTCAATCCAATTTTAATTGAAATATGGTCGATTATTGGTTTTAGAATATGAAATTGAATGGTTTTGATCCGATTTTGGTTCCAACTACATAATGAAATTTTAATTCAGTTTCAAAAAATATTCTATTCCAATCTCTCAATAAAATCATAATTTATATAAACTCGTGTATTCAACATAATTGAAAGTTTTATATTTTAAAATAAAAGGCATGAAACAAAAAAGTTTATGCAACGATCTATATTTTTAAAATTTATCATTAAGCATAAAACAGTCCGATTACCAATGGTTCCATAGGAAAGTAGGCATCGGACCAGATAGAGACCAATCACCTTGGGTTTGATCAATTCTATTTTTAATATTCTCGATGAGAATTAGTTTGGTCCGATTCTAGAGGTATCTTGACCAACCCATCCAATATTTACCTCTGACCTTGATTTCAAACTTTTCGATGTCTCCCCTTAATTTTTCTGAATCAATGTTGAACTTAAAAAACATAACTTAGGACCGTATTACTGTGTAAATGTCCACTTCTCGAAATTAATCATATACCAATAACCCAATGTGCTCGCCACCCATAGATATTGATCCATTTTTGTTTTTTCATTTGTCCTTGGATAAAGTGTTTGATTGTCTCCATGTATATATCTTTAGATAAGTAACCTACTTATTTTTGTTGTTGGGTTTTGTTGATATCTAAAAATTTGAACGATGATATTTAAACGGTTAAATTAATTTTATAGATCTGGATTGATGAGTGAAATATTTGTAACACCGTAATTAATTTGCTCAACCTTAAAATAAATTGGGTCGGTAGAAGCAACTAAATAAAGTGAAAATTACACTCACCCATATGTTTTAAGATTCAACTTCAAAAATCAGATCCAAAGTTTGTTTAATCAAAAAAGAGATATTTTTAATTAATTAATATATATATATATAATATTTTCTTTTACTAAATATAACAATTCAAAAGCTAATTCATCTACTACACAATTGCAATCACAAACCCTAAATTATATTTCTCCATTATTTATCTCTCTAAAACTTTTGCCTTTCTCTTCTCTATTTCTTTTCTCTCACCATCAGATCTGAGCCCACAACTACGGTCCCAGGCGCAACCACGATTGTCGCCCAGGCGGTGGCTGCTGTCGTGAGGCTTACCGCCGATCAAGGTAAGGGTAGATGGAAATATACAAGTTGCTGTCAATATTCAAAGTATTGTGCTTGAATGGTCGTTACGAAAAACAGTTGGTCGTTGCGCGCGGCTCTGTTAACAGCATTAGAGCAGGGCAAAACCCAACTCAACCCGCTCAACCCGACCAACCCAAACCAAACCGATCGGTTTGGGTTATGTTTTTACATTCAATTGGGTTGGGTTGGGTTGGGTTGGATTGGGTTGAAAAATTGAATTTGAGATTGGGTTGGGTTGGGTCGCAGGATATGAATTAAAACTCAACCCAACCCGATGAATTAAAAAATTAATATCTAAGATGAAAAAAAATTAAATAGATATAATAGTAAATATAAGAGAATGACTTATAATATATAAACGTCAATTTTCTTTACATAGACCGATTCACATGAACACTATTTACAATTGCAATGTTTTTTGATAATAAAATAAAAATTAAAGACAAGATGATCAAATGAATGAATTCCAAAAAATTGTAAAAAAAAAAATCTTCATAAATTTTAAACTTATTTATACATTATTTTTAGAAAGAATTCCTTATACGTGTATTTAAAAAACAGAGATTTTCAAGTAATTTCAAATCTTAAAAAATTATCCAAATTTAACAAATAAATCGGATCAAACTTTAATTGGGCCGAAACCCAAACCGATCAATTCAACCCAATCCAAAACGATCAAGTTCGGTTTGGGTTGGGTTGGGTTTAAATCAATAATTGAGTTGGGTTGAGTTGATTTTTGAGCAAATCAATCATGTTTGGTTGGGTTTAGGTTGGAAAAAAATTGACTCAACCCAACCCACGTCCACACCTAAGCAGCATTGGCGACATCATCATAGTGCTGGTCGAGACATATTCTGGCGGTGTCTTCTCGTATGTGGTAGCATTTTTCAACAGTAATTTTTGTATGTCAGGAAGAAATTCGAGAGAGAAGAAAAGGGTGGCAAGATTTGTGGTTGTAATCGTTGAAGTTGTCGCAACCACAGTTGTTGTGCAGTGATTTGGGATGGGTTTTTGTGGATGGTGTTTGCATATGATGGTGGTGGAGGTCGTGGTGGCGACGATGATTTGTGAGTTGGGGTGGTGGTTGCGGATCTGCGTGGTTGTGATGTTGGTGGTGGATCTGGTAGTTGCGGTGTGGTGGTGAGTTGTGGTTCGGTGGTGGATCTGGCGAATTTACGTGGTTGCGGTGATGGTGGTGGATTTTTCGGTCGTGGTGCGGTGCGGTGGTGGTACAGGTGTTTGATGGCGGTGAGGCATTGATTTTGGTTGTTGGAGGGGTGGTGTGATAATTTTGGGTGGTGGAGGGGCGGCCAACAGTGGTAGTCGTGGCAATAGTTGCGGTGGTGATGGTGAGATGTTGGTGGCGATGGGTCTGTCGGGGTGGTGGTGAATCTGACTCGACGATGTAGTGGTATTTCTTGCAATGTGTTGATTTGTTTGAGGTTGTGTCGCTATCGAGATGTGGTGATTCTGACGACGATGGTGGTGCTGTTGTTGCTGGAGGTGGTGTTGTTGTTGGTTGTAAGTGTTGGTGATGGTAAAAAATTATTTGGTTACTATGACCATTAAATTGGTTAATCTGTAACTAATAAATAATATGTGACCAATGAAAAAGATAAATTGTGACAAAAAATAATGTGTGACCTAAAAAATTGTTTATATGTGACCCATAGTTTGATAATTTGGAACTGTATAATAAGTTGTAACTTATAATATTTGTGATTTGTGACCAATAAATAAATTGCGACTTATAGATTTTTGATTTGTGACCAATTAAAAAATTGCTACCAATAAAATTTTTGAATTGTGATCGTAAAATAATTTGTGACATAAAAAATTTCGATTTGTGATCGAAAAATAATATGTAACTAATTGAATCGTTAATTTGTGATCAAATTGTATAGATCTGTGACATTATTATATTTAATTAATAAAATATATAATTAGTTCATTAAATCATAAACAAAATTTAATAAATATCTGATTTTTGAAATTTGAAATATTTTTTTCTTAATTTTGAAAACATGAAACATTTGAAACTCAGCAAAATCCATTAGAACTCCAACAAATTTGGTCGGACTTTCCTATCAAAGTAGGCTACCACGCAACCAAAAATGGCCGGAAATGCCACTTTCGACGACACCCATCACCTGCCCAGCCTCTAGCTTGACCATGCTCTTCATTACGCACCAACAGATGTGAATATAACAGCAAACAATGCAAAAAATCCAATTCTCCAGCCTTTTTTGCGATAGTGAACTCGGACCCTTCAACAACAATTTTTTGGCTCCGGCAACGCAACCCACAGTCACGAACCACCACCTCTAGCACCGCCTCATCATGACGCATCCAATGAACTCATGGGTCATCATCAATTTCGGACCAATAAGGTCAAATCTTGCCAAGCAATTCATGCACAAGTGGGGCCCCTTCCATGTGTTTGTCATTTTTTTTTTAATTGTGTTAAAAAAAAAAAGTTACAATTTTTTTATAAAAAAATTGACATTTTGTCACTTTTAAATTAACACGATATATATATTAGATTTTGTCACTTTTTTGAGTTTGTCACTTTTTTATCTTCCTAAAAATGTGATATATTATGTGATATTTTCCTAAAATAATCAGCATGTGGATTGTAGATTGTCATGAACATGCTGATTATGTTAAGAACCATCACTATGCTCACATGGATTGTCTATGATATGCTAATTATATTAAGAACATAATTACTGGTTTTACACAAATGAATTGTATTATTTTGATGTTTGTCACTTTTTTTGAATTTGTGTTTTTTTTTTTTTTTTTTTTTTTTTTGTCACTTTTGGAGTGTTTTGTGTTACTTTTTTTGTTACTTTTTTGAGTTTTTGTCACTTTTTAATTTACACAGTATTTTTTACTTTCAAAAATTTTTTTATATGATTTTTCAAAACACCTATAATTTTATGGATATTTTTGTAAGTTGCCCAAATAAATTTGTGTTACTAGTGATCCGTTCATTAATTGGATAACACTTTAACTTTAGCCCACTTTGCCTTTTCTTGGTCAATCTCATGTTAGCCCAATTCACTTGATTTTTGACCCATCTCATGTGGTTGGTTTTGGCCCATATTGTCTAGCCTAAAACTGTATAAATGTGCCTCCTACTCGAGAGAAGTCGTGATGCAATCGAGATTGAGAGGCAATCGTTCTTTTACGCCCTTTGTGCCATGAATTTGTGATCTAAACTGCTACCTTTCTTCATCTTTGTGATACAATTGCATTCACCATTCTTGACCCTTTGTGGGTTATATGGGAAACCACAGTGAATGATTTGTGGTTTGAGAAATCATAGTGTTGGGTTTGATTTGGTATTATAAATTGAGCTCGATATTGCACAAAATCAAAAGATTTTGAGTTTCCGCGAAGTCTCATCGGATGGGGACTATACATCCAGGTTGCACACAAATGAAACCAAGGCCATTTATCTGGGAAAAAAAATCCATAAAAATCATACCTTATTTATAAATTCTTTCAATAACTTATTTAACAATAATTTAAATTACATCCAGAAATCTTAGGGTGCGTTCTCTTCGTGTTTCTGTTTTGTGTTTTGAGTTTTGAAATTCGTTTTGTGTTTTGTGTTTTCAGTGTCTGTTTTGAGATTATTGAAAATGCGTTCTCTTTGTCATTTTGAAAAACAGAAAACAGAAAACGCGTTCTCTTTGTACTTTTTAAGAATATTATTTGATAATATTTTATTCAATAAATCTGATTATTCTATTAACTTTAATTGTTTAATGTTAATATATTATTAAATATATTATAAACCTGAAATTTCTTTGAATTTTGAAATATCTTTGAATCATGAAATATTTTGTGAAATTTGTGAAATTTTTTGAATAATATATTAACATTCTTGAATAATATATTAATATTAAACAATTAAAATTTTGAAATTTTAAAATAACATATAAATTTGTGAAATTTTTTATTAATATTATTTTATTCTAGAAATCTGATTATTCAATTAATTTTAATAGTTTAATGTTAATGTAATATAAAATAACATATAAGTGTGAAATATTTATATATTTTCAGAAAAAATTTCTTTTTTAATAAAATAACATATACATTTCGATAATAAACACTTGTATAAAATTAAATATATTTTTTGGGATTGCATGAAATCGATAATAAGTTCATTAATCCATACAAAATAAACATAGAACACATTTCGAGTAGTATAGTATTAAATTAAATATACCTTTTGAAATTTAGCAACACATTTGAATAGATGCAATTATAAGTTTATATGTCATGACAAAACAAATAAGCACTAAACAAAATATAAAATTAATCTCATGACTCATGTACGACGTCTCGAGTAGTCATTCCACATTTGTGTAGCAATTTGATCTCTGACTTGTCCCATTTGAGCTGTTTGACTAGCATCAAAATGTATGGCTTCTTGATTTTGACTTGACTCCGGTATATCATGAAATATCATATTCTCCTCTGAATACTCAGCGAACAACCTATCTAAAGCGTGCTCCTGACGAATAAAATTATTTATTGCACAACATGCAGTAGGGATTTGTCTTTGTCTACTTAGTGGATAATTGGTAATTAACTTCAATATAGGAAATCTCGCCTTTAAAACTCCAATGCTACGTTCTATAATGTTACGGCATGAGGAATGTCTATAGTTGAATAATTCTTCCTTTCCACGTAGTCTTCCTTGCCCAATATAGTCACGCAGATGATATCTTCGACCTCGATACGGGGCAAGAAATCCAGGCATGTTTGGATAGCCAGAATCGACAAGGTAAAATTTATCTACAATATAAAAAAGTACATGATGTGACATTATAAATATATTCATATTAATTATTTTAAGTGTAATTAATTACCTCCTCGTGGCATTGGAAAGTTGTTCGTTGGTCTTGTAACTGCGTCAACGAATACGCGCGAATCATTTTCCGTACCTTCCCAGCCAGAATACACAAATGTAAATCTCATATCAAAATCACATGTCAGCATCACATTTTGTGTCACAGTGGTTTTCCTTCCACGAAAAGATGTTTGTCTTGATGCAGGTGCCCAAGCTGCAACATGTGTTCCATCAATTGCACCTATACAATCCTTAAAGAAAGGATATTTGTGTAAAATACGCTCATGGATAGTGTCTTGATTTGGCGGACATATTAGCTCAGTACCAAATGAACAAACAACCCTAACAACTCGTTTAAACCATTTGTGTATCGTGTTGTTCGAATGCTGAAACCTATCACCAATAATACTATAACGTGTAGTGTGCCCTACAATCATTAGAAACATAGCAACGCCCTCCTCTACGGTAACTTTTTTTCCATCTTGCAAGAACCCTTTCTGTTTCAAAATATCACAGAAATTCATGAACACATGTTGCTGCATACGAAAATTCTGATAGCATACGTCCGGATGTCCATTCAGAATTTCAAGCACATACATATGTCCAGTAAGTTGTGATGTTCTACAAGGTGTTCTGCCGATAGAATTTCCTTTCTGGGCAATAAACAAATTAAGTACTATTACATCACTAAGATCGGTGTCAAAATCATCCGAAAATAACAAATCGTCATCGCTCGAATCTTCATCATCAGAATCGTCATACAAATCCACATTTGAAGAACTTGCCATATTCTGAAAAAAAAAATTGAAAAAGTTTTGACATCATTTTGTGTAAAAAAAACAAACCTAACATGCAAACATTTATATTAAAATAACATTCAACATCAGTTCATCATCCAATAACATCACGAAGTACGAAATTTGAAACCCATTACAACATCAATGCAGGAAAAAATAACTTAAAAGCTATGAAACCAAATTATCACTTCGAAATGTCACTTCAATTAAAATATAACACAAACAAACGTCACAAACAAACTTAATTCAAAGTCGCGTTAAAATAGGTCCCCTCCTTGCTTCAGGCATCTCCACAAATGACACCCTGAAATCAAAATTTTGAAAAGCCGTTATTGCTTTCGTATAATCATCATCGGACAATCCATCCATACGGTTCAAAATGGCCATGCAACACTTAGTTGAATAAGGATCCGGACTGTTAACTTCATGATCCGAATGAGCAGCAGATTTTCCTTGGATCTTTGCAAGCTTTTCTTTTAAGTACTGTTTGCGCATTTCTATTTCTTCATTCCTACTGCTAACATTCTCCGACCACTGTGCCATGCAGGCCTCAAGTTTGTCTGTTTTCCTGATCTTAGGTTCCTTTCGTCGACTTCCACCAGATGTACCAATTTCTTCACGCCCACGACCATGTGAAATCTCATGAACTTCATCATCAGTTTCCACCCTTACATGCACTCCTCTATTCAAAAAATCATCTTCCATCTGTCTTTCCTCCTCTGATGTGTTTGGAAGCTGAGTAGAGGCAGCTCCTAATCCTCCAGTAGCTGTCGTCCCGCTAAATATTTCCCCAAGTGTATGGTAGTGCTTACATCCTTCCTTCCTTAACAGATTGTACTCCGACTTGTTGATCTGCCATTTTAAATATAAGGCACATTATTATAGTTTTCAACGAAAAGGTGAATAAATAATTATTGAATATATTATTTATGACATGTACGTACCGTAAAATAGTGTTGCCAAACTTCCTCTGGAGCATTAACTTTGTTGGTATTTGGATCCCATGTAACACCAGTATGGCCCAAAAGTTCAGAAAACATACGATGAATCTTACGTAAACGGTTCCACTTTCCCTTTAATCTGTCTATGCCGTAATCCATCTTTGTTGACACTTTCATGGTTTCATTGATCCTGCCCCATTCATCTTTCGTGAATGTAGAACATTGCAATGCGTTTGATTTCACTCTCTCGTAAAGAATGTCGATAAAAATACGTTCATTATCATCCGACCATGACATTGGAACGTTATTCCTAACTCTGTGAGCACTCATGTTGAAGCTATATTGAACATAAATCAAATCATCAAGAAATATGTTTGACAATATTTGAGGTCAAAAATAGATTAATTGTTGCATATATAAAGGATTTAGATGACAAGAAATGTCTACCACAGAGGGATATTTGTTTATTTACTTTTATTCCTCACATTTCGATGACAAGAAATGTCTACATCAGTTCTTGAACTATTTTATTCCTCACATTTCGATGATAAGAAAGACGATTCTAAAAAATTCAAGAAAATGAAGAACAAAAACAAGAAGAAGAAGAAGAGCAAGATTGTAAGCACAGTTCCCATAGATAACAGAGCAATTGATTCTGAATGGTGGGATGTTTTTTGGCATAAGAACTCTTCCACACTAGGTGATCCTTTCCTTCTCTTTTGCTTTTCCTCTGCGTTTACTTTTTTTATTTATTATTATTATTATTTTTTTTTTATGGAAATATAGAAATTTTGTAAATTGGTATTGTGGGTATTCGAGCGTGTTGTTTATGTGTGTTTCCCCTTTTCTTGGTTCTTGAAGATTGCATTCTGGGGTGCATTTTTCAGCTTGGGACTGCAATTTAATCTTTTTACTGTTTATTTTCTTGATCTTTATGTACTGTTTCTTAATTCTTTTGTATTTACACATTTATACTTTGATTCTTGATAACTATGCAAATTTTTGGCCTATGGTTGAATCTGTCATTCCTTTTATAAATTCTTTATTAGTTGATTGCATAATTAGGGAATAGATAGATAAATGTAGTTCAGATTTGCAAGATATCCGAAGCATTTGTCTGAAAATTTAGTTTGTTTTCAATCTTTCGCAACTTTTTAATTCGTATTATCTATCATTGTAGATTTAACTGTTGATTTCTCCATTAAACTGTGTCTTTGTCGACTTATTTTGTACTTTACAGGTTCAAACGAACCCTACAACGAGGAAGATGGATTCAAATATTTCTTTCGGATATCAAAGAAAACTTTTGAGTACATCTGTTCTCTTGTTAGAGAAGATCTTATTTCCAGACCGCCTTCGGGTCTCATCAATATTGAAGGAAGGCTCCTCAAGACCTTCTACATTAGAGGAAGCAAATTTGTCTCAAGTACACAACGTGAAGGTGTTGGGCTCAGATAATTTTGAGTTTGTTTTTATTTCAGTTTACACATTTCTCTTGCGGTATTTATAATCAAATGTATTCTTTAGTGGGAATGAATTTAAAACTTATACACGATTAAATACCAAATCATACGGGTTACCAAAGCCCATTCAACACTTCCTATTTGCTTAATATGTTCTGTAATTTATGATCATACTGCTTGTTTCATATTTTTCTGAACCAAATATGTAATTTTCCAGTCCTTTTCATATGGTTCATTGTTATCCTGTGCTCCAAACACAGATGGCAGTAATGAAGCAATAAATGGCATGGCGTGGATGAGAGGTGAAACTGGTTTGCAAGGACTAAATTCATGCAGCATAAAAAGTGAGGAATAAAAGTGAGAAATGTCTAAATCTTTGACCAACTCATGCAGCATTTAGATGACAAGAAATGTCTACATCAGTTCAGGCACCGCTCTCCTCACTTTTAGCCTTCCCAATGTATTGAACTATTTATTGTTCTTCTAATAATGCGCAATACTGAAGAAATTCCGAGAGAGAGACTCCAATTTTGATGTGAGTGATGTAAAGGAATTGGTCCTTGAACTATTTTATCTCCCAGAGGTTTTAACCAATGAAACCTCAATTGGCTTTGGTACAACACTACAACTCAACTGGGAGGAAAGCTTGACTCAGTTCAGTTTCTTCTTTGGGCTAACAATCCAGCGGGTTTCATCCATAAGCCTTTGATTACACTAGAGAGTGAGCATGTTTCAGTGCATTTGCATGAATGGATCAATCTCATGATTGGGTACAAGCAACATAGAAAGGAAGCCATACACAAAAGCAATGTGATAAGCCTCCAAGCAGGTGCTGGGTATCAATTCTTCAACACCTCCATGTTTTGAACCTTGAGGAGTTTGTCCAGCTTTATAATTTACCCCAGCACCTTGAGGACAAGGTCGTTTTTGATGAGGAAGGGAGTGATAACAAAGGAAAATGGGCTGTTCTGGTTTTGAATGAGGGCCTGGTCCAACAACAATTAAGAAAGTGGGCTGGCCCAGATGCCCAAGAAGATATAAACCAAGCTGAAACGGTTGCAGGCCATCAGCCAGATCTTGAGAAGCATCTTGGAGTTGGTGGGTACGGTTTTTGTGCTTTGGTAGCACTAAATCTAAACTAAACATTTATCAAGAACTGAGGATCATGGCTCAATTGAATTAAACTCAAAACTCAAAATGGATGTAATTCAGAATGAAAAGAAGTCAATTCACAGGAAGCAAAAACCCATATTCCTAAACCAGTCGTCTACCACATAAATAGCATAGGATCTAGCCGACATTTTACACACATTCTATGTACTTCAAGATTGGTCATCAATAGCATAAACACAGCACCAAACATATATTAATCTCGTCTTGAAATTTCAGCAGAAATTGATTCAAATAAAATTTCTTTGTATCAAACGGTACCGGCAAAATCAATATATATTCTCAATAGCAAAACTGAAGGCATAAAGTAACTGTCGACAGAAAATGCCCAAAACCTCAAGAGGTAGAAAAAAAAGCCCTAATTTTATTGATATTAATCTTGCAATATAATTTCTGTGTATATCTCATATCAAAATCGAGCACATACCTATTACAAATCTAAGAATATGAAACACAGAACCTGCAAGATGAATAACAAATACCGTAGGGTGTGTTTTCTCTCGCTTCACCAACGGCCGAATCGGTCGGATTTCAGCACAAAAACAGGGGGATCCTTCACCGAACTCAGCTCGATGGAACGGCACACAGATTCAGACCATCGACCGGTGGAAGACGACGGAGTGGAGGTGGAAGACGGCAGGAGAGGCGAGAGTGAGAGCGAAGAGAGAGTGCAGAGAGAACGAGCGCGAAGAGAGAGAAAGAGAGTGAGTGAGATGTGAGATGTGAGAGAGAGATTTGGGAGTTGTTTTGGCGTTTCGCGTCTTTTTGGAAATGTTAACGTGAAAACGTCAAAATGGAAAAATCACGTTTTCCGTTTTTGGTATAATTTTTTTTTTTTGTTTTGAAAAATTCGTTTTCGAAAACGGGAAAGAGAACGCATTTTCGTCGTTTTGAAAAACAAAAAACAGAAAACGACTCCAAAATGACAAAGAGAACGCACCCTTAATTTTTACAAGTTTGCAACTGCTACCTTGTTCGGAAAAATTATATTTAATCCCGGTACTCAAACAGACATAAAAACAGGGTAAAAAACCAACTGACATGGCAGTGGAAAAAAAAACAAACAAACCACACACACTATCCCCAAAATCATCTCTCCGAAAACCCTCCGTCTTCTCACATTTCCATCTCTGGTCAGTGGCTCATCTCTGGCCGGTTGCTCCATTTTCGGTCGCTTGCTCCATCTCCGATCGCTCCATCTCCGTCACCATCTCCCATCGCTCCATCCATACAGCAAGAAATTTCATAACTCACTACTGGAATCCGGAAAATCGAGAGCCCGAAATTCAAAAATCTGAAACAAAAACCTTGGGAAAATGCAGGAAGATGTAAAAATATAACTAAATAACAATACTAAAATTATTATCCGAAAGCTGTAACAATGAAGGTTAAACCCAGTTGGCCAACATCCACCTAAAGCTTTAACAATGTAGAAATTTTTTTTCCACACAATGAAGGCTTCCAAGAAAGAAAAACGGAGTAAGATTAAAAGAAGAGTGGAGTAAGAACACAGCAGAAAACCCCCCAAAAAATTACCAAGATAAGGTTGTATTGGCAGGATTGAAAGTCGTTGGTGAGTGAATAGTTATATTGGAGAGTTTTTTAATTTGGAGCTGTTTTTTGTGGCTGTGTTTCACGTAATTTGGGGCTGTCTCACCACTGCAAAAAGTGGTCAACAATTGTAGGCTTCCCTCCAAAAGCAAGGATTTACTTGCCACGTAAGCACAATTTTAAATTCCTGTTTTTTAATCTGTATTTTGGCCTGTCTGATAAGCATTATTCAATTATATTATGAGATCATAATTAGTCATGTTTGACCCATTTCTGAAAATTCAATTTTTTTTCCAAATTTTTTTTCGACGCCAAAGTGCTCTCTTCTCGTCTTTAGTAAGTAATATAGCAAGACCTCCTCTCTCGCCGAGATAAATAGCAGCTCATGAAATTCACAATTTTTATTCAACCTCTTATTTCTCCAACTTTACTTAAAATCTATTAAAATTTTGATTAATCCAAACGTACTCAGATTTCCCCAAGATTTCAGCAAAAACTCAACTGTAAGAATAACATAATTGAAAATCTGGTCGCATTTATAACAGAGTTGAGACATAATTATTACAGGACTGCGAGCCTCAAAAACATGCCCAGAAATTAACACAAAAACTAACTAATTATCCCTCTTATTATGTGGATCCTCTTCAGTTTCACCCATGCCAAAAGTGTGCTTCACAGCCTCAGCAGCTCCTCCCACTATATTCTGAATTTGTTCCCCAGCCTTCTGCATAGGTCCCTCAGTTTTCTTCTTGTCTGCTTGTGCAATTTCCTTGCCAGATTCTGCCATCTGCGACGCCTTCTCCTTCGCGGCTTGAGTGGTTTGAGACGCCTTCTCCTTCGTCTCCTGGGCAATTTCAGACGCCTTCTCCTTTGTCGCCTGGGCCGTTTCAGATGCCTTCTGCTTCGCGGCTTCGGTTTTCTCTGAAAGATTACTGCCAGTTTGGTCCGCCATATTTGAAGCTGTGTCTTTGGCCCCCTGTGCCTTGTCCTTCATTGTATCCATAGCTTGCCCAGTTTTCTCCTATTGAATAATGATGAAATAATAGAAGATTTGCTATTCTTGCATGGTATTTAATGGAGAGTTTGAAAGTGACACGCATCAAGCGGTACCACACGTAAATGAGTACGTGTCGTTCAGCTGGGTTATTTAATTAATAGGATCAAATCGATGACGATGCCTTGCACACGATAAAGTAGGTATCTCACTTTGTATATACCGTATCACGTCTTGCTTGGGAGTTTTCTCCAATTTTAACCCCCTTTTTTTGGTTCACCGTCCACGAGTTGAAAATATTGAGTGTATTGAGTGTATTAACTGTTTAGAGCACTAATTTTGAGTATTGAGTGTATTGCTCAAGAATAATGTTAATTTGCCAAAATGTAGGTGATATAATGGTTGACATGATTGATGTTAAGAATGAGATCAAATAATTAAAGAAGGAGAAAATATGGACAATATAAAAATAATGGATCACAAAAAAAACAAGATTTACTTGGAAACCTAAATCCGGGAAAACCACGGGCAAAGGTGGAGAATTCAATATAATAAATAGTAAGGAATTACATAGAATCTCTTTGGACCAATGACTGATTGGACAACTGATCTTCCAATACGTGTTGTACACTATATATTTGTAATCAAAGAATCTCTAACATAATAGGAGAATTAATACATGAAGAGTTTAATATAAGATTAAGTTCCAATAAAATGGGTAAAACCAACAATGAAATATTTGGGATGAAATAGGAGTAAAAAAAACTGCCAAAAATGGAGAATTATTCTCTTTATCCTTCTTGAACTCTTTCAAAACTTTTTCAAATCTACTATCAACTCCCAATACTAATGTAACGTCCAAAATTTTATAAACGTCGGAACGTTACCAAAAAATCGATTTTCTTTGTAATAAATGCGGAACGACACAAATAAAATAAATTCTTTATTTTCAATTATAAATATCAATTAAATGCGAGATCTGAGTTTGAAAGCAACAAAAATTTAAACATACTTGGCTAACTAATTAATAAACGTGCTTCGATCAAATAAACTAAAAAAATAACTCAATGGATTATCTCTTTGATTTTTTGGCAGTCCGCATCACTATCCCGTCACAGTCTCAATCGACCTGAACTAATCTGTAAAATTTTTATAAGAGTGAATATTTTAAAAACATCAAGTAAGATACATGCAGTTTTCATATACAAATACATAACAATAAAATTATACACTTCATATCATTCTACTCTTATGGAGTATATCGGTGACCAAGCGACACACCTATTTTAGATCCTCTTATAATTTCATATCTCTTTCTTAAGAACCCGAAGATCCATTGACAATTCATGAATATTTAATTGAATATAAATGCGCAAAGAAACGAAACACTTGCACAAAAATATCTTACATTATTATTGAAATATTAAAAATATCTGTCGGCAGGTTAAAAATATTTTTATTTTTCTGCGTTGGGTGAAGAACTGTTTAACAATGATGTCTAAACCTTTTTTTGACTTTTCCTCTTTATTTCACATCACTAGTATCTCTCTCTCCTCTTGTTTTGTGTGGAAAAAAAATTATGATAACGGATGGATATATATAGGGTAAAGAAATTAAATCTTATTCAAAGTATAATATCTTGGTGCTGACTAATTCGAATTGATTTTTTCTTGGACCTAAAATACATGATTAAATATGAGCTATCCAACAAGCCCAATATTAATATTCTTATCTTTGCCCTATCAAAATCTAATTATTTGACTCAAAATATAAATATTTAAAACATATTTTATTTTAATCCATAAACTTTTCAAAATAATAAAAATAACACATAGAATAAATAAATTTTATTCCAACATTTCGGGGCTTTACAATCTCCCCTTCTTAAAAAATTTCGCCCTTGAAATTATCTGCGTTCGGATCCTCTGTTGCTCCATCCTGAATTAAAACAAAAACTCGAGCATTTCCCTTCTTCTCTTACTCATCATTCTTTTTCAACGGGTCTTCCTTGCAGTTTCTGGAAATATGGTATGTTTTACCGCATCGATAGCACACATGTCTCTCAAACAGACATCCACCCCTATCTATCTTGTTGCATTTTAGACATGGTGGAACAACTTGTCCAAAACTTGATCCAAAGTTGATTTTCTTGTTTTGTCCTTCTCATTTTTCTTCGTTGGACCCATTCCATTTTCGCTTTCCTGAATGTTCGGCCCCTTGTTGAGAAGTTTAATAAATCTCTAACCTATTTGAGATTGCTTGAGCAGTTTGTAAAACCCGACTATAGGTAGTGAATTGGTGGGATGTCATTATTCCACCAATCTCAGGACACAATCTCAATTTGAACCTTCTCGCTTTCTTTGCTTCTGTATCCACTAGGTATGGTGCGTACCTAGGGGTGGGCGTGGGTTGGGTTGGGTCGGTTTTTTTTCCAACCCAAACCCAACCCAACTTGGTCGGTTTGATAAAAAATCAACCCAACCCAACCCAGTTATTGATTTAAACCCAACCCAACCCAACCCGATCAAAATCGGTTTGGTTTGGGTTGGATTGGGTTGGTCGGGTTGGGTTTCGGCCCAATCAAAGTTAGATTCGATTTATTTGTTAAATTTGGATAATTTTTTAGAATTTGAAATTACTTGAAAATTTACGCTTTTTAAACACACATATAAGGAATTCTTTCTAAAAATAATGTATAAATAAGTTTAAAATTTAAGAAGCATTTTTTTTTTTTTACAATTTTTTGAAATTCAATCACTTCATTATCATGTCTTTAATTTTTATTTTAACGTCAAATGACATTTATTTTAAATAGTGTTCATGTGAATCGGTCTATGTGAAGAAAATTGACATTTATATATTATAAATCATTATCTTATCTTTATTATTATGTCTATTTAATTTATTTTTTTCATTTTAAATATTAATTTTTTGAATTCATCGGGTTGGGTTTTAATTCTTAACCCAAGACCCAACCCAACCCAACCTTAAATTCAATTTTTCAACCCAACCCAACCCAATTGAACTTAAAAAACCAACCCAAACCGATCGGTTTGGGTTGGGTTGATCGGGTTGGTCGGGTTTTTGCCCACCCCTATGCGTACCTAGAGAGTTGTTCGAACTTCCTCTTATAATCCTCAAGCTTCATCCTTTCCTGTTTCAGTTGAAGAAATTTTATCTCCTATCGATCTCTCAGAGCTTGTGGGAAGTATTTTCTCATCACATCGTCCTTGAATTGAGTTCACATCAGAGCATGTTGTTGAGCTTCTGTTCTAGTGCAAAATGCTGACTCCCACCAGTGGCCTGTAGCATCAACCAACATAAATTCTGCACATAATACCTTTTGAGAATCGGTGCAGGAAAGATGTTTGAAGATTCGCCCCATTCCTCTTATCCATTCCTCAGCTGTCAATAGGTTCGCCTTGTCATTGAAAGTTGGGGGTTTGTAGCGACGGAATTGTTTCACAATTGAACTGATGTTGTTAGCATTTGCATTCTGGGGACCACCTTGTGCTTGTCATCTACCCAAATCTTGTACAGCTCTCAACAAATCCTTGATGATCGTTGCTTAGTTTTGTTGTTGTTTCAACATTTTCTTAACACAAATAAAATTTAAATTTAGAAAGAAAAAAGTCTGATAACGCAGAATTTTTTTTATAATATAAATGGAAAAAACTTTAAATTTTTCGAATCCTTACATATAGTATCTGATTTTCGAAAAATCCAATAAATAAATAAATAAACAACTAATTTTTTGCTAAAAGAGTAAATAAAATCTATTTCTAATCTCTATGAGTCCTAGAAATCTTCTTTTGGTGGAGTCTTATCATCCGACGTAGGCATGACTCGGGCTCAGAATCCAAATCCATGAAATTTTGTGGCTCGAGTTCTTGCTCAGGGTCTTTCAGTTCCTATTCGATTTCCTCCTCTGGGTCTTCCTCAAGGTCCTCTTTTGGGTCCTCTTCAGGTTTTTTCTCTGGGTCCTTTTCAGGTTCTTCCATTGGCTCAGGCTCAGGCTCAGGCTCAGGCTGGGGCTGGGGCTGGGGCTGGGGCTGGGGCTGGGGAACTAGTGCTAGCTGTTGTTGTCTATGGTTCCACAAGATTACGATGTCCTCACAGTATCTCCTGAAATTAATCTTATCTCAATCCTCCCGCAAATGTAGCCCAAACTCCATATCTCTTACGAAGTAGGTCACATCTCTCCATTGAGGACGCATAGTGGTTATCAGGTGGTATATTGAGAGGATTGTCCCCTCATTATACTCGAACGATCTTGCTTGCTCCCACTTAAGAATGAAATCTTCAACATGTTCGACAAAAGTTTGCTCCCATCTTACTTAGTAATCTATGTATCTCTCGATAGCAATATCAGCACGTTCTAGGTATGTGAGGCTACATCCAGTCATTCTAATTACTTTTCAAGTCCTAATCATGCGATAAGTATAACTTCAATTATGCTGAATCTTTCAATGACAATGTTATTTCATTGTGTTTACATACTCATATAAATTTGTGAAAATTTTAGCAACTAAAATGCGAAGTAAACATGACACATAAAAATGCTAAAATAATAACATTTTTTTTCATACCTAGATCAATTGGAGAGTGATCGAGTAGTGAGCGCTACATGCCAAGGATTCATCATTTCCTTACATGTTTAAAACTTTTTTTTTTAGTAAAAGTCTTACATTGTCCATAAACTCCTAATGTTAAAAGAAAAATTGCATTTTTTTTTTGAAATTTCCAAAAAATAGGATTTTCTCAAAATAGAAGTTTCTAAAAATAGAAATTTTCTTAAATTTTCGAAATGTTTGAAATATTGTATTTCATCTCGTTAATTTAAATAACGCGCAATCAAAAGGCTTCCAGATGAGGAGCGGTCACAACAGACCGCTTAAATCTCAAGCTCTTCTTAGACAGTTTAGGTTTTTTTGACAAAGTCACTCAATTTTGCAATTACGCAAATCGACAAAACCTAATAATAAATCCAACATGTAACCTCTGAAAAATGTGAATTTTCAAATTGATAAAAAAATTTAAAACATCACCAAAAGCTAAAACTAAACACATAAAAATTTATCACATGTGAAACTTAAACTATAAGCATTAAATCATAACAATTTAAATTCTAAACTACCATTATTCAAATTTTATTTAAACCAACATTTTTACCATTTAAATAAAAGAAACAATTAAATTAATTTTTTTTTCTTTTTCACTGTTCACGTGAACAGTGACATGTACTGTTCACGGGAAACTCTCTCTCTTTTTTTTTTGAAAAAAAAAAATGTCTACAAGAAAGTAGAATCGCGCTCTAATACCAAATTGTAACGTCCCAAATTTTATAAATGTCGGGACGTTACCAAAAATTTGATTTTCTTTGTGATAAATAGGGAATGACACAAATAAAAGAATTTCTTTATTTTTAACTATAAATATCAATTAAATGCGAGATCTGAGTTTGAAAGAAAAAAAATGTAAACATACTTGGCTGACTAATTAATGAACGTGCTTTGAACAAATAAACAATCAAATAAACTAAAAAAATAACTTAATAGATTATCTTTTTGATTTCTCTTGGCAGTACGCATCATCATCCCGTCACAGTCTCAATCGATCTAAACTAACCTGTAAATTTTTTGTAAAAGTGAGTATTTTAAAAACATCCAGTAAGATACGTGCAATTTTCATATACAAATACATAACAATAAAGTTATACATTTCAAACCATTCTATTCTTATGGAATATATCGGTGATCAAACAACACACTAATATTAAGTCCTCTTATAATTTCATATCTCTTTCTTAAGAACTCGAAAGTTAATTGACAATTTAAGCATATTTAATTGAATATAAATGTATAAGGAAACGAAAGACTTGCACACAAATATCTTACATTGTTATTGGAATATTAAAAATATCTGTCGGCACGTTAAAAATATTTTTATTTTTCTGCTTTGGGTGAAAAACTGTTTGACAATAATGTGTGCACATTTTTTTGACTTTTCCTCTTTATTTCACGTCACTAGTCTCTCTCTCTCTCTCTCTCTCTCTCTTCTTGTTTTATGTGGAAAAAAAAAACTATGATAACGGATGGGTATATATAGGGTAAATAAATTAAATCTTAGTCTAACTAGGATTGTAAAAGTCGTGCCCCTCAACAAGTAGATATGTATGAATTTTAAACTATATCAAAAAAAATTCTACTATAATATTTTTTTTTTCTAGATTATCTAATTTCATTGGATAACAATAAGTAGAGTTTGAAATACATCAACATTTACAATTAACATTTATCGTGATAAAATAGGATCATAATTAACAATTAATATTTATCAAAATAGGATAAGATTTCGGTGTGTGTGTATGTATATATATATATATATATATATATATATATATATAACACATATATACACAAATTTCAAGTTTAGCTAAATACTTTATAGATATATAAAAATATAATTTAATATATCCAAATCATAATGCTATGCACAGTATTAAAAGTGACGAGGGTAAATAATAAGACTAAAATTTGTAAAATATCGAATTTTTCCCTAAATAGAATCAATCCCAATATTCTATGAAATCAACAATTACTCCAACCCTATCTAATCAACACATGTGAATCAATTATCAATATAAAACAAATCTCACACACGTGGCTGGCAACTTCCAATTGTATCCAAAGTATTAACTAGATTTAAAAAATAAAAACTAATTTTTAACTTCTTCAAGTGTAATATCTTGGTGCTGACTAATTCGAATTGACTTTTTCTTGGAAATAAAATACATGATTAAATATGAGCTACCCAACAAGCCCAATATTAATATACTTATCTTTGCCCTATCAAAATCTAATTATTTGATCCAAAAATATAAAGATTTAAAACATATTTTATTTTAATCCATAAACTTTTCAAAATAATAAAAATAACACATATAATAAATAAATTTTATTCCAAAATTTCGGGACTTTACAACTAATCCAACAGTATTTCCAATCAAAATACTCATTAGAATTCGAGTCACAATATAATTCTAACAAACTCTACCTTAACGCGAATTCCACTACAAGAAATAATACTTAACTCTTCAACATAGTCCAAAAATAATTTTCAAATAAAACACTCCAAACAAATTACTCCACCTCTTCCAGGTACACCATGCCCCTGTCAAGCATACTCAGCAACTGTGAGCTAAATTCAAGCCCTGCTTACCTGCGGAATTATCTTGCGTGCCAACCTTGCTAGAATCATCCCATTCACTCAACTCCAGCCAAGTCATCAAACCTGCTCAAATTACCACGAACACTTCCAACTCTATCTGAGTTGTCGAACCTGTTCAAATCACCACAAGCAACATGATAAACAAGATCACAACTAACTCAATCTCAGTTAACAAATTTACTTAAATTATCTCCACGAGCAATAAGATCGGAACTCCTTACTTTCCTTTCCATCTAGCATCCAAACAAAAATATGCCATAACAAAATCTATTGTTCCGACCCAAAATCGGAATTTCAAATTTAATAGTTGTCATCCTTGAAATAATTGACATTATTTCAACCTCACTTTAATATCCAATTTGGACCTCCCAAGAACCCACCAAAATAAAACCTTCAGCTCTGATACCACTTTTTAAGAATCATACTAGAGTATTAAAGAACGAGAAAATATGTACAATATGAAAATAATATATCATAAAGAAAAAAAATATTTACATGGAAACCCAAATCAGTGAAAACCATGGGCAGAGGTAGAGAATTCACTACAATCAATAGTAAGGAGTTAGAAATGATCTCTTTGTACCAATAACTAATTGGACAATTGATCAATTCCAATATTTGTTGTACACCACATATTTATAGCCAAAGAATCCTTAACATATTAGGAGAATTAAAACATGAAGAGTTTAATATAAGGTTAAGTCCTAATACGTTGGGTAAAACTAATAATGAAATATTTGGGATGAAATAGGAGTCAAAAAACTGCAACAACAAAAAAAAAAAAAAAAAAAAAAAAGAAGGGATCATTCTCCTTATCCTTCTTGAACACCTTCAAGACTTCTTCAACTCTATTACCAACTCCCAATACTACTCCAACAGTATTTCCAATCAAAATTCTCATTAGAATTCAAGTAACAATCCAATTCTAGCAATAGGTGTTGGCAAGATGTAATTGATTAAAAAATGTGTCTATTTTTTAAAATATCTAACATAATAGACAATGTGTAAGTAAATTATGCACATAAAATAATTTTTTAGTGGGTATAGAAATCACACCTCACTTTCAATTGGGTCATACACATTCTCCATCTCTACTTAGGGTCTATAGCCCTATGGTTGATTTTTGAGTATCTACATGATACTGTATGGTATTATCCACAAGAGTTTTCTTACTATTAATTTGGATCACATAATAACATATAAATTACTTAAGTTAAAATATTAAAAAGTGAATATACAAAATCACCTGACATTTAAAAAAATTCATACCTTGTTTGTTAAATTGCTTGTATACTTGAGCTACTAAAGATTGCAAATTCTTGCGAATGAATATCGAACACACTGAAAAGCTTTTATTTTATTTTATTTTCTTTCTTTTCTGTCTCTCCTTCTCTCTATTTCTCATGTTTTTTTCTTTCTTTCTTTTACTTTCCACTTCTCTATCACTGTTCCTTTTCTCTCTCTCTCTCTGAATTGACATGCAATAATAAGAGGGTATTTACATGTGCGATTAGATAAGGATAATTACCTACTTAAAATTATAATAGAACTCTTAATTCAATTTTCAATTGGACTTTTAACAAACAAACTTATCGTGAAATTCGAATTTAAGAAAATTCAAATTACATGAGAATAAGATTCTAGTGTGGATATTTACAAATTTCAAATTTTATATAAAAACTTTTAAATTAGATAATTTCAACAATAATTTAATTGATATCCAAAATAATAATAAAATTTAATTTCGTGTAAAATTTGTATTTTCAATTATTAGTACTATTAGCACATGGTCCCTAAAAAAATGGCAAAGTTGCTAAATTATCCTAAAATCTTAAAACTTGCATTTATGCCTCATAATATATTATGTTTGAGGTATTACAATGGCCATGGAAGGATATAGGGGGGCTGGGTAGGGCTGTAGTCCAGTCCCCCCCCCCCCCCACAGCCCATTAAGGCAAAGAAAAAAAAAATTATGTAAATTTTTTTGTTTTTGTGTAAATTTTTTTTTTTTGCGTATTAGTCCGGTCAAAAATTTTGTAGCCCGATCTCAGATCCAATTCTGGATCCGTCCCTGACAATGGCTATATGGATTGGACAAGAAAAGAAGTAGAAAACCATACCCATTTATTCTCATCCATATTGTCAAGAGAAATGGGTAAGGTTTTCTTCTAATTTGTACGATTTTTTTAAAATTATTTTTTCAAGGAAACGGAAAATAAAGAAGAAGAGAAAACTTGATTTCAAAGAAATGGGTCTGTATCTCTTTTTCAGTAAACTTGATTTCTAATTTTAGATAAATCACTGAATTGTTTCGAAACATAATAAAAGAACTAAAACCTTTGCATACTCAAATCCAATTTAATTTAATATCTAGCTTTTAACTTATAGAATTTGTTTAGCTTGGGAATTGGGCTGGATTATTAGTGTTTAAAGCAAGCAAGCTCATATATTTAGAAGATTGTGATTGGAATTTCACAGATCAGGGTACGATTTTTATTTTCTTCTTTTTAATACTAATAATTCTCTCACAATTTTGTAGGAATGATTTTTCTTCGTGGTTTTAGGAGTTGGTCAACTCTTCATTGAGTTTCAAACTTATAATTAGTGTAAATTAATTAGCAATTATAGAAAATAGGAAGAAATTAAGTTTTGATTTGTGGTGCGATTATAATGTGCTGAAATTAATTAAAAGTTTAGTAAGCTTAATCATGTAATTTTAATTAAGGTTATTTTAGTAAATAAGAGAAAATTTATAAATTGTGGTGCACTTAATAAATTTTGTGGTGGGAATGTTACTACCCAAATAGTAAATATCCTAATCTAAAGCTTAAACAAAATAGCATAATTGGTCCCTTGAATCTCTAACAATAATTAAAAAGTCCTCAAACTCTTAACAAAATGTAAATATGACCCTATCTAGATAAAAATAAAATATTATTTAAAGCATAATTAATAAAGAAAATAGTTAAATAGAATTACTAGAAAAACAAATAAAGCCTCGTGCACGACATGTTGGACGTTGTAAATTGTGTAAGGCGAGCATAAAAGAGCTATAAAGGGCGCATAAATTGTAATTTGATAATATTTGAGTCCTTTTTTTTGTATAAAAAATGACTTTTGTAGAGGTGATTTTTTTAAATACATAATTAAAAAGTAGAAAAAAAATTTAAATTTACTTGCAAGTTATTTTATTGAAAGAATGTGGGTTAAAAAATGAATTTAATGAAAAATAACTTTTTTCAAAAAATATGATTCAATAGGGACTAAGTATGATAAACGACGGTCATGATTAGGGGTACTTTTAAAATTGATCTGATTAATCCCTTATTTTTCACTTTGACTTTTTAACTATATCATATTTTCACAATGACCTTTTGGATGGTAAAAGATAATGATTTCCTTAAGTATATTATACAATTACAAAATGAGCGAGTTTTGTGATAGTTGGCATTGGGTGGACTATGAGAACGTTGAAGTCAACCAGATCCCAACTGTAAACACTGTGAATTTTTTATTTTTTATTTTCGTTTTCCTCTCCTCTTCTTTGTTTGGAAGATGGGCGTATTTATGAGAAATGGTATATAAAAATATATTTTAACTTTTATCTTTTTTTTTTTTTTTTTTTTAAAAATGTCAAAGACTCAAAGGTCATTGTGAAAATATGGCCGGATCAAATGACCATTTTCTTGTATTTCCTCGTCATGATTATACATACAAATAACTATTCCAAAAAGTATAATTTCCTAGAGTGCACTGATTAAATAATCCAAGGATCATAATAATTAGATATAATAACTTGAAAATGTGTTTCAATAAAATATATACTGTTGTGCTACATATACAAATAGATTTATGTAATAGTTTATATACATATGATGTGGTTAAATATGATAAAGCCAAAAATTCTACAACCAAATTAAAAAAAGATTAAAAAAAATTACACTCTCTTTTTGACATCTCATTTGTATGTAGATCATTTAATTCATCGATAATTTATTACCAACATAACATAGACTATTATACAGTAACATGATTTTGGCCGAATAATTTTGTTGACTTCAATATATAGAAGGCATAGAAAAGCAAATGCTGTAACATAACTCTTTGAACCATATTTTTTGAGTTAATAGATTTTTTATAATAATAATTTTTTGAATAATGCATAGTTAAAAATTAAAGTAAAATTTTGAATTATTGTATAAAATTATTTATTTGAGAGAATGTATAGTTAAAAATGAATTTTTTTATTTATTTAAAAATAAGTTTTTAAATAATGAAAATAAAAATGAGCCAAATGTGCAACACATACTAAGCCCCTGTTTGATTTCCATTTTTCCCAAAATTCATATTTCTCTCTTCTTTTCAATTACACATTTTTCAATAAAATAATATTACATGCACACTCAAATCTTTTTTTTTTTTTTTTTTTTTTTTTTTTTTAACTTTTTAACCACACATTCTCTATCAATCAACTATTCAAAATACATTCTCCCTTTCCCCCTCAAAATGAGAATTAAACGGGGCCTAAAATCTAGTTCTCTTAAAAGATTCTTTAGCTTTTTAAACTTCTCTCTAGCTTTTACAAAATCTAAGAGTATCTCTAAGAGGCTCTTCATTTTTAAAGAATATATTCTACAATTTAAAGAGTATTTATAAATTTAAAGAGCAAAAATTTTAAAATGCTCCAATAACCTCTTTATTTTTAACATTTAATTTTACCATTTCCAATATATATATATATATATTTTTTTTCATTCTTTTATTTTTACCAATAATTATATCATTTCCCTTCATTTTCTTCTTTAATTAAATCAACAAACTGTGCATTGAAAGTTGGAATATTTGAAACATTAAATTATAGAGGTGAGTTTGGCTCTCCAGGATACAATTTTTTGTAGTCTTACTTTGGATGGAAGTTAGAGCATATTCAAGAGACTCTTCAATTTAAGTTTTAAAATAGAGAGCTGATTTGACTCTTCAAATTATGGGGGAGAAAAACTGTGTTTAGTTTGAAAAGCCATAGCGAAAAAGGGAAAAGTTAATTTTCATAATCTGCACCAAAATTAGAAGAAAAGGAAAAAGGAAATACAAAAAGTGAAATAAAAATTGTAATTGAACACCGATGTACATTTGACTCCTTGTTTCCTTCAGTATTTGTTTTGCAACTGAATTATCTCTACAATCATACAACTCTATTGATACAACAGCTTGAGAATTTCAAGATTGGACAATAAATAAAGAATAGTTATATAGTCCCAAAGCTTGCAACAATGGCCTATTTGATAGGATATTGTCCAAAATTACAATGAGATATTTTCATTAGCGACATTTTCTAGTCTATTAATTAATAAGATTCTACTTCATATTATTTGTATATTTATTTCATATGATTCGAGATCCGATATTCTATATATCATCTATTACAATGAGGTATTTTCTACCATATTTTTATTCTACTAACTAATCTATTTTGTATCATTTGTCAATACATTCATGTTTGATATATCATCCATGACAATGATATATCTTTATCTTAATTAGCGACATTTTCTAGTCTACTAATTAACAAGATTTTACTTTCACATCATTCGTAAATGATTGTTTCGTATCGTCTCGCCTCCTGATATCCCATACATCGTCTGTCGTTATATACTTTTGAGATATCATTGTCCAATTATTAATACCAAATGATACACAATAAATTTATAATTATAAATTTTCTAACCCAAGTGATCTTACCGGGTCCTCCTGTTCCAACACTTGAGATTGCATCAAGTTTTGAGTCTTGATCTCCATCAAATTATTATCAAAATCCACCCAAATGATCTTGTCTATGGGTGTATGCTTTGATGAACCAGCACAAAACGTTGTCCTTGATTGTAAATCTTCTTCATTAGTCTCTTCCTCGTCCTCCGTCGCCAAACCTTCCATTGTCCCACTTCTTATTTTAAAGAATTTTCAAGAAAAACTCTCAAGAAACTCAAAGGTTTTCAAAGATGCTGCACTTTGTTGTTTCCCATCAGATCTCAAATATATAGAAAAATATGTTGAAAGCAACTTGCAATTTCTCAATGGAAGAACAGGCTGGGTTTGCACAATTATTTATTATTTTATTTAATAGTCAGAGATCTCTATAAAGAAGACCGTAGGAAACCTATAAAATAATGGAGCGTCCTTTAAACCGCGTGCAAACCCAATTATTCTGACATTTTTGGTCCTGTCCTTTGATTCTGGCAAAAGGCAGAGTAGATTCTAACGTCATTGCATACGCAATCGTAGGTAAATTTAATGAATTTAATAAGGAAAATTTTCAAAATTGACCAATTACATGTTGAATCATGCTACACTTACTTATTTTCTATTACTTATAGTTGTCAGATCTGACCCAAATATCGACCCGAACAATACAATGGGTCAACCGATGACTCGATGGTTCAACCAGAGGATCAATTCCTGTCAAAAATATTATTAACTATTTTCATTGAATGAATGAATTTTCTATTTTCTACTAATAACTAAATTAACATCATATTATTTTGTTAACAAAACATCAATTTGTATCCTAATTTCACAAAATTTACAGATAAAATCATAAAATTTAAACTTACATCTTCCTCTTCCATCTAATACAACTTCAAATTTGAAGCTTTGGATTCTAGGGAGTGACATAGCAAACTGCTGACCGGCTGCTCTGCTATGGTAGGGCTTCAATTTCGTCTGTGCTTTGTGAAGGAGATGTGGGTTTTATTGGACCGGACGAGTTTTATACTAAATGGGCCAGCGAGTTTTTGAATACCCTGCGATTTCCTTGGGCTTTTAACGGGTCAGTCTTACTAATTTCTTTACTTGCTACTCACAATAAAATGTGGAGATCACATTATCGAATTATTTTATTTACACGGGTTCACGTGCAATGTGAGTAGTAAGTAATGTATGTAGTAATTCATTTTGTACATTTAGTTTAATCCTTACATGTTTGTCAATTGAAAAATGTCTAAATCTGATAACTCCTGCAAAAATGGTCAAATTTGATATCAAATTATCTTTTATACCCTTCATAAAAAATGAAATAATTTTTTTCCCTCAATTTCTCACAAATTTCTAGAAAAAAAAGTAACTTTCATGAAAAGCTACATTAATGCAAGGTAATACAGGAGTGTTTGATGGAGATTATTGAGGAAATAATATATTTTAAATAGTGATACGATGAAGAATGTGTGGTTGAAAAAAAAATGAAAAGTTATTGATACAATGAAAAATATTATTTTATTGAAGAATATGTGGTTGAAAATGAGTAGAAAAATGAAAATGAAAAATGAAAATATGGCCCAAACGGGCTCTAATGAGTTAATTTCCTTTCATTATCTATTATGTAATGACCAATGATTTTGAATAAAAATGAAGATGGTGAAATAGAAAAATCATTAACACAAAAAAATTTATACTTTTAATTCATACGAAAATCATATAATTTCATTTAGAGAAATTTAATCTCATCCACAATTATCGATAGGAGGTAAAAAAAAAATAATTTGAAATCTTATTTTTGTTAATAAGTTGTGTTTAATAATTGTTGTGATATATATATATATATATATATATGATATAAATGGATTAGATTTTTCAAACAATTAGTAGATATTTGTTGCAAGATTATTGGACCATTTTAAAATCAAATTCATTTATTATTTTGTGTTCCTCAAATATGATGTCACAACCTACTTAAATAATTTTGACAGATGGATTTTCAATGGTAGCCATGTATTGACAATGCCATTAATGGTGAAATAAATTCTACAAAAATGGTAGTTGAAAGTTGAAACTGAAGAAGATGATAAGTACATATAGTGAAATGTCTGGCCAACATATCTCGACATTTTATAAGTATAAAGAATGACACTTCAAATGTAATTCTCAAATGTCGAGAACTATGTTACAAACTTTGTGAAGATATAGAACATTTTGTATTTACCATTAACCATATTGTGTTTACCATTCTTTGCAAAACTAGGTTCGCTTGGCTCGCCTTCATTTACCAAATCTAGAAATGGAATTAGATGAACACTCACTCAACGGTGGAAGCTCCCAGGTTGAGGAAAGTAGGGAACAACGATATGCATTTGTTCATCATCTTTCGAGTCGATGATGATCGAATTGTCCCCTGAATACTCGGGCGGAGAGAGGTTCATAGCAACATCAATATGAGGAGTTTCTTTAGTTGAAGAAGACATGGTTGAAAGAAGTTCTTACTGTTATGATTTTCTTGTAAGGAATTGTGTTTGAATATTGTATTTGAAGCCATATGCTTGCTTACATAGAGGAGTAAAGCATGGTGTAATTGAATTACAAGATTCCACGCCAACACCTATTCTGTGTAATTACAATTGATTGACATTTGTGTTAACAACATATGTTTTAGAATTTGTGCTTGTCATCTTAATAGTGAAGTTGTATTTATTACTAACATGCTTGTAAAGTCAATACAATACTATATCAATCATGAAAGTTTTTTGGCTAAGTAAAAGTTCGGCTCCACTCGGGCCAAAAAAAAAAAAAAAAGCTTGCACCATTTTTACTCGAGTCGAGTCCAGACCTCAAGTTTCGACTTCAAAATCGTCTCGACTCGTTAACATCCCTACATTGAACTTTACAAATTTTGAATCATGGCAAAGAGCTAACGAGTTATGCTACCTCCGTATTGAAAAAGCCCATTTCACATTCGAAATCAATACCCACCAACCGCCCAATATGATCCACAGTAACCACCCCCAGCCAATAAAGTCGTGTTGACTGTGGACCATAGCATTAGTATTCAATTTTAAGTTTCCTTACCTGATACTTTCCATGACTCTACTATATCATTCATTATCTGTTGGGATCTTGTTGAAAAATTATCGTGCATAAATTATATTTGAATAACAAGTGCATATTATAGAAAAAATTTAAATTTCCATAAACCAAATATATAAAAGGAAAAACGAGAAATGCATAAATATGAATTTGATCGAGATAAAGAGGTTTGCGCCTATTTCTTTTTAA
Source organism: Osmanthus fragrans (assembly GCA_019395295.1). Classification (NCBI taxonomy): domain Eukaryota; kingdom Viridiplantae; phylum Streptophyta; class Magnoliopsida; order Lamiales; family Oleaceae; genus Osmanthus; species Osmanthus fragrans. Next base: position 22,256,469 of record CM033341.1, on the reverse strand, counting down.
GACGATAAATCCTCTTATCAATGCTAACGACTTTTCGACATTCATCTCCCAAAATACAGTGAACGAATTATGCAATAGAAACATTTCAAAATACATAGACCAATGATCTTACAGATTTTATAACTCTTTATATGATATTCGACTCAAACTAAATGCAGAGAATAATATGCATCAATATGAATATATGATAATGCAAGGATGAAGAAAATGAATAAAAATTCTGAACATTGGGGGTCTATATATAACGAATCCAAAAATTATAGCCTCAAAATATACAATTCAATTAAAATATATGTCTAAAAAGGCAATTCTTATTGAAAAATATAAGTTTAAAATGACGTGTCTCTACAATGAAAAGATGTGATTTTCGAAAATATCAAGTCCCAAAAGACGCGACTTTGCAGCCAAAAAAGTTCTAGAATATTACATAATATTTTACTTAATTTTCCGATAATTTCATGTATTTAAATGGCTTGAATTTGACACTAATTTCCCATTTACTCAAAATTAGTTTTGAGCAACTAAATTAACTACATGATCTACTCGTGGTACATTCAGCCTTCAAATCTCCTTCATTGACAACAATTTCCTTTTAAATAATCAATCAAAATTGGTCAAATTTTTTTTAGTAATTCTCCATATGAATGAAAATTAATGCAAATGACTAAGCAGACATTAAAGAGATTTCAAGCAGAAAACTTTTGTATCTAGATAGGTATCTTGTGAGTTTGAAACTTTCATAATGAATACTATCGAATTACTTTGATAACCAATAAACGTGATGTCTTCAACTGTCAACTGATTGGTGCAAACCAAGATAATAGTACCCATACAATAATCACCCTAATATTTTTTAGTTCTCATGATTGTATTCAATTTGGTCTTGAGCAACTCTTGGGTTTCACAAGTACTTTAGAGAATTCAAGCCCAGAAACATTCTCATAGAAGATATCCCACTTCCCACTTAGATAGCAGGTCCTCTTTAGTAGTATATATGTCATACTCCGCTTAGTTTATTGAAGCAATAGATTAAAAGTTTAATTTATTTTAAAACACTTCATAGATAGCACTTTTCTTATCATATGAATGAGTAGTATTAACTTCCAAGTGCTTGTTGAATCTTAATAACTTAGTTGTTATATCGAACCAAGATTTTGAGATCTCTAGTCATCAATGTTGTGTTACCATTACAAAGATTTTTATGTAGTAAGCTTTAAGTTCATTTCCCTTGAATGTGATATAGATGAATTCTTGGTAAATCTTTTGTTAGTGGATTCATGAGTTTATACCATCTAAGATCGACTGCTTTATAATATTATATCTTTGACATTTTGAGACTTATCATAGTACAAATAGATTTCGTGTCTTACTAAATGTAGCTAGCTATATATCACAATTAATTCATTTAATAGATACAGACACACTAGTTAAGTAATCATTCCATAAATATATGAAGCCATGTACTCCTTTCTAGGTTCATATAAAGCTCTAAATTGATCTTCCAATTCACAATTTATTTTGGAGAATTTCAAACACACAGTTGTACTAATCATGGTAACATATATTTACATTATTCACAACCACTGATGAAAGATTCCTTGAAAAGTTAAGGATTAGTAATTTTTCTAGAAATCAAATGGATTTTATCTTGAAATTTGAACCATTAATACTAAATATCCACTTTACACCATCGTATTATTAAAGATTAATAGAGTACACTAAACACAATTTAATATTTTAAATATTGTTCAATATTATTATTAAATATATGATATCCACGAAATAAACAATTTTGTCCTTTTTTTTTTGTCCTTTTTTTTATATTTTTTAATAGTTTTTAGAGCGTTTCACCTTTGTGAACCATTTTCATACTTCTAATATTAGTACACGAATTTTTTACCTTTCCATCTTCATTAAAAAAATTTCTGACTTGTAAGGTATTCTAGTAATGCTTCCTCTACATTCTTTGGGTTGATCTAAATCAAATGTAAAATTAGAAACGAGAATTGCAGGAATATGAATTTGATCGAGGCAAGCGTTTGAATCTTTTTTCTTAAGACAATAATGCTCTACATTGGTGCTAATTATTTTTCGACATTTATCTTTCAAGATACAATGATTGGGTCCTATAATAGAAGCATTTTAAATTATATAAATCAATGAACCTACTAATATTTTCAACAACTCTCTTTATATAATATTTGACTCAAAATAAATGAATAAAACATTTTGAAGTGAATATGAATCAATATGATAATGCAAGTATAAAATAAATAAATGAAAATTCTAAACAATGGGATGTATATTAAATGATCCAAAAGTCATCTCAAAAGATACAATTCAATAAAGACACGTCTTGTTGAAAAATACATCCTCAAAGGGACACGTCTCTACAATGAAAATATGTGATTTAGAAAATTTTATGTCCAAAAAGATACAACTTTTTGGCCAAACTAGTTCTAGAATATTGCATACATTCTACTTAATTTCTCAACAATTTCACGTATTTAAGCGACTTAAAGTTGATATTAACTTCTCATTCATCAGAAATTAAGTTGAGTAACTAAAGAAACTACTTGATCTACTCATGGTGTAGAATATGTTCCGTCTTCAAATCTTCATCACCGACGAACTATTTTCACTTAAATAATCAGTCAGAATTGATCAAAAATAATTTTCTAAACCAATTTTCAACAAATCATGTTGTTGCCGATTCCTCTGTTACATCATCGGGCCTATCTTATTCCACAGTGAACCACTTTGTTCGGTTTATCCCAAGAGTCAAGAGAGCATATGAAGAAAGCAGTCATGTCTATACTAGTTTAATGGAAAACATTAGGAATTGTATCTTCAATGAGAATTAACCACTTCCCACAACGAGTTAATTAATTAAATGGGTGCATATAGAATTTTATACATGGCTACCACTGGCACACTAAAAAATAAATGGTTACCAAATGCTCATTCAATTATTCATTAAATTTTCTATCCATCACCAAAGCCAATTTCACTTGTACTACTAGACAATAAATTCTATGTGGAGATAAAAAAAATAATAATAATAATAATAATAACGTGGCTCATGAATCATATCTAGAGCTGCACAAAAAAATCGCGAAACTGCAAATCAAATCGAATTCGTTTATTTGAAACCATTGGTTTAGGTCCACATGGACCCACAACTTTCTTTCCTCAAACTGAATGAAACCGTTTCAAAATAGTTTGGTTTATGTTTCGATTTTCAAAAATCGCAAAAAACCAAACCGAACCAATTTTTTAAAATTTTTTAATTAAAAAATTAATTTTTTATTAAATTATAAATTTTCAGATATAATTTTTATTATAGTACAAATATATCTAAGCTTTTCAGCCACTTAAAATATTCACTTTATTCCATTTAAACCCACCAATATTTGTCTTCAGCCCAAGGCATTGAATTGAAATCAGCTACTCGTCCTTGCGGCTGCCACAGGTACTCTATTTGTCTATATTTTTTCTTGCATGAATTTAAAATTCTAGTTCCCTCGGATCCCATTTTTACTTTCTCAATAATGTATTAGGTTTCTGGGTTGATCCTCTATTGTATAAAAATGTGATTAACTAAATCTGATGGGAGTGGCTGAATTTGATTTCAATGATTTACATAATTTCAATGAATTTATGTGATTTCAAGAAGGTACTCTTTTTTAAAAAAAAAAAAAAAAAAAAAAAAAAAAAAAACCTAGTCAAATGATGTTTTTAGTTAAATAACCTATTCTCAATGTTTCTTGATCTCCACTTATAAAATACAATAAATAAGCAATATCAAATGTCTTGAATACCTCATCATTGGAAAAGACTTATAACACTCTTATCAATTCAATTCAATTTTAGGTAATTCATGTATTCACAAATTCTTGATGCTTTTTTCATTTTTAATGGTCCTTGATAACTACCCTAAAATTCTATTCTTTAATTTTTCACCTCTTTCAGGCATTTGAATGAAACTATTTATCCTATCATCTATATTGAAAAAATTTCATTTACATTTGAAGAAAGAAGAAAGATATTTTTTAGAAATTTCATGCATATTGTACATTTTTATTGAAAAATATTTTAGTTGGTGTTATTTTTTGTGTTATCTGAAACTATAGAATGATAATAGTGCTCCAACTATTATCTGATAGGTAGAACGACACTCCAACCATTTTTTGCTACGTAAAATGGCTCTTCAGCCGTTATCTACTGTAATTTGATTTTTCAATGAAAAGATTTCTAATAATGGACTATCTAACGTATTTAATATACGAGGGTTGATCATGTCACAAAGAACTGTTGAAATGATATGTCTGATATGTTATCGAGTAGATGAAAGTACAAGTACAATATATACATAATAATAAATAGGCAATTAAAGTAATAAATGGGCAATATATCTCTTAAAATTTGTAAGAGGCATGTCTATTTTGCAACTTAAATGAGTTTAATTTATTGATTATCGAGGGCACAGGCAAGTCGAGTTTGTTTATTCTCGCGTTTATAAACAGAACGACACAAGTATTGGTTCATTATCGGGTTAATACCCAAATAATCATTTACCTTTGCCAAAAGTACTCGGGAAGGTCACTGAACTTCAAAACGTCCCTAAATAGTCACCGAACTTTGCCAAAAGTTCCCAGGAGGTCACTTAACTTCATAACTTTCCTAAATAGTTACTGAACTATGCAAAAAAATTCTAAGAGGTCATTGATGTTGGTAAAGTTCACTGATGTATAGGGTCAAAATTTGCAAAGTTCCGTGACTATGAATGAAAGTTTTTGCAAAGTCGAGTGACTATCTAGGGAAGTTTTGAAATTCAGTAACCTTCTGAGAACTTTTGGCAAAGTTCAGTGACTATTTAGGGAGGTTTTTGAAGTTCAGTGACCTTCTTGGGTACTTTTGACAAAGTTCAGTGACTATTTGAGGATATTAACCTGTTCATTATCAATAACGACACTTGTGCAGTTCTGTTAAATTCTTCAATATTTTGCTTATTTTCTATTGCAAGAACCTCAAACATTTCATCCTCTAACTTAAGAAAGTCAGAAAGGTTGATCACGTGCCAAATAAAGTTAAATTGACATAGATTATACGATATCAAGTCAGTGAAATCATAAGTTATTGTATTGATTCATTAGAAAATATAATAAATGAGTACATTTGTCAACTTTTGTAAATGACATGTCCATTTTAAAATTGAAATGAGTTCAACTTATCGGTTCTCGGGGCATGGATGGGTCTACGTATAGCCGTGTTTATAGACAGAATGACACAAGTGTCGCTTAACTGCTCTTATGCCATTATGTTGATTTCTCAAATATTTTGCTTATTTTCCAACGCAACGACCTCAAACATTGGATCATTTAACTTACGAAAGTCAAAAGTGTTGATCACGTGACAAAGAACGGTTGAATTGATATAAGTTATACGATATCGAGTTGGTGAAATCACAAGTCATTGTACTGATTCGGTAGAAAATATAATTAATGAGTACATTTCTCAACATTTGAAAATGACATGTCCATCTTGCAACTAAAACGAGTTCAACTTAATGGTTCTCGGGGAATGGATGGGTCGTGACTGCTTATACTCGTGTTTATAGACAGAATGACACAATTGTCGTTTAACGGCTCTTGTGCAGTTCTGTTGATTGCTCAAATATTTTGCTTCTTTTCCAACGCAATGACCTCAAACATTGTATCCCCTAACTTAAGAAAGTCAGAAATGTTGATCACGTGACAAAAAAACGGTTGAATTATCATAGGTTATACGATATCGAGTCAGTGAAATCACAAGTCATTGTATTGATTCGTTAGAAAATATAATAAATGAGTACATCTCTCGACTTTTTTAAATGACATGTCCATTTTGAAACTGAAATGAGTTCAACTTAATGGTTCTCGGGAATGGACGGGTCGTGACTACTTATACTCGTGTTTATAGGCAAAACGACACAATTGTCATTTAACGGCTCTTGTGAGTTCTATTGATTTCTTCAATATTTTATTTCTTTTCCAACTCAACGACCTCAAACATTGTGTCCATAACTTAAGAAAGTTAGAAATGTTGATCACGTGATAAAAAATGATTGAATTGGCATAGGTTATACGATATCGAGTCAGTGAAATCACAAGTCATTGTATTGATTCATTAGAAAATATAATTAATGAGTACATCTTTCAACTTGTGTAAACGCATGTCCATCTTGTAACTGAAATGAGTTCAACTTATTGGTTCTCGGGGCATGGATGGTCGTGACTTCGTACACTCGTATTTATTAACAAAACAACACAAATGTAGTTTAACGGCTCTTGTGTCATTCTGTTGATTTCTCAAATATTTTGCTTAATTTCTAACGCGACGACCTCAAACATTTGATCTCCTAACTTAAGAAAGTCAAAAAGGTTGATCACTTGACAAATAACGGTTGAATTGACATAGGTTATACGATATTGAGTTGGTGAAATCACAAGTCATTCTATTGATTCGTTAGAAATATAATTAATGAGTACATCTTTCAACTTGTGTAAACGCATGTCCATCTTGAAACTGAAATGAGTTCAACTTATTGGTTCTCGTGGCATAGATGGGTCGTGGTTTTGTACACTCGTGTTTATTGACAAAATGACACAAGTGTCGTTTAACGGCTCTTGTGTCATTCTGTTGATTTCTCAAATATTTTGCTTAATTTCTAACATGACAACCTCAAACATTTGATCTCCTAACTTAAGAAAATCAGAAATGTTGATCACTTGACAAATAACGGTTGAATTGACATAGGTTATACAATATCGAGTTGGTGAAATCACAAGTCATTGTATTGATTCGTTAGAAAATATAATTAATCAATACATCTTTCAACTTGTGTAAACGCATGTCCATCTTGCAACTGAAATGAGTTCAACTTATTGGTTCCCGTGGCATGGATGGGTCGTGGCTTCGTACACTTGTGTTTATTGACAAAACAACACAAGTGTCGTTTAACGACTCTTGTGTCATTTTGTTGATTTTTCAAATATTTTGCTTAATTTCTAACATGACAACCTCAAACATTTGATCTCCTAACTTAGGAAAGTCTGAAATGTTGATCACTTGAAAAATAACAGTCGAATTGACATATGTTGTACGATATCGAGTTGGTGAAATCACAAGTCATTCTATTGATTCGTTAAAAAATATAATTAATCAGTACATCTTTCAACTTGTGTAAACGCATGTCGATCTTGCAACTGAAATGAGTTTAACTTATTGGTTCTTGGGGGGCATGGATGGGTCATTGCTTCATACACTCGTATTTATTGACAGAATGACAAGTGTCGTTTAACGGCTCTTGTGCCATTATGTTGATTTCTCAAATATTTTTTCTTTTTTTCCTAATGCAACGCCTAACATTGGATCTCCTAACTTAAGAAAGTCAGAAAGGTTAATTACGTGACAAAAAATGGTTGAATTGACAGATATTATACGATATCGAGTTGGTGAAATCGCAAGTCATTGTATTGACTAATTGCGAAATATAATTAATGAGCACATCTCTCAGCTTTTGTAAATGGTATGTCCATCTTGCAACTGAAATGAGTTCAATTTATTGGTTGTTGGCGCATGGATGGATCGTAGCTGCGTATACTCGTGTTTATAGACAGAACGACACAAGTGTCGTTTTCTTTATAGTAACGGCACAAGTGTCGTTCTCATGAACAAATTATTTTTCGATAGCGACACTTGTGTCGTTCTTTTAGAACTTTTCACTCAATAACGACACAAATGTCGTTCACAATGACATTTTCATCCTCTAAACGACACTTGTGCTATGCTCTTAGAACTTTTCATCACATTAACGGCATAAGTGTCGCTCTCAATGACATTTCATTCTCAAGCATTAGATTCCTAAAGTACGTAAAAAAAAGTAGATCAGATGACAATGAACGTTTGAAATGACAAATTATTTGATATAAAGTTGATGAAAACACGAGTGATTTTATTATTTTTAACAAAATACGAGTAATGAGCATATCTGTCAATTTTTTTAAATGTCATGTCCATCTTACAACTTAAATGAGTTCAACTTATTATTTCTCGCGGCATGGACGTATCGTGGATGCTTAAACTCGTATTTATAGATAAAATGACGCAAGTGGCGTTTTATTATCAGTAATGGCACTTGAACTGTTCTATTGATTTCTCCTTTATTTTCATTTGTTTCCAACACAACGACCTTTAGAATTGGATACCCTGAGTTGTGTCATTCCCACAGTAATAATAGAAGTTTATATTTTGGTAACATGACTTGTGCTGTTCTCTTAGAACTTTTCATATCAATAACAGCACAAGTGTCATTCTTAGGGAACGTGCTGGTGCTAAAATCTATTGAACTAAATTCACCCATTTGCGACACTTGATCTATTCTCATAGACACTTATAAGTCCAACGACACTTGTACCATTCTAATGAAATCTTATAATTCATATAATATCACTTGTGTCGTTCTCATGTACGCTTATAAGTCTAGTAACAACACTTGTGCTTTTTTTTCTTGAGACATAACTCAATAAAGACACACACCAATATTTAACTAAAGGCAAATATATCCTACAAAAAAAAAATATATATCTCCGGGAATAAAATCATCCTATTAATATGCACATTTTCAAATGTAGTCTACAACTTTTTTACATTCTCCAAAACATCAAAATCCTAAAATTTGAGTGAAAATTTTATATACCTTGAAACAAAATAATTTTGAAAGTACTTTAAAACACTAATCCTAATCTCTGGTTAAACTAGAATCATATCCCCCACAACTATAATTGTCATTATTTCCATCACTACCATTGTACTAATATGTGCTTACCATACCGATTATAATAGTTATCGCTTCTAAAATCAAGACCACCAAAATGCCCACCACCACGTCTACTTTTATCTCCATATGGAGCTCGACTTACAAACTAAATTAGCCAATGGATACCTCCTGAATGGATTATCAAATTAGCTAGTGGCTTTGTTAGTGACGAATTGTTCTTTGTTAAAGAAAATGGTAGTGAATCATATTTTCCTAGCACGACCTATATGTCTAATCTGGTATGCATAATCATCAATATCATTGGAGATATCAAAGTTGATAACGACACTTACATCGTTCTCATCTTCCTTTTATGAGTTCAGTAATGACTCTTGTGTCATTTTCATGAATGCTTATATTTCTAGTAACGTAACATTTATCATTATCATGGAATAACAACAAACTAAAAAAAAATGTATAATTGAAACGCAAACATTTAATTTAAAAGTCATTAACAAAAATGTAGGAAAAATCAACAGAACAACACAAGTGCCATTTAAAAAAATGAATTTTGTAATAGTGTTATAATAGAGAATGTGTGGTTAAAAAATTAAAAAAAGTTTTAAGTTTGCGTGTAATATTATTTTATTGAAGAACATATGGTTAAAATGTGATCAAATTACTGTTCAATAATGCATTTTGATGAAAAATGGGGCTCAAACAAGGGCTATATGTGTAAACATGAGTATAAGCAACGTCTTATCTCTACCTCGAGAATCAGTAGTGGAACTCATTTATATTATTTATGACATTGTCAAGTTTTCTATGTTACATACGTTAGGTAGTCCATTATTAAATGTTGTTTTGTAGAAAAAATCGAATATAGGTGAAAATTTTGGAACGACACAAGTGTTGTTACTCGACATGAAAACGACATTTGTGCTGTAACATGTATAAATACGAGTATAAGCAGTCACGGCTCATTCGTTCCCTGAAAAATAATAAGTGGAACTTATTTATATTGTAATATGTACATGACAAGTACAAAAGTTGATATATATGTTCATTAACTTAATCGACACATATGAGTGTGATGACTTGTGCTTTCACCATCTCAATAATATAAAAGTTATGTCATTTCAATCGTTCTTTGTCACTAGTCAATCTTTTTGTGTTATAAACGTTAGTGAATCCATTATTATAGGTCATTTCGTTAAGAAAAACAAAACAATAGTAGATAACAGCTAGTGTCGTTTTACTTTACAGATAACGGCTGAAGTGGTGTTTTATATTTCAGATAGCAGTTGGAGTGCTATTACATCCACTGGTTGCAGATAACACAAAAAACACACTAAATATGAAAACAATGCCAACTAAAAATTATTTAACACTATATTTAATAATAAAAATACATCGTAGATGCGATTTCTAAGAGCATCTTTCTTCTTTCTTCAAATGTAAATGATATGCTAACCAAACCTTGTTCAAAAACTCAAAAGATATCCAAAATAAGTGAAGAATATAACAAAGAAAATAATTTTAGCGTAGCAAGAATGGAGATTGTAATTTTGAGGACCTAAAATTGAAGAAGATGAAAAGGGGAAGAATATATTATTTTTATAAAAAAATAGAAATTAGAGGTTTAAGGTGAATTTGGAGGAAAAATGATAGGATGAAATGAGAAAAATTGGAGGATATTAAGTTAACAATTAAAGAAGAATTTTGTCATTTTGCCAACTAAAATATTTTGCATTTTTGCATTTGTTTTTATTATTGGTCAAATGTCATTTAACCAAATACATTGTCTAGTTAGGCTAAATTATAAAATTCCCCTTTCAAGAATTAGGTGATGGGCTAACGGCTAATTTACGTGATTACGGTGGCTTCTCGAATGGGATTTTGGTAATTTGCAGTGACTTTGTTGGATTTTTAAGGATCGAAGTGGATGTGTGAAGCAACAAAAAATGGTTTCCACATACCGGATTTGTAGTAACCGGTTTCTACATTAACAAAACATAAAATCTGTTTTTTAACAGCAAACAGAAGAGAAGAAAAACGAATTTATACAACAATTTTTACTTCATTTTCTTCAAATAATAATGGAGATACATGGCTCTATATATAGCCAAACTTACAAAAATTTTCTAACAACTATTCTATCAACTATCATTACCTACTATTACTTTATCATACTACAAGCTCGATAATTGTACTTGATCATAATTTGACAATTCACTAACTTGTAGTAGCTGCAAAATAGCCTAACTTTTACATCATTATGAGTTAGACATTAACTAAAAATACAATAGTTATGTGACAACAAAATGTCACAATTCTAACAAACTTCTAGAATTGGTAGGAAATTTGGGTAATTTCAGTGATTTCAGAGATTCTGAGTTTTAACGAGTAAATTTGTATGTATCAATGTATATATGCCCATAAATGAGGCTGTTTACCTGAGTTGTTGGAATATTCATCCTAGCAGAACTTTCCAACCCAATAAAAATAATATCCTAGATCGATATAATAGTAGCTTGTGCCACTAGAGACAGTGCAGCCTAAATTAGTGCCCATGAGATTTCATATTCCTTTATATTTCCAAGATATTTTAGTACCTATCAGAGAAGTATAATATTAAAACAAAATCTCAGTATGAACAACATCCATACGGGCTAATCTTTCAAAAGCTTGATTGGAGGGATTTAATCATGCTCACATTGGATTTCTCATAGTGTGGCAAGACATCGCAGCATCCTCGAATCTGTAATATTTACAAAGAATCAGAAGGGTGCTTTTCAAAGTTCTAAATTAATTTCTGCTTTCAACTCCCTATCCCACCCCTCAAAAAGAGAAAAAATTAAATGTGAAAGAAATTTAGAACTAACAGAAGATGAAACAAAAGTCAATTGTGCAAGCCCAATCTAATAATACATTTTCTTTTTACAGAGGTGAATCCCGTGAAGAAATATAAATTATATTATTATGGTCTTTTAAATATTATAATGTAGAAGATCCTATTTATAGGGTTACAAATAACTGTACAAGGAAATAAATATAAAAGGAAAGATTACACAATCAACTATTAAGGAAAGCAATCCTACACTAAAAGAAATATTATAATGGAAAATATTCTATATTATATTTACATATTTAACACCCTCCCCTCAAAGTCAATATGTGGTAGAATATTGAGTTTGAAGAAATTGATCCAATCAAATCTTCCAAATTGAAGAATTTCGAGCACTTGAGATCTTTGTCATTGTTGATGGGGTAATTGACTTCTTGTTTGTGGGAAGAAAATATTTGATGGACTTTTTTTATTTTTTTATTAAACTTAAGAAAACCCTGATTTTTTTCAAGGGGCAGCGAAAGAGAGTCGATAAAGTTCAAGGTACCGACCCTCCAAAGTTTTAAAAATTTCTAGATTGTTTAAGAGATAGGGGGAGTGCCGGTAAAATTCAAGGTACCGACACTTCAAAATTTTAAAAATCCCTAGTTTGTTTAAGAGGTAGGGGAGTGTCGGTAAAATTCAAGGTACCGACCCTCCAAAGTTTTAAAAACCTCTAGTTTGTTTAAGAGGCAAGAGGAGTGCCGGTAAAATTCAAGGTACCGACCCCCCAATTTTTTTTTTTTTTTTTTTTTTTACATAAAAAAAAACCTCTAATTTATTTAAGAGGCAAGGGGAGTTTCATTGAAGTTGAAAATACCAATCCTCCAAATAAAATTAAATTAAATTCCCAAGAAAAGGGGAAAAGAATATATATATATATATTTTTTTTTTTTAAACATAAAAAAACCTCTAGAAAAAAGCTTTTTTTTTTTTTTTTATGAAAACATGATTAAATTCTCAAGAAAAGGAAAAAAAAACAATTTTTTTTTTTTAAAACATTTAAACATAAAAAGACCTCTTTGGAGAATATCAAACATCCTGGGACGTAGTGATGACTTGTTCCGAATTTGGAGAAAAGCACAAGAAATTGCAATAGTGAATCCTTGGCCCCACATAGTGATGATATCAAACATTGCGGCTGCTTTAGCCTTTAGTGAATACTTGACCCCACATAGTGAACTCTCTTGTTGTTGACACTGTTGTTGCTGAAACCCATGTTGTTGACACTGTCATTATATATTCATGCACACATGAATCGGGACAGCCTTGAGAAGAATTTTTTTTTAATTTTTGCAAGTTTAACCCAAGACCAAGTTAAACCCGCTCTGATACCATATTAAAAAATATACAATAATGCTCTGATACCATGTGAAAAAATATAAAAATATATTATTATGGTCTTATAAATATTACAATGTAAAAGATCCTATTTATAGGGTTACAAATAACTGTACAAGGAAATAAATTTAAAAGGAAAGATTACACAATCAACTATTAAGGAAAGCAATCCTACACTAAAAGAAATATTATAATGGAAAATATTCTATATTATATTTACATATTTAACAAATCCAATTCTAGAAGAAGCTAATGATGCAATTCCAACAGAGAATGCTACTGAAGATATGAAAATTGATGGAAAAGGCAAAAAGAAAATTAAAAGGTCCAAGTTGTGGGATCATTTTAAAAATCGCGGAGATGAGAAGACAAAATGTAATTATTATGGACTAACATATAAACATTATGCTAAAACCTGTGGAGCTAGTACATTGTGAAACCATCTATGCAGCTGTGCAAGAAATATCCATATAGGGTTTAAGACAAAAAGCGAAAGAGAATGAATGTCTATATTATGTATAAAATTGGCGAGCTTTCTAAGGATATTGGTAGCCGTGAAGAACCTGTAAAATTTGTTAAAGAAGAGGTTACAAGGTACTTCATATTGTCTGAGTTACTTTTTTAGCATGTAGAAGATGAAGGTTTTTAGCAACATACAAGTTATGTTTTCCAAAATTTGTATTTCCTTCAAGGATGATAGTGGCAAGGGATATATATGATTTGTTCCTAAATGAGAAGAAGAAATTGAAGAAAGATTTGGGTCAACATAGAATTTGTTTTACTACTGATTGTTGGACGTCAATAAGTAATGTTAGTTATTTGTGTTTAATAGCTCATTGGCTTTGATAATGATTGGAGACTTCAAAAAATAATTATAAGTTTCATTCAAGTCCCAAACCATAAAGGAGATATGGTGGAAAAGAAGTTGATTTCTTGTCTTAAATATTGGGGAATCAATAAGATTTTTTTGTGTGACTTTAGATAATGACTCTTCCAATAATAGAGCATTACTGAAACTGAAGAGTTGTTTTAAGGAGAAGAAGAACGATTTATTACTGGGTGGAGAAATACTTCATATAGGGTGTTGTGCTCATATACTCAATCTTATTGTCAGTGATGACTTGAAAGAAATAAGTCATGCTATTTCAGCAATTCATAATGAAGTGTGGTTAGTTAGATCTTCCCCTAAACGACTAAAAAGGTTCAAAGAGAATTGCAATGAAGCAAATATTAAGTATCGAACTTTGTTGTGTTTGGATGCCACAACTAAATGAAATTCTACGTACTTGATTCTGTAAGCTGCTATGAAGTTTAGAAAATCATTTGTTGTTTTGGAAAGTGATGGAAACTATACAAACTATTTTAATGAAGACATATTTGATTGAAGAAATATAAATGGACCTCCAACACATGACTATTGGGATCAAGCAAAAGTATTTTTTAGGTTCTTGAAGACTTTTTATGAAATGGCTCTAAAATTTAGTGTTTCAAAGTATGTAACTTCTAATTATTTCTTTCAAGAAATATGTGAATTTCATGAAGAATTGAATGAATTAGCTAAATAGCCTAACACTTTTATGAGATCCATGACAATTAGTATGCGAAAAAAAATATGATAAGTATTAGGTCAATATTGAAAAGTTTAATAATTTGTTTTGTTTTGTTTGGTTTAGTTTGAAAAATAAAACGATTTGGTTTGATTTGAAAACAATTCAAACCATTTCAAATGATTTGATTTGAAAATATGGTATAAATCGTTCAAACCGAATCACGTTCACCTCTAATCATATCCACATCATCCAAAATTTTTATTTAATAAATTGTTAAAATCGTATAACTGGAAAACCTTTTTTGGATGGACAAAATCAAAATTCTTCAAAGAAATCAGAGAGGTCGAAATCTTCATCCCCAAATCACCTTCATCTCTAAATTGCATCCTCAAACTAATTAATTCAATTGACAGTACCAGCTTCGTAATCCATATCCAAAAAGTTCTGCATACCTAATTAACTGAAATTTTCGTTGTTCACTGTTCATTCCAAATCATTGTGAACCTAGGTTTTATCTTTAATCAAGTCAATTAAATTTGACCACAAAATATAAAAAAAAATTATTGTCTTTGTTGTAAGAAACATGGGGGTCAAAAGGCAAAGAAGCACAGAATTCGAAGGAAATGTAATTGTGGAGGAAGCTCTTTGGCAGACCGTGGAGGAGAGACCACAAAAGGTAAACTTTATACAAATTTTTTCATGGATTCTTATGAATGTGGAGGACAAGTCGTGATTTTTTTTTTTTTTTTTTTTTTTTTCAAAATGGGCTAATTTTTGTGCAGTGAACATATGGGCGTTGTTCATTTCGTTGGAGAAGTTCTGAGGATGGTTATAACCATTTATTTTTTATTGCAATGCAGATAATACGGTAGAGGAAGAAGAATAGATACCTATTGAATGTCATTTGATTGATTTAGACGATGAGGTTAACGATGATGATTCCTATTATGACAAGAATGCACCCAGGTGTGTTGAGATTGGATTACATGCTGATCCTACACTCGAACTTGAGGCTGTAGGTGAAAAATAGTCAGGTCTTTTGAGTTATATTGTCAAAGTGAGGAGGAGATGGACACTAAGGCCATGTTTGATTCAAAGAATTTTCCATGGAACTAAAAATTCATTTTTCATTTTCCTAGTTTTTGGTGTTTGATAGCACTTTTTTTCCTTGAAAATGATTCTCATTTTTGTTTACATGTGCACCATTTCCCTCAATTCAAGTTGACACCATTTTGGTGGTTTTTGAAGTTCTAGCTTCTTCTTTTTCGTTTTTTTTAAGGCAATGGGAAAAAATTTTAGAATCAATGGTAAAAAAATTTATCACTTTTATTGATAATTTTCATGTAAAACAAAGTCAAACGAACACCAAAAAAAAAAATTAAATTTTTTTTTAATCCAAACAAATTTTATCTCCAATTGTAAAAAAAAAATTATCCCAAAAATAAACTATTTGCATGAAAAATAAAGTCAAACGAATTAGGTGGAAAATTATACTAATCAAACACAATTATTTACAATTCCCTCTAAAACAAATTCTAGACAATTCAATTCCCTACAATTCGTTTTCTTTCCACCCAAATTTCACATTTACAATCAAACGGACCATAATATTCTTCTAGTAAAGAAAACATTTTTCACTTCCCTGTGTGTGATCCCCGAGAGAAGAAGAAGTTTGACCCACAACTCGAGGTTGGAAAAGAATTTGAAAACATGAAAGAGTTTAGGCAAGCTGTGCGAAATCATGGGATTGCGACTCGATGTAATTTGAGGTTTAGACCTAATGATGAGTTTAAGAGCGTAGACAATATGTAAATTAGGTTGCAATGGGAGGATTTGGGCTTCTGCGTGCAAATAAAGTTATGGCACATACATAGAATTGAAAACTTTCAATAAAGCTAAAATATTATATTAATATAATATGAGCACTTCAATCACATAGTAGAATTGAAAACTTTTCAATAAGCCAAATTTATATTAATATAATATGAGCCCTTCAATTGCCTAAAAGTTTTGGCACATACGTAGAATTGAAAACTTTAGCCAATATTATTATATTAATTTATATAAATCACTTAATTTCTTCGTACTGTTGGAACATTTTCATTTTTATCTTATGAATTCTGTAAAATTGGAATGAGTTTCTAACTATCCAACAAACTAATTACAAACTAATAAATTTTATATTATAAAATATATATACATGACATATATGTGTTTATTTTGAATTTTTTGTAAGCAAATTTATTTATATATTGTTGAACTATATATATATATATATATATAAAGAATTGCGATTCTTTATTTCAATTGTTTTTGAAAAATTGAAAGTACCAAGATTGATGTTTATATTTGAAATGGCAAATGAGATGTTAGTCTTTGAAGCCAGAAAATGAAAACTTAACTTTTACAACAAAGATATGCAAAAGTCGACGATGAATCTTGGGGAAATGATATTGGAGACGCTAAAAAACAGATCAAACTTAAATTGTATGGAGTATTTTGTTTTCGCATTTGTCTTATAGTGTCATTAGAGAAGTGGGAAAAATTGAGATTGCAGCAGAGTTGTGGAAAAAATTGGTCACTCTATATAAATTAAAACACTTCCTAATATATGCTATCCGTGGAAACAATTTTTTTAGTTTCAATTTTGATCCTCAAGCTAATCTTGAATAAACTTGGACAAATTTAATAAACTGTCTCAAGATCTAACCAATAGTTGTGAGACTATCTTAGATAATCAACCGTCTGCTGCCTTATTAACTTCTTTGTCTGAGAAGCATAAGAATTTGAAAAATATCCTTGAATATGAAAGAGATTCCATTACTGTTGATATTATTGTTTCTTCTTTGAGAAATAAAGAATTTAAATTTGAATGTTGATGTGGTCAAACCTGTATTAGGTCTCGAGGACACTCCGACAACATTCTCGAGGACTCTCTCTCCCTTACTGCCTCTCTCGAGGACCCTCTCGCTTGAACACCCGAGGACTCCCCTTCTGCCACCCAGTAAATGTGTCCTCGAGGCGGGGTACTTACTCGAGGACATACATTTCCTCGAGGACTCCCTCACCTCCCCCAAAAGATCGTGGTTAACCTCGAGATTATTCCTCGAGATCACGACCCCAGAATGCAGTAAGGTTCCTTTGTCTAGTGAAATTCTATCACCAACGTACTACCAACGTTTCCTAGAATTGTAGTGCGAATCGAACACTTCTTTCAAATAGAACTCTTGTAGGTTGAGACATCCTAATCCTACTGGGATTGTACTACCTACATCCTATAAATACAGTCACAAATTCATAATTCAGGTACGCATTTTTTACATTATATTCAGTTCATAGCCTTACGCAAAAAAAACTCCATTTCTGACTTAAGCATCGGAGGGGCAACGAGGAAAACTTTCATTGCCTTTGTTTCAGGTATTCGAAGACCTTGTTCGTGTGCATCATCTTTCTTCAGGCTCGGAAATTACCCAGGTACGACTTTTGGTATCATCAAATGTGAATGTGAATCAAATGATTCCTCTAGTAGAGTCAATTTGATGACAAAATATAATAATTTTTCAAAAAATAATAATAACGGTAGGTTTAAATGCGAGCATAAAATTTACTTGGAAAAAAAATTCTAGGCAATTCAATCGCTTAGAACTTATATGTATAAAAATTATTAATTAAATATATTTGATTGATTTAATTTTCAACCTAGAAAATATTACAATTATGCTTCTCTGTCAGGCATGGCAAGAGAAGCCTCTCACATGAGTTGGGTCCCATCTTATTTAAAAAAATACACCAAAAATACCCACCCAACCTCTATTTGTGAGAGAGTCGGTACAAGGTCTGTGAGATTGGGCCTGTACACCTAGCTCGGTTCAAAATATTATATTTGTCCAGTTTTTATTGGTGGGTATATTATAGAAAAGGGATACATGAGAGAGAAAAGGAGAGTAAATTACCTGAAAAATAAAAATTATCTCTTCCTAAAAAATATTTTCCTAGTTTTTGAGGAAAATATAATTATATGACCAAAAGTTAAAAAAATATTTTTCATAGAAAAATTGCCAATCAAACACCCCAAAAGTAGAAATTTGGGTGAAAAATAAAACTAATCAAACACACTCGAAAAAAATTTCAAATATTCTGGAAAAAGGAAAAACAAAATTATAAAAAATTTGAAAAAACAAAGAACAAGAATAAGGCTAAAGGAAATAAGTTTTATTTTTTGTGGAAAAATGGGATACTTCATAAAAGACTGTTACAAAAGAATTGAAGAATTGAAAAACACTCAAAAGGTTGAAGGTCGAGCTGACGTAGCTTATGAAAAAGTTGCAACTTCAAATGGACAAGTCTATATGGCTAGTCAAACTTCAATTAAAGATTAGTTGATTCTTGATTAAGAGTGTACTTTTCGTATAACACCCTGTTAAGAATACTTTACTAAACTTTTTGAAATAAATGGTGGTCAAGTAATAATGGGAAATGATTTTTCTCGCAAAATTAAAACAATTTTAAAATGGAAAAATGGAAATGTTCTGACGCTTGAAAAAATTAAATATATTCCTGATTTGAATTTATTTAGGTATTCTTGATGATGAATGTTATAATACTTTCACCAAGAAAGGAATTATTACCATTCAAAAGAATTTTGCTGAAATCATTAAAGTTTCTAATGAGTAATGGAATTTTTATTTTAAAAGCTTTACCCTTGGTAGATGATCCACTAGCTGCTGCAGTCTCCCACTGAACTATGGCACAAAACCTCTATCACATAAGTGATAATAAAAATTGTATTTGTTGAAACAATAAGGGTCCGTTTGATAGCAAGGGTGAAAAATGGGTGGAAAGGAATTGAATTGCAGGGAATTGAATTGCTTGGAATTGTTTTACTGGGAATTGAATTAAAGGTGTTTGATTGGTATAATTTTTCACATTTTTATTATAATACGTTTGACTTTATTTTTTTTTATGCAAATTGTCAATTAAATGAATAAATTTTTTTACCATTGGAGACAAAATATGTTTAGATTGCCAAAAAAAAATTTTAAAAAATTTTAAAAATAAATTTTTATTTTTTATTTTTACGTTTGGCTTTGTTTTACATGAAATTTGTCAATTAAAGGGATAAATTTTTTTACACTTTATCTTAGAATTTGTTTATATTGCTAAAAAAAAAAGGTGGAAACCAATTCCCACCTATATAGCAAGTCATTGAATTCCACGGAATCACGCTTTAAGTGGTTGTACCTTGGAATTGGGTGGAAATCAATTCCATGAAAAATAAACGCTATCAAACAGCGCAAAAGTGGAAGTTGGAATTCGATTCCAACTTCCAGAGAAAATTTTGGCGTATCAAACACACCCTAAGATCTTTTGGGTGCTGAAAAAATTATCATTTTGTGAGTATTGCATCTATGGTAAGCAAAAGAAACTACATTTTGCTACAAGTATGCATAAATTTGAATCTATACTTGATTACGTACATACTAATATTTGGGAACCAGCTTCTGTGTACACTTGTTATGGTTTTAAATATTATTCTCATAATTGATGATGTTTATTTAAGAAAGAGTTGGGTTATCTTGCTATAAAACAAATACTTGCCAACATTTTAAAGAGTGGAAAACTCTTGTTGAAAATTGAGTTAATAAGACTATAAAGTTCTTATAACTGACAATGACCCTGAATTTTGCAATGACAAGTTTGATCATTTTTGTAAAGAAAATGGCACATCTTTATACACAAAATTATCACATACACACCTCAACAAAATGGATTAACTGAAAGGGTGAATATGATGTCAATTAGCTCAGGACTCCCAAGGTTATTTTGGGAGGATGCAGAAAAATTGTAGCATATCTAATAAATAAATGTCACATCAAGTCCCTGAAATATGACACTCCAAATCATCGTCAATAGTTTGACTATTCCAGATTAAGGGGTGTTTGGATGTGTTGTATATGCACATTAAAGTGAAGGAAAATTAGAACCTAGAGCCATTAAAGGTTTTTTTTTTTTTTTGGATTACACGCCATTAAAATTGTTTTTTGTTTTATGGAAAGTGGGTGAAAGGATACAAAATTTTCCAAGGGATCAAGGGGGGGGGGGGGGGGGGGGGGGGGGGGGGTATAGGATCATCATTAGTAGAAATGGGGTCTTTAATGAAAATGACATGCCCTGTATTAAAGGAAAGGATAAAATTGCTTCTGATATTAGTCAGGTTAGAAACTTTGTGTATTCTGATCCCATTCCCACATATTTAAATCTTGGAAATGAAGATCAAATTGAGGTGGAGCAACCTAAGGAACCTAACACCAAACCTGAAATTAAAAATGCAGAAGTAATACAACTTGTAAATCCTTTACAAAATTATCAATTTGTAAGGGATAGAATGAGAAGAGAAACTAGGCTACCTTCCAAATTTGATGAATCAGATTTTGCTTCTGCTTATAGTGTATAAATTTTTTCAAACAATGAGCTTGATTTTATGAAGAGTCTATTGGTGGGAAAGATGCAAGTCTCTAGCTTGCAGCCATGAAAGATAAAATGCTTTCATTGGATAAAAATAAGGTTAATTAGCATGTCATATCCCTACCTTTAACTATTATTGTGGAAAACGTATTTACCTTCCATTTTTTTGGCATTTTCACCTTCAATTACACTTTTAATTGCGCAACACATCATTTTAATCTAATTTTTCAATAAAAGACTATAAAATGATGAATATATTCTTCTATTTAAATAAAATAAAAAGGAAAGTAAAAAACTAATTTTAACCATAGTCCCAATTTATTTATTTTTTAAAAAAGTGCAAATGAATCCTAAATAAATTACTAAGAAATTAAAAATAAATAAATAAAATTTTCTTTCTTTTTTTATTCCTTCTTCTTCTTCTTCTTCTTCTTCCTCCACCACCACCACCACCACCATCAGAAATAGAATATGCTAAAGCAAGTTCACCGAAGAGCTCACCCTACTGATAGGTTTGTGAAGATTCTCGTAGACCATCGATGAAGGTTTGTCCTATCTGTGGAAAGAGTGATGGTTTCAGTAGCAGCTCATTGAAGCTTCATTTGTAAAAAGCACACAAGAAACTGTCGTTTGGTAGTGTGGACAGTGCTACGAATATGAAAATACAAAAGGCAATTGATGCACTAAAAATAAGTCGAGGTGGGAGTGTTAGCCCCACGCAAAGACAATCTCATTCGATGATTGATGCATATATGTAAGTTTGGGGGTAAGAGTTGCTTGTTTCATTTATAAGCCAAATTTGGTTAGGATTATTTCTGAGTTATGAGGTTTATATCTCTATATCCTGATTGCTGACCACTTTGATATATTAGTGTATTTTTTCGAAGTGGTACATGGTGGTTTAAGATGTACTATTCGTCAGTTTGTTTTCTAAATTGAGTACAATTAGTTTAAGAGGAATTAGACTGTATATTTTTTGTGGCAGTGTTGGTGGATGAGGAGAAGAAGGATGAATGAATGAAGGAAAAAGAAAGATTTTTTTTTTTAATTTTTTAATAATTTATTTGGGATTCATTTGCACTTTTAAAAAATATTTTGGGATTATAGTTACAATTAGTTCTTTATTTTCGTTTTCTCTTTGTTTTATTTTAGTAGAAGGGTATTTTCATCATTTTACAGCTTTTTATTGAAAAAATGGATGAAAATGATAATTTGCGCAATCAAATGTTTAAGTAAAGGTGGAAAATGCAAAAAAAAAAAAAAAAAAAAAAAAAGAAAGATAGAAACGTTTTCCACAATAATAATGAAAGGTATGGACGTTACGTGCTAATTACCCTAAACAAAACCTAATCCTTAGTAATAAACCAAATGGGCAAAAAATTATAGATTGTAAATGAATTTATAAAATAAAATATGGTGAATCCAAAGATAACAGTGCAAGATTCAAGGCTAGGTTAGTTGCTAAGGGCTCAACCCAAAAGGAATGAAATGGCTTTAATGAATTTTTTTCTCCTACAGTCAAATATACTTCTATAAAAGTTTTACTATCTCTTATTTCTCAATTTGAATTTGAATTAGTACAATTAAATGTTAAAATCACTTTCTTAAATGGAAACTTAGATGAAAAGATTTATATGTCTCAGGATATGTAGTTTTATATAGACTTGTAGAAATTTGATGCAACCTCCTAAACCACCTTTGAGCTTTGTCCCCCCAACTTTAATGGAAAAAGCTTGACACATGATGACATCACTTGCTCCATCCACGAAGTGTACTTGTCTAGGTGACTAAGGGGATCTCCTTCTCCTTCATACCCAAGAAGTTGTCGCAATTTCAATTTTTCAAGTAATGGTTCAATGAAAATATCTTCCATGAAGGGTGAGTGGCGTTTAGTAAGGTATTCAACGATAGTTCTTTTGTTTTTGGCTTCTAAATTAGCAATACGCTTTTTTAAGGTGCTCATTTCAGGTTTCACATGTTCTAATGGGCGTTTCGGGGTGGGCTCTGTGCGTTCACGTTGGAGTGTTGATGAACATTGCAACCTTAATCTGTCAAATACACTTCCAATTCACCTGGTGGCTCACTTCGTTAGGGGAGTAGGACTTTTTCACCTCCTTAGTTTGGCTTTTGGATGATTCATCTCTTGAAAAGTGAAGAATCCTTCTAATCGGAGGTCGTCCAGTGCTTTCTCTAGCCAGCGATTCTACCTTGGTTTCATACAGAGGTGGGATAGATGCCTCATTTCATTCTAACCTATTGACTATGTTTGTCAACCATTCAATGGCTTCCATTATGGCAACTAGTTGGGGGTTGCTGACCGCAGGTTGATCTCGTCCCCTCAGAAAGTCTGGCGGGTCGTTAGTTTCATTGAGATGGTTATAGGATTTGTTTCTGAAAGGAGAATTGTAATTCATGATGATGTTTTACTGTAGGTTGATTTTGTGTAAGGTTTTGCTGAAAAATGAGGGCTACTTTACAAGGTCCTCCTTCTAGTACCAAACTATTGATGTCAAAAATGGTAAAGGTAGTTCTTGGCCAACTTTAAGATAAAAATGATATTTATTGACAATAATCTTCCACAAGAGTGTTTAGTCATTTCTACAAAGAGAAAAAGTGAACGTGGCAGTATCTTGTATTGAAGTTGTTATATAGGCCGAGCCCCTCTCCCCCCTTTAATCACGTCATGTCAATCAACTCAGCTACAATGTCGAGCTTGGAAAGTGTGCCAATTATCTTATTTATGATTGGTTGTTGAGATTAGTTTCCATCAGTTCATCATGATGTCGACCCTATTGCATTGCTAGAAAATGATTGGCTAACAATGGAAAAAGAAACTCTTACAACTGTTGATTGGTGGAAAATGGGGCGTTGACATCACATCTACCAAATGTCATTCACTGATTGGTGGGCTATGTGGTTTGGTAGTATAGCAGAGAATCTGTAATCGTTATGTTTTATGAAATTACGGCAGTCATTATACCGATCTTAGAGTAGTAGTCCGATCTTAACTTTCACGAGTTGGCTCGATGCTTCTGAAGATATTTTTGGTAATTAAGGTAGGAGTTCCAACTCCAACAGAAATAGAATTGGAAAGATGAGATAATGCCACATGATTGATTGGTAGTCATTGATGTGAGGGTTAATGGCTTATCTCATTAAAATACCTGGTTGTCTTCTCATTTGCCAAATTAGTCTAGGGTTTTCTTTTCATTGTGTTGTTTCTCTTTCTCTCTGTATAATCTTTCATCTTCCTACTATGTAATCTTGATTTTCTGATAATTCTTGGGGAGATTTGTAAAATGAAGTATTGTGAGGGTTTGTAGTTTGCTCTTGGTGAGCAGTAACTTGTGGTTACTTGGTCTAATTGTGAGAGAAGACAGTTCGATGAAGAAACTATATATCTTAGGGTTCTTTGGTTGATACAATGTATTGGTCTATGTACTTGTAATCTTTCATTGTGCTCGTGAATTTAGAGCATTAACTATATGTCTATGGATACTCAACGTGGTGAATAAGCCTTTTGGCTGAATATTCGGGTCTGTGGATGAAACAAAATTTGATATTCTTTATTTCTGTTGAAGTTTTGATTTTATATTTATGAGAGAAGAATACCAACAAATCATAACATTCTCACTTTTCCTAATCCTTCAACTCCTTTTAACAAGAAACTCTATTTCCCATAGAATGCTCTTCCACAACAAGGATGATGCCAGGTTGTCCCCAGCTCCAAGAAACTCTATCAGAACAATAGTGTTTTCCTTTTAAACTTCGTGAAACCAAAGATGTTTCAGTATTTAGTGATTTTAAAACATATATTAGGTTATTTAAAATGGCTTGAGGATATTCCCCTTAATTTGCTAAAAATATATATATTATGCTCCAATACTGAAATTTTTAGATATTCAATTAAGATAATTTTTGTTATGAGAACAAATAAAGTTCAAGTACAATTATACAAAATTAAAAATGTGTTAAACATTTTGCTTGTAGGTGAGATGTGCGTTCAATACAAGATTTAAAATTTTAAATAAGAAAGTTTAACACATTTACATTTAGTATCGCAACAAATGTTAAATATATATATTTTGATACAACGTTAAGAATCACACCCTTTCAGGGCTAATCACACAAAATCACAGAGCCTGAAAACGTTTTTACTAAATCCAAATTATGATTTTTTTCTATTGGTAGACACTCAAAATGCTTGGATTGGTATTATTGTAATTCTAAAAAAGAATCATATAAGTGTTTGGTATTTTTTTTTAATTTTAAATGTATGTGTTGGTTCTAGAGCTTTTCAAAATTGTTTGAAATGAATTATACAAACTTTAAAAATTGCAAGAACATTAGAGATCAAGAACAACTGAATTGTTTTTGCTCCAAAAGGAGCCCGGATGTTCAGTCTAAACGACCTACTCACCCGTTGAGCATCTGTTAAGAGATTCTGCTCAAAATCCACTAATCTCAATCAAGAAATAGTACAAAATGTATCTTTCTAGCCTCTTTATTACAAATTTGTAACCAACACTTAGAGATCCCTCAAAGTTCACTCAAACCACCCTCATTCTCACCTGAAGAACGAAGATTACATCACACATATTCAAGTTAAAAATTCAGAGAAAAAACCCTAACTCACATAGAGAGAAAGAACCGTCTAGATACACTACCGAAGACGAAGGGGTAAGGCAAGTATATGTATCTATCTATATGAAAGGTTTCAATCCAGGGTCAAGAGTGTGCCACATGTACGGCGGATCATAACCCATTAACATAAGCAAAAAACGTGTGACATAAGAAAACGATTTTATAAAATAGGCCATAGAACCGGTCACCAAAATAATATAGCCCAACCCAAGTAAATAGTGAGGCAGCCCAATATATAATAATCTACACCTTGCTTAATTATTGCTTGGACTCAATTAATGGATCTAGGCATCCCTTGACTTCATTTACTCTAAGAACTTGGAAAAAAAATATATAATATATATATAAAAAAATTGAAGTTAGTTCAATGTTCAACAAGTAAAGGCTTGATATTCTAAATGTCACTTGATCACAATCTTCAAGTGATGTTTAGAATCTTCAAGCATTTTCTAAACTTATTAAAGTGAAACTTTATATCCATATGCTTTGTTCTGTCATGGTATACTGAATTTTTGCTAAGATGCATGTCACTTTGACTATCAGTATAAATCCTAACAGGGTCATTTATAAAATCAATTTCATTTAGTAACTCTCTTAACCAAATACTTTCTTTAAAAAAAATCGGACGCAGCAATATACTCAACCTCAGCAGAGGACAATGCCACCAATTTTTTGCAATTGAGATTTTCCAACTAATGCAACCATTACACAAGTAAAGATATAAGAGGATGTAGATCTTTTTTTTAATTTTTTTATCAAGGTCACTAGCAAAGTCAGAATCAGTGTATCCCTTTAGAGTTATTCCTTCATTGCTCCTTTTAAACATTAATACTAGGTTAGAAAACCTTTTAAGTATTTATCATCCATTTTATAGCTAACTAGTGTGTTTCAGATGGATTTGCCAAAAACCTACTTAAAATGCTAATTCCAAAAGCTAAGTCAGGTTTGGTGCATAACATAAGGTACATAATAGATCCTACAGCGTTAGCATAAGGGACATTTTCCATTCTTCTTAATTCATCATGAGTTTTAAGTGATTGATCACTCGACCGTTTAAAGTGATTAGCAAGAGGCAGAGAAACAGGTTTACACTCAAGCATAGAAAATTCTCAAGTATTTTCTTTATATAGGAGGATCGTTTTAAAACTAGAATGCAATTATTTCTATCTCTTTCTGTTTCCATTCTAATAATCCTTCCAGATTGACTCAAATCTTTCATTTCAAATTCAGATTTCAATTTTGATTTAACAACATCAATTTCAGAACTATCATGGCAAGCAAGTAACATGTCATCAACATATAATAATAAGTAAATGGATTCAGGTTCACCTGACCTTTTATAGAAGAGACAAGAGTCATAACTGTTTTTAACAAAACCAAAAGTTTGCACATAAGAGTTAAATTTTATATACCACTGCTTGGGGGCCTGTTTTAGCTCATAAAGAGACTTTCTCAATTGGAAAACCATATTTATTTTTTATTTTACTTCATAGCCCTTAGGTTAGTTCATATATATGACCTCATCAAGATCACCATTAAGGAATGTTGCTTTAACATCAAGTTGATCTAGTTCCCAGTCAAAGTGAGCAGTTAAGGTTAACAGAATTCTAATAGAGGTGTACTTTACAACTTGTGAGAATATTTCATTATAGTCCACATCTTCCTTTTTTAGTGAAGCCTTTGGCCACTAATCTGACTTTGTATCTCTTATTTTCTGTATTAGAATCTCCTTGGTTAATTTTTAAAATCCATTTGCAATCTACTACCTTTTTATCTTTAGGTCTGTTGACTAAAACCCAGGTTCTATTTTTAATTAAAGAGTCCATTTCTTCTTTCCAAAACTTAGAATCTGGGCAGTTGACATCTTCTTCAAAGGTAGTGGGTTCAGAACTTAAAGAGTCTAATGCAGAGAATAGAGTGACAACATATCATTACTGAACTTAGTTGAAGGTATTTTGTTCCTTCTTTCTCTATCTCTTGTAAGTTGATAATCAGCAAGATGCAGGTTAATAGATTCAATTTGTTTCCGATTCATTTTGATCATGATCCATTCCAGATTGAGTAGTTTCCACCTCAGTCAACTCATCTTGATTTGCAACATTTTTAATTTGACTTTCTAAAATAGTAGACGACGTTTCTGCCAACAATCACCTTATAACCACTTTGGCCCTTGACCCAAAGTTTATAGCCTTTGGTTTCCTCTCCATAACCCAAAAAACATATTTTAAGGATTTAGGTTCAAGTTTACCTTCACTTTGATGAGAATAGGTAGCACAACCAAAAACTTTAAGTTTATTGTAATCTGGCATCTTTCCTAACTACAGTTTCTTTGGGACCTGAAAATCAATAATACTAGATGGGCTTCTATTGATAAGGTAGGTGACAGTTTTTAGGGCTTCCCCCAGAAAAATTTTGGAAGACCAGAATTGTGTAGCACACATCTGACCTTTTCCAATAAAGTCATGTTCATCCTCTCAGTAACACCATTTTGTTGAGAAGCTTATGTAACAGTTCTATGCATTAGTATTCCAAACTCTTTGCAAAAAGAATCAAAATCAAAATTACAGAATTCAAGTCCATTATCAGTTCTAAGTGCTTTGATTTTCTTATTTGCCTAGTTTTAAATCATCAATTTTCATTGTTTGAAAACTTGAAAAGTATCGAATTTTTGTCTTAAAAGAAAGGTCCATATTTTTCTTGAAAAATCATCTACTATTAGTAGATAGAATCTAAATCCACTTAGGAAATTTACAGAAGCTGGATCCTACGAGTTAGCATGTAGATAGTCCAAGATAGAATTGGATTTATGAATTCTAGTTTTGAAAGGTAAAGGGGCGTTCTCTTTACTGTTTTCGGGCCGTTTTCTGTTTTCGATTTTCCAAAACATTGAAAACGCGTTCTTTTTCCCATTTTCGAAAATGAGTTTTTGAAAACGGCTGAAAATTTTGTGAAGAAAACATAAAACAATTTTTTTACGTTTTGACTGTTTTCTTCACAAATCCGCCAAAACTCAAAAAACACGGGTTGTGAAATATTTTTTCAAAACGACAAAAAGAACGAGTTTTCAACAATCTCAAAATGAACAACCAAAACACAAAACACAAAACGAATTCAAAATACAAAACTGAAACACGAAAAGAACGCCCCCTAATCTTTTCTGTTTTCCAATTATACAATCTTCACAAAAATCTAACTTTTTAATGTTATCATTTTTAAAACATCCAAGTTTATTTAAAGAAGTTAGTCCCTTTTTAGGCCAAGCCTTTTGTGTCAGGTTAAGGACTTATTAGAAGTAGAATTTAGAGTTGTAGAGCTGTGGCCTACTAAAAGTTCAGCATATACAGAGTAAATTCCATTTACCTTAGGAGAGGAGATAACATCTTTGTTATCGTGGTTCAATTTTAATAACCCTTCGAGGATCACTATATTATATTTGTCATCTAATTCTCCCAAAGAGATTAGATTTCTTTTAAGTTCAAGAACATATATGATATTCTTTTGTTTAAGTGTATAGTTGTTATTCAACAACAGTTTCAATTTTCTAATTCGCTTGATCTGAAGTCTTATGTCATTTCCGATTTGAATTTATCCTCCATCTAGTTCAACAAATTCAGAGAACCATTTTCTAATGGGTGCCATGTGGAAAGTATAGCCAGAATCAAGGACCCATTATTTTATATCTCTTGTGATTGTATTAACAAGGTCAATATCCTGAATATCAGAGTCATTCTTGCAGGCAATTGCTGCAAAACTATCTGAATTATTTCTTTCTTTCATGTCAGAGATTTTCTTAAAGCAGTCATTTATTAAATGTCCTGGTTTTCAACAATAGTAGCATTTTCTGACCTAATTCTTGGTTTTCACTTGATTCTTGTTTTTGTCTTTAAAATTTCCAGTCCAGATATTTTCTTGTCTTAGAAGAATTGAAGTTACACTGATTGTTCTTTTTACTTCGGATTAGTTTTTCTTTTATGTGTAGCCATTCACCAGTTTTAGAATCTTTGAACTCAATTTGTAGTTCAAATTCTTTATTCCTTAAGTCAAAAATTATAATGTCAACAGTAAGATCTTCTCTCCAATATTCTAAGGCATTTCTGTTGTCCCTGTATTTTTCACTTAGTGAGTTCAACAGGGCAACAACTTGTTGATCATCAGACAGTTACAGTTAGCTAAATCTTGAATTAATTTTGTATATTTGTCAACGTTTCTTTCAGGCTGTAGGAGGAGGCAAATCTAAAGTTGTAGAACTTCTTAGAAGATAACACTTATTTGACATAGTTTTAGTTAGGTAAAGAGTTTCTAACTTAGCCCATATGATTTCAGCAATAGTGGTTTCACCAACTTCCCTAATCACATTTTCTGATAGATGAAGAAAGATAGAACTCCAGGCAATTTCATCTAGTTCTTGTATCCTACATGTACTAATCTCAGCAGCCCAAGTCCTATTAAGGGCACCATCCACCTTTGTTGTATAAATAGGGCTCTCATTTTTTGGCACCAAAGACTGAAGTCTCCAGTACCATTTCATGTCTCAACTTCGAATTTGTGTGCTGTTGATGTTGACATATGGTTGATTATAACATTAAAGTTTTGAGTATAATATATAAGTTAATCTTATTTACTAACAAGTTGAATTTAAATTATTATAGTTTTTTAAAGCATACTATGAAAAATTGATCGATGATCGCCAAAATATCAAAAGCTATCATCACAAATCGGACTCATGAAGGAGGTCGAGATCAAAGAATTTTAGAGCTAAACTTCAGAGGAAGATCAAAGACTTGATTTCTTAGACAAAATGTAAAAGTACTAATACTTTCATATTTGACAATGAATGTTTAAGCTCAAAATCCTTCTATACATTAAAATATTTGTTTGTGCATTAAAAGTTATTCGAATGCGACATTTTGATCAAATATAAAAATGACTTTTAAAAAGATATTTTGACTTGAAAAATATATTTTTATCTTAAAAAGTTAGTTAAAAATATATTCCAAAAGTCAATGCCTTTCAAAACCTTCAAATTGGATCAAGTAGGTCCAAAACGTGAAAAGACTGAAAACTATCGGCAGCCAACCGACCGGAAGGGACGGTCGACCGAAAAATTTCAACTGTCCAAAATTTAATCGTTCTGACCCTTTGATTTTTATCATACAAACGACTATATTGATCATCTGGACAAGAGATTGTCCGTTGGACAAGTCATCTACACTTACAAATTTTTTGACATTTTGAGCTTTATAAATATCCTCTCTTTAATTATTCATAAGAGATTCAAGAGTATAAAGTGAGATTTTTTTTTGAGAGAATTCTTTAAGCTTTCCTTTACATTTATTTCATTTATTTCTTCATATCAAAAGTTTTGATTGATTCAAACTCCTTAATCATCATCAAAGTTTTTCATCTTTCTTTTTGCACTTAACTTATTTCTATTATTCATAAAATAGAGATATTTTGAAGAAATTTTTTGAACTTATATTGTATATTTGCCTTCTACGTCTTCATATTGAAAATTTTGATTTATTAAATCAAACTTGTAAACTATCATATTTATCAAAGTATCTCATTTCTCTTTTGGTGCTTAATTTATTACAATCATTCATAAAAAGTGAGATTTATTTTGAGAAAATTTTTGAACTTACATTGCATTTATTTCTACTTTATTTTTCATTAAAAAACTTTGATTGATTGAATCAAATCTTTAATTATCATATTCATCAAAGTTTTTCATCTAACACTGAAACCATCATTTATTGCTATTCATTGAAATATTAGTCTCTCTTAGTATTTAATTCATTTGTATCATCTATTAGGAGAGAAATTTCATTGTAAAATCATTTCTCTAAACTTGTGGATTGTATTGAGGTCACGTAAAAGTTCAATAGTATAAAGATCGGTGCTCCTTGTTGTAAGTCACCGTGTGAGTCATATTGAGTTCTCGTAAAGTTTAATATTGTATAAAGATCAGTACTTCTTTTTTGTAAGTCATCGAAAGCGTAATGAAGGGTTGGATTGCACTACAAGTCAATCAATATAGTGAAAATGTCTTGCTCGTGCCTAAGAGTTTGGTGACGAGGGACATAGATTATTACTTTGGATCAAATTTTCATAATTATATCGTTTGCATTCTGTCTACCATTTTACTTATCGTTATCTTCTTTATATTTGTTATTTGATTGATCTACTTGCTTTTATTTGCTTATAATTATTAATTGATCAACATATCATTTGCTTCCTTGATTTAAGTTTTTTTTTTTCGAAAAAAAATTTAAAAATCAATTCACACCCTCTTGGTTAGTAAAATTTTGAAAAACTACGGTTTAAACACACAAAGTCAAATCCCAAAAAAGAACTCTGATACCACTTGTTGGTCCCAGAACATTTCAAAATTGTTTGAAACGAATTACACAAACTTTGAAAATTGCAAGAACATTAAAAGATCAAGAACAACAGAATTGTTTTTACCCCAAAAGGAGCCCAGATGTTCAGTCTAAACGACATACTCACCCGTTGAGCATCTGCCCAGAGATTCTGCTCAAAATCCACTAATCTCAACCAAGAAATAGTATAAAATGTATTTCTTTCCAGACTCTATTACAAATTTGTAACCAACACTTAGAGATCTCTCAAAGATCACTCAAATCACCCACATTCTCACCAAAAGAACGAAGATTACATCACACACATTAAAATTACAAATTTCATAGAAAAAAGCCCTAACTCATACAGAGAGAGAACCATCTAGATACACTACTGAAGATGAAGGGGGTAAGGCAAGTATATGTATGTATCCAAATGAAAGGTTTCAATCCGAGGTTATGCGTTCGCCATGTGTACAGCGGATCATAACCCATTAACATAGGCAAAAAAACGTGTGACATAAGAAACACTGTTTTATGAAATGGGCCACAAAACCAATCATCAGAATAATATAGCCCAACAACCCCAAGTAAATAGTGAGGCAGCCCAAATATTTAATTGTACGTTTCAAGCATTTCTGTGTTGGTAAACAAAGGTGAATTATAGTCGTGCTGGTATCCTTTTACTAAAATGGACATTGATTATGGCGATGTTCTTCAGTTGCTATCCTCATCATCATAAGAAATTTAAAAGTTATTTAAATTAAATAATATTTTAAAGATATTTTTAATATCAAATAAGTTTAAATTATTTACTATGCATCACATTTGCTGCAATTTGATCTCTCAATACATTTTTAGAATATTAATAAACCTAGGAAGGAAAACGAATTAATTTAATTAGTTATGATAATTTGATATTTTATTTATATGTAATTGGAGAAACTAAAAGTAGAATTTGAGAAGCTATCATTTTGCCGTATCTCAAAATACGTTGTCAGATTAATCAGTTTCTTAAAATTTATCAAACATCTAAATAACTTGTTATATAATTCGAAGTTTTGAATCAAGAGAGGGCCAAAGTCAATCTGTTTTAGTGGCAGGCTAGTACAAAGATGACGTATTTGAGGTCTGGATCAGATCAAATCGCCTCGAGCATGGAGGAATGGTCAATTTTACACCACTACTCAAGTTGCTTGCTCCCTGTTTCAATCAATGCAACAGATAGGAGCACAACTTTTTTTTGTATAGATATGATTCATTAGGCAAATTTTTGTCACATCTTTATTTTAAATCTCGTACAAATTAATAACAAATAATATTTTTTTGCCTAGAAGAGAAGTTATCTTTAATTTGCAAGTATAAGAAAATAAGAGAACATTTTGGTCCTCAAATTTTTAGTAGTGTAATAACTTAAAAATCTTATATCGAAATATCGAATAGAGTCGAGTTTTGCCTGTAAATCTATTTTGGACTTTGTGTGGCATGCATCTGTAATTCTATCTGTAAAAAATTTATGTACAGATAGAATAATACATCTATTTTATTCATGTCATTCAATCCAATTCCACCTCTTATAAATACATCAAGTAAATCAAATATTTTGCAACCAATTCAAGTTATATTAATTTATTTTACATTTTTATTCTAGCATATCTATGACCACATTTTACCCCTATTTCCTAAAACTTATTTTCAACGACACATTTCATGGGATTCATAACTTTTATAAACTTTTTAATCATATATTTTATCAATTTTTATTAAAATCTACTAAAAATCTAATTTTTACTTTGTAGCTAAACCAAATAGGGGCTAATATTACTTTGGTTTTCTAGATTAAAAATTCTTTATTTATTATCTCAAGTTATATTCAATAATATATCGCGTCTACTTGTTCACATATGATATAATCTCATTTTTTATATCACACGTCTTCTTGCACTCACACATTCATATTAAAATCTAATTTCTATTGATTCACTTCGTAGTTCTTCAACCGTATAGCATTCCCTATCCCATAATCACAGTCGAAGCGGTGGTCTCTATGAGGAAAACCCTATAGCAGCTTCTCCCATTTCTCCAATTCCGCCCCTAACCAAAAGTGAACAACTCAAGGCCAAAACTTGGGTCCTTACTTGACTATATTGATTACATCAAACAAGGCTTAGAATCTGCATATAAAGCTCATGAGCAAATGCACGAATATTTTCTATTACACTTGCTCGATAGTCGATAGGAAGAAAGAATAGCGCTGTTTGATTGAAGCAAGAGTTGAATCTCTTTCTTTAACACGGATTTGTCCCAAAGGCGCCCATAAATGAAGAGCAACCGTCTCCCTTCTTAAGTTACGAGTTAGAGGCAATTCAAATTTCAAGAAACGGCAAACTAGAAATATATTTACATAGTCTATCCATGAACGTAGGACTAGTATGATGAATGTGTCAATGCAGAATGGAATGAGCAATTTTTTGATATTCATTACTTAACAATTAGCTTATCGTCTACAATTCCATACTTGACTTATATAGGTGATTCAACTTTATAATTTATTGCCAAATCTACGGAATTAGCCATTGTATTTTCCTTGTACAGAATATTGTATTCGCTATAAAATGGTATATATCCAAGAAAGGAGATACTACATTCCAGGAAACCATTGTGGTGCCCCTTGTTCGTGTATGAATAAATATATGAATCTGGAACTTTCAATTCATGATATCTGTATATACCAGTATGAACTTGAGTGTCATAGGCATTAGGCAGTTTTCACATAGGGGCCACAGAAAAGTACAGTATACACACCCACAAAAGGCACAAACATGTACAAGATTTAGCGAGCAAGAACAAGGCGCACTAACAAAAGGGTGGCTCAATTGAAGCAAAAACGCCAAACATAATACATAGAACAATCTCTTACTAGATTGGTCTGATATAGAACTAGAATCCTTTTCGGCTTCGGCTACCAGGACCCCCAACGTTTCTCGTTTGGTTGAAACCGGTAGGATACAAGTCTCTATGACTGGTTGGACTACCTCGAAGCCCCTGGGATGGAGAACGAGGTGAAGAATTTGACTCGCTTCCTCGTGCAATCTCTGACTCCAAAACCTTGGCTTCATCAGCAAGCATTTTTAACTGTTTCAGCAAAAAATATAATGCAAGTTTGTAGCATCCGGCTAGACAAAGATGAATGAATTAAATGATCAGAAGTATCAAAAAATGTCTGTCAATATTTTAATGCACGAACAAGAATAAATCTTGCATTATGGGTTTTAAAAAAAGGGTGAGAATAACAGAGAATAAAAGAACATCCATATTTCAGAAAATCAAGCAATATATTGATTCTCTCTATATTATTAACGTCTTGAAGTAATTACTAAGAGAGAGCATCAGTACCATTTCAGGAAACTGTCAACCATTAAAATCTCCAAAAAAAAAAATTCTGAGGCCAAGTTTTCAGCAAAAATATTAAAACTTTCCCAACAGTTTTAGCATATGAAAAAGGCTCAAGTTTAAAGGGAAAGCCAGACAGGATTCAATGTAGGTCTTTCTCCAATTTTGTTCATTTCTTTATTTTAAAATGATAAAACTGGGAAAAAGAAATTCTACAAGACATGAAAGCCAAAATGATCATTACCCGAACTTCATTTTCTCTTAACTGATCTTGAAGAACGTTTATGGCAGGACTTAAGCTGCAGTGTACGTAACATGATACATTTAAGCAAATGCCAAGCTGAAGTTTCTGGTGTAAAAGATCTTACTGCTTCTTACCAATATTCAATCATTTTGCACATGGAAGCCTGATAAGTTGATGTGTGATGAATATAAGCAAGTGGATGCACTTTTCCTTCTCTGCCAAAGTTGCACGAAATGAGTACAATGAAATAAAAAAGAACTGGTCATGCCTCAATCAAGTCACAGAATATTACCTCATATTTTGAATGATTGCTTGTTTATAAGCAGTCCGCTCCTCTTCATATAAAACACGCTGAAGATTTGTAAACGAAGACAGGGGGGAATCCAGATTGAGAAGGGATGAGGTTGGCAGCACGTGAAGAGGAATTTCCTTTCTCACAAATTCTGCACCACTGCCAGAAAACAAAACCATACATATAGAGAAGATCATTTTATGCCAACTGTTGGATATACTTAAAAATGCCACATCTATTGTTATGAGTGAAGAACAAATAAAAGCAAAATGCAGTAAGAAACCAGAGTCAGGAAGGAAAGGAACTGAATCCGTTTTATACGTTTTGAATGATATATTATAAGAGGGAATACACGTCAACTGACCAAACATCATAAAAACAGATCAATTACATCATCTGGGCTTCATACAAATATCTCAACTATACATGCATGTGAGATTTCCTCAGATTGAGTTGAATGCAACTTACAAACAAACAAAGACAAAATAATTGGGCTGATAGGCAATACAAGAAAAGAGATAACGAGCTCTTCAAAGGCGATTATATAAACATAAAACGTATCCTTAGTAGTTCAGTATCCATAATCACATAATCAATTGTCAATAAAACACTAGCATGTTTGTTTTAGATTAAAATCTGATTTTTAATCTAAGTTAAAGTCAAATAATCAATATCAAACACATCTTTCTTGGGTCCCACAACTTTTTAACCACACATTTCAAAAATTTCTATCACAATCTATTAAAAATCTGATTTTAATCCTCACCAAGCATCCTCCTAATTTGATTTCTTCTGATAGTTTACCAAATTCGTTTATGCAGTTAAAATGATCTCATTCAACTATAACGATACTAAAAGCCTAGTATTCCTATATTATGCCACGTAAAAGAATTTTGGTGACCTTCCATTTCTGTGCCTGAAGCTAACAGGATTCATTCATAAATATTAAGGGTGTGTTTGGTGTGCATTTTTGAGGAAAAAATGTATTTTGTTTATGTGATGGATGGTGAATATGTGGTTAAAAAAGAAGGAAAAGTTATTGATGTGATTGAAAATATTATTTTATTGAAGAATGTGTGGTTGAAAATGAGTAGAAGAATGAGAATGAAAAATGATAATGTGTACAAAACACACTCTAAATAACATCAAGCTTCGCCCTCTATCTTATGCATTTCGACTTTACAAACTTCCAAGTTCCAAAAAAACTTTATGTAGCAATCAAGACAAATGGCACTTACAGCAAAGTTAGCAGCTAAAGTCTCTCATGGTTTTCTTCAACAGCGGCTTTATCCATATTCATTATGTACTCTCTCAACAAACAGGCAATTCAGTGCCAAAGTAGTAAATAAATATGTAAATTCTTGAGACTGTCTCCAAGAATATCCATCTTTCATTTCTGGGATCTCCTAAAATAATGTTCACTTTCCTTGAGAGAGTAGTTTTTCAAAAACGAAAAAAAAAAAAATATTTAACCCAAAATAATACTAAGCCTCTGTTTGATTCTCATTTTTCTCAAAATTCATTTTTCTCTTTTCTTTTCAACCACACATTTTTCAATAAAATATTATTACACGCAAACCCAAAACTTTTAATTTTTAACCACACATTCTCCATCAATCAACTATGCAAAATGAATTCTTTCCCCCAAAATGGGAATCAAACGGAACCTAAATTGACATTGTCACTGCAAACTTCAAGTGCATTCCCCGCATTTATCCTCCTTTTTACCTACTTTAAGGGACCTATACTTCACTTTTATCAAATGAAAATGCATATTGTTTTTGCATGTCTCAACTCTCTGAAACCCATGTAGAGAATATTGGCATCCATCTCTAGACATTGGAATGGTTGAGATACATCCATGAAGGAAGATATTGGGAAATAATAAGAAAAGGGAAGAAAATGTCTCCAAGATTTCAAAAATCATTTTGCAAATGCTATTCCGCATAATAAAATGTGATAATCATAGACTAATAAAGGGAGATCATCATATCCTCTAGATGGCAATTCAAAGACATGAGAACAACACGCAGTTGTGTTTGCTTTTCCAAATTTATCATTCAATTAAGGAATTAAGCAAGCTCAGTAAGATTTTCCAGCTTTGTTGAACATTTACAGGAACACAATTACTGCTGCTCAAATAGCATAAATATTGTCAGTTGTCTTTGGTTTTGGTTTTCACTTTTGAATTTGTCGTCTTCTACCTTCTGGCTGCCTCTTTTTTCCTTCTTTTCTGAATATGTTCTCCAACATATTGCACTAAAATCAAGCTAATATTTCATAATGCCAATTCTTGGGAGAAAAAACCCCACATTCGAAGAAAGGATAGAAAGCAATTTGAGAACGTACTCATTTTACCTCATCTCCAAATTGGAAAGGTGCATTGCTTCCTGCATACCATCTGACATCTCCATGGGATCTAAATCATGAATTGCATTATTTAAATTGTTCGCATTGTAATTGTCTACCATTCTGGCATTGGCATTCCCAGAAGATCCTCCCGAGTCATGTGATTTATCCCCGACCTAGCCAATCAGTTAGAATTGACATACATCGGCAATCAAAAGTCAAAACAAATAACATTCTGAATTGAAAGTGACAACTGTCATTCTAAGAAGACCAGTCTCATAATCAGCAAACTCTATACAAAAAATTGATCAACAGACACCATTCAAACTGTTAAATTCATTTCATCATTCAGGGCAGTAAGTATGGCTCATGTTTTACCTCATAATATCGAAGTCTAAGTGAGTAACAGAGTTGCAAAACAAAAATTGAAAGCAGAAAAGCTTTCCTAAAAGATGCAGGAGATGCAGGGAAAACAGACCGACCCAGGTTTGTTTAAATGTACCTTAATCTCTATGGTTGTTGCACCAGAATCGCCAGTGTCCTGTTCAATACTTTCTCTGATAGGGACTGATCTAGTCACTGCATTCTCTGAGGAACTTAAAGATGATTCAATATCTATATAACTTTTATGTTGTGGGGAAATAGAAACGGGTCTAACAATGTGGTTCTGCTTCCCATCTGAAGACTGAAACGCAATGACTTGAATCCTTCCAACCTACAATGATTTACGTTAAAATTATAAGGCATCTTTTGCAAAGACATCTCAATAGAAAACTAACACAAACCTTTAGCGCATCTTCACTGAAACATGAAAATATCAACCCAATAAAACCAGAATCCAACAGTTGATACATAGCTTGAGTCCGCACATCTGAAGAAATCACATGGCACAACTGATAAATACACTAATTTCACGTCACCAGAAAAAAATTAATGCTTAAAAAGATCTAATATACAAAAATGTATCCTAGGAAATGATTAGCTCATTTCCAAGAAAACAACTAAACCCTTTCTAAAAAGGTGACTATCATCACATCTAAAGTTTGG
This sequence comes from Osmanthus fragrans, assembly GCA_019395295.1. Classification (NCBI taxonomy): domain Eukaryota; kingdom Viridiplantae; phylum Streptophyta; class Magnoliopsida; order Lamiales; family Oleaceae; genus Osmanthus; species Osmanthus fragrans. Next base: position 22,217,098 of record CM033341.1, on the reverse strand, counting down.
TCACCTTATCCATATGCTGATTTAGAAGTTACAAAAAAGAATTCTATCTCGACCTATATGTTAAGTGATGATGATTTAGAAATGTTGCTCTTTGTCTATGCACATTTCTATAGAATAGGCCAGTATCTGGCTTTTCCAATAAAAGACAAAATAACAATTAATGTTTTTACTGGGAAAAGCATCACCAGTGAGTCCATGAGATTTTATACCACTAAGTTCAAATTGACATTCTGGTCGTCTGAAAATTACGTCAGCTACTTAGTGTCTCAAAAAATAGAAAAAAACACATTAAGTAATACTCCCTCCATCCCATATAGATAGTCCTATTTCTTTTTTCACACATATTAAGAAAATTTAGTTAATATAGTTGAAATAATAAATTTTACTATCATTTTTCCTAATATATCCATACATTAATGCAATCAACATTCAAGGTAATTAAATTATGAATGCAATATTCAAGGTAATTAGACCATACATTTGTGATAACAAAGCACATTAAATAGTGGTATATTAAGAAACTAATATATTAACTACACTCTCAAATAAGAAACAAGACTATACTTTGGAACAAACGAAAAAGGAAAACATGACTATCTTTATGGGAAAGAGGGAGTATTGTAAAAATGGGCTACAGTACATTCATCGCAAATTCGAACGATCCAACAATATCCTGCCTGCTTGATGTTTAACAACAGCAACATGCAATAATGAGTGACTATAAACCAGTAAAAACAAGTACAATTAAATATAGAAGCATTATTGAAAAGCTCACCAACATGCGATGGGAGAACTGTAATGTGAGGATGAGAATGGTACCAGCCAATCACCCTGGTTGTTATTCCTGTTGCCATGGTAACTCTGTGCTATAAAGTTAATTAGACAAATAGAGTCACTGATTGGTGGACCAAACAACACAAGCCACGCTTGAATGTGAACCGTATTCCCCATTGTGTGAGTTTTCACTCCACATACTTAGGTGGATATCTAAGTGTAAGAACCTGCAGAATCTAGCTATCAAATGGCAAACTAGATTTTTCTGAACCCATTGTAGTCTACTAAATTCAGTCAAAACAAATAAGGTATAGATATAGATAAATTTAGAAAAATATTACTTTATGAGAAAATGGTCCAACTAGAACCAGTATTATTTTGCATTCTGTGAGGTAGCAAAATATTAAGCCCCCGTTTGAGCCCCTATCATATAATATCATATTTTCTCTGTCTCCTACTTTCAACCACACAATATTCCATAAAATAATACTACACATATACCGAAAACTTTATCTTTTTTTTCAACCACACATTCTCCAAAAAACACTATTCCAAAAACTTTTTTTGAAAAAAAGAGGGGCTCAAACAAGGGCTAATATTATGTGTCAATTTTCATTACAACCAAGAAATCAAGGAAGAGTACGTATCACAAAAAAGGATATTTCAGCATGAGCTGATGCAGCAGTCAACTGTTCTGGGTTAGTCTCTACCCGATCCTTTCGACGATCAGAACGAGGCTGTGGCAGGGCTCCCCATATCAATGCAGTCACGTTTCCATTTCTTGAATGCTGCATAAAACAAGAACCATTTTAATTGTGTTAGTTTGCAAGCAAAACATAATACCCAAACTGAAGAGGAGGGCGAGGAGGGCTAACACTATGTGCATCTTTTGCATTTGAAGTCTATCATTCTATAAGTACTCATGCCTGTTCAACATAATGAAGATAATGGCATTTTCTGAATTTTCAAGGAAAATCTCAAATAAAAGCATTAGTCGAAAGTTGCATTAGTGAAAAAGAAAAACTATGATGTTCTTTAAGATCTAAGAACTTTAGATGGAATGCAATGGAGACTGTAAAAGGTTGTGCCAACAAGGTCTCACACAGATTATAGTACCTAGTTACAATAAATCTCTTTAGCAATAAGAAGATGTTAGTCAACATCGAAACTAATATCAAGAATCAATCAAACCAATTCCAAATTAACTGAAAATCCAAAATATCCACAGAAATATTCTAAAATCCCATTTGCGGAGAAAGCATAAACCATCATAAGAAAATATGCATATCACGTTTGGACTTGATGAAGTCCTGAAAAACCCAATTCAGAATTCATTTCAAAATCCAAATTTTCCAAGTGCAGATTAAATTCGGGCCAGAAAACAATCTACATTAATATTTCAGGGGATATCAATAACCAATACAACTAAAATCGACAGAATAAAACCCTGTACAGAAGATTCAATCACAGACCAAAAATAGGAATGCATTAAGAATAATTGTTATACACAAAATTAAGTTTTCAACTTCATGAGCAAACCCCCATAAAAAATGTGAAATCCTAGAGACTGGCAAAAAATAATCCACCTGAATGTCGCCGAGAAGAAGACCCATGATCTCTTCTGTCTCAGTGGACAATGCATGAGTCAGACATGTCAACCAAACTTCCTCCGACATCTTTACACTATTTAGAGACATCTCTATCTTCTTCCTCTACCTGATAAGTTTGTGGATGTATCAAAACCCTTTTTATAAGTTCGCGAAAACCTATATCCTCTCTGTCTTCGTCGGAACCCTCTGTAAATGGCTTCAGATTGGTTTAGGGGAAAAAAATTGGGATCTTGCGAATTGGGTTGATGATGGGTCGTAATTCCGATATAATACACACACTAATCAGACGTTTATTTCCTGTTTTGTTTTCTTTTTCTTCTACGTTATGGTCTATGGACTTCCTCTTTTGTTTTCAATCTTTTGGGTTTGTTAAATTAATTTTTTTGGACAAATAAAAAAATAAATATCTAGATCACTCATTCACCTCGCTTGATCCTTTTAATGTATCGACAAATAATACGTTTCAAATTATATAAAGTCTAAAGCGAATCGAATAAGAGTTGGATTGTCTCGACTCTCGAGCATAAAACTTTTTTTAAAATGAAAGTTGAAAGCTTAATTATACCTTCAAACTCTTATCTTTATATTTTGTTTCCTAAATTTGTAATCATTATGTCACCTCTATAACTATGCTAAATAGTAAATACAACCCTTAAACCTTATTGGAACCATGTGTAAAAATCCATTCGGAAAAAAATGAGAAAAAATTGTAACATTAGTGTTATGAAAATTAACAAAATGGCATTGTTGAACCATTATTTTAGAAAGTAACAGAACCTCAAAAAATTTCGCAAAAATGGCAGGAAGAAGAAAAAAGAAGAAAAAAAAAAGATTCAACTTTTTAAGTCCTGCAAGTACGTGATAAATTAAGGTGGTAGAACAATATCGATACGATTAAATCATGAATATAAGGTCAACACTTATGAATTTGTTTTAAAAAATATCATTTTTCACTGTACTTCAACATGACACTGTACTTTGCTGTTAACAAGGGCGGAGGGAGGTGGTGGGCTATGGTTGGCTGTAGCTCACTATTGGCCCCAAAAAAAAAAAAAATTTCCTGTGTAAAAAATAAAAAATAAATAAAAATTTAAGTCTATTTTCTTCATTATCCTACCTAGTAACCCATCATCCAACCCAATAGTCCACCATATGGTGGATTCTTGGCTCCGCCACTGACTGTTAATCTACAAATATAAGTTCAAGTACTTCAAATTAATTCAAACATGAGCAATATTCATACACCATTCTATAATCACATTAGCACTCTTTACAAGGTATTCCATTTTGAGAGCACTATATAGGATCATTGTGATCCATTTACTATCTTACATTTCGTCCTGCCTAGTGTGCTATTTAGAGCCTGTTTGGTATTGATTTTGAGAATCAATTCTCATTTTCAACCACACATTTTTCAATAAAATAATATTTTTTCATCACATCAATAACTTTTTCTTCTTTTTTAACCATACATTTTCCATCATATCACTATTCAAAAATCAATTCTTATCCCAAAAATCACTCCCAAACACCCTCTTAATATATAATGCAAACGCATAAATACGTACAACCAATAGACAACTACGTGCTTGTGGCTTTTTTGTGCAAGAACTATAGATTATCTAACCTAGTACTAATCACTGATTATGGGCTCATTTGATATAACTTTTACTTTTGCTTTCAATAGAAGAGTTTTTGAAAAAAGTGCATTTAGAGAAAGTCACACTAGACCAATTTTTTCTAAAAGTTTTTCTATTTGAAAGGAAAAATTGCAGTAGAGATCCCTAACATTTCATTTTTTTTTTTTTTTTTTTTGCATATTTTACTCTAACAATTACTTTGTGATATCCACAGTCTCAAATGTTTCAAAAATATTCACCCGAGGTCCAAATTGATTAAAATCGTCCATTTGATCTTTACTTGACCAATAAAATTGATTTTAACCAATTTAAAAGAGTAAAAGGGTACTTTGCTATTTAATCCTATAAAACAATTAAAATAAATAACTAAAACAAAATAAAAATAGAAGAAAAAACTATTCATCTCCCACCCCACCTCACCTCACCTCACCTCACCCACCCCACGCAACCCAAAGCCACCGCCCAATTCCACTGCCCAAAGTGACTCTCATTCCTCCTCTGACCACCACCACCACCACCACCCTAGCTCTTCCACCCCGCACCACCAAAATAGCCATCCCTACTCCTCTCCCTCTTCCACTTCCGACCCCATGCACTCCTTGTGGGAATCAATTTCCAAAGCCCGTACTCACATCCACATTCTATCCTCTCTCTTCCCCATTGATGAGGAGTCTTCTCTCTCCCTCTCATCTCTATTCATCTGAAACCAAAGCCCGCAATGGCAACCCATAACTATTTCTATCCCGAATCTGTCCCGGCCTTCACTCTATCACTCTCCCTCAAAATCCCATTAAATTTAACCCTAATTCTGCGAGTTCTTAAGTTAATAAGCCTTTGGTTGGGGTTTTATCGCCACCTTTAGAACCACAAATTGCGGTGAAATTAACTAAGCGTGCCTGCATTGTTGTGGTTGCTCTGGATTGTTAGTATAAGCAAATCTCGCATATGCCCCGTTGGTCTAAGATTGATTTCTGTAAATTCACCATTGTCTAGACAGGTCAGGATTTCCCTTGTACATCAGATTTTGACAAAAAACCTGAAAATTTTGTGGAAAATAATCATGGGTTCAAGAACAATGAAGAACAAAATAATCATGGGATTGGTGGGTCAAGAAGGCATGTTGTCATTTTTACTTGAAATGGGCGTTTTGGACTCTAGGAACTATAAGCTACCCAAAATAATGCTCTTTGACGATAGCCAGCTTTTCATAGTGGAGTTTCATACCTTTACTATGGAATGTAATTTTACAAAATAAGAATGCCAAAAACAAAAACCAGGGTCTTCGACTACTTTCCTTCATTTGAATTTGGTTGTATATTCCCGGCCCTCCTCGTCGAACCTCGTTGGATTGAAAAAGCTCTTAAGTTTAGTCAAACATGTCTATTTATGTGATGGAATTGGTTTAGTATAAATATGACAAAAGTGACTTTTTGTGTCAATTTCGACCAAATATTTAGACTTGATTCGATAGTCATATTTTGGAAATAAATAGATAAACTTGTTCCACTTGTCGAGTAGATCGTTGTTGTATATTTGGAATAACCAAACCAATTTGGGATGAATAAGAAATTGCGTCTAAAGTTGCAAAGAAATAGAGAAAAAAAATTGGCTGAAAATCAACGCCTAGCACTAGCCTGAGGCTCAAGTGTTGAGATTGTCGCTTGAGCGACAGACGAGCGACGAGCTCTCTGTTTTTTTACGCTCGAGTGATGCAAAGACAAAAAACGAGCAACAGTAAATGTTGTGACCCTTGGCAAATGTTGCTAAGTTTTGAGTCGTGTCTTTTCACTCGCAACATCTCCCCCTCTATAAATAGGAACCCTTGGGACGTCCATTTTTTCATTCCAATGATGTGCAATCATAGCATAACATTACATTCTTTCTTTCTATACCAAAATTCTGCATAAATTCTGATTTTATTTGTTCATTCAAAAAGGAGTACAAAATCTATTTTTGATTCACTGATCTTGTGTTTTGCAGTGCTACAAACACGAGAAGATAGTTGTTGTATCTTCAAAGTTGATTGTCATCATTCATAGGCACTATTGCGGGTCAAAATCGACTTAAGGATAAAGAGTTCAACTCTTGTCTCGATGTTAACATCCATTTTCATTTGGCGTTATCTTTATTGACATATTTTTCCTTGTTTATTTCCTTGTCGTTATTCTGTTCAATTTTCGGTAAGGTTAGTAAGTTCGTTTTTGGTTATAAAGTGATCACTCTAATTTTTCCAACAATCTTAAGTCGATTTCAGAGTGATAACTTTATCTTATTTGTTTAAACTGATTTCACTTCGGTTTAACGTCTTCTACTTCTTCTCAAATTTTGATTTGTAGTTTATCTTCTATTTTGTATAAATAGAAATGAATACGATTTATAATACCGACTCCACTTCGAATGATATTTCGAACATGGGAACTTCAGAAGGAATTGTTCCTACCAGTGCAATCCCTCCTATTGCAGTTGCCTCTCCCACAATTCATACGAACTCCGTTCCACATGGAGAGAAATCAAAGAAAATTATTGGGGTTAACTTAAAGAGATGGCCACAGAAAATGTTGTTTTATCTTACAACCCTAAACTTGGCAAAATTCTTAAATGAAGATGCTTTTCACCGTACAAGAAGGGAAAAATAATAGGTCATCACTAATAGTATTGGATGCTTTGAAACATTCGAATTTCTTATGCAAGAACTACATACTGAAAGGGTTGGATAATACGTTGTATAACATATATAGTTCCAAGAAATCTACAAAAGAACTATGAGAGTCTTACTAGAAGAAACACAAGATTGAATACGCTGGAACGAAAAAGTTTATCGTGGGAAATTCTTGGACTACAAAATGGTAGATTCAAATATGGTCATCAATCAAGTACAAGAATTGCAGGTAATCTTCCATGACATTCACACAGAGAACATGTCTATGAGTGAATAATTTTAAATGGTTGCAATTATCTAGAAACTTCCACCCATGTAGAAACACTTCAAGAATTATCTCAAGCACAATCGCAAGGAAATGAATATTGAACAATTCGTCATCCAATTGAGAATCAAAGAAGATAACAGAAATTCGGACAAATGTTTTAGGAGTCACGTGGCACAAGCTAAGGTTAATGTGGTGGAATCAAATAACAAGAGCAAGAAAAGAAAGCATTCTATCGAACACTCTAAGAAGAATGTAAAGAAATTCAAGGGCAATTACTATAATTGTAGAAAGGTCGACATCGCTCTATCGAGTGTAGCAAACCTATGAAGCAAGCCCAAGCGAATATCACCGAATCTGATGCTATATCTGATGGTATATCAGATATAAACCTATCGACCGTTATTTCAAAATGCAACAATGTTTGACGAAGCAATGTCCTCTCCCGAAACTCATTTCTGGAAAGAAGCGGTTAATAATGAAATTTAAATCCATCATAAATAATCATACTTGAGAATTGCTTGAAATCCTCCGGGAAACAAAGTTTTAGGCTGTAAGTGGATCCTTGAAAAGAAATTGAAGTTGGATGGATCAATAGACAAATATAAGGCTAGATTAGTAGTCAAAAGGTATAGACAAATGGAATGACTAGATTTCTTCGATACATATTCATCTATTACTAGGATCACTTTTATACGTATATTGATTGCAATCGCGACATTGCATAATCTTAAAATACATGAACTGGATGTTAAAACTACATTCTTAAATGGTGAATTAGAAAAAGAAATATATAGATACAACAACTTGAAGGGTTGTAAAATCGTTATATGGATTAAAACAAGTACCGAAGTAATGACATAAAAATTTGATAAAACTATATTGTCAAATGGCTTCAAAATCAATGAATGTGACAAGTGTGTCTACATAAAAAAAAAATACCTAATGAATACATGATTGTATGCCTATATGTTGATGATATTCTAATCATGGGAGATAACTCGAACATTATTTTCTCAACTAAGAAAATGATGATAAAACATTTTGACATGAAAGATATGAGAGTTGTGGACGTGATATTAGGGATTTGGATCTCTAAAATACTTGATGGTTTGTCATTGTCTCAATCACACAATATTGAAGCTATGCTTAAGAAATTTAAGGCGTATGACAATAAACCGATTAAGATGCCAATAGATTTAAGTTTACACTTGGCCAAAAATATTGGTGATCCCATATCTCAATTGGAATATTCATACGTTATAGGCAGTTTAATGTATATTACCAATTGTACGCGTCCGAATATTGCATATGTAGCAAACAAGTTGATTTACAAGTAATTCGAGTATTAACCATTGAATGGCATTAAGCCGAGTACTTAAATATTTAAGACACACGATTGGTTATGGATTACACTACTCAAGATATCCTGTAGTGCTAGAAGGATATATCGATATGAATTGGATATTTAACACAAATGAATCTTAGTCTACAAGTGGTTATGTATTTACCATTGGAGGCGGAGCTGTGTCATAGAAATCATCTAAGTAAACTTGTATAGCTCGATCCAAAATGGAATCTGAGTTTATTGCTTTAGATAAAGTCGAAGAAGAAGCAGAATAGTTTCATAATTTTCTCGAAAACATTCCATGTTGGGAAAAATTGGTACCTGCGATTAATATCCATTGTAATAATCAATCGGCAATTGCAAAGGTACATAATAGTATGTATATGGCAAATCTCGACATATTCGTCGGAGACATAACACCATTAAACAAATGATATTAAAATGTATAATCGTGATTCATTATGTTTAGTCAAAAGAAAACTTAGCGGATCACTTGACGAAAGGACTTACAAGAGGTCGAGTATACTATCTTTCGAGAGGAATGGACCTAAAGCCTATCAAATGGAATCGCCATAGTGGAAATCCAATCTTGTAGATTGGAGATTCTAAGATCTTGGTTCAATGAGACAACTAAGTTATGAAAAATTCAGAGTAAAGTACTTACTCTCATTCCTCCAAACCTTAAGTGCTAGAGTAAAATTGTGTATAAGGATAATTGTATACTTTTACTAATTCCTACACCTTGGAAGAAAGATAGGAGATCACCTACGTAAGTGTAAAGTGGGAACGCTTCTATGAGAATTGAGGCTTAAATTCTCTTAAAGCACTTATGAAACCAAGAGTTGTTCAGGGCCAAAATGAACACAACCATGAGAACCAAAGTAGTTAGATAAATTATGGTGTTGGTGTAATTATTTTGATTTACATGAACGGCTGAATGATTCAAGACATCAAGTTCACTATTAGCCTAGTAAATTCGATTGTATTCAACTAAGAAAGATTCAGAGCCATAAGTCACATATCTGGATGATATAACTTGTCATACGTACTCTTTTTGTTATTGTTCGTATATCATTTGAATTGTGTATTGTATATTGTGAATTTTCATTCATGTGGGGGATTGATGGAATTTGTTAAGTATAAATATGAGAAAATTCTGTGTCAATTTTGATCAAATATTCGAACTTGATCCGATAATCAAATTATGGAAATAAATAGACTAACTTTCTCTACTTATCGAGTAGATCGTTGTGGTATATTTGGAATAACCAAACTAATTTCGAATGAATGAAAAATTGTGGTCCAAAGTTGGGAAGAATAAAGGAAAAACTGGTTGAAAATCAACCAATTCTGCTACTTGCCTAGCGCTAGCCTGCCGCTCTAGGCGAGCGATGGGCTCTCTATTTTTGACGCTCGAGTGATTCAAAGGCGACAAGCAAGCGACAACAAATGTTGCGACCTTTGGCAAAGGTTGTTAAGTTTTGAGCCGTGTCTTTTCACTCACAACCTCTCCCCCTCTATAAATAGGACCCTTGGGATGTCCATTTTTTCATCCCAATGATGTGCAATCATAGCATAACATTATATTCATTCTTTCTATACCAAAATTCTACATAATTTCTGCTTTTCTTTGTTCATTCAAAAAGGAGTACAAAATCTATTTTTGGTTCGCTGATCTTGTATTTTGTAGTGCTACAAATACTAGAAGATAGTTGTTGTATCTTGAGAATTGATTACCATCATCTGTAGGTTTGTGGGGCAAAATTGATTTAAGGACAAAAAGTTCAACTTTTGCCTCGATTTTTACATCCATTTTCATTTGACGTTATCTTTGTTGGCATACTTTTCCTTATTTATTTTCTTGCCGTTATTTTGTTCAATTTTCAATAAGGTTGGTAAGTTTGTTTTTTCTTATAAAGTCATCATTTTAATTTTTCCAAGAATATGTACATTTTGAGTGTAAGATCAAAGAGACTCTTTAAAAAAGTCAAACCTTGAAATTAAGTTTTGATAAACTATTAGTTCAATTTTTTGAAATACATAATTGTTTGACTCTCTACATTTAGAGAGTCAAACTCAATCTCCATTTGTATTTTGTCATAATTACATTTAGTTCTTATTTGGTGGAAATTAAAATAAAAATTTTGATAAATTTTGATGAAAGTTAATAAAATAGGTGGTTGAAAAGTTGTTGATCTCATGAAATATATGATTAAAATTAATTATTGACTTCTTGACTTAAATTAAAATATGCATTTTTATACTTACCAAACAAAACTCAATCTCCATTTGTATTTTGTCATAATTACATTTAGTTCTTATTTGGTGGAGATTAAAATAAAAATTTTGATAAATTTTGATGAAAGTTAATAAAATAGGTGGTTGAAAAGTTGTTGATCTCATAAATATATGATTAAAATTAATTATTGATTTTTTGACTTAAATTAAAATATGCATTTTTATACTTACCAAACAGTAGCTCAATAAAATTACATGTTTCAATGCTTCATTACTTAAAATTATTTATATTATACAAACTATATTAATTAAAAAATGAGGGTAAAGTTGTTGTAAAAAGTAAATAAACAGTAAAAAGTAAAGAATTTATTAGAATGTATAAAAATTGAGTAATTTCATTTTGGTTTCCCAATCTTCCCATTTATGACAATTTCGTCCTTATTTAATTTTTATCCCTCCCCTATCCACAACCTTTCATTTATTTGCATATATCTTCCTCATTGACAAAATTCTTCAAAATTTTTTGTTACAATTTTGTAGAAAGATATTATTACCTTCAACTTTAAAATAAATAAAGAAAAATATAAAAAAGTAAAAGACAAAAAAAATATTTTAAAATAAGGACAATCCTACATTTACCAAATTTTTTGTACCGAATCATTTACCACAGTCACAATAGGGGGTAGGGACCACATATTTTGGATTTTTTATTCACGCAGGCCCCGTGCGCATGTGAGTGTAGGTAACAAATTCGGTACAAATATCTTTATACTTAAAATAAATAGAGCCTTACTCCTTATTCACCCTTCGCACACCTCCAGGCCCCAAGTCCCACCCCGTCCCATTCCTAAACACGTGTCACAACAACACCATCGCCACATTTCTTTCCACTACCGTCAATACCACCATCACATGCACATTTTTCTAGTATCGGACACCCTAAATCTCTCAATCCCTTCAAATTTTTTTATGGTACTTACAGACAGTTTTCATTCAGTAGCATTGGTAGATCCTTTTTTGTGTCTTGATTTTATGATTGGGTAAACCATTACTAACACTAATAAGTTGCTCAACTTGCTCAATATCGTACTAGATGCAGTGGTTGCTCCATTGTTATCTCTATTAATACTTCCATAATGAAGAATGCGCTTTTGATTTTCTTGAATCATTATCTGATATGAGTCCTCGAAGATAACCCATTTCTTCTTGTTCTACAACTTTTCCACGACTCATTTGACAGCATCTTGTTTCCGCACCTCCAAACACGAGTATATTTTCTTTCACTTGATAACATTTAAATCTATTGAACACTCTTGATTTGTTCAAATAAGAATATTGATAATTGGTAGTTAAAGGATTATTGCTATTATTATTGTAGAAAAAATATTGTCGATAATAGACCAATTCAAAAGGATGACTACAGAATGTGTAAGACCAATTCAAAAGGATGCTGATGTGGAAGCATGGAGCTATTCAAAATGAGAGCATCTTACTAATGGGTGCTTGACTCTATGTGCACGAGTTGGGGGCTGTTGTTGAAGACATCTAATTTCCAGTGAAGGGGAGCAAGTAGATGAAAGAAAAATTGCAACAATGAAGAACTGGCTAAGACCCCATAATGTTACTGAACTTAGAGGATTCTTGGGGCTTACCGGGTACTACCGCAAGTTTCCACGCAACTACGGTACTATTTCCATCCCTCACACAATTATTGAAGAAGGGACAATTCCAATGTGATGAGAAAGCAGAAATATCTTTCGAAGAGCTCAAGATCGCAATAACCACAACCCCGGTATTAGCTATTCCTAATTTTAATGAGATTTTTGTAATTAAAACCGATGCTTCAGATGCAGGTATAAGAGCAGTTTTGTCTCAACAAGGTCGGCTAGTGGCATATTTGAAGGTTAATGTGAAGACTTCATTCAACCTCCAAAGTCATGTTTTCACGATAATCATTGTTGTTGCAAATTGTGTTAAAGTTGCCTATTTTTAGTTTACTGTTTTTGCTGACAAATTGTGTACTTTAAGTTTACTTGTAAGCTTATACTTGCACCTTAATATAATTGAGTACAAGATCAGTTGTATGGTAAGTTGTATCAACCAAAGATTTTCGTATCAGAAATCAAGTTCTCTTCTTTTCTCCTCCCTTCTTCCAGTTTCAACATTACAGTTTCTTCTGTAAGTCAGAAATCGTTTTTTCTTGATTCATTGTTGTTATTCTTACAAAGGATCTTGCAAGTGTTTTGTTTGAAGCTCATTATTATCTTTGATAAGACCTAACAATATTTAAGCAGAGTATTGGGACTAAAAAATAAGGCGTGGCCCATTTACTATAAAGAGATGCTTGCAATTATTGAAGCTGTTCGGTGTTGGAGACATTATCTCATGGGAAGAAAGTTTCGAATCTTAACTGACCAACGTAGCTTGTGGTTCTTCTTAGAGCAACGAGTTTCAACTTGAGAACAACAAAAGTGGGTGACCAAACTGCTTGGTTATGAGTATAAAATAATGTACAGGCCCGGCAAAGACAATAGTGCTACAGATTTATTATTGTTGAAGTTGTGAAAATTTTGTTGTCATTTAACCAATGTTTTGTTTATCATTTGGTTACATATTTTTTGGTTTAGTCTAGCTCAAGCTATGATAGAAGTCATACAGCTTTTTCATCTACTTTATGCTGAGTACTTGTGTCATGTATTGTCTAGTTTAGTAGGTAATATGATTAAGTTTTAAAGTACTTTATGTATGTAATTTCTGGCTATTTATACAGCCTTGTAAGTCCATTAAATTAGATAGAAATCAACCAAATTTCTTCTCTTCTTGCTTGTTCAAAAACTCTGTGAAATTTCGAGTTTCTGATACTTACTGGATATTTAAGGTAAATACTGTATTTTAGCTTAAGTGGAATCCAGTAAACTGAAATACGGTAAGTGTTATTCAAATCCGGTAAGCAACTTAAGTGAAATCCGGTATTCCAAAACCCAATATTGATTTTAAGCCTAAATCCGGTAAGAGCCAAGCAAATCCGGTAAATTTAATTTATTCAAATCCGGTAAGTTTAAACTGAATTTGTTAAATTCAAAATCTTCACTCATCTTCGAACCAAAATTCCAACATGGTATCAGAGCTTTAAAAACTGATCTTTGAGGAAGAAGAAAACGTTGTGCGAAACAGAAATTTCTGAGAGAAAACAAGTAAGAAACCTTTCATAAAAACCTTTCTTAAACATAGCTTCATCCAGTTTTTCAACGCCCCTTCCTTCAGTGTTAAATGGTGAGAACTATGATTTTTGAGCTGCAAAGATGAAGGATTATCTCAAAGCCTATTATCTATGGAAAACTACAGAACTAGGGGATGAACCTCCACCATTAAGAGCAAATCCAACTGTTGCTCAGATCAAACAGCTCAGTGAGGATGTTGCAAAGAAGTTCAAAGCCTTGTCTTGCATTCAATCAGTCATCTCTGATGGAATCTTTACCAGGATTATTACATGTGAAACAGTAAGGGAGGCATGGGATAGATTGCATGAGGAGTTTAGGGGAAATGCAAGAACAAGGTAAATGTAAGTTCTTAACCTCAGAAGGAAGTATGAAGCATTGAAAATTAAGGAGGCTAAATCTGTCAAAGAGTATTCAGATAGATTGATGAAAGTGGTAAACAAAATAAGGTTGTTGGGAGATGAACTACCAGATAAATGTGTGGTAGAAAAAGTCCTTATCAGTTTGCCTGAGAAATTTGAATTTGAAGATTCCAGAGATTTGTCTACAATAACCTTTTCTGAGCTCATAAACGCCTTGCAAGCCACTGAGCAAAGAAGGTTATTTAGACAGGAAGAACAAGTTGAAGGAGCCCTATTTGCCAAGGAAAAATATAAAGTTCAAACAAACTTTGGAGGAAAGAAACCATGGAATGAGAAGAAGAAGGGTGAATGAAGCAGAAATGCAAGCAAGAATGAAGGTTTTCCACCATGTCCTCATTGCAAGAAAATCAGTCATTTACCAAAGTGTTGTTCGTACAGACAAGGGGTCCAATGTAAGGCTTGTAAACAATTTTGACACATTCAAAAAGTATGCAAAAATCAGAAGGAAAAACCAGACACACAGCTGGCTCAAAGGGCAGAAAATCAACAGGAGGAGCACTTGTTCTCAGCTATAAATGCAATGACTTGTAGTAGTGATGACACCTGGTTACTGGACAGTGGATGCACTCATCATATGACATCCAATCCTAGTATTTTTTTCAATCTGGATGAAGGCTACAAATTAAGAGTCAAAGTTGGAAATGGAGAGTTTGTTGAAGTGAAGGGAGTTGGTGAAATTTCAGTGCAGATTTCATCAGGTACTAAGTATATTTCTGATGTTCTTTATGTGCCTAATATTGATCAAAATCTGATTAGTGTTGGTCAATTGATTGAGAAGAACTATACACTAATTTTTAAGGATAAAGGATGCACTATATTTGATTCACAAAATCAGGAAGTAATGACTATTGAAATGAGGTATAGAAGCTTTCCTTTAGAGTGGAAAAATGTGAATAATCAGGTACTTGCATGCATTGAAATTGAATCTTCTTTATGGCATAAGAGGTTTGGACATGCTAACTACAAATCACTCAAACAAATGCATGAACTGGAACTAGTAGAAAGTATGCCTAAAATCAATAGTATTGATGGATGTATATGTGTTGTCTGTCAACTGGGAAAGCAAGCTAGGTTGTCGTTTCCTAAAAATCAGTCTACAAGAAATTCAAATAAACTCCAACTTATTCATTCTGATGTGTGTGGTCCAGTGAGAACTCATACTTTAAATGGTAGCAAGTATTTTGTGCTATTTATTGATGATTTGACATTGATGTGTTGGGTGTATTTTCTGAAGTTTAAATCTGATGTTTCTGGTGTATTTCAAATGTTTAAAAACCTTGTTGAAAATGAAAGCAATTGTCAAATTAAGGCCATAAGATCAGACAATGGAACAGAATATTGCTACAACCAGTTTGATTAGTTCTATGAAGACATGGAAATTCAACATAAACTGACAGTTCCTTATTCTCCTCAGCAGAATGGTGTTTGTGAAAGGAAGAATAGAACGATTATGGAAATGGCTAGGCGTCTTATGTTGGAGAAAAAGGTACCTAAAGAGTTCTGGGCCGAAACTGTTGATACTTCAATCTATTTACTCAATAGGTAACCTACTAAATCCTTAGACAAAAAGACACAATTTTAGGCCTGTATGGGACAAAATCAGATATCTCACATCTAAAGGTATTTGAAGGCCTTTGCTATAATCATATACCTGATGTGAAGAGGGATAAATTGAGTCAAAAGGCTGAAGTTGGAGTCCTAATTGGCTATTACAGTAATGCCAAGGGATATAGGGTACTCAATCCTGTTAGCAAGAAAGTGATTGCCAGCAGGGACATCAAAGTTGATGAAGAAGGCTCATGGAACTAGGATTCATCAGCAAACATTCAATCTGAAATTTCAAATGCCATTCCTTCAGTAGTTGAAGCTGATGTCAATGAAGTAGAAGAAGAAAGATCTGATATTGATCCGATCCTGAAAATGAAGTGCAAAAGACCAGATCACTAGCTGATGTGTATGCCAGATGCAATTAAGCTCAACTAGAACCTTCATACTTTGTTGAGGCAGAAAAGTCTGAAGAATGGAAGGATGCTATGAAGGAGGAGCTAAGCATGATTGAGAAGAACAAAACATGGGTGCTAGTTGACAAGCCAAAGAATAGAAATGTGATAGGTGTCAAATGGGTGTACAAAACTAAATTGAACCCTGCTGGTTCAATCAACAAGTTCAAAGTAAGGCTAGTTGTAAAGGGATATGCACAACAATTTGACATTAACTTCACAGATACTTTCGCACCAGTAGCAAGATATGAAACAATCAGATTGTTGTATGTTATTTCTACTCAAGAAAGTTGAAAAATTCATCAATTGGATATTAAGTCAGCCTTTCTGAATGGCTACTTAAATGATAAAATATATGTTGAACAACCTGATGGTTTTATAGTGTCTGGAGCAGAGGATAAAGTATATCAGTTGAAGAAGACTTTGTATGGTTTGAAACAGGCTCCAAGGGCCTAGTACAGCAGAATTGGTGATCATTTGAGCAGTCTGGGTTTCAGCAAAAGTGGTAATGAACAAACACTTTACATCAAGCATCTTGAGGAAGAAGTGATTATCATTTCTTTGTATGTTGATGATCTGCTGATAACCGACAGCAATGAAGCTCTAATTGAACAAGTGAAGGATAAAATGAAGCTGGCTTTTGAGATGACTGATCTTGGAAAAATGCAGTATTTTCTCAGCGTGGAAATAAGTCAAACCATGAAGGAATCTTTGTATGCCAACAAAGATATGCTAAGGAGATGTTAAAGAAATTTAGCATGGAAAATTACAAGGAAGTCAGCTCACCTTTAGTTCAAAACTTGAACCTAATGAAGGATGATGGAAGCAAGAAAGATGAAAAGATTTATAGAAACTTGGTTGGAAGTCTTTTGTATTTAACCATCACTAGGCCTGAAATCGCCTTTGCTGCAAATTTGCTTTCCAGATTCAAGCAAGAACCAAGTGAATTGCATTTTCAAGCTGCTAAAAGAGTTCTTAGATACATAAAAGGAAATGCAGAAATGGGAATTTGGTATAAAAAGTCAGAAAATCAGAATTTGGTTGGCTATACTGATAATAACTGGGCTGGTTCTTATGATGACATGAAGAGCACTTCTGGTTATGTGTTCTATTTTGGACCAAATATTATCTACTGGAATTCAATGAAGCAAAAAACGGTTGCTCAATCAACTGCTGAGGCATAGTACATTGCAGCCTTAGAAGCAACAAATCAGGCCATCTGGTTAAGGAAAGTTTTAGAGGATCTTAATTATAAATAAACTGATGCAACTGTGATTTATTGTGATAATCAGTCATCAGTTGCTATGGTTAAAAATCCGGTGTTTCATGGCAGAACAAAACACATAAAAAAATCAAGTATCATCAAATCAAGGAGGCTCAAGAACACTCTGAAGTGAAGTTAATACATTGCTGTTCTACTGATCAATATGCTAATATACTGACAAAATCATTGCCAAAAGAAAGATTTGAAACACTAAGAGGATGTCTTTGTTTCCAACAATAATGTCAAGAATGAGTGTTGAAGTTGTGACACTTTTGTTGTCATTTAACCAATGTTTCGTTTATCATTTGGTTACATATTTTTTGGTTTAGTCTAGCTCAAGCTATGATAGAAGTCAGATAGTTTTTTCATCTACTTTATGCTGAGTACTTATGTCATGTATTGTCTAGTTTAGTAGGTAATATGATTAAGTTTTAAAGCACTTTATGTATGTAATTTCTGGCTATTTATACAGCCTTGTAAGTCCATTAAATTAGATAGAAATCAACCAAATTTCTTCTCTTCTTGCTTGTTCAAAAACTCTGTGAAATTTCGAGTTTCTGATACTTACTGGATATTTAAGGTAAATACCGTATTTCAGCTTAAGTGGAATCCAGTAAACTGAAATGCGGTAAGTGCCATTCAAATTCGATAAGCAACTTAAGTGAAATCCAGTATTCCAAAACCCGGTATTGATTTTAAGCCTAAATCCGGTAAGAGCCAAGCAAATCTGGTAAGTTTAAACTGAATCCGTTAAATTCAAAACTTCACTCCTCTTGGAACCAAAATTCCAACAATTATCCAAGAAAAATGGCTCACCAACCCTTTAGGCCATCTCTATGCTCCAGTTGGGCTGAGGTAAAAAAAGTAACAGCTAAAAGTCTGTGGGTCCAGGAAGTAAGGAGCCACATGGAAGTGGGGTTTGAAAAAGTTCATGTCGATGAATGGAAAGATAGTTTACTTTGGTACAAAGGGTGTACAGCTATTCCACCAGAGTCAACTGTGAAGTCATATACCGAGAGTTTCATAACACACCAACAGGTGGCATTTAGGAGTGCTAAGGACATGGAAGAGGATTGATCAAGCTTTCTACTAAAAAGGCATGAAGAAAGATGTGTAAAATTATGTTGCAGCATCTAATGTTTGCCAACGAAATAAAGCCGATTCTAGGGAGTCCGCAGGCCTATTACAACCTCTACCGATACCAACGCAGGTATGGGAAGATTTTTCCATGGATTTTATAGAAGGCTTCCAATGAGAAAAATGACATCCTCGTAGTGGTGGATTGATTAACGAAGTATGCACATTTTATCGGGGTAAGCCATTGTTGGAATATTTTGGTTCAAAAACTTTATGATTAAAGCTCTAATTTGAATATCAAGGAGGAGAAAAGAACGGTTTCTAAACTTACTATATTTGAACAAAAAAACCTTTGCTGTCTTTTAGAACAAAATAGAGGAGAAGAAAGATTTTCATATAACAATTTCATTCAACATTTTCTTCTACATTTTCTGATAATACACGGCTCATATATATAGCCAATTTACACAACTTTTCTACCAACTATTTTATCTACCATGCTACCCACTATCACTTAAACCATACTTAACACCTAGATAATTGTACTAGCACATACTAGACAATACCTTAACTTGTAGTAGGTCCAAACTAGTCTAACTTTTACATATCAAAAATAAGTTAGACATCAACCAAAAATATGTAACTAAATGAAACTAAAAAATATATTTTTAAGTGACAACAAAATGTCACTCAAACTCCAACATTCCCCCTTGACATTTTTGTTGTAACCATCAAGACATTCTTTCAAACCATCTTTTTTTAACTACAAGCTTGAAGTTTTTTTGTTTTCCATTTGATCGAAGCACCGTTGGCCACAAACTCTATATCATAGTTGACAACTTTATTGCTTTCAAATCAAACATAGACAAAGAAACTTTGGACTTGCATCTTCACTTCCATAGCATTTTTTACCAGAATGAACTTTACTGGATTTCATTTGAGCTTACCGGCTTTCATAAGGCTTACCGTATTTGCTATTTTCTTTGCATACCAGATTTACACTTTGCCTACCGAATTTCACAACTTATTGGATTTGGCACTGACTTACCGTATTAGCAAGAACATGAGCTTACTGGGTTTTTTCTTTCCTTACCGAATTTCACTGCTTACCGTATTTTACACGGCATACCGATTTCTTAAGCACATACCGGATTTAGAAAAAATAAGCTTACCGTATATGCAATACACCTATCGAATATGCATTCTACCAATCGAATTTTCACTTGCATACCAGATTAGCTCACTTCTTCTCTTATCGTATATTCTTTGCATACCATATTTGCTCATTTCTTCAATCTTACGAATTTGCTAACTGCTTACTCTTTTTTTCATTTTTCAGCTCTTTTTCTGCCTTTTCTAAGATCATGAGGGCTCTGATACCACTGTTGAAATATTTTGGTTCCAAAGTTTTATGATTAAAACTCTAATTTGAATATCAAGGAGGATAAAAGAACTGCTGTCTTTTAGAACAAAATAGAGGAGAAGAAAAGATTTTCAGATAACAATTTCATTCAACATTTTCTTCTGCATTTTTTGATAATACACGGCTCATATATATAGCCATTTTACAAGACTTTTCTACCAACTATTCTATCTACCATGCTACCTACTATCACTTAAATCATACTTGACAACTAGATAATTGTACTAGCACATAGTAGACAATACATTAACTTGTAGTAGGTCCAAACTAGTCTAACTTTTACATATCAAAATAAGTTAGACATTAACCAAAAATATATAATTAAATGAAAATAAAAAATATATTTTTTAAGTGACAACAAAATGTCACTCAAACTCCAACAAACATCCATTTACAGCTAATAAAATAGCATAAATATTTATATTGATAGTGTGGCTCGTCTCCATGGAATTCTTCGTAGAATACTTAATGATCATGATACCTTGTTTATGAGTAAATTTTGGCAAGATTTCTTTAAATTGCATAGGACACAGTTAAAGATGTCATCCGTATACCATCCGGAGACTGATGGGTAGACAGATGTGATGAACTGTAGCCTTCAACAGTACTTTCGTTGCATGTCCAGTCAAGCCCCAAAATAGTGGAGTCATCATCTTCCATGGGCGGAATTTTGGTATAATACCACATTACACTGAGCTATTGGGCTCACTCCGTTCCATGCCTTAAATGGAAGACCAACGCCGGTGACTACTAGTTATTTACCAAAGAGTGCAACGGAGCAAAAGGTGGATAAGGATATGTGTAATCAGGATACACTGTTCAAACAACTCAAGCAAAATTTAGAGAAAGCCCAGAATCAAATGAAGCAGCTAGCTGATAACCATCGTTGAATTGAGAGCTTCGGGTAAATGACTATGTCTTTTTGAAATTACAACCATTTAAACAACAATCAGTATTTAAACGAGCTAATCAAAAGCTTGCTAGGAAGTTCTTTGGGCCTTATCCAGTCTTAGAAAAGATAGGTGCGGTAGCCTATAAGTTGGAATTGCCAGAAAATTCTAAAGTTTATCTTGTGCTCCATGTATTATCCTTAGAGAAACGGATAGGAAAAGGAGAGGTTCCTCTAAGCACTACACCACCTATTTCAAAAGAAGGGTCTCTTGTACTGGAGCTTATAGCTGTCAAAGATTATAGATGGGTGAAACAATGGAGCAGACTAGTAGCCAACATGTTAGTGCAATGGAAATAATATCTACCTGAGAAAGAAGCCACCTAGGAATCCATTAAACAAATGAAGAATCAATTCCCAGAGTTCGACCTTGAGGGCAAGGTCGAAATCCCAATAGCGGCAAATGATAGACCCTGAAGGAATAGAAGGCCATACCCAACATATTTGGCTATGATGACTTCAGAATATGGAAGACCAATTCAAAAGGATGTTGATGTGGAAGCAAGAGCTATTCAAAAGTGTAGAGTATAAATGGACAGCAACTAAGGTTTTTTCGGGCTCAATTTCTTCCAAAAGATCAACACCACGTAGAATCACCAAAACCGACCTCTTTGATATTTTCTCCACTATTGGTAGCTTATAATAGTACCCACTATCAATACCCCAGACATGGATGATCACAAAAAAAGAGAGGATAATATGTTTAGCACAGAGCAGAGGCTAAAATAGAGGAGAAACCACGAAGAAGAAAGAGGCGCAGAGAGAGACAGTGAGCATGAACATGGCATGGGAAGAGAGAGAGAGAAAGAGAGAGAGAGAGAGAGAGAGAGAGCAAAATTATATAGCCCAAGTCCAAGTAATTAAGGTAATGTAGGTTAGGTCAAAACCAATTGGTTCATGGCCCAATTGGTATATAAAATGGGCTACAAGATAAGTGGGCCTCCAATTAATCAGTCGTCCAAGTAAAATGAAGATCGGGTCATAAACAGCTCTAATTAAAATTAGCCTACTTCAAATAGCCCGATTAATCTCTGAGGTCGGGGCATTTCAATTGTGGTGTTGATACAACGTTCATTCATATGGTCGATGCCGACTGAAATAATAATCGAGTGACATCATAGCCCGGGGAGGTCGTTTGACAACAAATTACCTAACAAACCCCAACCTTGGTGTCAAAGGACTTGCAAAAGAAAACGTAAACACTTGTCAATAATAGTTCCAATATACGAGAACGATAAAATTGGAAATTAATTACTTTCACCAATGTTTAGAAGATTTTGCAACTTCTAAACTTTACCAATGGTAGCACATTTGTGCCCATGTCTGAAGGGTTATATTGTGTATGTATATTTTTTAAGTCTCGCCACTTCTTGAGACACGATATCTCTAATGAAATTTAATCTAACATCAATGTGTTTAGTGCGTTTATAAAAAATAGGGTTTTTACATAGGTGTATCGATGACTTACTATCAAAGTAAACTACCACGTAATCATTCAAGACACACAGTACATGAAGTAAGCCTCTAAGCCACAGAGCTTCTTTAATAGCTTCAGTGGGTAGCGATATATTCAAACTCTATCGTGGATAGTACAATGATGTTTTGTAATTGTGATTTCCAACTAACACAAGAATTAGATAAGGTAAACACATAAGCAGAAGTCGATTTTCTACCATCTTTATCTCCCGCATAGTAGCGTCTACAAAACCTTTCAATTTCACTTTTTCTTTATTAACACCAAACTTTAGACCTACATTATTAGTACCCTTCAAGTATTTTAATAGCCACTTTAAGGCTTCCCAATGCTCGGGACCCGAATTAGACATATATCTACTAAGGGTACTAACAGCAAAAACTAAATCCGGTCTAGTGTAAACCATCAAGTACATGATAAAACCTATCACATTAGAATAAGGAATCCTACTCATGTATTCTACTTTATATTCATTATATGAAGCCTGATCTTTAGATAACACAAAATGATTATCTAACGGTAATGAAATAGGTTTGCAATCAATCATACCAAATTTTTTCAACACCTTTGAGACGCAAGAAGATTGATGCAAGAACAATGCGAGATTTGACTTATCTCTTTCAATTTTCATGCTTAAGATTCTTTTATCTTTACCTAGGTCTTTCATGTCAAATTCACCACTCAACTTTGTTTTTATATTGCTTATCCACTTAAGTGATGAACCAATCAAAAGCATATCATCCACATAAAGCAATAAAAACAAGTAGTTATCATCATCACTGTTATGCTAAAAATACGGACAATAATCAAATTTGCTTCTTTGAAAACCTGTAGTAAGTACAAAAGAGTCAAATCTTTTATACCACTGTCTATGTGACTGTTTTAAGTCATACAACGACTTCTTAAAGTAACACACATGCTCAGGTTTCAATTTTTCTTTAAAACCTTTTGGTTGATTTATAAAGATTTTCTCATCGAGATCACCATGTAAAAAATCAGTTTTTATATCAAGTTGTTCAAATTTTCAGTCAAAATGTGCAACTAATACAAGTATGACCCTAATAGTAGTGTACTTAACAAATGGTGAGAAAATCTCATTATAATCAATCCTCTCTTTTTTAGTGTAACCCTTAGCAATTAACCTAGCCTTAAACCTTAAAGGTTTAAAAGCACTAGTACCTTCTTTAACCTTAAATACCCACTTACAATTGACGGTGGATTTATTCTTAGGTATAGGTACTAACTCCCAAGTTTGATTCTTTTCTAAGGAGTTCATCTCCTCTCTCATTGCCTTAAACCACTCTTTAGATTGTTCACTCTTCATCGCCTCTTCAAAGGTCTTTGGTTCTCTATCAACTAGTTCCTCATGACTAGCATGAGTGAAAGCTAGCTCAAATTCATATCCGAATCTCCTAAGCTCATTTTTTTGTCTTTTCTCTCTATCCCTAACTAAGTTATAGTTGGTTAAAGGGATTTTCTTCATTTGGGTGCTCCTATATCACTACTTCACCACTATTCTCCATCTCGGGTTCCTGAACCTGAATCTCCTCCTCATTTGGACTATCGGGGGGGTGCTAAGTTTTTCAAACTCCACCTTAAACTGATTTCCATCTTCACCCTATTCTGTATCGCTCACAGGTTCAGGTTCAGATTCACTCTTAAGGCAAGACATTTCGTCCTCGTTAAACGTAACATCTCTACTCACAATGATTTTAACCCCCTTTTTGCTTTTATCCCATAACATATATCCCTTCACACCCTCAGGGTACTCTCGAAAGACGCACTTTCTAGCTCTAGGTTCAAGCTTTCCCTCACTCTGATGAGAAAAAGCAGCACAACCAAAAATTCTAAGGACAAAATAATCACTTATTTTACCAGATCACTTTTCATGAGGTGTATCACCATTTAATGTAGCAGATGAAGTTAAATTTATCAAATAACAAGCAGTCATAATGGCTGTACCCTAAAATGACTTTGGGATACCAGAACTTAACATCATGCAACACACTTTATCAGGTATGGTTCTATTCATCCTTTTAACTACCCCGTTTTGTTGGGGAGTGTAAGAAACAATCCTATGTCTTGTTATTCCATTTTCTTTGCACATATTATCAAATTTGGTGTTACAAAATTCTAGTTCATTATATATTCTTAGGTACTTAATCATTTTGCCAGTTTGATTTTCTACTTATTTTTTCCAGTTATTAAAATTTTGGAAAGTGTCAAATTTATCTTTTAGAAGATAAATCCACACCTTTCTCGTATAGTCATCAATGATCGACAAGAAATACCTATTCCCACCCTAGGTGGGATTACTAGAAGGACCCCACAGATCTAAATGCATATATTCAAGCATGTCTTTAGATTTATGAACACTTGTGGAGAACGATGTTCTATGATGCTTACCAAGCATACAATGATCACAAAATGACAAATCAGGCACATAGTCGTTACCAAATGCACCTTTTCCATTAAGAAGTTGAAGTCCTTTAATGCCTACGTGTACAAGTCTACATGCCATATATGAGTGTGGTCAACATTGGCAGAAGAGATAGAGTGTTTTAAGCCTCTAATCACTTCTCCAGTAGTAACATAAATATCATTTTTCTTTATTTCTTTATGGAGACTAATGTACCCTTAATTATTTTTAACATTCCATTTCCAATTTTACCGGTGAAATCATCATTTTCAAGCCTACCTACTGAAATTAAATTCCTAGACAATTAAAGAATCTATCTAACATCTTTTAAAGTGTACACAAAATCCAGTGTCAAACTTTATATTAATATCACCAATTTCAGCAATAGTGTAAGCAAAATTGTCATATAGCACAACATGCCCTACATTAGATTCATGCAAATTTTCAAACCAATCTTTTTCAGATGTCACGTGAAAAGAAGCACCAGAATCAAGTATCCACTCATGCATACGAGAATTAGCAGTTAGATTTAATTTAGCAGTAAAAGCAACATGACTCGTAATCATATAGACTTCACCTACTTCAGTATCAGAAGCAGAAGCAGAAGACACATTTACCTCATCTCTCTCTTTAACCTTTTACTTACCCTTATCCTTACGACAATCCTTAATAAAATGCCCCGTGTTCCCACAGCCATAGCATTTCCTAATCCTAGTCCTAGACTTTGATCTAGACCAACTTTTGCCCTTCTTTCTACCTCTGTTACCACTTGACTCGACAATACCTTGGTATCCATCATAGTTGTTTTGCTTAAACTGAGTCCTACCCCACATCATGTGAATCTCATTGCTCCTCTTATCATGTTTTTCAGTTTTAAGTTTTATCTCCTTACTTCTAAGTGAGTCAACGACAATTTCAGGCGTCAAAATGTCTCTACCATACTTAATAGCATTTTTTACTTCTCTATATGAATCAGGCATAAAATTAAGCTAGATTATAGCTTTATAAGTCTCATACACTTTCTCATCACAATTAACAATGTCTTGAACAAGTTTGTTAAAAAGTCTAAATTGTCGTTCAAGATCCTTTGAAAGATCCATTTTAAAACTGAAGAAATGTTCAAGTAAGGAAAGCTCATTCGGGGTAGACTTGAGCAAATATAGGTCTTCCAATTTTTGCCAAAGTTTTTTGGTAGTTTTCAATTTGCCCACATTTCTTAAAATAGCGTCAGACAAGTGTAAGATTATTGAGGTATAAGCAAGCTCATCGACTTCTTCTTTTTGTTCTTTTGAAAAATCAGCTGAAAAATTGCTATCAATAGTTTTTTAAACTTGTTGTTGAACCAAACTACCCCTAATTTTTTGTTGTCAGATTGAAAAATCACATTTTCCATTAAAGATTCACAAATCAAAGTTTTTACTTGTCATTTTTATGAACTAATAAAAAAACACAAATTCACAATTACAAAACCACACAAAACAGTCCTAGGGTCACAGACAATATACTTCGTTCTAGATTCTCAAGGTTTCGTAAGACTCGTGATCTTAGATAAAGAGAATGTTCGAACAGGTGAGGTCTAGGTATTCTAACGGAAGTAACAACACAGCGAAATTATCAATGTAACAAAATAGGTATGTCCAATCATAGAAGGTTCCAAATAGCGACAATTATATCATAAATATCAATAAGCTAATTTATCAAAAAAACTAAGTTCTCAAACGTAACCAATCAAGAGCAAATAATCATAATTTCTAGCACAGGCAATGTTACCCCTTCACGGTAACCACAATCCTATTGTCACCCCCACACGATGACGCGTTAGTGCTAAAATTAACGGGATAAGACAATTTACCAGAGCGGACGTATATGAGTATGTGAATTACGAGAGATGCGAATTTGCTGCTTTAGGGCCACCATTATTTGCCCTAAAGATTCAGCAAATGTACATTGCAGTCAGCCACGAAGTTACCATTGTAGTCAGTCACGAAGCAGACAGGTACCCATGGGCAAAATCGTCCAAAATTTTTCGCGTAACCTGAAACACTAAACAAATAATATCAGTCGTTCAACAGGTAAAAATAAGGAATCTGCCCAAAAAAAGCTCACCGAAAACTGCCCACGCGCCACCACCATCGAAGTCACGCGCCGCACTACCAGAGGCGCCTTGACCTGCACAGTCCGATTTCGGTGTTTGTTTCACCGAGTCGTCACTTGGTGGCCGGAAAACTCAATTGAAGCCTCGACCAGAAAGAAGAACTTATGCACGACCCTTCGTTTTGGTCTATTTCTGCCTCAATCACTCAGATCCATGCTCTGATACTAGATGTAGAGTATAA
Source organism: Osmanthus fragrans (assembly GCA_019395295.1). Taxonomy (NCBI): domain Eukaryota; kingdom Viridiplantae; phylum Streptophyta; class Magnoliopsida; order Lamiales; family Oleaceae; genus Osmanthus; species Osmanthus fragrans. The sequence goes on along the minus strand of CM033341.1, from coordinate 22,189,982 downwards.
ATGGACAGCAACCAAGTAGAATCACCAAAATCGACCTCTTTGATATTTTCTCCACTATTGGTAGCTTATAATAGTACCCACTATTAATACCCCACACAGGGATGATCTCAAAGAGAAGAGGATAATATGTCTAGCACAAAGCGGAAGGTAAAATAGAGGAGAAACCACGAAGAAGAAAGAGGTGCAGAGAGAGATAGTGAGCGTGAGCGTGGCGTGGCGTGGGGAGAGAGAGAGAGAGAGAGAGAGAGAATTATATAGCCCAAGTCCAAGTAATTAAGGCAAGGTAGGTTAGGTCAAAACCAATTGGGTCATGACCCAATTGGTATATAAAATGGGCTACAAGATAAATGGGCCTTCAATTAATCAGCCGTCCAAGTAAATGAAGATCGGGCCATGACCACTCTAATTAAAATTAGGCTGCTTCAAATGACCAAATTAATCTCTGAGGTCGGGGCATTTCAATGGTGGTATTGATACAACGTCCAGTCATATGGTCAATACCGACTGAAATAATAATCGAATTACATCATAGCTCGAGGAGGTCGCTTGACTTTAGGTGCACAAGTAGGGGGGTTGCCGTTGAGTTTGTTTAGGATTTTGTTAAGTTCATTTAGGAAGTAACCGTTGGTTTGATTTCTATAAATAAGTTTGTAGACATGTAGACTAAGCAGTAAAAATTTTGATTGTGTTTGTGGTGATATCTCCTACCCAAATTGGAGAGTTTATTGCAATTTATATATTTTTAGCTTGAGTTATTTCTTGGGTTCCAACAGTGGGATTGAAGAAATTGACTTGGTGATCATAAGTAGTCTTTCCATTCACATTCCTTTGTGATGACTCATGCATAGAGGCTGAGGCTCAACTATGACAATAAACATCAGGTAAGGTACAACGAACTTGTTATTCATAATGTGTTATTGGCTGCAGGAAAATCTTGATCTAACTTTTAAAAGCTTGTGAAGACCCATAAAGAAAGAGATAACTCAAACAGAAATTGCAACCCAAGAGAAAATTATAACAGCGAATATATTGGTTGCAATTTTTCTCTATCCATTCTATTAGTTTATAAATTGAATAATATCTTTCTTCAAAAGTCTTCCTTGAATCATAGAAGTCATTTTTCTTTAAGTAGTGAGTGTGCTAGAGAAAGCTTATGAAGAAGTTGTAAGTATTATGCCATACGTCCAATCAATTTTGGGCATAAGTACTTTTGATATATGTTTAGTGCATTTATTATGAGAAGATCTATTATGATATTAAATAATAGAGTCCGTAGAATCAAGTCTCGGTAATTCGTTAATCACAAGGAGTTGTGATTGTGAGATACAAATTACATATGATTAAATCTTAAATCATCCGTGGTCGTAAGTAATAACGAGATACGGATATCATTATTACGAATAGACCACCACGTGTGGCATTTCTTACTTGTGAAGTAAGTAGCTGATTTCACAAGCTAAAGTGTAGTGACACTTAAATGAACACGTGAATGTTTTGTTATAGAACAAAACATTGGAGACCCGCTGAGAGATTCCACATGGATAACTATCTGAGTGTCAGTGGTTAATCTCTAACATTCGGTAGTGAAATTGATCTTTCAACTTGAGATCATCATAGTACCTTATGTGGGGACAGTCATGCTTTGGTGATGCTGGAAGTTGCTCTGTCAAGGGCCGCTAATACGGCATCGTTCGGGTATGTCAAGAATCATATGAAGGTTGTGAATGATCAATAGAGGGTTCGTCGCTCTTAGATAGTAAGAGTTTATGATCTACATTTCATCCAGTTAAGTTGATAACGAAATCCTTGACCAAGGTGTGTACCTATAAGTCGAAAAGAAGTTTTCGACTTACATTGACTTAATAAGTGGAATGAAAGATATGATCGATAATCGAGATTGACACAATCCATATCTCGTAATTGATCGTATCATATTGACAAAAGGATTATAGTTTCACGATAAACTAACGAGTTTGGTTTTGTCATATCATGTGACATTTCCCGTCACATGTATTGCCCTGACACATTGCTAGATGTTAATATGGGACGACGGATGTGAATTAATGATAAATCAAAAGGGTGTTTTTTGATTTATCAATTTTGATTAGTTCAAAATAATAATTCATACCGTTAGGTATCGTGATTGGGAACCTAATGGGTCACACACACAAAAGGAGAACTAGAAGATTGAAATTCGTCAATTAATTAATTGACAAGTGTTGTGTAATTAATTAATTGGATTGCTTATTAATAAGCCCGAATTAATTAATTGGATTAATTAATTCATGGACCGGATTTAATTAATTGGATTAATTAAATATTGGACCGGGTTTAAATTTAAGAGATGGGCCAAGCCCGTTTGGGCTTATATAAATAAGCTGCTAGAGTTTGTAAAACAGTTGATGAATTTTCATTATTCTTGCTAGCACAAGAAAAGTAAATCCTAGTTTTCTCTCTCAATCTTGTTCTCTGTATGGATTCAATTGGAGGTTGGACGATTGGACAACTGTGGGAGGCAGATCGGGATTGCTGGAACTACAAGAATAACAAAAGAGTTTGCAAATCTGAATAAATGTATAATTCCTATCACAATTTCTATCTAAATACAAAGCAGATCATCGGTGGTAATTGAAATTTATTTAATTTTCCACTGTGCATGAAAAGTAAATTCCCAACAGTGGTATCAGAGCCTACTTTGTGTTTGTTAGGAATTGTTCTACATATTGATGTAATGAAAAGTTGTATATTCACGTAGTTCTTGAATCTAGCAATTAATTGAAATTAATTTTTATTTTCAGAATATGATTTTGAAAAGAAAATAATTTTTGGATCTCTAAAAAAAAATAAAAAATAAAAAAAGGTTGGACCTAGCGGGGCGGCGACAGCCGGGCGCTGCCGCGACAGAAGCAACGTGGCTGCTGCTGAGCAACTGCGCTCGCTGTGGCAGCGAGCACAGAGGTCGCTGCAGCCCACTGCTGTCATTGCAGCGGGCTGCAGCTGCTGCTGCACGCAGCAGAGTCGCCGCTGCTAGCGACAGGGTACTGCCACCTGTGCGGCAGTCCCTGCTGTTATGGACGTTGGCGGCGCCAAGAAAGAAGAGAGTGAAGAACTTCCTAGGGTTTTCAAATCGGGTGAGATGGTGGTTGGAGGCGGGGGCATGTCTTGCAATTTTTGAAATTGTAAGCCCCGTCTGCAATTAGAGAAATAGGGTCATGTTGCAAATTTTAAAGGAGGGCCTATTAAGGAAAATTCAGATATTTTGAGCCCCTGTATGCATTTACAATTTGGATTAGTGCGCAAATTTTAAATGAAGGGCCTTCTTGCAATTTGTGAAATTGAGGGGTCTATTAATAATTTTAAGTGGGTCAAAATTTACAATTTTCGAAATGAGTTTTGAATTTAAATATTAAAATGGTTTTAAAATTGATTTTATAATTTTGACTCAATTAAAATTTTATTTAAAATTAACGAGTTTTATATTTTTGTTAAAATTAGATTTTAACTTAAATATTAAATTTTGATCCTTAATTGAATTTTATTTTATTTAGGAGTTTTATCCTAAATTAAAATTTTAATTCAATTTAAATTAGAGTTTGACTTTAATTTAGTATTTAATTAAAATTTGATTTTAATTAAATTATTCTCCCCATGTGCTCTTGAAATTAGAATTTGATTCTAATTTGACCTTTCATTAGAATTTGATTTTGATTAAATTGTCTCGCCCTAAAATGTATTCTTTGAATTAGATTTTGACTCTAATTTATTATTTGATTAAAATATAATTTTAATTAAATAATTCACCCTGATTTGTTCTTGAAATTAGAATTGAATTCTAATTTGACATTTAATTAGAATTTGATTTTAATTAAATTGTCTCGCCCTAAATTTTCTTCTTGGAATTAGAGCTGGTCTCTAATTTGATATTTAATTAGAATTTGATTTTAATTGAATAAGTTTGCCCTAAATCGTGGAATTAGAGTTGGACTCTAATTTTGCTATTTAATTAAAATTTGATTTTAATTAAATATTTCCGCTCTATATTTGTGAAATTAGAGTTTGACTCTATTTCAGTATTTAATTAAAATTTGATTTTAATTAAATAAATCCGCTAATTAAATTAATTGATTAATATGATTAATTAATTATTTAATTGTTTTCGATCCATTTGTCTAAATAGTTTAGATGACTTTTAATTGCTAGATTCTTGAAACATACTTGCATATAATATTAGATATTATATAGGAAACATTTATATGATGAATGTTTATTAGTGGATGATTATGGACTCGACCATATGGATGTGTTGAATGATTTATTTAATTCTTGTTGTTTTATGGGCCTGCGAGCTCTTAATTGTTTTGGGTTTGCGAGCCCATTGCTATTGTTATTATTATGGGCCTGCGAGTCCAATTCTCATTTAGGCATGCGTGTCAACTAGTATATGATACAAGTTGTAGCTGATCTAATTGAAGACATAGAAGAGGAGGAAACCATGGAGATGGCACATTGATAATGATTCAATGTAATACCCCCTAGGAATTGACCAACTAGTCTTCCCTTTGGCTCAGGAAGACTAGATAGAATCAGTCCATAATCATCCACACTATTATATGTATGTTTATTTGCATGTTTATTTGCATGTTTAATGCATAATTATAAATATATATATATATAATTATTATATTGATGAGTCCTATGCATGATAAACCCCTCACTAAAATATTAAGTTGTTTTATAATTAGCCTTCCATCATTATAATGAAAAAAACGAGAGTCCTAAATCGTCTCAACTTGTTGAGTACACTTAAAGCTGGTCTATTAGGGATATGTTTGACACTATGAAATATTCGATATTTCTGAATGATGGGTTCGACTTAACTAAAATTATTTTTTGTTGAGTACACTCAAGGAGATCAATTTTAGAGGCATGTTAAGCTAACACATAAGATGAGTGAAGACAATGAGTTGTCAGTTTAATGATCTGAGAGTTGTATGGAGATACAGTTGACAACAATATCTACTCAAATGTTTTATTAAGGTTTGTTGAGTACACTCAATGTCTTAATATAACAAATGAGATCCCAGCTCACTAGGAGTCAAGTATGGATTTCATAAATTTATGCGAGAGGGTCATAAATTTGAGTTAAAAAGTGGGAGCACAATTAATTTGATAAAAGACTATATTAAATTAATTGATGCATTTTATATATTATTCTTTTACTTTTCGTCATTTATATTTGTTGAATCATGAGTAACCATATGTAGCATACTCGATGTCAACAACCAAATCAAACTTTCTTGATTGACACTGCAATATGAGAATTGTTCTCATGTATGAGAAAATTGGTTATGTCCTTAAGTAGCTTTTTCCAGAGACACCTGTTGATGACTCAACTAAGGAAAATGTGGCTACTATAATAAACACAGAGATGATAGTACTGCAACATGTGTGATGCTTGCAGCAATGTCACTTGAGTTACAAAAGCAACACAAGAGTATAGATGCTAACACACATGAACTTTATCTCAAAGAGTTGTATGATAATCATGTGTGGAAGGATATGAGACTTCCAAGCATCTATACCGGTGCACAATGACAGAGGGATCTTCAATCAGTGCTCAAATGCTGAAGATATTGCCATTGAGAAATTATCTCTATTGAGTTCAGCCGTGAACCATGAACTAAGTATTGACTTAGTTTTATAATCTATGTCAGAGAGTTATTCATAGCTAATTGTGAATTTTGATATGAACAAACTCCAGTACACACTTATTGAGTTGCTGAATATGCTCAAGACTGTTAAGCTCAATATTAAAGTTATGTGTGGACAAGCCATTGATTCCTCTAAGAATATTAAGAGGAAGTCTAAAGGGGGTTTGGGAAAGCATCTAAGATGGCTAAAAACAGTCAAAGTAAATAAGGACATTATCAAATTCACTTGAGTAAGGCCTATATCTACTTCACTAGTTTCTTGGGTATTAGATACTAGATATGGATCTTATATTTGTATAAGTATGTAGAAACTAAATGGAAGTAGACCACTGCACAAAGAAAAAGTTGGCCTACACATTGAAAATGAGCAAATGTTGCTGCATTGTCTGTAGAAGCATACTTCTTACCATTGCCTTTAAAACTAAGTATTTGAATTAGAGAAATGTTAGTTTGGACTCACCAATACCATAACATTATTTGAATTTCATGTTTGGACATGAATTATATTAATGTTAAGGACAATTGTTGTTCTCTTTTATCTCAATGGTTATAGTGAATTACAAAATAACATTTATATTCTAAATACTGAGTATTCTATAGTAAGTATAGAAATTTAGAAGTATAAAATGTGATAATCTGAATACTGCCTAAATCTAGCATTGTAGACTCGATCAACTAATTACATATGGATGTATATTTGGGGTCAATTTATTTTGAATCATTTAACAAATGTGATTGTGGCTATTAGGCACAATGGCCAAATCTCCTTTTACTTAAAATGTGAAAAGTCTGTACAGTTGCTGGATCTAATACATATTGATGTATGTGGATCCATGCCGATTAATGCTAGATGGGTTTCTTTTATCACACTTACTAATAACTATTTCAGAAATGGTCATATATGTTTGTGTCCAATTGGTACCAGGATTCCCCTTAAGTCTCCCATATAAGTTGGAGGTCTTGGGTTCGAATCTTGGGGAACGCGTTAGAAAAGCCGTGAGGGGAAAGATCCTCCCTAAAGCGGACAGTACGTATAATAACGTTAATGATTCCGGCGAAAAAAAACTTAAACATAAAACTCTTGAAATGTTCAAGGGATTCAAGTTAGAAGTAGAGAAACAATTAGTAAAGATATTCTCACACTAAGATCCGATCGAGGTGGAGATATCTTAAAGATAAAGTTTAGATTATCTAAAAGAGAATGTGATTCTCTTGCAGTGAACTCCTTACATACACTACAACATAATGTTGTGTCTGAGAGGAGGAATCGCAAACTATTAGATATAATGCGATTAATTAATAGGTTGTGCAAACCTTCCAAAAGATTTTGGGGCCATGCATTGATTGCAATATTCTACACACTAAATCATGTCTCATCTATGTCGGTCGACAAAACTCCATACGAGTTATGGAAAAGCAAAATGCCCAACTTGTCAAATATGAGAGTCTGGGGCTGTGACACTTATGAAGTGCACTGATTCGGATAAATTTGAGGCTAAATTCGATAAATAAATATTTGTGGGATATTCAAAAGATAAAATTGGATATCAATTCTATAATCTCATTGAAAAGAAGATGTTCGTCTCAAGACATGTTAAAACTCCTAGAGAAAGAGTTTATTCTAGGAGAGGACAGTGAAAGTGGAATGGATCTTGAAGGAGTTCAAGAATCCACAGATATGGTTGACCAAGTAGATAAATCTGAGTGTGATCTCACACCTGATGAGGGACATACTCCTGATTTGGAAGTAGAGATTTCTGAGGACAGATCAAGCTCTATGTAAATCTTATAGGATCATTCAACCTCTTAGAAGGTATGAGTCCATGATTACTAATCAAGTATTATTAATCGAGGATGATGAACCTATTGGTTACACAAAATAAAGTCAAGTGTTGACTCAAGGAGATGGCGAAAGGTCATGAAATTCGAGATGGACTCGATATATGTGAACAAGGTTTAGACCTTGATTGACCGCCTGATGGGATAGAACCCATAGGTTGTAAATGAGTTTATGTAAAAGGGGTCAACATGGATGTAAACGTCCATACATACAAAGCGAAGCTAATAGCAAAATTAGTGGTGTCAAGATGGGCGGACCGCTCGGCCCGCGAATCGGCCCGCGAACCGAGCGGACCGGTTCATGGGTCGAAATTTTTATTCAGCGGTCCGGGCTGGGCTTGGGGGAATCCGGCCCGCGGTTAACGCGGGCCTATATTTAAAAAAAAAAAAAAAAAAAATTTTACCACTAATCTTTGGAAAAAAAAATAAAAAAAGGTTTGTGGTCCAGGTTGGGCTGCTACATTTTTTTTGGCGGTCCGAGCCAGACCGGCCCGTAAGCCCGGATGATGCGGGCTTTTTTCTTTCACGGGCCGGTCGGTTCGAAAGCTTCGCGGTCCGGGACGGGCCGGGCCGGCCCACCCATTTTGCCACCACTAAGCAAAATATTACAACAAAGACAAAGAGTTGACTTTGATGAATCTTTCTTGTCTATAGCCATGTTAAGGTCCATTCGGATTTTACCTGCGATAGCTACATACCATGACTATGAGTTATGGCAAAAGGATGTCAAAACTATATTCCTTAACAGGAACCTGTAAGAGAAAGTGTGCATGACACGACTTGAAAGTTTTGAATCCAAATATACTTATAAAGTATGTTAGCTTAATCAATTCTTGTATAGATTGAAGCAGGTTTCTTGGAGCTGAAATCTTCGATTTGATAGAAAAATCAAAATGTTTGATTTTATCAAAAGTGAAGAGTTGTGTGTTTACAAGAAAATAGTAGGAGTGTTGTCGCATTCCTAATATTATTAATAAGAACGACATTCCTACGTTTCAATCGTTGAAGTTGTGGTTGTTAAAAGATTTCTTCATAAAGATATATGAGAAGCAACTTGATCTATAGAGATAGATCTAGAAGATTGCTTAATTCATCGCAATCTACAAAAATAAAATCTTGAGAAGATTTTATATGGAGAAAATGAACTGAGAGTTCATGAATACACTGATGCTAACTTCTAGTCAGACTAGAAAGATAGCAAATTTCAATCAGGATATTGATTTACTCTTAAACGGTGTATTGGAAAGGTTCCAAACAGGAAACCACCGTTGATTCAATAGCGAGAGCCTTATACACTATTGCTTTAGAAGCAACAAAGGTTGTAGTATGGGTCAAGAAGTTCATTAGTGAACTTGGAATAGTTCCTAGTATTGTTGGAACTAAGGTCTCATCGATGATCCAAACAAGTGTTGAGGCGGTACCATCTTATCAAAGAGATAGTACAAAGAAATGACGTAAAGAAAGAACGAATTCTCACAATTGATAATATTGCATATCCACTGGCAAGGAGTTGTCACAGTATAAACATGATCGTCATGTGAACTCTTATGATATTAGATACATAAGTGATTGGATCTAGTGCAAATGGGAGTTTGTAAGTATTATGCACTAGGTCCAATCAACTTTGGGTATAAGTACTTTTGATATATGTTTAGTGCATTTATTATGAGAAGATCTATTATGATATTAAATAATAGAGTCCGTAGATTCAAGTCTCGATAATTCGTTAATCACAAGGAGTTGTGATTGTGAGATACAAATTACATATAATTGAATCTTAAATCATCCGTGGTCGTAAGTAATAACGAGATACGTATATCGTTATTACGAATAGACCACCACGTGTAGCATTCCTTACTTATGAAGTAAGTAGCTGATCTCACAAGTTAAAGTGTAGTGACACTTAAATGAACACGTCAATGTTTTGTTAGAACAAAACATTGGAGACTCGCTGAGAGATTCCACATGGATAACTATCTGAGTGTCAGTGGTTAATCTCTAACGTTCGGTAGTGGAATTGATCCTTCAACTTGAGATCATCATAGTACCTGATGTGGGGACAGTCATGCTTTGGTGATGCTGAAAGTTGCTCTGTCAAGGACCGCTAATACGGTATCGTTCGGGTATGTCAAGAATCATATGAAGGTTGTGAATGATCAATAGAGGATTCATCACTCTTAGATAGTAAGAGTTTATGATCTACATTTCATCCAGTTAAGTTGATAACGAAATCCTTGGCCAAGGTGTACCTATAAGTCGAAAAGAAGTTTTCGACTTACATTGACTTAATAAGTGGAATGAAAGATATGATCGATAATCGAGATTGACACAATCCATATCTCGTAATTGATCGGATCATATTAACGAAGGGATTATAATTTCACGATAAACGAACGAGTTTGATTTTGTCATACCACGTGACATTTCCCGTTACATGTATTGCCCTAACACATTGCTAGATGTCAATCTGGGACGACGAATGTGCATGAATGATAAATCAAAATGGTGTTTTGATTTATCGATTTTGATTAGTTCAAAATAATAATTCACGTCGTTAGGCATCGTTATTGAGAATCTAATGGGTCACACACAAAATGAAAACTAGAAGATTGAGATTCGTCAATTAATTAATTGACAAGTGTTGTGTAATTAATTAATTGGATTGCTTATTAATAAGCCCGAATTAATTAAT